>OY728143.1:1588508782-1589758782 GCA_963277665.1 Viscum album | reverse complement strand
GGGGATAGAATACAATCCCAACTGAAAATTACAATTAAAATAGAAAACAGATCATGTGAACAACCGCCAAGGATCCTACCTGAAGGGTAGGTATAGCTCTCATACGGTCGTCTCTTTGGGTCGCCTCGTCTAATGTCCACCTCCGAGCAGCCTCCAGTCCTGGTACCCTCGTCCTCAGTCAGCGTTGTTCGTCATCTGCACAAGACACAACAAAGTTCAGGTGAAGGTTGAGTATAACGATACTCAGTAGGGACCCTGAGACCCCCCGAAGGTCTCTCAGAATCCACAAAACAAGACAAAAATTACAAATCATGAATAAATAGTCAACCGTTCTTAGGTATATTCCCATACATATACCTAAGTTGTCAAGTAAACACATCTCGTTCATGAGGAAACACAAGGCCCAACTCTTTAGCCAAAAGCACAATTGTTCCACAGAGGAATGAATACCACGAAGGTAACACCACAAAGTTAAGTACCACAAAGGTAATGCCACACAGAAGAATACCACAAAGGTTTCACCACTCCGCTCACACCGGGTATAACTTAAGTAAGGAAGTATATATGATTAGCTGTATTGCTAGATCATCTTACTTAGTTTAGAGGCTCTGCTGCTGACCCACACAGGATTGAAGATGACCCACACAGGATCTGAAGATTACCCACACAGGATCTAGATATGACCCACACAAGATCGATATGCACTAACCCACATAGGATCGATATGCACTAACCCACACAGGATCGCTGAGCGCTGACCCACATAGGATCGTTGAGCGCTGATCTACACAGGATTGGTATGCGCTGACCCACATAGGATCACTGAGTGATGACCCACATAGGATTTGAAGATGACCCACATATTATCTGAAGATGACCCACACAGGATTTGAATATGACCCATACAGGATCTGAATATTCTTCAAGTATAGCCAGCCATAGGGTTCCCCCACTAAGCATGCTTAATTCTAGAAGGTTATGCTCCTCAATCCATCGGTCGATACTTTAACTTCCATGAAGTCCCACAAAGAAGTATCCAAAAGGACCGCCACTTCATAAGGGACCCAACGCAACTGACGGCGCGTCAATCGGACGCTCGGTCTGTAAGTTATTAGCGTTTTCATTCTGGAGGCCCAGTTGGATTTGGGTTCGATCAAGCCCAGTTGTACTCCAACTTTATCCAAAACTCAAGTGGAGTATACCAAAAAGTACCGTCTTGATCCAAGGATTCCATCACCGTAGACAGTTCCTCAAACGGACGCTTGGTTCTCAAGATATGGCCAAAAAGGTGTATCTGGGTCCGGATGGGCCCAGGTCTGGTCCGACCCGGTCAGACCGACCTGGCCCAACCCGGCCTGGGCCGACCAGACCCAGTTCGGGTCACCCCGACCCGAGTTCGGGTCTGGACCGGATGGGCTGGACCACGGCGGGCTCGGCTCGCTGGGCCGCGGACCGGCCCATGCTGGGCGCGGCCCGCTCAGTGCGGCCTAAGGGGCATGGCGCGCTCGGCTGGTGTGATTTGTTGTGGTGGGGGCCGCACTAGCCGCTACCCGGGGGTTCCCCCGGTATTCTGAATTGTCTGTGGACCATTCGGATGGCGCCTACTGGCGCGCACGACCCGCTGGAGTGGTCCTGCTCGGCGTGACGCGGTCGTCCGGAATAGTCGACCCTCCTCCCAGTAGTGCGAACATGTGCCACTGCTCCACTGCGGCTGGACAGAATGTTGGCCTCCCTCCAATCTCCATCGTGTCCAAGCGGTCGCGGTCTCCAGCTCTGGCAGTGCGGACACGCGCCGCCGCTTCACCACGTGGTCGGTCGGCATGCCGGCCGTTGTCCCCTTCTCTATTATGGTCGATGGGCTGCGGCCTCCTCCACTACTGGCGGTGCGGACGCACACCGCCCTGGTTCCACGTGGTCAGTCGGGGTGTCAGCCACCTCCACCCTCTGCCGCGGCCGATATGTCATGACCTCCTTCGCTACTGGCGGCGCAGATGCACATCATCTCGGTTCTATGTGGTCGGGCAGTGTGTCAGCCACCATCCTTCCACCTCCGGTGAAGAACACGTCATACCACGAAGAATTTGCAGAGGGATCGAGTCATGTTTTTTTCCACACCCTCCGCGTTAAACCGATAGCAGATGGTTCATGATGATGGAAACAATGTGAAACCACAAAGAACAAATAAGAACAACCAAATTCAAAACCCCTACCTTGATTTTCTGTTGGAGGTGTTTTGAGGAGTAAGATGATGATGGTGACATTGACATTCGTTTCTCCCGAAGGAGGCTTCTGATCTAGGATCGAGCATCGTCCTCGTTATTTGTTGGGGTTGGTTCTTTGTTGGAGGATCTTCTTTTTTGGAGGATCTTCCTTCAAAGGCCTCATCTCCCTTTCACCAACAAAGAAACAACCCTCAATTATCTCTAGAAAAGTTAATAAAATAACTCTTAATTAACAATTTGTTTCATTAATTTAGATTTAATGAACCCTGTTAATTAAAGACAGTTTTGGTTACATAATTTGTGTAACCAGGCATTTAATGCCCAGCATTAATTTCCCGACCACCCTCATGTGGTCCCCACCTCCACAATTCAAAAAGGAGGTTTCAAAAAGAAAAATAAAATGTTATTTATTTTATTTTATTCTTCTCCCATGAAAAACTGAAAAACTAACTTCTACCCTCGACCTACTGTGGTCGAGGTGAATATATCCTTAAGAAAATATCGGCGTTGTGAGTTCAAAAATGTCCTCAGATTTCAATTCCAAGCACCTGTTCAAAAGTTACAAAACACCACTTGCGCATTTACTGAATGTAGCTGAAAAAAAGTTCAGAAATTCATTCTGGGCACCCTGGGCCTCAGAATCATGCACCGTCAATTTTCACGGACTTGTAATATTTCCATATATTTAAAAAAAAATACATGAAAAATCTCAACTCTTTACATTCTCCCCACCTTAGGGATTTGCATCCCTAAAAGCCACAACACGAAATAGGGAAACAAGTGGGGGTATTGAGCATAAATCTGAGCCTCTCGCTCCCATTTGCTTTCTTGGAGGTTCCCATGCTTCCAAAGAATGCGCACCAGAGGTATCGACCTCCCACAAAGGAACCGCTCCTTTAGATCCTCAATATCCATTGGAACCTCCTAAAACATTTCCCCATCGTCGATATCCAGTTCACCCCAATCAATGATGTGCGAAGGATCATGTACGTATCTCCTTAGCTGGGAAACGTTGAAAACGCCATGCACATGGTGCAACTGAGGGAGAAGAGCTAGGCGGTATGCCACCTCTCCAACTTTTCTAAGGACCTAAAAGGGTCCTATGAACCTTGGAGATAACTTGCCGCCCCGGCCAAATATCCTTAAACCTTGTCGAGGTGAGACCCGTAGAAAGACATTGTCACCATCCTCAAACTCAAGAGGTCTTCATCTCCTGTTAGCATAAGACTACTTCTTGCTCTATGCAGTCTTCATCCGGCTCCTGGATGATCTGCACCTTCTCCGTGGTAGCCTATACCATCTTTAGTCCCATGATTGTTGACTCCCATGGGTCAGTCTAGCACAGGGGTGATCTGCAAGGTCACTCATACAATGCCTCGAATAATTCCATAAAAATGGTGGAGTGGTAGTTGTTATTGTATGCAAACTCCACCAAGGGCAAGTGATCCTCCCAGATGCGGCCAAAATCAAGTATGCAAGAATGTAGCATATAATGAACCATACATTACATACATTGTTATTACTTCAAAATTGATGCACACTTATTACAACATATAACAAAACCATGAAAGGACTGTATAGGTATAGTGTCTTTAGAAACTGGGAAACATGAACAATTGGTTCATAAATCATCTACATTGTCTCCCTTTTATTTTATAATATCTAGAGTTCCTTTTGGAATATCTTACTTAATACCCTTCTTCCTGACCTGGGGAAAAGAAAACAAACAAAAGGGTGAACTAAAATGCTCAGTAAGGGTAAACAAAGGAAATACCAATCATATCATATTCATAAGAACATAAAATTTTGAAAATATTAACCTCCAAAAGAGATCATAATATCATAACATGGGATAAATCATGGTAGTGAAATTTAATCCCAATAATCATAACATAAAACATGAAACTTTGTGTCATACACACATAATCATAGAGAATCATTTCTTAGTAGTCAAGACTCATTTCTAAGACTATCCTGGCGGACAAAGTCAATTTCTGAACCAAGTTCACTCCTCGTTTCAGTCCTATATCACTGAACCGGATTAACCTTCCATTCCAGCCATGTCTATCTCATGATATATAAATCTTTACCCAATGCATTGGAGGGAGATATAGGTCCCACCCATCTTATAATGATACCATTCTTATGTGTTCCACAAGATCATAAATCATACATCATATCATAACCCATGTAATAAAAATGGGATTCTTAAACATATTGCCATCATAACATAATCCATATAAGATAAAAGGACATCATAAAAATAATTCCATCATAACATAATCAAAACAATGTAAAAATAGGGATAGAAACAGAACTCTATATTATCATAGATGGAAAATAATTTTTATAAAATGCTTGAACTCCATTCTTGAAAAAAATATCCTTTCTACTTCAAAAACATTTTTCCTTTCTTAACATGTCATACAATTTTAAACTAAAAGAAGTTGATTAAAAATAAACTTGAAAACTTGTAAAAAAATCTTCATGGAAATAATGTTCTATGAAATCATAAAAATCCATTCATGTCGTTTAAGTTAAAAAAACATATTTCTCGTACTTTGGCCGAAAAAGTCAAAAAGTACCTCGTACTAAAAATGACAAAATATTCCTTTCATATCTTTTAATAAAAATTCACCAATGAGTAAAATTGGATTTAAAAAATTATAGTAGGATAGAAATAATATTACATATTGAGGAAACATGGATGTGGATGATAAATATTCCCCAGTAAATTTTAAATTACAAACAATCTCGGATAAAAATGAGATTGCGAGATTTTCCCTTACCTTAGGTCTGATATGATTCGTACATATCTGAACCTCCTATATAATGATTTAAATAATGTCATTTACTTATTATAGAATAATATTCATTAATATTATATCATATATAGTCATGTTCTTATCTTATTATTAGTAATATTTCATCGCTACTTGTTATTCGGGTGTTCATTGCTTTATGTTCTTATGCGGGTTTTGTCGAATAAATTCTTATTAGTTTTTTAGGTTATAGATATATCATTTACATAATGGTATTAGTATAATATATATCATATTTATTCATTAAATTCATTTATATAATCATTATTAAATGAAGATCATGTAGATTGAGTCGCATCACATCGTGGAGATGGTAGGCCGTACGTACGCACGAGCGATGATATCATTCCCATATTTGTGGAATTGTATTAAAGTGAATGATAGAATATATCAGAATTAGTATCATGTAATAATAACCATATATAGTTATTCTTTACACCATTATACCCATCCATGTAAGGTGGTGTTGGAAAAACAGATTACACCACAGCGTGGAGACGGTATTCCGTACGTACGCACGCGCGGTGATTTTGTTTTTCGTAGGATAGATATAAGGTGAAATAGGGTTGTTTCATATTTATAATAACATATCAGTATATATGAGTGATACTGATGTTATTACTTTATTATGAAACAACAAAATAAGAAGAAGTAGAAGAAGAAATGAATTTGAAAGAATTGGTAAAGGATATTACCTCTTCTTTGGCGTGCCTCTTCTAAACCTCCTATAAGGGCACTAAAGTTGGTCTTTGAAGAAGAAAAGAACCTCTATTATGTTTCTAGGGATTTTGATAAGGGAAATGGGCAGGGTTTTTCCAAGATTTAATTCTCTTAATTTTGTAGAGAGGATAGGGAGGAGGTGCTCTTTTATAAGGGAGGAGAGGGGCACTTTATGAAAAACTTAAAATATTATTTTATAATAAAGTCATATTCGGTTTTTAATAACTCTAAATTGAATTATTTAGAAGCTAAGGTGGGGATGGGTATAAATCATCTCAACCAATAGGTTTTATACAAGTTTAGGTTACTATTTTAACCTTATAATTTAGATTTAACTCTAAGTTAAATAATTTAACTTTTACCGTGTCTTCTTGTTTTCTTACACTATATGGTTAATAAATTTACTATAACAAGCCAAACAAACCTCAAGTGGTTCATTATTAAATTTTTTTTTCACAAAAAATTATTATTAATATATATAACCTTATCTAATACATTTGGCCGAACCTTCTATTTTTAGGAAAAAAATAACAATTAATAATATAATATTTTTTTAAAAAACTATTTTATGTCAATTATGACACTATTTGGTAATTGATTTTTGTGAAAATCATAATAGCATGATTAGTTTGAACAAAGTTAATTAAATCAATACTAACATGTCATATTAACCTAAAAAAATAGTGTAATTTATAAAAAGTCTCAAATTACATTTATTTGGATATTTATAACATCAATTATGTTAATATTTCATTAATAAGGTAATTACTGCATCATCATTGTGTCATAAATAAATTAAATTATTTAATGTATAAAAATTATAAATAAAATACCATTATGTATTAAATATTTTTATATTTCTAATGAATATTTATAGTTGAATTTATCTTATTTATAACCCTATATTAAAAATGTTTTAGTTATTAAACTTTGATTTTATCTCTTTTAACTCTTCTTTAAATAAAATAATAATAAGTGTCATAATCTAATCCAAGTGGACCTATATGATAATATTATATTACTAAGGTTTTTTTGGTCAAATTATACTTATTCAATAGAATTAGGACATGTGTTAGGGTAATAATAATATCATTTTTACCCTTAATTACCCTATTTACTTTTAACCGTGGTAAATAAAAGTAAAAAGTTACTATTCACCAAAAATTATTTTTATCTTATTGAACCACATTTTACTCCTTGATATTAACTGTGTCTCTTGAATTTTTGAAATTCCACACACAAAAGTGGTAAAATTAATATTTATGTAAATTTGCAAATGCTCCTAGGAGGTCGGTAAAAGACGGTAAAAATTCAATAAAATTTTTATATATCTAAAACTATTATAAGATGACTCCAATGAATTACATTGAACTTATATAGTTATTATGTATCTATTTTGACCTAAAATAAATTTAAATAAAATAAATTATTATTTAAATAAAAAGTCGGTTTTAACCAATAACTCAGTGTTTTTCACTATTCATCAAAAATTGAAAGTTTTCAGAAAAATACCAAAAATTCACCCTAGGATAATTTCGATATTCTGAATCCAAAAATGGAGTCCATTTTGAAAGATAAAATTGATAAAATTTCAAAAAGTGGGTATTACTATTCATAATGGCTAGTTTATATAATATTTTAATAACATATCGTTGTTTAGTGAAACTCGGTATTGCGTACAACGCAAGCTATCGAGGAAGGTTGCTCCTGCGTGTAACTCAATCCAAGACAGTGTTGTGTGTAGTGAAAGATTCCTTTGGTGATGCATATAACATAAAAACAAAATGTTTCTCATAAAATCTCAGGTGTTACATTCTACCCCCCTTAAAATGAATTTCGCCCTCGAAATTTGTCACTTTGTAACAAACAGATGAGGATACATCTCCCTCATCATATCCTCAAGTTCCCATGTAACTTCTTCTAATTGGTGGTTCCTCCATAAAACTTTCACCAATCGAGTGGTATTGTTCCGTAGGTCTTTTTCGCTATGATCCAGAATCACTATCGGCTGTTCTTCATAAGAAAGATCTTACTCCCGCAGTACAACTTCTGATCCGAGTACATGTGAAGGATCAGGTATGTACTTTCTCAGGAGAGATACATGGAACACATCATGAACTTGAGAGAGATTCGGTGGAAGTTCCAATCTATAAGCTACCTTCCTAACATGATCCAGTATTTCAAAAGGACCAATATACCTAGGGCTCAGCTTTCCCTTCTTTACAAATCTCATTACTCTCTTATAGGGAGATATTCGTAAGAACACTTTATCACCCACTTCAAAATCTTGGTCTTTTCTTCGGTTATCGGCATAACTTTTTTGTCAACTCTGAGCTGCTCTTATGTGTTGTTGAATAGATCTGACCTTTTCTTCCATCTCATCAACAAGATCAGGTCCTAATAGCTTTCTTTCCCCAACTTCATCCTAGCAAGTTGGAGTTATGCATTTATTTTCATAGAGAGCTTCATAAGGAGCCATCTGAATACTAGAATTAAAGATATTATTATAAGAAAATTTCACCAAAGGGAGGTGTTGATCCCAAACACCTTTGAAATCCATAGAGAAAGCTCTCAACATGTCTTCTAGAGTTTGAATTGTCCTCTCAGACTGACCGTCTGTCTGAGGATGATAAGCAGTGCTGAAACTCAACTCTGTATCTAGATTATGCTGATGACTTCGCCAAAACTTTGAGGTAAACCTCGGATCCCGGTCAGATATAATGGAAAGTGGTACTCCATGAAATCTTACCACTTCCTTTACATATATCCTGGCAAGATGATCAAGATAAAAATCTTCTCTAATTGCAATGAAGTGTGCCGACTTCATAAGACGATCATCTATAACCCAGATAGCATTATTGTCTTTGGATGTTTTAGGAAGTCCAGTGACAAAGTCCATAGTAATGTTTTTCCATTTCCATTCTGGTATGGGTAGTGGTTGTAACATCCCCTTAGACTTCTATCTCTCAGCTTTAACTTATTGACAAACCAAGCATCGAGAGACATATTCAGCAACATATCTTTTCATGCCATCCCACCAGAAGTACTCCTTTAGGTCCCTATACATCTTCGTGCTTCCAGGGTGAATAGAGAATTAAGAACTATGAGCTTCATCCAATATTTCCTTCTTTAATTCTGGGATGGGAGGAACATAAACCCGATTCCTGAACCTTATTATTTCATCACAATCAATGTTGAATTCAGGAACATTTCTCACCTTCTTTTGTAACTCTACATCTTCTTTCTGTGCATCTTTAATCTTCACATGTATAGATGATTGAACATTCATTTGAGAAAGATAAGATTTTTCCCCTTCCATTATAATTCCAAAATCCATCCCTTGTAAATCCATAAATATTGGATCTTTTTTTATCCTCATCATGGATAAGCTAGCATGGTCTTGTCGACTTAATGCATCTTCCACCTTGTTTTCTTTACCAAGGTGGTAATTAATTGAGCAGTCATAATCCTTAATCATCTCCAACCATCTTCTTTGGCACATATTCAGCTCCTTTTGTGTGAAAATATACTTCAAAATTTTATGATCAGTATAAATATCACACCTTTCACCATAAATATAATGCCTCCAAATATTTAATGCAAAGATTACCGCAGCTAACTCCAAATCATGAGTTGGGTAATTTTGCTCATGTATTTTCAATTATCGTGAGGCATAAGCCATCACCATATAGTTTTTCATAAGAACACACCCCAATCCCTTCTTGGATTCATCACTGTAGATCACAAACCTTTATCCACTACAAGGCAATGTGAGTACAGGTGCACTGGATAATATTCTTTTTAACTCCTTGAAATTCTCTTCACACTCCTTCATCCAAACGAACTTAACTCCTTTTCGAGTCAACCTGGTGAGTGGATTAGATAATCGTGAAAAATATTTCACAAAATGTCGATAATATCCAGCCAAACCAATAAAACTTTGGTTCTCAGTTACTGTTGTTGGTCTTGACCATATTTCGATAACCTCTATTTTTTTATCCACAGATATCCCCTCTTTTGAGATTATGTGACCCAAAAATGAAACTTTTTAAAGCCAAAATTCACACTTGGTAGATTTGGCATAAATCTTCTCCTTTCTTAGGGTCTTTAATACAATTATCAAGTGATCTTCATGTTCTTCCTTTCTCTTTGAATAGAAAATAATATCATCTATAAAGACTACCACAAACTAATCAAGATAGTCTCTAAAGACTCTATTCATTAGATCCATGAAGATAACAGGGGCATTAGTAAGACCAAATGGCATCACTATAAATTCATAGTGTCTATACCTTGTACGGAAAGCCGTCTTTGGTATATCCTCCCTTTTGACCCTTAATTGATGATACCCTGAATGAAGATCAATCTTGTAAAAGTATTGAGCTCCATTTAGTTGGTTAAATATGTCATCAATGCATGGGAGAGGATATTTTTTCTTGATAGTGATCTTGTTAAGTTCTCGATAATCAATGCAGAGTCTCATTGATCTATCTTTCTTCTTAACGAATAGAACAGGTGATCCCCAAGGTGATGAACTAGGGCATATGAATCCCTTATCAAGATTATCTTGGAGTTTCTTCTTCAATTCTTGCAACTCAATTAGGGCCATTCTATAAGGTGTCTTTGAAATGGTCATAGCACCCGGTATGAGTTCTTTTGAAAACTCAACTTCACAATTTGGTGGAAGACTTGACAATTCCTCTGGAAAGACATCATCAAACTCCCATAAAATGGGTGTATTATTAATCATGAGTTTCTCTCCAACCATTTGAGATAAATAACCTTAATTTATTGGAATCAATACCCATAAGATTGAAGAAATTTCCACTGGAAGGTTATATTTATCCTCACATCGATATATGATCATTGATTGATCAGGAATATGAAATGTGACTTCCCTTCTTTAGAAATCGATATGAGATCCATATAAATAAATCCAATCCATACCAAGGATCACATCAAATTACACTATAAGAAGGATCAAAATATTTGAAGGAAGCACTTTCCCACAAACTTCAATCGGAGAAGAATTGTAAACTTTTGACACGACTGTTGTTCCATTAGGGGTGGTCATGGCTAACTCAACATCTAATTGTTGAGGTAATACGGCGATACCCTTATAAAATTCTTCAGAAATAAAATAGTGGGTGGATCAAGAATCAAATAAAACATTTTATACTTTAGAGTGGATGGAAAGTGTACCTTTCACCGCTTCGTTATCGTACTCCACATCGCCGATAGAAATTGCATGTGACTTTCCTTTTCCTTTGGCCTTAAGAGTTTTTTGACGTCGATCATCATAAAAAACCCTTGGATTAGGGCATCGATTAGCATAATGCCCCATTTCTTTGCACTTGTAACATTGAAGTGTAGGAGGTCCATTATGTGTAGCATTTTCTTTGCTTGCATCACTAGACATCTTTTTCCCATCATTGCGACATTCAAAAGCCTGATGACCTTCTTTTCCAAATTTTAAACATTTACTTGTCCCTTTAAGACAATTCCCTCCATGTTTCCTTCCACACTTTCATCATAAGGGAAAACTCATCTTCTTTTCAATGTGGTCTTTAGATTTCCCTTTTAATTCCATTTTCCTCTTTTTATCAAACCCATATGACTGATGGGTTACTCCAATCTCCATCTCAACCTTGAGAGCACATCGAATAATTTCCTCGTAGCTATTGAAGTCCCTTATGGATAACGCCCTTCGAAGAATTGGTTTTAAACCACTAAAAAATAGATCAATCTTACTCTCAGGTTGGATAATAATTCTGGAAGTTTACCTTGCAAGTCTTGTAAAATTTTCTTCGTAGGTACCAACAGATTCATCATTCTTTTGCTTTAGTTCAAGAAACTACTTCTCCATCTTTGTTTGAAGAATACGAGGGAAGTACTTATTGAAAACAAGTTCTTGAACTCGTCCCATTCCATGGATTCAATTTAATCTTGGGGCCCTGTATTCATGATAAGATTCCACCATTGATCAGCTTCACCTTCCAAACAATATACTGCTAATATGACTTTATCATGTTCAGAACATTTTAGAACTGAAAATATCTTTTCAGTGGTACTGATCCATTTTTCAGCCACTAATGGATCAGTAGACCCACTAAATGAGGGTGGACGCTGCCTCATGAAGGATTCAACAGAATGTTGCTCCTTCCTTTGCTCGTTTGTAAACCTTGCATGATTCATAGCTTGAGAAAGTTGTGTGAGCATGGCTACAATATTTTTCATTCCAGCTCCCATAACATTTGGTTGCTTAGGGGGACAATAATTGCATTTCCCATCGCATTCCTCATTAACACGGTTCCGTCGGGTTCCATCCATTGACTAAAACCAAGAAGAATAGTGTGAGAAACACTAATTATAATAGGAAAACAACATAATCAGTAATAAAATTTCACACTTTAGTTCTTATCATAGGTTACTCATGGCCATTTCTAAAACACTAAGATTGTGTTCTATGCTTAGACATATCCTTAGGGTTCTTAATAAGGCTTTCACATCCTAGTTTCCAAATGTTGACTATACCTTTTCTCTGATACCAAATATAACAACCCATACATTACATACATTTTTATTACTTCAAAATTTAAGCACACTTATTACAACATATAACAAAACCATTAAAGGACCGTATAGGTATAGTGTCTTTAGAAACTGGGAAACATAAGAAACTGGTTCATAAATCATCTACACTTTTTCCCTTTTATTTTATCATATCTAGAGTCACTTTTGGAATATATTACTTAATACCCTTCTTCCTGACTTGGGTAAAAGAAAACATACAAAAGGGTGAGCTCAAATACTCAGTAATGGTAAACAAATGAAATATCAATCATATCATATTCATAAGAACATAACATTTTGAAAATCTTAACCTGCAAAAGAGATCATAATATCATAACATGGGATAAATCATGGTAGTGAAATGTAATCCCAATAATCATAACATAAAACATGAAACTTTGTGTCATACACACATAATCATAGAGAATCATTTCTTAGTATTCAAGACTCGTTTCCAAGACTATCCTAGCGGACAAAGTCCATTTCTGAACCGAGTTCACTCCTCGTTTCAGTCCTGTATCGCTGAACTAGATTAACCTGTTGTTCCAGCCATGTCTATCTCATGAGATATAAATCTTTACCCAATGCATTGGAGGGAGATATAGGTCCCACCCATCTCATAATGATACCATTATTATGTGTGTCACAAGATCATAAATCATACATCATAGCATAACCCATGTAATAAAAATGGGATTCTTAAACATCATGCCAACATAACATAATACATATAAGATAAAAGGACATCATAAAAATAGTTCCATAATAACATAATCAAACCAATTTAAAAATAGGGATAGAAACATAACCCTATATTATCTTAGATGGAAAATAATTTTGATAAAATGCTTGAACTCTATTCTTGAGGAAAATATCCTTTCTACTTCAAAAACAATTTTCCTTTCTTAACATGTCATACAATTTTAAACTAAAAGAAGTTGATTAAAAATAAACCTAAAAACTTTTAAAGGAATCTTCAGGGAAATAATGTTCTCTAAAATCATAAAAATCTATTAATGTCATATAAGTTAAAAAAACATTTTTCTCGTACTTTGACCGAAAAAAGTCAAAAAGTACCTTGTACTAAAAACGACAAAAGATTCCTTTCATATATTTTACTAAAAATTCACCAATGAGTAAAATTGGATTTAAAAAATTGTATGAGGATAGAAATAATATTACATATTGAGTAAAAATGGATGTGGATGATAAATATTCCCCAGTAAATTCTAAAGTATAAACAATCTCAGATAAAAATGAGATTGTGAGATTTTCCCTTACCTTAGGTCTGATATGCTTCATACGTATCCAAACCTCCTTTATAATGATTTAAATAATGTCATTGACTTATTCAAAAATCATATTAATTGTTATGATATCATATATGGTCATATTCTTATCTTCTTATTAGTGATATTTCATTGTTACTTGTTATTTGGGTGTTCATTGCTTTATATTCTTATACATGTTTTGTCGAATAAATTCTTATTATTCTTTTTAGTTTATAAATAAATAATTTACAGAATGGTATTAGTATAATTTATATAATATTTATTCATTAAATTCATTTATATAATCATTATTCAATGAAGATCATGTAGAACGAGTCGCATCACATCATGGAGACGGTAGGTCGTACGTACGCACGAGCGATGATATCATTTCCATGTTTGTGGAATTGTATTAAAGTGAATGATAGAATATATCATAATTATTATCATGTCATAATAAACATATATAGTTATTCTTTACACCATTATACCCATCCATGTAAGGTGGTGTTGGAAAAACATATTACACCACAGCGTGGAGATGGTATTTCGTATGTATGCACGCGCGGTGATTTTGTTTTTCGTAGGATGGATAGAAGGTGAAATAGGTTTTCTCATATTTATAATAACATATCAGTATATATGAGTGATACTGATGTTATTAATTTATTATGAAACAACAAAATAAGAATAAGTAGAAGAAGAAATGAATTTGAAATAATTGGTAAAGGATATTACCTCTTCTTTGATGCGCCTCTTCTAAACCTCCTATAAGGGCACTAAAGTTGGTCTTTGAAGAATACCAGAACCTCTATTATGTTTCTAGGGATGTTGAGAAGGTAAATTTGTAGTGTTTGGATTATCTTTAAGGCTCTAAATTGTGTAAAGAGGATAGGGAGGTGGTGCCCTTTTATAAGGGAGGAGAGGGGCACCTTAGGAAAAACTTAAAATATTATTTTATAATAAAGTCATATTAGGTTTTTAATAGCTCAAAATTAATTTATTTCAAAGATAAGGTGGGGATGGGTCTAAACCCTCTCAACCAATAGGTTTTAAACAAGTTTAGGTTACTATTTTAACCTTATAATTTAGATTTAACTCTAAGTTAAATAATTTAACTTTTACCGTGTCTTCTTGTTTTATTACACTATATGGTTAATAAACATACTATAACAAGACAAACGAACCCCAAGTGGTTCATTATTAATATATATAACCTTATCTAAGTCATTTGGCCGAACCTTATATTTTTAGGAATAAAATAACAATTAATAATATAATATTTTTTAAAAAAACTATTTTATGTCAATTATGACACTGTTTGGTAATTGATTTTTGTGAAAATAATAACAGAATGATTAGTTTGAAAAAAGTTAATTAAATCAATAATAACATGTCATATTAACCTAAAAATTTGTGTAATTTATAAAAAGTCTCAAATTACATTTATTTGGGTATTTATAACATCAATTATGTTAATATTTCATTAATAAGGTAATTACTGCATTATCATTGTGTCATAAATAAATTAAATTATTTAATGTCTAAAAATTATAAATAAAATAAAATTATGTATTAAAACTTTTTAGTTTTATAATTAATATTTATAGTCTAATTTATCTTATTTATAACCCTATATTAAAAATGTTTTAGTTATTAAACTTTGATTTTAACTCTTTTAACTCTTCTTTAAATAAAATAATAATAAGTGTCCTAATCTAATACAAGTGGACCTATATGATAATATTATATTACTAAGGTTGTTTTTTGTCAAATTATACTTATCCAATAGAATTAGGACATGTGTTAGGGTAATAATAATATCATTTTTACCCTTAATTACCCTATTTACTTTTAACTGTGGTAAATAAAAGTTAAAAGTTATTATTCAACAAAAATTATTTTTATCTTATTGAACCAAATTTTACTCCTTGATATTAACCGTTTCTCTTGGATTTTCGAAATTCCACTCACAGAAGTGGTAAAATTAAGATTTATGAAAATTTGCAAATGCTCCTAGGGGGTGGGTAAAAGACGGTAAAAATTCAATAAAATTTTTATATATCTAAAACTATTATAAAATGACTCCAATGAATGAAATTGAAATTATATAGTTATTATGTATCTATTTTGACCTAAAATAAATTATTATTTAAATAAAAAGTTGGTTTTAATCAATAACTCAGTGTTTCTCACTATTCATCAAAAATTGAATGTTTTCAGAAAAATATCAAAAATTCACCCTAGGATAATTTCGATATTCTGAATCCAAAAATGAAGTCCATTTTGAAAGATAAAATTTATAAAATTTCAAAAATTGGGTATTACTATTCATAAAGGCTAGTTTATATAATATTTTAATAACATATCGTTGTTTAGTGAAACTCGGTATTGCGTACAACCCAAGCTATCGAGGAAGGTTACTCCTGCGTGTAACGCATGCCAAGACAGTGTTGTGTGTAGTGAAAGATTCCTTTTGTGATGCATATGACATTAAAAAAAATATTTCTCATAAAATCTCGGGTGTTACATAGCATGTCCTCAAGGGTTTGAATGGTCTGCTCTATCTGACCATCCGTCTAAGGATGGAAGGTGGTGCTCAATCGAAGCTGTGTCCCGAACGCCTACTGTAACCCCTTCCATAACTGGTAAGTAAAACATGCATCACGATCGGAGACATTAGTATATGGCACCCTATTAAGCCTTACAATCTCTTGCACGTAGATTCATCCCAAGCCCTCTACTAATCCCTGCTCTTTGATAGGTAGGAAGTGGGCTGACTTGGTGATTCAGTCAATGATCACCTAGATGGAATCATGCCCCTTGGACGTCCATGGAAGTCCTATCACAAATTCCATGGAGATTCCATCCCACTTCCACTCTAGCACCTCTGGTGGCTGAACTAAGCCTTCTGGAACCTGATTCTCTACCTTCACTTGCTGACAAGTGAGGCACCAAGAGACAAACTCTGCCACTGCTTTCTTCATTCCCGACCACCAGTACTGACGTTGAAGATCCTGGTACATCTTTGCCACTCCTGGATGTACCACTAGAGGGGACGTATGGAAATACCTCAACACTTCCTCTTGTAGTGTCATCAGTGTCATAGTACGCCCTCTAAAGAGGATGACATGGTCCCCACCTTCATAAAATCCATCAGGTGCCTATCCTATGGATATCTGAGCACGTCGAGCCATGAAATCAATGTCCCCATGCTGTGGCTCTCGAACTCACTGAAGGAGTGTGGTAGTGACTATCAGAGACTGAAGATAAGCTGCTCTATCTTGATCCACGTAGGGTAT
Source organism: Viscum album (assembly GCA_963277665.1). Lineage (NCBI taxonomy): Eukaryota > Viridiplantae > Streptophyta > Magnoliopsida > Santalales > Viscaceae > Viscum > Viscum album. The sequence continues at coordinate 1,589,741,872 of OY728143.1, read as the reverse complement.
CTACAAAGTGGCTAACTGATATGTCGCCTCACTCAACAACTGTATACCAGATCTTCTGTTGATTGCATCTGCTACTATGTTCCACTTATCATGATTATAGACTATCTCAAAGTCATAGTCCTGGAGGAACTCAAGCCAACACTGTTGTCTTAGGTTTAGGTCCTTCTTAGAGAAGATATACCTGAGACTCTTCTGATTAGAGTAGACTGTAAAATGTATTCCCATCAAGTAATGTCATCACATCTTCAAGGTGAATACCAATGTTTCTAACTCCAGGTCATGGGTAGCGTAGTTCTACTCATGTTGTCTCAGCTGTTGAGAACTATATGAGATCACTACTCACTCCTGTATCAGGACACATCTGAGTCTGGTCCCTGATGCGTCACAGTAGACTACATACCCCACACCTTCCTCTGGTAGCCTCAAGATAGGGGCACTCGTCAGTCTCTGCCTCAGCTCCAGGGAACTTCGCTGGAATATATATGACCACATGAAGTATTTCCCCTTCTTCATCAATGCTGATAAGGGTGCCGCAACTCTAGAAAAATTTAGGAACAAACCTCCGGTAGTAACCGACCAATCCCAAGAATCTTCGCACCTCCGTCACACTCCTAGGTGGCTCCCAAGAAAACATAGCCTCGATCTTCGCTGGATCCACTGCAACTCTAGCTTCCAAGATGACGTGTCCCATGAAGTGAACCTCTTGGATCCAGAACTGGCACTTTGAGATATTACCATAAAGCTAGTGCTCTCGGAGTGTGTCTAGAACTACATGCAGATGATAGGCATGATCCTCCTTCGTCGCTGAGTATTCTAGGATGTAGTCGATGAAGAATGCCACAAAGCGATCGAGGTATGGCTGGAAGATCTTGTTCATGAGTCCCATAAACACTACTAGGTAATTTTTCACGCCGAATGGAATAACCAAAAACTCATAATGTCCATACCGACATCTGAAGGTCGTTTTCTGCACATCCTCATCTTGTACTCTGAGCTGGTGATAGCCTAATCTAAGATCTATCTTTAAAAACCAACGTGCTCCCTTCATCTGATCAAAGAGATCTTCAATCCTTAGGAGTGGATACTTTTTCTTCACAGTCATCTAGTTCAGGTGCCGATAGAGTCTCAAACTCCCATCCACCTTATTGGTGAACAAAATCGGGGTTGCCTAAGGAGAAAAACTGGGCCTAATGAACCCCTTGCTATGCAAGTACTCCAACTGTACTCGCATATCTCAAATCTCAATGGGAGCCATCCGATATGATGGAGTAGATATCGGTGATGTCCTGGGGTACAAGTCGATGTAGAAGTCCACCTCTCTGCGAGGAGGTAGAACTAGAACATCATCAGGGAAAACATCAGTGCACTATTCTACCACTACAGGATAGCTCGGACTCTCAACATCAACTGCTCTGAGGGTAAGGCTAGCCAAATGATGTGTGATTAGTTGTACCCTCCTCTGGGTAAGTCCATCACGTGCTTCAAAGGTTCCCTTCTCCCTGGTGAAGGAAAACCTAGTCCCGTCCTTGAGGACACGCCGCACTTTGCTCCTAATACAGTTGATCTGAGCATGGGTTGTGGATAACCAGTCCATACCCAAGATGACGTCGTAAGGCCTCGACGCCACTACTAAAAGATCTCAACCGAATATCTCACCTCCTAGAGTAATCTCACACTGCTGGAACCAGTGCGTAATTGTAAAATCTGCTCCCGTAAGATAATCTATCCATAAGGATCGAGCCAACAGCTCCACCAGAATCTCTAAGCTCCGAACGAGGGTCGTGGAAATAAAATAGTGACTGGAACCTGTGTCTATAAGTACTTCAGTTAAGGTAGAGTAGACACAGATTGTACCTTGTATTATCTCCAAAGCGCCATGGTCGTAGGCCTCAGCCACCTGAAGCTGATCTCGTCCCTGTCCACCTTCCCCATGTGGTCGAGGTGGACCATCTAGAGGTGGTGGCGGTAGAACCTCGAATCGTCACCCACTGCCTACTACACGGCCAGCTCCTCTACCACATCCGCCTGCTACCTAAGGACCTCCTCGATAAAATCTTCGCCTCTACCCAAGAGGTCCTTTGACCATCTTCTGTTCGTCCGTACGGAAGTTCGGGCAGTCGTGATCCATGTGACCCTACTTGCCACACAAGTAACACTGCCTTCTCCTTGTCGGTCCCGCTTTGTCTCGAGAGCCCCACACAACCGACCCTATATCCAGCAGTCATCCACTTGTAGGTATGGTCCTCTTAGACCTCTGATTCATCTATCTGCTACCAGCTGCAGATGTATCTCCTACATAGCATTCGGTGGTGGGTCTCACTACCGGTGAATGCTCAACAAGAAAGATTTCCACTAAGAGTGCTCGCTCTAAAACCCCCGCCTACGTCAGGGTGCTGAGAGAAATAATCAAAGCTCTAATCTCCCATCTGAGCCCCTACTCAAAGGTCTAGGCCCTGAATAAAGGGTCCCAAACCATGTCCATGGAGTAGCACGAGAGGTCGATGAACCTCACTGGATATTGAGCCACGGTCATGCTACCTTGATGAAAGTGGAGAAGCTCCTGTATACGCACTGAGCGAAGGGTCACTGAGATGAACTCTACCCTAAAAAGGCTCTTGAAGTCCGCCCAGATGAGAGTCACCTCATTGTGAACCTGGAGCATCAAGATCCACCATCTGCCTGCTGCTGCCTGAAGAAGACTGATGGTAAGGATAACCATGAGATCAGCTGGTGTCCCTACCAGTTGAAAAACTCTAACCACGGCCTCCATCCAGTCCTCAGCCACCAGAGGATCCGTCTCACCTCAGAACCTCGGTGGCCTCTGGCGCTAGAACTCGTGCAGTGTGCTCAAGCGGCAAGCACCCTCTACTGCTGAGGTTGGTGGAATCGGCTTCCCAATGGGTAGTGGTACTGCTGGTACACCACCCGATGGTACAACTGCCGAAAGGGGGCCCTGCACCGAATCCTCTCCGCTTGGTGGGCTATCATCGCGTACTCTACCTAGAACCCTGGATGGCTATCTTCGTGGAGGAATCCTAAAAAAAACAGGTGCACCACGGTCAATAAGTTATACCTGGTGAGATGACTCAAGATTTTACAATGAGAACTTTTCAAAAACACACACACAATTAGTGTTTTCATGTACTGAGTCAGAAATCAGAAGTTAGGGTCCTGGTGTATGGATATGTCGGTCACCGCACCAATACTGAGTTCCCCAAACTGAAAACCATACTCATCACACTTAACACTATTGCTACAAAAAAAAGATCATAGGCCTAGTTCTTCGGTAGAACTGAACTCCTATGATACCAATTTTTCATGACCCGTCCCCTGGAGCTCGTGTCGTGACTACCCCAAGCCCACCTTTCATAGGCCAGGGGCTAGCGACTAGCGCCGGAAAGACATATCCCCAAAATCGGTAATGCATTGCCTTTATAACCTATAAACTCACACAACCAAGCACACAGTAAGATATGAGCGCAAAGTAAACTGTATAGTAAAAAGAGTGTGTACATTAAGTAAAGTGGGCCAGAATACAAGCCCAACTGGAAAGTACAAGTAAAACTGAAAACATCTCCTATGAACACCGCCAAGGATCCTACCTAAAGGGTAGGTACACCTCTTGTACAGTCATCTCTATGGGTTGTCTTGTCTAATGTTCACCTCTGAGTAGCCTCCAGTCCTGGTACCCTCGTCCTCGGTCATCATTGTTCGTCGTCTGCACAAAACATAACAAGGTGCAGGTGAAGCCTGTGGAGGGGTGAGTATAACGATACGCAGTAGGGACCCCAAGACCCCCCCCCTGAAGGTCTCTCATAATCCACAAAGGATAAACCGTAGATAAAGACCACAATTACAAACCACGAAGCAATAGTCAACCATACTTAGGTATATTCTCATACATATAGCTAAGTTTTCAAGTAAACCCATCTCGTTCACGAGGAAACACAAGGCCCAACTCTTTATCCAAAAGCACAAATCTTCCATGGAGGAATGAATACCACAAAGGTAACACCACAAAGGTAAGTATCACAAAGTTAACGCCACACAGAAGAATACCACAAAGGTTTCACCACATAGAAGTGTACCACAAAGGTAACACCACACAGAAGAATGCCACAAAGGTTTCACCACTCATCTCACACCAGGTATAACTTAAGTACAGAAGTATAGATGATTAGATGTATTGCTAGATCATATTACTTCATTGAGAAGATCTTCTACTGACCCACACAGGATCGAAGATGACCCACACAGGATCTGAAGATGACCCACAAAGGATCTGGAGATGACCCACGCATGATTGATATGCACTAACCCACAGAGGATCGTTGAGCGCTGACCCACACAGGATCGGTATGCGCTGACCCACACAGGATCATTGAGCGATGGCCCACACAGGATCGGTATGCACTGACCCACACAGGATCGCTGAGAGTTGACCCACACAGGATCTAAAGATGACCCACACAGGATCTGAAGATGACCCACATAGGATCTGAAGATTCTTCAAGTACTGCCAGTCAATGGGTTCCCGACTAAGCATGCTTGATTCTGAGAGGTTCCACTCCCAATCCATCGGTCGATACTTCAATTGCCATGAAGTGCCATGAATAAGTATCCAAAATGTCTTCCACCTCATAAGGGACCCAACGCAACTGACAGCACGTCAATCAGACGCCCGTTCTGTAAGTTATTAGCGTTTTCGTTCTGGGGGCCCGGTTGGATTCTGGTTCGATCCAACCCATCTGTACTCCAACTTTATCAAAATCTCAAGTGGAGTATACCAAAAGGACTCTCTCGATCCAATAATTATGGCACCGTAGACGCTTCATCAAACAGACGCTCGGTTCTCAAGATATTTCCAAAAAGACATATCTGGGTCCTGATAGGCCCAGGTCTGGTCCGACCCGATCGGGCCGACCCAGCCCGACCCGACCCAGATTCAGTTCCAGCCTAAATAATCCGAACTACGGCGGGCTTGGCCACTAGGTTTTGGACCGTCCTGGACCGTAAAGGGGGCGGCCTGGCCCGTGCTGGGCGCGGTCCACTTGGCGCAGCCTGAGGGGCGTGGTCCGCTCGACTAGTGTGGTTTGTCGTGGCAGAGCCCGCCCTAACCATACCCAGGGAGCACCCATGGTATTCTGAACAGTCCATGGACCATTATTCTGGCACCTGCTGGTGCGCGGGCCTTGCTAGAGCGGTCCCGCTTGGCGTGACGCGGTCTTCCGGAATGGCCAGCCCTCCTCCCAATGGCGCGGACGCGCACTGCTGCTCCACCATAGTCGGCTGGAATGTCGACCACCCTCCGATCTCCACCGATGCCTAGCGGTCGCGGTCTCTAGCTCCGGAGGTGTGAAGGCACAACGCCTCTTCACCGCGTGCCCGACCGGCATGTCGGCTGTCGTCCCCTTCTCCGCTGCGGCCGACGGGACGTGGCCTCCTCCGTTATCGGTGGTGTAAACGCGCGCCACCCCAATTCCACACGGGGTTGGGGTGTCGGCCGCCTCCACCCTCTACCGCGGCTGACGGGTTGCGGCCTCCTTTTCTACTGGCGGCGTGGACATGCTTCTCCCCAGTTCTATGTAGATGGGCGGTGTGTCGGACGCCATCCATCCACCACTGGTGAAGAACACGTCACACCATGGAGAATTTGCGAAGGGATTGGGCCTTGTTTGTTTGTTCTGCACCATCTGCGTTAGACCGTTATCAGACGGTTCATGAGGATGGAAACAATGTGAAACCATGAAGAACAAACAAGAACAACCAAATTCAAAACCCCTACCTCAATCGTCTGTTAGAGGTGTCGTGAGGAGTAAGATGATGATGGTGACGCCAGCATTCGTTGCTCCCGCAGGACGCTTCTGATCCGGGCTCGAGTTTCATCCTCGTTCTTCGTTGGGGTTGGTTCTTCGTTGGAGGATCTTCTTTATTGGAGGATCTTATTTTAAAGGCCTTATCTCCCTTTCACCAATGGAGAAACAACCCTCAATTCTCTCTAGAAACGTTAATAAAATAACACTTAATTAACAATTTGTTTCATTAATTTAGATTTAATGAACCCTATTAATTAAAGAGAGTTGTGGTTACATAATTTGTGTAACCGGGCAATTAATGTCCAACCTTAATTGCCCGACCACCCACATGTGGTCCCCACCTCCACAATTCAAAAAGGAGGTTTCAAAAATAAAAATAAAATGTTATTTATTTTATTTTTTTCTTCTCCCACGAAAAATTGAAAAACTAACTTCCATCGTCGAGCTACTACAGTCGAGGTAAATGTCTCCTGAAGTGAATATCGGCGCTGCGAGTTCAACGGTGTCCTTAGATTTCAATTCCGAGCACCAGTTCAAAAGTTACAAAACGTCGCTTGTGTGTTTACTGGATGTACCTGAAAAAAAGTTCAGAAATTCATTTCGGGCACACTGAGCCTCAGAATCACGCGCCGTCAATTTTCACCGACTCGTAATATGTCTATATATTTAAAAAAAATACATGGAAAATCCAGGGTCTTTACATAGGTGGAACCTTTTGCTTGAGTTGGGATGATTTTTTCAGCAACTAATACCATGGGCGGACATTTATGAGAGGGGATCACGAATGTAAAAGGATGAAACATTAATGTTTTTATTTTTTTGTTGAATAACTATAAATGTAATTATATAAAACATTGTTTTAAATGTATATAGCATTGTTTTTCAAACCCTTGTGTGCGATGATTTGTTCTTGTGTGCGTTGCTTTGTTCTTGTGGGTTTTGTACAGGTGGTGTGTGTGTTTGTTGTGTAGGTTCTGGTGGGTATGATGTTATATAAACAGAACATCATAGGCAGTTAGGCCTTTATCAGTTCTATTTCGAGCATTGATAAAAACCCCCTTTATCAGCATAATTTAGAGCACTAATAAAGGCCCACTTTATTAGCGCTATTTTTGAGCATCGATAAAGGCCCCCTTTATCATAGTTAAAAAAAGTCTTGATAAAAAGTTTCTTTTATCCGCTCTCAAATAGCACTGATAAAGGGAGGGCCTTTATCAACGTTTTTTTAGTGCGGATAAAGGACACCCTTTATCAGTGATTTTGTAGCACTGTTAAATGGGACCCCCCTATCTTCATTGAGATTAACAGCGCTTTTAAAATCACTATCTATAGTAGTGAAGAAATAAATAAATAAACATTCATCACGTCTTAAGTTGTTTTAATCTATGCATTAACTGTTTATTATTTTATGTGATCTCACCCACTTTCATACTCGTAAAAAAATAACTGACAATTCATAAATTAAATAAAGTGCATGACTGGTCTTAAACATTTGATATTGTTTGATCCATCTATTCCCAATGAATCAACCATGACCCTATGGGTAAAATACTAGAGTCTTCTCATATTCGTATCGCAGATTTCACCCTGGTCAAATGTATCATCATCTCATCTTAAATATCATCTCATCTTGATGTGGTCAACGTCTTATATTGTACTCATCATAATATATAAATACATGCATGCATGTGAGAGGGTATCGAAAATTTGTAATACAGATTAACTTTAATTTGGGTATGTAGGTCCTTATATATAACGACAAAAATAAATTATGCACGGATTTAATTTTTTTTTACTACCAAAAATGTTAACTTAGTTTTGGAAAAATTTTTTAATTAAACAGTTTTCCGAGACCGCAGCACCTCGGAAAACCCTTGAAAGGGGTTCCAGACTTTTTTAGGCTCGGAATGGGCCAGGTGGGTCAGGCAGGACCTATCGTGACCAATCTTACGTCGGGCAGCACCTGTCCAAATCTGTTCCAGGTTGGACCTATCGCAGCAGGAGGACAGGCCATGCGCTGCAACTAAGAGGTCAATCATCAAAGCGGCAGAGGCCGATAGCAGTGCAAACTAGATGACGGGAGGTAACCAAATCAGAAAAGGTGGGTTTGGAAGAGGAAGGTTGGTGCGTCGAGCTGGCCGGTGATACAGCCTGATGGCGGACGGTTGTGCGACATGGAAGGAGGCAGCCGACGGTGTTGGCCTAGTCGGAAAGGACAGCGGGGCTCAAGGTGGCGGTGGAGTAGTGCTGCAGGAATACACTATTTCATCTACTAAATGGGTATCTAACTGGAAAAACACCACCGGTAGTAAAACATAACACACACACATATGTTCTTCATTTTAAAAACCACAAATACTTGTGATGATCCGAATATCGAACATCAGATGGTCATATCTTGGTCATCCCATATCGGATTTGATCGTCGTCTACAACATTGGGACCGTAGCGATGCCCTGTACATTAATTTTTTACAAATTTAATTTTTCATGGATTAAAATTTCACACGATCTCATTTGTATGTTAATTGAAGGTGTCAGGGTGCACAACGAAAGCAGATGGACTGAGGATTTAAAATTTTTCATTATCGATCACGTAACTGCATCATCGCTGGTGAATTGAAACTCAATACTAAGCCCCTAGGATCCCACTTGATGTTTTTAAGCACAAAAAAATCAAAGATTACCTCTTTTGATTTGAATCCATGCTCAATATCCACTCGTCTTCAGCGATCATTGTGTGAAGAAACCGAAGCTGGATCCCTCTAGATTGTCCACACATGCTTTGAAAGTCCATGAGAATTTTGTTTCTCAAAATCTGGGTGATTTTGCAGAGATTCAATGATGCCTTGGACATCCTGATGATCACCGCAGCGATGTTGCATCGATCCCTGAAATTGAACTTTGATCAAAGGCTTGGATCGTCTGCTTCTCTCTCTATGAAATGTTATAAAAGTGGGTGCCCTAGACCCAACATGAACAGTACTTTTGATTATCATATCGTGTATGCAGTTAGTTATACATGATGCACCCAGACCATTACAGTGTAGAAATTTCTGTGTCTACTGTTTAAATGGTAATGTCCATAGATTAATTGTCATATCAAAAGGTTATAACAGATCTCAGGCTATAATGAGAACCTTGTGATACTATAAAATTAATCTTAAATATAAGTATTATAGTCTAGATACATCATATTGACTGCACACAGCTGATGTTTTATTATCAGGTATTAGGGGCTCATAAGCATTGAGATTTATTCTCATGAAGTTCAAACTTGATGATCTCTAGTTGTGAGATCATGAGGACGAACTTTCCAATAGAAACACCACATGTTTTAGGTTTCATTGGTTGTTACTATCTACAGACCTATGTATTGGTTTCCCGACTTGAGATCATTATCAATGTGTGTCATTTGATCACGTACTTTGATGCAAGGAAAAACCATGATAATTAAATCGTGGTGAGGTATCTTGTGTTGAGTGTGTCATTAGTGGTATAACTTTGGTTGAATGATCAAGATAGGATTTGTCACTTATTGATTGAGGAAGTTATATACATACTAGGTTGATCAGAATGGTAGTACCTTCATAAAACCATGTTCATGACTTCCAATGGTAAATCCATTCAGTTAGATCAATAAATAATAAAGTGTGATTACATAAACATGTGTCCTACTTTAAGAGATATCAAAAAATAAAGATATTATATTATAGAGTGTGTGTCTATAGGTTGGTTGTCATTGCTATGATTATTCTTGTCTCTTTAGGGGCTTTGATGTGTTGCTATACTTTTCTCTTAGTGTGTAAATATTATTCAATGCTATCGAGATGAGGGCCTAGACAGTCACACACAATAGAATATTCAATAATTTGTCCTATTTTAGTGAATATGTATATAAGACATAGTGGGCCCCACCACGGGGTCCAAGTGTTGTCCAAGTTATCGATCACCAATAATTAAATAAATCCATTATTATTCAAATAAAGAATAATTGGGTTGAATTTATTTATTAAAATTATTCACAAGGTATTTAGTGAATACAAGAAATAATATTATTTTAACTAATATTATTTTAACATTTTAGATTCGTTTAATATTAAGCAGGAATTACGAGTCGAGTTAATGACTCAAGTAAGTTTATCACGTAATATATTTTATATATATTACAGGTATGTGATAAAATAATGAATAATATTTATGACGCAGATTAGTTCATCATAATTTATTATCTATTTAGTGGGTGTTAAATATACAAGGGTCGAGGAACCCAATCCAAGTATTTGAACATCGGCTATAAATAGAGAGAGGCTCTCACACAATTATTATTCACTACAAATTCATCAAAGTCTCTCTCTCCTCTCCTACTTTCTAGAGAGTGGAACTCTAGATCCAGATGATCATATCAAGTTCTCCCTCACACATCGCAATCATGTCGATGTGGTGATAATCGGGGTGTTGAAGGCATCGTCAAATCTCCACGTTAGAACCCAAAATTCAAAAATCGACGCTTCTATGGATTTTTGAAGGGCGTGTGGAGGATCTAGATGGATTCTCCTTTGGATCCTTCAAATATTGATCACTAGTGAAAAGCATATTTCGAACGCGGCTTCAAATAAAAAAAGGTATGCTTTTTATTTTATTTTTGGTGATCTGTTTAATTTATGCGAGATCCTCAGAACCGTACTGGGACTCGAATCGTCGAAGACGGCAAGTTCTTTTGTCCTGATGATAAAAAAAATTGAAATCCCAAGCCCATTGGATCCCACTACACACCCTGATACTTTCAATTGGTATTAGAGTGATCGCATGAAATTTTCGAGTCAATAAAAATTAAATCTCTTTAAATTGGAGCAAAGGTTTTGAAAACGGTCTCAATGGATCAGACCACATTTCGATCTGAGAACGGATGACCAAGTTATGGTCATCCGAAAAAACAATTATGGATCAAAAATGGTTGTTTTTTAAAGTATTTGGAAGATCATATATATATACACACGTGAGATATATCCTCATTCGCCGTCGTTGCTGGCGAGACTCGGTACCTCTGTGTACTGCGGTTCCAGCCATCGTTGGATCCCCACTGACCAAATCTTGCACGCCTCCATGGCCTTGACTAGACCAGATTGAAAGTCACCTCCCTCCAACTTCCACAACAATCGGCACCCGTTTGGAGCTCCAGTACGATGCCCAGCAGATAAGTACCCCTTCCTTAGCCCATTGGGTCTGGATAAGTCCAATATGGAATGGTCTGGGTGGGTCTTTATGCCCTAAAACTGCCCTGTATAAGATTTTTGTGGCCTAAAATGGGATCGCGCGGGGTAGGCACCACCCAGACAGGCCCCACGCGGGGTTTCAGGGTCCGAATAATTATTTATTTAACCTAAATTAATTAACTTAATTAATTTAATTTTAGAATTAAATTAAATTAATTAAAATAATTAATTTTTTAAAATAATAATTTTAATACTTAGGAAAAAAATTAATTCAATTTAGGTATTAAATTGAATTAATTAATTAATTTAATTTTTGGTATTAAAATTAAATTAATAATCTCACCAAATGATAATTAGAAAAATTATTTGAATTTTTAATTCATTTAATTTATTTAATATCTCTCATACTTAAATTATTACAATTTAATTTTTATCACTCTTATAATTATATTGACCGATCTTGAGCAATTGACCCAGCCTTTGTATTTCTGTTTTTATTTAATGAATTATTTAATTTCATGTGATGTTTGTAAATAATTAATTAAATATGATGGTCTGTACATTGTCATTTTTCAGTAAATATGTATAAGAGTCTGTGTATCTGTCATTATTTGTATGTACATTGCACTCCTGAGTTCCCCTCACATGTGTTCCAGTACACTCTTTTGATGATGAAGGTGTATGAAGTAGACCCCGCCAAGATGAGGCAGTACACCCAAAAAAATGTGGACCCTTCCATGACGAGGCGAAATATAGAAAAACAATGGACACACTGGATGGGGGACAAGCTGCATCATAAGTCAAGCCACGACTCAGGTATGATTCCCCTAGGTCGTGGTTTGTCCATTAAGTTTAAATTGATCAACCAATTTTATATACTCAAGGCTAGTTGGGTAGTTTATTTTTTTATGAATTTATTTATTATTTTATCCATTTTATGATAGCAGAAAAAATACATAAAATAATAAATAGTAAAATGCTCAAAGAAGTGATGGATGTTTTTCTATTAATGTACAGTTGTAAGCGTGACAACATAGTATGAACAAGATTAAAAGAAATGGATTATATTCATTGAGAAAAAATATAAAAACCCTTAAAGAAATATTAAGTCATTAAATGTCTTCCATCATTCAAATTTGAACAAAACCAGATATTTGGAATGCTCGTTAGACAAAGTTGAGGGTGTCTCTTACTACCGGGGAGTTCTTGTGAGAGTGATGAGTTGAATTAACTAAAGTTGGTAGCAAAGAAGCATTCAAATAAATCTTGCTTTAACTTTGGAGGCAAGCATTGATAAAATCATGTTTATGATTTTAAAAGATGGGAATTCACTCAACAGATCAAGGAACTACGAGTTAATGCAGTTGGTCAGTCAAAATCCTAAATTGAACTCTCTGAGTAGTGGTGTAGCCAAATCTTGTAGGCTATGATGGGAAGCTCAAGGATCCTTTCCACTATAATACTCAAGCAACAGAGTATTCTGATTCTAATACAAAGGGTTCCTAGAATTTGTTAAAATAGTGAGAGACATTTAATTATTTAATTAATTAATCAAAAATTTCTAATTCAGTAATCAAGATAAAAGTACAATATGCTAGATTAATTTTTTGTATTAAATAGAAATTAATACCACAAAATATACTGAGATAATCATGGACAAAGTTAATGTTTGAACTGGAATTAATTTCCAAATGTATTATAGGCACTTGCGCACAATACTATGATATAGGAAATTCAAGGTGTTAGTGTCCCTATACCAGTTAAGTTGCCTCATGAAGAGAGGATGAAAAAATGATTTAGGAGACTTGTGTATTAAGCATATGATGTCTATGTAATAGTGTTATAATCAATATATGATGTTAGTTGTTGTTACAACATTGGGACATAAATGATTTCACATGTAGTCTCATCTCCAATTTTGTGAGGAGAAAGTGAAGAGAGATATGAATGGATGATATTACACCGGTTATGTGTAAGTATGAAAGGTGGAGCATGATCTTTCAAGATATCCCATTATTACATATTTTCACCCATTTATTTTACTTTTGTTTAAGATTACAAAATGAACATGATGGAGTAAATGCTTCATTACCTTTTGGGAAAATTCTCCAAGAAATAAGAATATTAAAGATAGGTTAATCTTTAATTATTATGTCCAATAAGTTTAAAGAAAAGGTGATAATGATAATGGAAAGACCGACGCCAAAGGCACCATCGCAACATCCTTTAAATAAAGAGGTAATAAATAAGATATTATTTTATTTTCATATCATGAAATAAATCTATGGAAGTTTAATTGTAGTGAACCGAATTAAAGAACCAAGTAATCGCTTCTTCTTTAGTGTATATTCATCAATTGAAACTAATGTTTTTGAAAAAATACTAGGGTATTAAATACAATATGCTTCTCACATATTCGTATCAAAATACAGTAACCAATTAATAGAAACATTAAAATAAGCAAGGTGTATTCTCCAAGTGGATGAGAAAGGGTGATTCCTAAGTCAGTGATGATAAATACATAACTTATAATTTCCAAGTTAATGATTTAAGTCAAAATATTATTGATTATAACCAAAAAAATATCTCATGTGTCCTTTGGACACAAGGATACATTATTCCAAATTCATGAATGAATGTTGTTTTTGTTGTCTCATACTCAACCAATAGTTCAGTGATACTTGAATCATAGGTAGTACATGATGAATATAAAATGTAAGACTTATTTACCCAGTTATGGAAAGATAATTCTTTTTCAAGTAAAACTAGAAGTGTACATCAAGGATATACCTAGTTTAGCATTTAGACTCAGTAAATCTAAACACCTTAGGTATTATCAACATATATACTTATTTAGTTTGGATAAAGAAACATTTAGAAATAAAGGTATGTCACAAAGCTTCTGAAATTAGTTCAGTAAGAGAGTGTGAACTATTTCAAGGGTAAACTAGTGGTAAATATACTTCATAAGTAATATAAAATTAAATTATTCTATTTTTATGGTCATAATATATGAGTTTCATTGAGCTAGCATGCCGAAGAATTTCTTGACCAAGCATTCATCGATCAATATAATGTAGCGTGGAGTAATTCATAATCACACATTACCTTATCCACATCATGGAAATTATGTTTATAAGGAGGATTGATGTTGAGTCTTACATGTTAACATTGATCTCTAAAATATAGCCTAAATCAATTCCTAAACACACATTTTATACATCAGAGTCATGATGTAAGGAGTATCAATGTTGCAACTTGTAGAAACTTCCATTATATTTCAAGATATGTTTCACAATTAATAGTGACATCCCATAACCACATGCCAAACACAATGTGCATTGATGTTATTCACTTATTCAGAACTTTTTATATACCCTATTTACTGATTTTATATGAAATTTTCATAATTTGTGTGAAATATTAATGTTTAAATATTTAATATAATTTTTAGCACTATTTTAATTCGTCCATATTCAAGATAGTTTACTATTTTAATAATAACTATCTCCCTACTGATCCAAATTGTGTATTTATTGTTTTTTAGGATTCCATATTCAATTTACCACATATCATTAGAAGGAATCATTGGATAATCCTTTCATTTTAAGGGTCATATGTACTACACATGAAGGCACAAAGAATTTGTGATGAAACTGGACTAGCTAGGAAGATTGAATTACTAGGATCAATCCAGAAGTACAAATTATTTTATTATCCTCCAAAGTTTGGGGAACAATTCAAGGAGTCATGGATAAAAAATTTAGGGCCCAAATCCAATAACAAGGGGCCCAAATGATTCTATTAATTCCAGCCCACCATTCTGTCTGGGAAATGAAATCAGCACACCAATATTGACTTTTCTCCTGATATACACATCAATTATAGATGATATTTTTCAATGTTAAATAGGAGATATAGTTGGCCAATTTTTTTGAAGCAAGCATTCAGATTTGAAGGCATCTTCCTATTCAAAAATCCATTCACGTGTAGGCCATCGAAAAAGCATGGATAGAAATGGATAGTTTAACATTATTTATGAAAATCACTATAACATTTGATCCATAAGTACAAATGCCTCAAAATTTTGAGTCAAATAAAAACATTAATATATAAAACTTTTTAGAAGAATATATCTCTAGATTCGGCTATCTGAAATATCAAATTGGTGATGCAAGTGTAGGGGTATTTTTGGAAGGAAAATAGTCCACTTCCATGGGCTATAAATACTTCACCCTCCTCTCCTTGTAAGAGGTTGGAAATTTAGAATAGAGGAGGATCAATTGGCATGAACAAGGCTCTACCAAAAGCCTAGAAGGACATGACAAACTCAAGTTTTCACTTGAGAGACCCTTCCTCCTCTCTTGGTCTTCATTTACTTTTGTGTTTTTCTTTGTTTTAATCTTGTAAGTCTTTGTTTTGTAATTCTATTTTAATTCAAGTACCTTTATCATTAACACTTATTATCATATACCCTATGTTTTGAAATATTAATGTTCTTAAAAAAATTTAAATCATTTTAAATGTCAATCTCTTCTTTTGATTTCTCATTCAATAAAAATTCTGTGTTTAATTCTCTTCGTCGCTTGTGTGTGTGTTCAGCGAACCACTCTTTTCTTAAACCTTTATTTTTATTATCTTATTAATTCATCATCATAAACTTAATAAACTATATTACTAATTATTTCAATGGATGATTAAATCTTTCATTGGGGTGAGTCAAAATTTAGGGAGTTAAGATATTGAGAGCTTTTTCTCGATGAGTACTCTTTAATTTAACTTTGTGTATGTTGGACTTAACATATCATGGATAAATGACATATTTTGTTTAATGTATGGATTCTATGGATTATTGGAACCAGAAATACACCACCAAAATCAAGTACTGATTGAGATTAGAATCCTAGTTAAGTTAAGGCTTAGATTAAAGCCTTAACACTTGGGAATTCTGATCAATGTCATCATGTGAAGTGGTTGTTAATTTAATGCAATATAAAGCAAAGTTTAAGGATATCACAAGATTAACTCTCTAATAATTAACTCACCCGAATATTTATTAATTTTTTAAATCAAAAATCATCCGCTAATCAATTTCATTTAATCTTTGCAAACAACCCCCCCCCCCTAATTAAAAAATCAACTAAAAACAATCGACTATTAAAAAGTATCATTATTGAGGATTCGACCTGAGTGCTGCTATACAAATTATCAGAGCACCGAAACCTTGAATAGTAAATAGGTGACAATAGGATGTGCTTTCAAATAGTTTTTTTACTAGGAATGGTGAAATTAAGTAGTCATTAGTTTCTGGTTATTGTAAAAAAATAAAAAAAATAAAAAAAATGAAAAAAAAAACACAAAGAAAAACCAGTATTTCCATAAAAATCATAAAATGAAAAAACACAAAGAAAACCTTATCTTCCTCTTTCTTCCAAAATCTCTCAAAATGTCTCATAACCTCCCAAACAATACCTCTGATTTTTTTGACCCTTAAATTGAACAAACACTTCACCAACTTAGGAGGACCATTAGGGATAATCAAAACTTTGTCCAACCAATTGAATTTGATATGGATAATCCTAGGGAACAAACCCTTAAAGAACTTGTTTCCCCTGATATGAATTACCAACCCCTTGGTATTCAATATCCAAACATAGAGGCTGACTTTGAACTCAAATCGGGTTTGATTCATCTTCTTACTTATTTCCACAGGATAGTCAGTGAGGATCCACATCTCCACCTTAAAAAGTTTCAAGTGGTGTGCTCTACCATAAAGCCTCAAGGGGTTTCTAAGGAACAAATCAAACTACAATCATTATCTTTTTCCTTAGATGACTCCCCCAAGTCATGGATCTACTACCTCCCTCCTGGTTCCATAAACTCATGGATTGACATGAAGCAACTTTTCTTAGAGAAATTCTTTCCTGCTTCTCGTACTGCTTCTATCCAAAAAGAAATCAATGGTATCCATAAATTCCCCAAAGAATTACTCCATGAGTATTGGGAGAGGTTCAAAAATCTTGTGGAAACCTTCCCACACCACCAAATCTCTGACCAACTCTTGATCCAATACTTTTATGAAGGTTTATTGGCTATGGATATAACTCTCATTGATTCCACAAGTGGTGGTGGTTTTATTGATAAAACTCATGCAGCTGCAAGAGATCTCATAAGAAACATGACTGCAAACACACAACAATTTCGTACTCGAGCACACGCTCAAGTCAAACAATCCTAAGATAGTCAATCGATAGATCCAAACAATATGACTGAGTGGATGAGTAAACTTATAGGTCTTATGATACAACTATTTGTGGCTACCAAAGCTCCAACCTCATCTTCTCCGCAATATATGTTCCCTAGAACTTTCAAGAACTGTGGAATCTATAGCTCCCCATATCATCCAACTGACACATTTCCACAACATCAAAAGGATCCCTTTGATTCATCCAGACCAATGGAGATTAAGGCAGTATAGGCTTAGAGGAACACCAACCTTCAACAATTAGGTACGTTTTCTAGAAACTTTAACCAACCCCACTCTGATCCCTTCTCTTCTACCTTCAACCAAGGCTTGAGGTATGGTAATCCCATTTCGCATCCCCCTAAATTCCCTTCTCAAAACCCAAACCAATTCCAATATGGTCAAGGTGTTGGTAACTTCCAACAACCTTACCCTTTTGTTCCTCAACCTCAAAGGATCAATCCTCCTCTTCCTCCTCCTAGATTCCACTATCCTAGTGAGACTTACCAATTCCAAAACCAATAAAATCACCTTCCCAAGAACCAAAATCAAGGCAATACCAATCTAGGACAAGGATCTTCTTCCAAGAAACCATGGGAAAGTGCAGTGGAAGATCTTTCCTCCTTCACCCATTCTAGCCTTAAAAATATTGAAACCCAAATTGGTCAACTGGTATCCCACCTGAGCCAACAAGAAAAATCAAATTCTTCCCAAATCCCAGCTCAACAATTACCCATCCTCGAGGTTAATGTAAGTGAAATTGAACTTAGATCGGGGAAGAAAATTTATATGCCACAAGATAATTCCTCCAACTCCCCTTTAAATGTTGAACTAGAAAATGAAAAGAAAAAGAAACTTAAAAAGGAATCTGAATCCATTCCCTCACCTCCTTCCATTCCACTTAGGAATCCAATTCCATTTTCTCAAGCCATTTCTAAGCCAAAAGTCCTTTGAACTTGATCCTAAAATTCTCAAAAAAATTAGACGTGTTGAAGTCAACATTCCCCTCTTAGATTCCATAAAACAAATCCCTAAGTACGCCAAGTTTCTTAATTAATTTTACACCCATAAGATGCAACTTAGGACCTTCAAAAATGTTTCCACCTAGAAATCTATTCCCATAAAGTGAAAAGATCTAGGGACCTTTACAGTTACATTCCAAATTGGAAGTTCCAACTTCGATGATGCACTCATAAACCTAGGAGCCTTAATTAATGTCATGACCAAATCCATATTCTCCAACCTTGGTCAAGGTCCCTTACATCTGACAGGTTTTTTCATTCAATTGGACAATCGAAGCACTGCTAGTCCTATGGGTATAATTGAGGATTTCCTTGTCTCGGATAATGATCTTATCTTCCCAGCTGTTTTCTATGTCCTTGACATGGAAGGTGAAATGACCTCTTCTCGATATCCCCTAATTCTAGGAAGACCATTCCTCATGACTGCTATAACCAAGATTAATGTCCATTCATGCGTCTTATCCATGGAATTTGGTGACCAATTAGTCAAGTTCAACATTTTACAAGCCATGTGATACCCATCTGAGGATCACTCTACATTCTCAATACATGATTTTGAGGACACCTTTGAGAGTGTGTTGAATCATAATCCATCATTTTCTTCCTGTTCTACTGATAGAGGAGTTTTTTAATATTGAATCCACATTAACCAATCCATAAATGAAGAACTTGATGTTGACATTACAAATTCAAAGTCCATTGATGTAAATAATCTTAAAAAATCTTTGGAATCCCATCTCACCTATAACATACACTGCTCTAACTTGAACAGTAATGGGGAAAATGAAAATGCATTTTCATTTTTTGATTCAAATCTAATTATCCAACATTCATCATTTCTTGTCCATGATTCTAAAAATTCTGTAATATGTGAGGTGAACGCTGAACCAATGTGTTTATATTGTCTCTATGGTAGTGATGTTTGTGATATTTGTTCCCTGATTAATAAAGTGATTATTGGCGATGTTGAAATTAACCATTATTTGGAGAATAGCATTGATATAAATAATATTGAAAATTTTATTTGTTATGACTCCACTGATCCTCATTACTCTACATCAGTAAGTGATGAAATAAATGAGTCAAAAACAATTGGGATCTCATACTCTGGTTTCATGTTATCTAAACCTTACATAAATGAAACATCAGAATTGAGACATCTTCTTGAATTTAAAAGCATAAAAACCCATCACTTTGTGGATAAAATCATTCCTCGCATTGAAGACAAAAGTAAGGATAGTCATATTCTCTTTCCACCCCCATTTAATTACAAGCAAACAGTTAAGAAAGGGGATAAATTATCCAATGAATGACCAGGAATCCCAAAGGAGAAATTTTTCCAGAATCATATAGGAGTTGAGAAAATATGGTGGCCACCATCGGACTATGGGTAGTCCACTACAATTGTCCAACTGTAGAAAAAATAAATGCATCACTTCTTGGGAAGCAACCCATGTTTTCTTTTAATTTAATGAATTTTTAATTTTTTTTTAGTTTTTCATTAGATGAATAATGATTTTTCTTTTCCAAGTAACATCCCACATGAGTCACATCAACTTCCATTAACCCACATGAGGCACATAAACTTCCACTGACCCACCACTGAATGGAGACAACGGCCCACCAAATCCAAACCAGGGGAAACCACTTTTCTCTCTCTCCCTCTTTCTTCTTCTTCCTCTATTTTTAATTTTTTTACCACTTCCTTCATCAAACCCTTTCTTTTTTTTCTTTCTCTTTTTTGTGAGTGTGTATTTAAAAAAACACTAAAAAACTAAAAACCTAATCAAAATGCATAAAAACAAAAAGAGTCATACTTACTCACCATTCACTTTTAAAATATTGTCCAGTCATTTTGGGGAGTCAAAAACACATGTTTTCATCTAAAAAATTTTGTATTTTCATTATGAATTTGGAAAAAGAATCTTGTGTCAAAACCAAAAAAAACTGAATGATCAATTTTTGATTTGGAAAATGATTTTTCCCAACCGTGAGAAACAATATTTGCTTTCATGTCAAGGTCACCTATGGCCATCTTTTCAAAATATATGTTTTTCACCCCCCGATTGTGAGTCTTGAGTTTGTGGACATTAGAGCTGAATTTCCTATTTTGATGTGAATTAATATGATAGAGGCATTTTATGAACCACATGAGAATCACAATAGCCAAATAGCCTCTCATTTCCCTTACATTAATCCTTATTTTGAAAGACCCTTCGAGCCTATAAAAACCTTTTCTTTGATAGCCACATTATAAGCCTAATACCTTATACCACCCAATATCTACATGGATTTACATTTAATTATTTATTGAAATTTATGTTTTGGTGGAATGGATTTCATTTTTGGATAACCTTTTATTGATTTTCAAAATGTTATCAAATGCTTGAGGGAAGGAATCCATTTCAATGTGGGGGAGAGGTTTTCATTCAATAAGTTTTGAGGAATGAACTTTCATTTATGTAATTTTTTAAATGTTATTGACAAGTGTTCAAAAAATAAAAAAAAATCAAAAAAATCAAAAAAAAATCAAAAAAAATCAAAAAAAAATCAAAAAAAATGGGTTGTGTCTTGGACAGGTTAAAAATCACTCTTCCTGGACCTTTAATCTTGTTATAACTATTACAATTAGTGTTGTGAAGAGATCAAACATGGGTTGGGATATGATTGTGAGATCTATTTCAAGTTCAACTTTCAAAAAATTGAAAAAAAACGAACACTTATGTCATTGGGAGAAGTTTTGTGTTTTGTAAATATTTCATCTTCTCATTCCCTTCAAATTTTCTTCCACTTTTGTGTCTTGATTCACACAATTTTTCCCATGTAAATATTTTTTTCTATTTCTTTCCATGTTTTATTTCAAAAATATTGTGCATTGCTTTTCCATGTTGGTGTTTTACCCCTCTTCTTATCTCTCTTGGATATTATATTCCTACCATTCCATAGCCATAGAAAACCCCATTAAAAAGACCTCTTGATTCTTGTGCACTTTAGGATAGGTAATAGAAGATGAGAACTCTTTAAAACTCTAATATTTTCACTTTTAGTTGGTGAATGGGTGAACCTCCAAAAATAAATTTTTATCATCTTGAGAGGAGTGGGTTTTGAGTGCCAACATTTTCCATTTCTAAATTTGAGCATGAAAAATGAATTGTTTTTGGAATATTATTTCTATAAAAATTTGTGGTGGAATTCAATATGGATGAGTGAAATGGTCTAAACCTCCCATGAGTGAGGAAAACAAAATTTTAATACTTATTGGTGAGTGAAAATGATTTTGTAATGTTTTTTATATTTGTTGCACATGAGGACATGAACAAACCTAAGTGTGAGGAAGTTGATGTTATTCACTTATTCAGATCTTTTTATATACTCCCTTTACTGATTTTATATGAAATGTGCATAATTTTTTTGAAATATTAATGTTTAAATATTCAATATAATTTTTCATAACTATTTGAATTCATCCAAATTCAAGTCAGTTTACTATTTTATTAATAAATATCACCCTACTGATCGAAATTGTGTGGTTATTGTTTTTATGATTCCTTATTCAATTTACCACACATCATTAGAAGTAATCATTGGACAATTCTTTCATTTGAAGGGTCATATGGACTACACAAGAAGTCCCAAATAATTTGTGGTGAAACTGAACCAGATATGAAGATTGAATTACTGGGCTCAATCCATAAGTTTGAATTCCTTTATTATCCTCCAATGTTTGGGGAATAATGCAAGGAGTCACTGATAAAACTTTCAGGCCCCAACTCCAATAACAAGGGGGAAATGATTCTATTAAGTCCAGTCCACCATTCTATCCTAGAAATCAAATAATCACACCAGCATTGACTTTTCTCCTGATATACACATAAATTCGAGCTGAGATTTTTCACTATGAAATAGGAGATATAGTTGGACGACTTTGTTAAGAAAGAATTCGGATTTGAATGCATATTTGTAAAGACTTGGATTTTCCATTTATTTTTTTTTAAATTATATGGAATTATTACGAGTCTATGAAAATTAACGATACGTGATTCTGAGGCCCGGTGTGCCCGTAATGAATTTATGAACATTTTTGTAAGGTACATTCAGTAAACGTGCGAGTGGAATTTTCTAACTTTTGAACTGGTGCATGGATTAAAAATATGAGGGCAATGTTGAATCCGCGGCGTCGGGATTCACTTAAGGTAGGTTTAAACTTGACCACAGTGGGTCGAGAGAGGGGTGTTAGTTTTTCAGTTTTTCATGGTAAATTAATAAAATAAATTTATTTTTATTTTATTTTATTTCCTCCTCTCTTTAGGTTTTAGTGGTAGGGACCAAAAGGGGGGTGATCAGGAATTTAATGTAGGGAATTAAATGCCTAATTACACAAAATGTGTAACCACCAATCCCTTTAATTAATAAGATTCATTAATTCTAAATAAATGAATCACCTATTAAATTAAGAGTTATTTTAACTCTTCCTATAGGTTGGGTGTTTGTTTCCATTGGTGAAATTAGGAGGAGGATCTTGAGGCTCTTGACAAAGAATATATCTCTTAGTCGAGAACTGAAGATCATCCTTCGAGTGGAATCATTGGAGGCTTGTTGTGGGATCGACGAACGTCAACTCTTCCTAAAATGTGGACATTATCCAATGATATTGAGGTAGGGTTTTTATTTGGTTTTAGTTTCAAGAGTTGTTGAATCTTATTCTACCCTCTTACTATCAAGTTAACGTGGAGGAATAGGTCAAACGAACAAGGCCCGATCCCTCTACCTTTTTTATCATTGTGTTCTTTGCGGGTAAATTCTCAGGTTGGATAGAACCCAAATCTGAGGGTCATGAAAAGAAGTAGATGACCTGTGGAAGACTACTGGCGCAGCACCGGCACGACGGCATCGGCCTCTCGCACCGGCAGGTGATGGCTACGGCTGTCACCAGCCATCCATGATAGAGGTGGCGCGCTGTCGCACACCATAGGAGGAGGTCGTAGATCTAGGCCATGGCAGTCAGAAGAGCGGCTGGCATCGGCTGGCCGTGGTGGTGGTGTGGTGATCCGTCGCACACCGTTGGAGGATAAGGTCACAGCTTTTTAGCCGCGGAGGTCAAGATAGGCGGCCGGCACTGACCAACCATAGAGGCGGAGTGGTGCGCCATCACGCGACGCTGAAGATGGTCGCAGCTCAAAGCCACGGCAGAGGAGGAGGGACCCGCCCCTGCGGATCCCGCAATGACCAGGTGGTGCCACGTGGCACAACCGCTTCACCCCCTGAACGGATTATCCATTCGGGATAAATGGGAGAGCATTACCCCCCCACACCAGCTAGGTCAGGCCGCACCCTCCACGGGTCAGGCCATGCGAGCCCAGTGGGTTGCGCCCTCCGCGGGCTGGGCCGTGTGAGCCCAGTGGGTTGCGCCCCTCCATGGGTCGGGCCACACCACCCCGGCAGGCCTAGCCCACCGTGGCCCAGCCCAACCGGGCTGGTCCAGGCTGGTTCGGGTTGGGCCAGGTCAAACTCGGACCAGGTCAGGTCGACCCGAACTGGGTCGGACCGGACCCGGACCCTTTCAGGCCGAGTTTCACTAAAAGAGAAATAGCTTGTGAACCGGGCGTCCATTTGATGAACCGTCTATGGGGATGGGATCCTTGGAGTGATAAGGTCCTTTTGGTATACTCCACTTGAGTTTTGGAGAAATTTGGTGTACATCCGGGTTGGATTGAACCCAAATCCAACTGGGCCCTCGGTACTAAAATGCTTATAAGTCATAGATCGGGCATCTGATTGACGCATAGTTTGTCGCGTTGGAACCCTTAAGATATGGAGGTCCTTTGGGATACTTCTTCATGTATTTTAATGGTGGTTAAGGTATGACCTATGGATTGAGGAGCGGATCCTCCCAGAATCAAGCATTCTTAGTGTGAGAAACTCGTGGCTGGCTATAACGTGAAGAAAGAACATCGATCCTATGTGGGTCAGCATCTATTGATCCTGTGTGGGCCATAGATTATCAATCCTGTGTGGCTTAGTATCTATCAATCTTGTGTGGTTCAGCACCTAGTGATCCTGTGTGGGTCAGCATCTATCGTTCTTGTGTGGGTCAGCAACAAATCCTCTCTACAGAGTAAGATGGTTCAATGATACATCTAATCATATGTACTTCTGTACTTAAGTTATATACATGGTGTGATCTGGGTATTTTACCTTCGTGGTTTTACCTTTGTGGTACTTTTACCTTCATGGTGTTACCTTCATGGTGTTACCTTTGTGGTACTTTTACCTTTGTGGTGTTACCTTTGTGGTGTCACCTTTGTGGTACTTTTACCTTCATGGTGTTACCTCTGTAGTATTATTCCTTCGTGGATAAGTTGATAAAATTTCTTAAAAGTTGGATCCTTATGTTTACTCATGTATGAGATGAGTATATTATGATAACTAAGGTATATGTATGGTCATATACCTAAGTAGAGTTGATGACTACTGCTTCGTGCTTTGTGATTGAGGTCTTGATTTGTGGTTATTCCTTTTTGGAACTCTGGGAGACCTTAGGGGGTCTCAGGGTCCCTACTGAGTATTGTTATACTCACCCTAGCATAAGCTATTCATACACCTTGTTGTGTTTTTTGTAGACAATGGATAGTGTTGATTGAGGCTAAGGGGTCCAGGACTGGATGGTGCTTAGAGGTGGACCATTTGACGCGACGTTCCATAGTGTCTACTGATCATGATTTGTACCTACCCTTTAGGTAGGATCCTCGGTGGATGATCCATGAGTTTTTTTTCTCTTTTCAGTTTTACTTGTACTTTCCAGTTGGGGCCCCTTTACTTTCAGTACACTTTTTACTACAACATTTCACTTTGTGGTTGCTTCTTTTCATGTTCTTTGATTGTGTGTTTGTATAGGTTTAAAGGCAATTCCTTCCCATTATAGGGATACGCCTTGCTGGTGCTAGTCGCATGCCCCTGGACTATGGAAGGCGGGCTTGGGTTAGTCACGGCATGGGCCTCAGGGGACGAGTCATGACAAAGTGGTATCAAAGGAGTCATTTCTACTGAATAACTAGGACTCTGATCTTTTCAATGTGGCAATAGTGTTAAGTGTTATGAGTGTGGTTTTCAGTTTGGGGAATCTAGTGTTGGTGTGGTGGCCAATGTATCCATACACCAGGACCCTGAATTCTGATTTCTGACTCAGTGCACAAAAACACTGATTGCATGTGTTTTAAAAAGTTTTTCTTATGATCTCTTTGAGTCAGCTCACCAGGTATAACTTATTGACCGTAGAGCACCTATTTTCTTCCAGGAAGTTTCCATGTAGACAGCCATCTAGGATTCCTGAGAGAGTACGCGATGACGACCCACCGAGTGATGAGGCTTCGGTGCAGGGCCCTCTTACGGTGTTAGCACCTTCAGGTGGTGTACCAACAGCACCACTACCCATTTGGTAGACATTTCCACCATCCCCACCAACAGATGGTGCATACTAATTGAGCACATTGCACAAGTTTCAGCAGCATTGGCCTCCGAGGTTCTATGGTGAGATGGATCCACAGGCGGCTGAGGACTGGCTGGAGGTTGTGGCCAGAGTTTTTTTCTTAGTTGGGACACCAGCTGATTTGATGGTGATCCTAACTGTCAGTCTCTTCTAGGGAACAACTGGGAGATGGTGGAGTCTAACACTCCAGTTACACAATGAGGTGATCCTCATATGGGTGGACTTCAAGGGCCTTTGCAGGGTAGATTTTGTCCCAATGACTCTACGCTCAGTGTGTATATAGGAGTTGCTGCACTTACCGTAGGGCAGCATGATCGTGGCCCAATACTCAGTGAGGTTCACTGATCTCTCCCACTAATCCACCGACATGGTAAGAGACCCTTTATTCAGGGCCTAGACCTTTGATAAGGGTCTCCGATAGGAGATTAGAGCATCGATGATATCGCTCAGCATTCCAACTCAAGCTAGGGTACTAGAGCGAGCACTTTTGCTGGAGAGATTCCTAGCTGAGCAGGCACCGACAGTGAGAGCCACCACCAGACATCAGGTAGTAGATTCATCTATAGCAGGCAGTAGATAGATGATGCAGAGGCCCAAGCAGGCCAGACCTTCTGGTGGACGACCTCAGGATACAGATTTGGTGGTTTGGGGCTCACGGGACAGAGGAGGACAGATGAGGAGCAGGCAGTGATACTCATGTGGAAGGTAGGGTCACATGGCTTGTGACTGCCTGACCCGCCATAGGGATGACCAGTAGACAGTCGAGGGACCGCTAAGGTAGAGGCATAGATTCGATCGAGGAGGTCCATAGGCAGTAGGTGGACATGGAAGAAGAGCTGGTCGTTCCGTAGGTGGTGGGAGACGATTCGAGGTTCTGCCGCCACCACCTCCAGGTGGTCCACCCTGACCATAGGGAGTAGGTGGATAGGGATGAGCTCAGCTCCAGGCAGCTGAGGCCTACGACCACGGCACTCCAGATATGATTCTAGGTATGATCTGTGTCTACTCCACCTTAGTTGTAGTATTTATAGACACAGGTTCCAATCACTCTTTCATTGCCACGACACTCATTCGGAGCTCGAAGATTCCGATGGAGTCGTTGGCTCTATCCTTACGGTTAAAGACTCCTATGGGAGAATATTTGACAATTACACTGGTGTCGGTAGTGTGAAATTACTCTAGGAGGCGAGAGCTTTGGCTGGGATCTTCTAGTAGTGGCATCGAGGCATTATAGTGTCATCTTGGGTATGGACTAGTTATCCACAATCCATGATCAAATTAACTATTTTAGTCATAAAGTTCGGTGTGTCTGTGAGGATGGGACTAGGTTTTCCTTCACCCCTGAGAAGGGAACCTTTGCATCACAGGATGGACTTACCTGAAGGAGGGTGAAACCGATCACCCATCAGTTGGATAGCCTTACCCTTAGAGCAGTTGATGTTGAGAGTCCAAGATATCCTGTAATGGTGGACCAGTATGCCGATGTCTTTCCTGATGATGTTTTGAGACTACCTCCATGCAAATAGATATACTTTTACATCGACCTGTACCCTAGGACTACACTGATATCTACACCAGCAAATCGGATGGCTCTCATGGAGCTTCGTGAGTTACGGGTATAGCTTGAGGACTTTTAGAGGAAGGGGTTCATAAGGCCTAGTGTTTCTCCATGGGCAGCCCCGATTTTGTTCACCAAGAAGGCATATGGGAGTTTGAGACTTTGTGTGGACTATTAGTGCCTAAACCAGGTGACCATGAAGAACAAGTATCCACTTCCGATGATTGATGATCTCTTTGATCAGTTGAAGGGAGCTCGATGGTTTTTGAAGATAGACCTCAGATCAAGATATCATCAGCTCAAGGTACGAGATGAGGATGTGCATAAGACAGCCTTCAGATGTTGGTATGGACACTATGAGTTCTTGGTTATTTCATTTGGCATGACCAAAACCCCTACAGTGTTCATGGGACTCATGAACAGGATATTTCAGTCATACCATGATCGCTTTGTGGTGTTCTTCATCGAAGACATCTTGATATAATCAGTGTCGGAGGAGGAGCATGTCTATCATCTATAAATAGTTATGTATATACTCTAAGGGCACCAGATTTATGGTAAGCTCTCGAAGTTCCAATTCTGGATACGAGAGGTCCACTTTCTGAGACATGTTATTTCAAAGGCTGGAGTTGCGGTAGATCCAGCGAAGATAGAGGTAGTGCTTTCTTGGGATCCACCCAGGAGTGTGACTGAGGTGAGGAGTTTCTTGGGATTGGCTGGGTACTATCGAAGATTCATACCTAACTTTTCCAGAGTTATGGCACCCTTGTTAGCATTGATGAAGAAGGGACAACCCTTCGTATGGACAGAGATATTTCAGCATATTTTTCAGAATATGAGGAAGAGATTGAAGAGTGCTCCCATATTGATGCTACTAGAAGAAGGTGTTGGTTATGTAGTCTACTGCGACGCATCAGGGACTGAACTTGGATGTGTCTTGATGCAGAAGTAAGCAGTGATCACTTATGGTTCATGAAATCTGAGACTGCATGAGAAGAACTATTCCACCCATGACCTGGAGTTAGCAGTAGTGGTCTTCTCCTTGAAAATGTGGCGACATTACTTTATGGGTGAATGTTTTATAGTATACTATGATCACAAGAGTCTCAGGTATATCTTCTCTCATAATGACCTGAACCTGAGACAATGACATTGGATGGAGTTCCTCTAGGACTATGACTTCGAGATAGTCGACACTCTTGGGAAGGGGAACATAGTGTCAGACTCACTCAGCAGGAGATTTGGTGTATAGATATTGAGTGAGGTGATAGAGTAGCTAGCTACATTGCAGATATCCTTTGTGGATAGAGATGGAGTAGCTTACCTCTGGTTTATGACTGTCACTCCCCCACTTCTTCAATGATTTATGGAGGCACATCTTGGGGACATTGACTACGTGGATCGACATGCCCAGATATCCTCAGGACAGGCACCTGAAGAATTTTATGAAGGTGGGAAGCACATCATCTTCTTTAGAGGACACACCATGGTACCAGTGGTGCTACAGGAGGAGGTGTTGAGGGAGTTCCATACGTCCCCTCTAGCAGTAGATCCTGGTGTGGCGAAGATGTACCAGGACCTCCGGTGTCAGCACTGGTGGACAAGGATGAATAAATCAGTGGCAGAGTTTGTTTCATGATGTCTCACTTGTCCGCAAGTGAAGGCCAAGCATCCGGTTCCAACAGGCTTAGCGCAGCCACTAGAGGTACTGGAGTGAAAGTGGGATGGTATCTCCATGACTTTGTGACAAGGCTACCACAGATGTCCAGGGGGCATGATTCCATCCGGGTGATCATTGACTGACTCACCAAGTTAGCCCACTTCCTATATATCTGAGAGTAGGGATCATTAGAGGTCTTGGGATGCCTCTATGTACAGGAGATTTTACGACTTCATGGGGTTCCATCGACGGTCGTCTCTGACCGTGACGCACGTTTTACATCCTGGTTGTGTAAGGGATTACAGGAGGTGTTCGGGACTCAAATACGTTTGAGCACCACCTTTCATCCCCAGATGGATGGTCAGATGGAGCGGACCATACAGACACTCAACAACATGCTTCGTGCTTGCATCCTAGATTTTGGCCACAGTTGGGATGATCACTTTCCCTTGATAGAGTTCACGTACAACAACAGCTATCAATCCACCATCGGTATGGCACCATTTGAGGCCTTGTATGGTTGACCTTGTAGATCACCACTATGCTGGACAGACCTAGGGGATTCAGCACTTATGGGTTCAGAGTTGGTACGGGCTACCACTGATAAGGTGCATATCATCCAGGAGCAGATGAAGACAGCACAGAGCAGACATAAGTCTTATGTTGATAGGAGGCGGAGACCTTTGGAGTTCAAGGAGGGAGACCATTTCTTCCTATGGGTCTCACCTCAATGAGGTTTACGGAGATTTGGTCGGGGTAGCAAGCTATATCTGAGGTTCATCGGACCTTTTCAGGTTCTCAGTAGATTTGTAAAGGTAGCGTATCACCTGGCTCTTCCCCCACAGATGCACCGGGTGCATGACATTTTCCACGTGTCGCAACTAAGGAGGAACATGCATAACCCATCACATGGCATCAACTAGGGTGAGCTGGAAATTAATGATGGGGCAACGTTTACAGAGGTTCTAGTGGATATTAAGGATCAACAGGATCGAATCCTTCGTGGATGATTGATACCTCCGGTGTACGTTCGCTGGCAGCACTGGGACCTCCAAGAGAGCACATGGGAGCGGGAGGCTCAGATTCGTGCTCAGTACCCCCCATTTGTTTCCTTAGTCTATGTTGTGGATTTTAGGGATGAAAATACCTAAGGTGGGGAGAATGTAAAGACCCGGAGTTTCCATGTAAAATTTTTTAATTATATGGAATTATTACAAGTCTTCAAAAATTGATGGTGCGTGATTCTGAGGCTCGGTGTGCCTAAAATGAATTTTTGAACTTTTTTTAAGGTATTTTTAGTAAACACGTGAGTAGGGTTTTCTAAATTTTGAACCGGTGCTCAGATTAAAAATCTTAGGACACCGTTAAATCCGCAACACCGAGATTCTCTTAAGGGAGGTTTACGCTTGACCACAGTGGGTCGAGAGAGGGATGTCAGTTTTGAGATTTTCTATGGTAAATTAATAAAATAAATTTATTTTTATTTTATTTTATTTCCACCTCACTTTAGGTTTTAGTGGTGGGGACTACAAGGGGGGTGATTGGGAATTTAATGCTCGGTTATAAAAAATGTATAACCACCAATCCCTTTAATTAATAAGATTCATTAATTCTAAATAAATTAATTACCTCATAAATTATGAGTTATTTTAACTCTTCCTCTGGTTTGGGTGTTTTTTTCCATTGGAAAAGGGAGGAGGAGGATCTTGAGGCTCTTGACAAAGAATAGATCTCTCAATCGAGAACTGAAGATCATCGTTCGAGCAGCGTTATTGGAGGATTGTTGTAGGATTGAAGAATGCCAACTCTTCCTCAAATGTGGACGTTCTACAACGATCTTGAGGTAGGGTTTTTATTTGGTTTTAGTTTAAAGAGTTGTTGAATATTATTCTAACCTCTTTCTATCAAGCTAACACAGAGGGCATGGGTCAAACAAACAAGGCCTAGTCCCTCCACCTTTTTTTATCATTGCGTTCTTTGCGAGTAAATTCTCGGGTTGGACGGAACCCAAATCTGGGGGTCACAAAGTGAAGAAAATGACCTATGGAATACCGTCGGTGCAGCACTAGCGTAGTGGCACCGGCGACCCGCACCGGTAGGCAATGGTGGTGGCCGGCACCAGTCGGCTGCGATGGAGGCGGTGTGCCATTGTACGCCGTAGGAGGAGGCCGCGACGGTCAGCAGAGCGGCCGACACTAGCTGGATACGGTGGTGTTGAGGCATGCCGTCGCATGCCGCTAGAGGAGAAGGTCGCAGATTTTCAGCCACGGTGGTCAAGCAGGGCGGCTAGCACCGACCAGTCGTGGAGGCAGAGGGGCGCGCCGTCGTGCGCCGCTGGAGATGGCCATGGCTCGAAGCCGCGATAGAGAAGGAGGGACCTACCCCTGTAGGCCCCACAGAAACTAGGTGGTTCCACATGGCGCCACTACTTCACCCCCTCAAATGACTTAGCCGTTCGGGATAAAGGGGGCAGCATTACCCCCCCCCCCCCTCGTGCCTGCTAGGACGGGCCTGCCCTCTACGGGTCGGGTCGTGCGAGCCCAGTGGGTCACGCCCCTTAGTGGGTCGGGCCGTGTCACCCCGGAGGGATAGTCCGGTCCGCATCCCAACCCAACCGGACCGGCCTAGGCTGTTTCAGGCTAGGCCGGGTTAGACCTGGACCAGGTCGGGTCGACCCAAACCGGGTCGAACTGGACCCGGACCCTTCTAGGCCCAGTTTCGCTAAAAGAGCCATAACTTGTGAACCGGGTGTCCGTTTGACGAACCGTCTATGGCACTGGGATCCTTGGAGAGATAAAGACCTTTTGGTATACTCCACTTGAGTTTTGGAGAAAGTTTTAGTACATCTGGTTTGGATCAAACCTGAATCCAACTGGGCCCTCGGTACTAAAACGTTTATAAGTCACAGACCAGGTGTCTGATTGACGCTTCGTCTGTCGTGTTGGAACCCTTACAACATGGTAGTCCTTTGGGATACTTAATAGTAGATTTTTTTGGTGGTTGAGGTATGACCGATTGATTGAGGAGCGAATCCTCCCAAAATCAAGTGTGCTTAGTGCGAGAATCTCATGGCTGGCTGTAACGTGAAGAAAGAACATCGATCCTATGTGGGTCAGCATCTATCGATCATGTGTGAGTCAGTGATTAGTGATCCTATGTGGGTTAGTATCTATTGATCCTATGTGGATCAGTGCCTAGAGATCCTGTGTGGGTCAGCATCTATCGATCTTGTGTGGGTCAGTAGTAGAGTCTCTCGACAGAGTAAGATGATCTAGCGATACATCTAATCATCTGTACTTCTGTACTTAAGTTATATACCTGGTGTGAGCTGAGTACTTTACCATTTTGGTGTTACCTTTGTCGTACTTTTACCTTCATGGTGTTCCCTTTGTGGTACTTTTACCTTCATGGTGTTACCTTCATGGTGTTACCTTCATGGTGTCACCTTTGTGGTACTTCTACCTCCATGGTGTTACCTTCGTGGTGTTACCTCTGTGGTATTCTTCCTTCATGGATCAGTTGTGAAAATAACTTAAAAGTTGGAGCCACATGTTTCCTCATGTATGAGATGAGTATATTCTGATAACTTAGGTATATTTATGGGCATATACCTAAGTATAATTGATAACTAGTGCTTCGTGCTTTGTGATTGAGGTCTGGATTTGTGGTTATTCCTTTGTGGAACTTTGGGAGACCTTTGGGGGTCTTGGGGTCCCTACTAAGTATTTTTATGCTCACCCCTGCATGGGCTACACCTACACCATGCTATGTATTATGCAAATGATGGACAGCATTGATCGAGGCTGAGGGAGTCATGACAAGATAGTACTCAGAGGTGGACCATTTGACGAGGCGTGTCACATTGTCTACTGATCATGAGTTGTACCTACCCTTAAGGTAGGATCCTCAGTGGATAATCCAGGAGATGTTTTCTCTTTTCAGTTGTACTTGTACTTTCTATTTGGGCTTGTATCCCAGCCCCTTTACTTTTAGTATGCTTTTTACTATAGTAGTTTACTTCGTGGTTGCTTATTGTCGTGTTCTTGGATTGTGTGTTTGTATATGTTTAAAGGTAATGCCTTCCTGTTATAGGGATACACCTTTCCAGTGCTAATTGTCAGCCCCTGGCCTATGGAAGGTGGGCTTGGGGTAGTCACGACATGGGCCCTGAGGGACGGGTCATGACAATCTTCCTATTCAAAAATCCATTCACATTTAGGTCATCGAAAAAGAATGGATAGAAATAGCTAGTTTAATATTTTTTATGAAAACTGCTAAAACTTTGGCTCCATAAGTCCAAATGACTCCAAATTTGGAGAGTCGTCTAAAAACTTTAATATCTAAATCTTTGAAGAAGAAGATATCTCTAGATTCAGTTATCTAAAATATCAAATTGGTGATGCAATTGGAGGGGTAGTTTTGGAATGAAAATAGTCCACTTCCATGGGCTATAAATACTTCCCCCTCCTCTCCTTGCAAGAGGTTGGAAATTTAGAATATAGTAGGATCAATTGGAACAACCAAAGATCTACCAAATTCTAGAAGGACATTCTAAACTCAAGTTTTCTCTTGAGATACCCTTACTCCTCTCTTTTTTTCATTTACTTGTGTTTTTCTTTGTTGTAACCTTATAAGTCTTTGTTTTGTAATTATGTTTTAATGAAAGTAATTTTCCCATTAACTCTTATTATCATCTACCCTATGTTTTTAAATATTAATGTTCTTTAAATTTATTAAATCATGTTAAAGATCAATCTCTTGTTTTTCTTTCACATTCAATCAAAAGTCTATGTTTAATTATCTCCATCGTTCATGTGTCTGTTCGGTGCACCACTCTTTTCTTATCCCTTTATTTTTCTTCTCTTATTAATTCATCATCATAAACTAAATAAACTATATTAATAATCATTTCAATGGATGAGTAAATATTTCATTGGGGTGAGTCAAAATTTAGATATGTTAAGTGATTGAGAGATTTTCTCGATGAGTATTGTTTAATTTAACATTGTGTATATTGGACTTAACATGTCATGGATTAATGACATATTTTGTTTTACGTATGGGTTCCATGGATTATTGGAACCACAAATACACTACCACAATCAAGTACTGATTGAGATTATAATCCTAGTTAAGTTAAGGCTCGGATTAAATCCTTAACACTTGGTAATTCCAATCAATGTCATCTTGTGAAGTGGGTGTTAATTTAATGCAATATAAAGTAAAGTTAAAGGATATCACAAGATTAAATCTCTAATAAGGAACTCATCCCAATATTTATTAATTTGTTAAATCAAACATAATACATTAATCAATTTCATTTAATCTCTACAAACAAACCCCTCAATTAAAAAACAATCGACTATTAAAAAGTATCATTGTCGAAGATTCGACCCGAGTGCTGCTATACACATTAGTAGAGCACGAGAACCATGAATGGTCAATAGGTGAAAATCAGTCGCGCTTTCATGCATCTAAAGTAATTTTCCTAAAAGTTTCTTAGGATATTACAAAAATCTCTATGGTAGAAAAGCAGTAGTCAAGTGATAGACTGCATTTATATTAGAGGGTACACATCTCTACTTGAGATACTGGGATCAATATTGACTTGGGTTTAGTAAATTATAGAGATGTAAAAATAGTTGGCATAAGAACAAGTTCCATAAGAGCTATAGAAGACCTTGTTCTGGAGGTTCATACTACATAGGTAGGTTAAGACCATAATGATGGTTTTATATTCACCGCAGTCGGTGATGCATTATTCATTGAGAATAATAATTCCTATAAGTTTGAAATATATGAAAATTAGCTATGATTGACAAGATCAATTAAAATTCAATAATGGATTCCATTTATCAAAGTGAAAAGGGGCTTATTATTTTGAATATTATGGTGGGTATTCAAGTGAAAAATATGCATGGATGGTACAAGCATCATACCAATAAGGATCAATTGGTTATAAAAAGTCATTATTTACTAAATCAGTTAAAATTTTACTTATTATATCTAATTTATATGACCATATCATTAAGAATTGGATGTCAAGACCACCAATCATGGAAGGTGTTTATACGACGCAACCAAAAAAGATAGTAACATCACAAAATGTCAATAAGGGGTGCATGTTACTGAAATCCAGTTTAGGATTTAAGTAATCAATAATATCATAGAATATTAATTTGGAATGAGTATTTTCCATGTTTCTACCAGAGGTTAGTGGGAGCGTCATTGTTTTCCAAGTAAAATATGTTTGATAACATATGGAAAGAAACTATTGGTCTTACAGTTATTTAAGACCAGAATGAAATTAATTCAACAGTAATTGACTTAAAGTAGAAACCTCGGTTCTAGTGAACTGGATCTACTGAGGTAGATCTAAAGGTTTCTTAGACCTAGTCAATCGTACATATACTGACATGGTATTGAAAATTACAATATGGAACAATTCAATATAGAATTGTTACCAATGTCACATGGCATAAATATATCCAAGAATACATGCATTGGAATAGGAGGAGATTAAACTGGTGAGTTGAATTCCATAAAATTCCATGATGGGTCAATCATGTATGTCATGATATGTACAAAAAATTGATATTTCCAAGATATACTTTATAGTAGGAAAATATCATTTATTTTGAGAAGAAATTCAAGGGAATCAGTTAGAACTATCCACTAGTATTAAAACAAGTACAAAGGATATATAATTGATATGCAGAGAAGAAGGGATACTAGTTTTAAGGGGATACAAACAAGTCTTCCTTAGATCAATGTGATCTCATATTGTTGTTAGAATAAGGGAATGAGCGAGACAAGCTCATACAAGATAGTGGTATCCATAACTACAAATACCAAGTATATTGCATCTTCTAAGGCAGCTAAGAAGTAGTTATTAAATGAAAGGATTTGTTATAGATCTTGGAATTGCACCTAGTTAGTAAAGTTTTATCATGATAAATATTTTACTAGAACTATACAATATTTGAGTTTTTGACAGTGGAAAAAAGGGATATATACAGGGATGCCATCTCTTGGGAAGTTTTACTCAAGGAGGTGAGGTCGCACTTATCAGAATAGCCGCATAGCAAAAACATGAAAAACCCAGAAACTAAATTTGTGACTCAACAGAAAAATGATATTAATCATGTGAGGGATAATAAAGATATTTATCAAGTTGATTCTAGTGAAAGTGGGAGTGTTTTAAAAGTTGGTTCCCTAGATCCAACTTGAACGATACTTTTAATTACCATATCATGTATACAATTAGTTATACATGATGTACCCTTACCATTATAGTGTATACATTTATGCATACACTTTTAATGGTAACATCCATAGATTAATTTTCGTATCAAAAGGTTATAGAAGATATCATGCTATAATGAGAACCTTGAGATACTATGAGATTAATCTTAAATAAATGTATTATGACCTAGATACATCATATTGAATGGAAAAAATTGATATTTTTTTATCACATACTAGAGGCTCATAAGCATTGAAACTTCTTCTCATGAATTTTTTGCTTGGTGATCTCTAGTAGTGAGATCATGAGGATAGACTTGCTAATAGAAACACCACATATTTCAGGTGTCATTGGTTATTCCTATCTACGGACATGTGTATTTGTCTCCTAACTTGAGAGCATTATCAATATGTGTCATTTGATCTCATACATTGATTTTAGTAGAAAACCATGATAATGAAATTATGGAGAGGTAGCTTGTGTTGGGTGCGTCATTGTTGGTATGACATTGGTTGAATGATCGAGAGAGAATTTGTTGCTTTTTATTTGAGGAAGTTATATCTTTTCCCATGTTGATCAGGATGGTAATACCTTAAAAAGGCCATGGCCATGACATTAAAAGATAAATCCATCCACTTATATCAATAAATAATAAATCAAGAAAGAGAGATGACATAATTGTGCATCCTTCTTTAAGAGATATCAAAAGAAAAAGAGATTATATTACATAGTGAATGTATGTAGGCTATTTTTTGTTGTTATGACTATCCTTATCTCTTTAGAGGCCTTGATGAGTTTCTAGAATCCACTTTTGGTCTGTGAATATTATTAAATGCTATCGAGATAAGGTCCTAGAGGGTCACACACAATAGAATATTCAAAAATCAACCATATTCTAGTGAATAGGTATATAGGACATGGTGGTGCCCACCACGGGGTCCGAGTATTGTCTAAGTTATTAAACATAAATAAATAAATAAATAAATTATTATTCAAGTAAATAATAATTGGTTTGAATTTATTTATTAAAAATATTCACAAGGTATTTAGTGAATACAAGAAATAATATTATTCGAATGAATATTGTGTTAATATTTTGGGTTCATTTAATATTAAGAAGGAATTATGAGTCGAGTTAATAACTTGATTTTATCACATAATATATTTTATATATATTATAGGTATGTGATAAAATAATAAATAATATTTATGATTCAGATTAGTTAATCATAATTTATTATTTATTTAGTGTATGTTAAATATATGGGGGTCAGGGAACCCAATCGAAGTATTTGAGCATCCAATATAAATAGAGAAGAGAGACTCTCACATAATGAATATTAACTGTGAATTCATCAAAGCCTCTCTCTACTCTCTCACCTTCTAGAGAGAGGAAATTTGGATCTGGGTGATCATATCAAGTTCTCCCTCACGCATCGCAATCATGTTGATGTGGTGATTGTCGGGACGTCAAAGGTAACATCGATACTCTGCACTAGCACTCATAATTCAACGATCGATGATTCTGAAGATTTTTGAAGCATGTGTGGATGATCTAGAGGAATTCAACTTTGGGTCTTTCAAGCAGTGATCATTGGAAACAAGCATATGTCAGGCATGGATTCATATCAAAAAAGGTATGTTTTCAATTTTATTTTTGGTGCTATGTTTAATTTATGTGAGAGCCTTGAGACCGCATTAGGGATTGGATTTCTAGAGACAACAAGTTCCAACATCCTGATGATAAAAAATTTCAAATCTCTAGCTCAATGGATTCTGTTGTGCATGTCGGTACCTTCAGGAATCATGAGGGGAGAGAGAGGATCTCATCCATCATGTGATGAATAGTAAATTACATGGGAGCCTATCTACCATATATAGTGAAATATTTATATATATATACTTGAAATTGGCTCCCGAGATCCTGAATATATATTTCTCACTATATAATTTATAAACAACTTCTTATGACCAATTTACTAAGTCATAAATATAATTTGTATTTTTATCACTTTATTATAATATAATAAATATATTATGTGATAAATATGATCCATTAATTAGACTTTATATTTTTAAAAATATTAAACAATCCCTGAATATTAGAATAATATTTGGTCATATAATATTTTCCATGTATTTACATTAATACTTGTAAATAAATTTTATAAATAAATTCAATTATAATTATTGTAAACTCGAATAGTATGAATTTATTTATTCCT
This sequence comes from Viscum album, assembly GCA_963277665.1. Taxonomy (NCBI): domain Eukaryota; kingdom Viridiplantae; phylum Streptophyta; class Magnoliopsida; order Santalales; family Viscaceae; genus Viscum; species Viscum album. Next base: position 1,589,703,400 of record OY728143.1, on the reverse strand, counting down.
TAGCGATTTTATATCTTCAAACATATTTCGGACCCCATGGTGGGATCCACCATGTCCTAAACTCCTATTTAAAATAAATACTATACTTTTGAATATTCTAAGTGTGTGAACCTCTAGACCTTTATCTCAATAGTAGTGAATATTATTCATAGACCAAGAGAGGATTCTAGTAATAAATCAAGTCCCCTAAAGAGATAAGGAAAATTTATAGCAATAATAACATTTCTTACAAACACACGTCATGTAATATAGTCTCTTTATCTTATGATATCTCATAAAACAAGATGCACACTTCATGTCATCATCCATTATTGTTTTATTATTTGTTGACCTAACTGGATAGACTTACCATCATCTACCATAGTTATGGATTTAATGAAGGTACTACCATCCTGGTCAACTAGGCCCAAGATATAACTTCCTTTAGAAATCAAAAAATTATATCTCGATCATTCAATTGATGTTATACTACCAATAACATGCCGAAAACAAGATACCTCACTATAAATTCAATGTAATAATTTTTTTCTTGCATCAAAGTACATGATAAAATAGTATACACTGATAATAATCTCAAATTAGTAGACCATTACACATGTTTATAGATAATAACTGCCAATGACAACTGAAACATGTCATGTTCTTATTGTAAGGTTAGTCCTAATGATAGCATCTACTCGAGATCACTAAGTGAAAAAATCATAAGAAAAATATCAATGTTTATGATCCCCCAACACCTGATAGTCACACATCATCTATGTCCAATCAATATGTTGTATCTTTACCACAAGAAAAATGTTTAAGATTAATTTCATGGAATTTTAAGGTTCATATTATAGTCTAGGAACCGTTATAAACTTTTGATATGACAAATAATCTAAGGAAATTACCATTTAAATAGTGGACATATCATTCATAAATAACTGTATATATGATATGGTAACCAAAAAGTACTATTGAATTTGGGTCTAGGGAGCCTACTTTTACAACACTTAGAAGTGCCCGAGAAGCTTGGGAGGTGGTCATGGCATGCGGCCAAGAGGTTGTAGTGCCACTGGCTAGCTAGCTAGAGGTCACCAGCTAGTCAAGGACCTTCCAGGGACCAATAGGCTTTACCTAGGATCACTATATGGTTAGTGGTCCACCACCAGCTCGCTGGTGGGGTCTTGGTTTTTTTAAGGGATCAAAAGGGTCATTTACCCCCTTCACCCCCCCCCCCCCTCTATTTATAACCTGTAAATATCCAATTTGAGGGCCATTTCTGGGCACGTTGTATTTCCCCATATTCTCCTCTTCTCCTCCATAGATAACCCCAAGTTCTTGGGTGTTTTGGATTTCATTTATCATGTTGGAAATATCTTGATGATTCTAATGCTCTTCTAGCCTCTTTTCTTGTTTTTTATCACTGAAAAAATATATTCCATTGTTTATGTGAGTAATGTCATATTTTTAGGGAATATGTATGGTTCTTTGATTTCTTCCATTCAAGGTCAAACCAGAGGCTAGTATCAGACATGTGGACTCTCCTGAGGTTAAGGTAGTTGGTCCCTTTAATTTAACTAATAGTATTTTATTATTCTCTGAGTGTGTGCATGGTGTTGTCAAGATAACTTTTCCTTGCTTGATTCAATTTAAATTAAAAAAAATTAGTTGAATTTTCCTTAGTTAAATGTCTCGTTTAGCATTTGTTGGACCTTAGGAAATGGTAATTTCATGTGGATTTTCTAGCAGGGAAAATAACGTTGAAGTGACTCAATGCCATTAAATGCCTAAATTATGTTTTAAGTGGTTTAAGAGGAAACTTGTTCTAAATAGATGGTTTTGAAATGGAATTTCACAACCATCTACTTTTGTAATTGATTTTGATCTTTGGATCAGACCTAATATAATTGGTACGATATTAAAGGAATGGGTTGGGAATTCCAAAAATTATATAATAGAGTTAAAATGGTTAAAATGATATTTAATGTGGGGTAATTGTATGGTTTCCTTGGGAAAAGTGATAAAACCAATATAAAATGTGATTTGAAATTATATTATAGCTTGGGTTCTAATAACAGTAATTGGTATGGTTGTTGGTAAAGTAAAGTGGTAAATCCCAAAGTATAAATTGAGATGAACCTTGTTAATGATAAATGACGTTATGTGTATTTAATTTAAGCCTTGGAAAAATGGTAAATTAGTGGCCTTAAGCCTAATGAGAATTAAATGGAGTGAATTGATAATTAATCAAATGATTAAAGATAATGCCTAATGATTAGGAATATTGGGATGAGCTTCTGGATTCTACATGATAGATGCTACCTAGGAATATTGAGATAATGAGCACCCAGATTCTATGTGATACTTGATGGATAGGAATGTCAGGATGAGCGCTCGGATTCTGTGCAATCAATGATGACTCAGGAAGACCAGGAGGAGTTTCTAGACCTCATGTGATACTTGATGATTATGAATGTCGAGATGACCACTCGTATTCCATTGGATGTCAGGATGAGTTTCTTGGATTCTGTGTGACAACTGGTGATGGGGAATGTCGGGATGAGAGCTTGGATTCTACAGGAATTTCATGATGAGCGTCTAGATTCTGTGTGATGATTAACTGGGGAATATTGAGGTGAGTGCTCAAATTCCATCTGACACTTCATGATACTAGGGAATTTCAAAAATTTCAGGATGACCTCCTACAGTAACCCGGTTGGTGAGGACTCTTAAGTGCATCCAGGCGACTCGGGATCAAATCCAGGCGGAGGCACAATTTTCAGGGGGACTATAGTAGTACTATAACAGGTACTGTAGTGGGTACTATGTATTATTGTAGCAGTAACTGTAGTGGGAACTGTAGCATGCACTTTTTGGCACTGTAGCAGCTGGGAATTTTCCCCCGTTTGGGCTTTTGGGCCACCGATTTGGTCCCAGAGTCCTTTAAGGCCTTCGGGCCACCCAAGCCTTTGGGACAGTAAGGCCTTAGGGCCACCTCAAGGCCTTCAGTCCACCTTAAGTGCAGATACAAACCAGACAACCTATAAGTAACAAGCTCTATTGGAGGATGAGCAAGGAGCTTTCACCGCAGCAGAAGCTACACGGATTGCAAGAATGAGAGGGTTTGGAACCTGCCATCGGGACAAGCCTGTACATGCATGGGATAGCCTAACCGAATATCCATGAGAAGGTGGAGAGATTATTTCATGATGATGATGCTAGGGAGGAGCAGTTACAAGTAGTTAGTCTGGGTTGTATGTAATGTTTGAAGCCTATGGGAAATGAATTCCTCTAAGGCCTATGGGACATGTAATACTTATGCCTATGGGAATTGTAAGGGTTCCACCTCACCCCTTAAAAGGTGGATTATCAAAATCAATAAAAAATGAAGGCCTTTAGGCCATTTGATGGACATAGTCATCATGACGTACTCAAAGACACACTAGAAATATCTGAAATAGTTATGTTCGATTAGGGTCAAAGACCTATAAATTGACAACGGTATAGTCGACCTCGAGTGTCGTCGTGAACCCAGGGAATCAATGGTTATTATTTCTTTTTATATAAATTGTTTAAAAACTTATAAACTATTTATCTTTATCACTTCTGCATGCACTACTTATCATACTAGTTATTTTAGAGATGTCCTTAGTGGTGACCTACTGATTTATACTCACACCCTTCTCAGGACACCATGGCACTTGGGTGTAATGCCCTAAACCCAGTTACCCAGAATCGGTGCATTATTTTAATACATTGTCATGATTACAAGGAATAAAATCCCAAAGGACCAATCAGTTTAGAAGTCTTGTAAAATAGATTACATACATGAACCTTTCATTGCAATTCAAAATATAATATTCACATAGTCCATTCTTTGAGAAATTCATTATTCTCAAATATTAACTATGCATATCAATCATAAAACACTTCTTTTCATCCTGTAAAAATAAAACATACAAAAAAGGTGAGTTCAATTGCTCAGTAAGGTTAAACAATATAGCAGAATCTTTTATAAACAAGCATAAACTTTTAAGGCAAGGTATAAAACTGAAACACAAGACTTTTATGCATAATATTCAGCATAATATGGAAACAATAAATCAAATAATATCATTTAAACATTCACATGGATATTCTACTAGTCGAATAATCACATGTAATATCAATAACTAATCTCATAATAAAGGAATGCATAATGTCGGACATCTAAAACATACCATCGAGGTCTCGGCCAAGACATCTGAAAATAAATGGTTAAGGCCTCAGTCAAATCCATATCTGAAAATAAATGGGAAAGGATTATCCATGTCTATTTTGTCTCATGAGACCTATCGATGTATCGAGGGACTATATTGATCTATGACCATCACTTACTAAGTCCAATAAATTCCTCATATGAAAAGGGTGAAACATAACATAAGCACTTGTATTAAAACTAACATATGAAATTTTATACTTTGATAATAAACCATGAATGTTATTAAAATAGCACATCCATGGTCAAACATACCATAAACCCTTCAATAAAATATAGAAGATTGTATCATAATAAATCAATCTCAATTAAGTATAAAATCCAACAAAGGATGCTGACATAGATGAAATTAACTTAATAAAATCATTAAAACTCTTTGAGAGAGATATCCTGTTTTTACTTCAAAATATTTTAAAAGCCACACAATTATAAAATAAAAAATTTCTTTTGAAAATAAATTTTTAAGATTATAAGAGAAGATTCAAAATGATAAGGTTACATAACGAAGTAAAAATCCGCTCACGCTGTATAAGTTTAAAAAAAATATTTCCTTAATTTTTTAAAAAGGTCACAAAGTACCTTGTTTGGAAAACGACAGAAAGATTCCTTTCAAAATGTTTTATAAAAAGTAAAACATTGGTATAAATGACTTTAAACAATTGTAGAGAAAAAATATTTTTAAAAATAATTTTTATGAAACATGGACATGGATAATAAATATGCCATAATAGATATTTACATATAAATAATCTCAGATAAAAATGAAATTTCAAAATTAACCCCTGCCTTGTATTTTCCTTTAGTTTAGGGTGCGTTAACCTTCTATATAATTATAAAAGCATGTTATTAAATTATAACATAACTATATCCATATTTATGATATCATATATGAACCTCTTATATCATTTTGTTAATAATATTTTAGTATTACCATTGTTTTGGGTGATAACTGCTTCGTTTTCCTATGCATGTTTTATCGTGTAAATCATGTTTCTTATGAATAGGATATATTTTATTAATATATAGAATGATATTAATTTTATAAATATTATATTTACTTATAATATGGATTTTATAAGAATTTTTGAATGGTTAATGTGAAGAATGAATCTCATTGCGTCATGGAGATGGTAGGTCGTACGTATGCACGAGCGATGGTATCATTCCCTTAATGGTTAAATGGTATAAAATTGAATTGTATATTAATAATACAGAATCATTATTATGTAATAATCATTATTTATCTCTATTATTCTCATTATTATACCCATCCAAATAAATTAGTGTTGAATAACAAATTACACCACGGCATGGAGACAGTAAGTCGTACGTACGCATGCATGGTGATATTGTTATTCGTAGGTTGAATAAAATGAAAAATATGGTTGTCTAGTGATTATAATTTAATATCATTATATGGATGCTACTGGATTTATTACTTTGTTATGGAAAAAACATAGAAAGATGAAGTATAAGAAGAAAAGAACTTTGAAAGAGGTGATATGACAATTACCTCTTTTTCAGGTGTCTCCTTTTGATTTGCACAAAAGGAATCCTTAGAATGGATTTATGTCTAATGTATGGCCTATATGATGTATTTAGAGATGTTGGGAGGGTAAATGGTTAGGGTTAGTCCAAAACAAATGGCTTTGGAGGTGTGAATTGAAGAGAAAGATAAGTTCCCTTTTATAAAAGGGATGAGAGGAACTTTTGAAAGATCTTAAAATATTAAATTAATATAAATTCAATTTCAGTTCCAAATAATCCCAAAATCATTTATTTATAAGATAAGATGAAGTTGTGTAGAATCTATATCATCCAATTGAATTTAGACAACTTTTTAATATTTTTTAATCCTCATCTTTTTGGTTTAACCCTTATTTTACCTTTTTTAATCATAGTGTGATATTATGTTATTTACACTTTGTGAGTTAGTGTAATGGTAATAACATGCCAAAAGACCCACAAAAGTTTCATTTATGACATTTTTGGACTTATTATAACCATTAGGCCGAATCTTATAATTTTAGGAATTTAATATCATTTAATAAAATGTTTTATATTTTAAAATACCAATAGTGTCAATTTTGAAACTATTCATTAGTTTACTTTTAAAAATATCATAAAAGGAAGATACGTTCAAAACAACTCCTTTAAATCATCAAAAACATGTAAAAATTATCCATAAAATTCATGAATGGAATAAATTATGTCAGATAATATTTATTTTAATATTTATAATATCATTTATTTGATTCTTTCATTAATTAAGAAATTACTACATCATCTTTGTGACGCAATTTAATTTAATTATCTATTTTCTAAAAATTATAAATAAATTACCATGATGTAGGTAATATTTATTTATTTATAATTACTATTTATAGTCATATAGATCACTTTTATAACCCCATATTAAAAAAAATTAGTTATGAGAGACGTGATTATGATATCATGGTCTTTATTTTAAATAAAATGTTTATAAGTGTCATAATCACATCCAAGTGGCTCCAAGTGATCCTAGAATATACCCAAGGATACTAATGATTATGTTACACTCATCCAATTAAATTAGGACAAGTTTTAGGGTAATTTTATATTATTATAACATTATTTTTTCCTTTAATTGCCTAATTTACCCTTAACCGTGGTAATTAAAATAATTACTAAAGTTACTATTCACAATGCCCAAAAATAAAAAGAAATTATTTACATAATTTGGACCCAATTATTATAAATATGGAATCCGTTTTTTAAAATTCAAAACCCATAAATTCCATTAATTAATTTAAAATTAATCCCCTTTGAAAAAATGAGAAAACAAGTTTTTTAAAAGTAAAATCATTAAAAGATTGACATGTGTTTATATCTAATTTTAATGTGAAAATAACTCCAATACCTATATTATATTAAATTATAAAAACTTAATCTAATTATACCTTAAAACCAATTAAAATGATCATCTAACAATAAAAATAAATTAGATGAAAATATAGTTTTGAATTAAAATACAGTATTTTTCACTATTCATTAAAATATGAAAGTTATCAGAAAAAACACCAAAATTTATCCAAACTAAATTTTAATATCCCGCTTCCAAAGAAGAAGTTTATTTTATAAAATTGAATATATAAAAGTTTCAAATACTGAATTTAAAATGGGTTCGCCATTAAAAGGCGACAAAACTGTATTTTTTTAAAATATTTCTTTTATCTGAAAAATTGAATTTATTCTTATATCATGTCATATGAGATAAATGTTAACATTATATATAAAGTTAAAAATGTGGTTAATAATATTCATAACAACTAATTTAACAGATATATTATATTAAATAATAATATTTTATCAATATATTATTGTTCGGTAAGACTGGGTATTACGTGTAATGTAAACCAACTCATTGTTATGTGTAGTGTAAGATTAACATGGTTTTTCAATAAAAAAAGAAAGAGAAAAATTAAATTTATTTTGAAATGAAAATATTATAAAGTCTCAGAGTGTTACATTTTACCCTCCTTCAATAAAGTACGTCCTCACAATTTAAACATGGGATTGAAAATTATGGTTTTGTCATTTCAAAATATCATTGTGGAAATCTCAAATTAGAAAATAGATTAATGAGACCTCCATTTCAAAATGAATAAAGAGAATTATGAAGTTTACTAGAGATCATGCATACTAGGGTTCCAGTAGAAAAATATGGGCATGAAAGAAAACTATAACCATCAAATTCTGATAGAGAGTGATAGGGAACACGATGAGGAGAAAGTTAACAATCAAAATGCTAGAAATATGCAATGATCTAAGGGATAATTTGATTCATTGAAAAAAATAATAGGATAGAATTTTTGGTTTCAATATCATTTCCCTAGGAAGAATTATTAGGCAAGAATTTAATTGATTTCTTTCCATGTCATAAGCATAATCTCATCTTTTGGTTGTGTTTCGGTCTATTTTCACTTCATCCCTTACACATGGAAATGAATGTTCAAAATGCTTTTTTTTACACCTGGATCAGTTTTGATAAATCATAATCCCCATAAGTATTTCCTTAATCCTATAAATGTTTATTGAAACCAAGAAGGATATCCCAATAAATCATACTTTAACCTCAAAAAAATAATATCCAATGTTCAAGACTTTTCCAAAATACTCTTGTCCAAATTCACAGTCTAAAAAGGTCTCTAAATTTCCAAAATCAATAATAACATAAAATTCCACAAAAAAACATAATGTATCTATTATTGAAAAATACCTTTATAACCTCAAAATATTTAATGAAATAATTCATGATTCCAAATCCTTAAAGAAGAAGTACTACAGTACAATCCTTATATATCACATTATTTTTACAACCAAAATATAATAACATAATTCTTAAATCCAAAAACATAATTACATTAATTATTCCACTTTGACTATATTAACAACATAAGATATAACTTGATCCATTTTCTTCTTCTGAGCCATATTTCCTTGACGCTTTGAATAGTCATTTGCATAATGTCTCATCTCTTTACAATTATAGAATTGTACATTTATAGCTTTTTTCTTTCCCTTACAATCACGAGCATGATGGAATTTCTCACCACACTTGAAATAAACTCATTTTCATTTTAAGCAGGTATTATGGTGTTTCCTTACATATTTTTCACAAGTGGGAAAATCATTCTTTCCCTTCTTCCCATTATTTGTCTCTTGCTCCACCATTCTCTTCTTCTCCTGTTTTCCCTTAAAGTCATAAGACTTAGAAAATTCTTTCTTTGTCATGATATCACATGAGACTATATCTTTGTATGATAAAAAAAATTTAGGAGACCAATTCCTTTTGGAGAAATGTAATTAACCCACCAAATAAATTATCAATATTACTCCTTAGGTTACATATGTAATCTATAGCATGCTTTGCTAAGCTTGTGAAGTTAGCTTCATAATTTGAAACATTCTCATCCTTCTTCTGCCTCACACTTAGAAATTGTCTCTCCATATCAGCTTGTTGTTCACAAAGAAAGTATTTTTCTAAGAAAAGTTATTTAAACTCCCTCCATTCTATATTTTCTACTTCTTCACCCTCCTTCGTTCTTTGAATTAATGACCACCATTGATCCTTATCTCCTGAGAGATGATAAACTATCATGAATTTTTTTCCCTTTCATTACTTCCTAAAGCAAGAAATATTTTTTCTAAGGAACTTATCCATTACTCATCTACAAATGGATTTGTAGTCCCATTGAATGTTGGAGGTTTTTTCCCATGAAGCAGTCTAACATTGATCCTCCACATTATGAATCAGGGTGCTCCATATGGGTAAGGTTATTATTCACAATCTGAATCAATTATCCTATTAAGGTTATAAGTTGTTTAGTACTAATTGTATCTCCAGTTCCACTATAATTATCTTGCATAGGAGGGAAATCCATACATGGATTACGTGTGTCAATACGGTTTCCATTCCTTATACTATGCGTCATTTCTAAACAATGACATACACTTTCATAATTCAAAACTAGTAAAATAATTAACATAAATTGAAATATTTATGCATATAAAATCCATAATCATAAAAATTATTTCTTTGAAAACATATTTACTCATAAATATTTCATAATGGTTTGTAAAGAATGTAACGCCCCGACCCCAGCTACCCAGAGTCGGTGCATTAATTACATAACATTGGCATGATCACAAGAAAGATCAAATCTCGAAAGACCGATTGGTTTAGTAGCCTTGGAAACACTAGATATATTCATAAGTTTTACATTACATCATAAAATGAAAAACTAATACAACAACATAATATTTCCACAATCCACACTATTAACCCCTCATAAAATCCCTGCAGGACATTCATAACTTACTTCTTCACATCCTGGGAAAAATAAAACATAAAAAAAAGGGGTGAGCTCAAATGCCCAGTAAGGATAACAATAAAGTGGAAACTTTCATAAATAAGAATAAACATTTAAGGCAATGTATAACTAAAACAAAAGCCTTTTAAATACGAACTTTCAACATGGTATGGCATAAATAAAATGAAATAATGCCATTTACTTATTCACATGGATATTCTACTAAATGAATAATCACATGCAAAAATCAATAACCTCTTTCATAATGTTGGAATGCATAATGCCAGACTATCATAACCACATAGCCAAGGCCTCGTGCCAAGACTACAAATAAGATTTTGTCAAGGCCTTGTGCCAAGACACTAGTTTGTCTCATGAGACCTACCGATGCATCGAGGAGCTATAGCGGGCTCCACCCGTCACTTATTAAGTCCAATGCATTCCCATATGAAAAGGTTTAAACATAACATAAACATTCGTATTAAAACTAGCATACGAAATGTCAATACTTTCACAATAAACTATGAATGGTATAAAAATAGCACATCCACATTCAAACATATCACAAAACCTTCAATACAATATAGAAGTTTTGTATCATAATAAATCAACTTCAAATAATCTTAAAATCCATCAAAGGATGTTGACATAGATGAAATCAAAATTCTTTTTAAAGAAATATCTCCTTTTATTTTGAAATCATTTAAGATCCATATAAAATAAAACATTTTCTTTGAAAATATTCTTATAAGCTTGTAAGGAAAGCTTTGAAGATTTTATAACGGCGTAAAATAACCGCATACGCCATATAAGTTAAAAAAATACATTCTTACCTTAATTCTGACGAAAAGGTTAAAAAAAGACCTTGTTTGAAAAACGACCGAAAGATTCCTTTATAAACCACTTACAAAAGTCAAAAAGGGTATAAATGACTTTAACCCATATTCTTTTAAATATTAAAAATGTTTTGAAATACATTTTGAAGAAACATGGATGTGGATGATAACGAGATCCCAGTAGATTATTACGTATAAACAACCTCGGATAATGAAGAGATTGTGAAATAACCCTTACCTTGTACTTTTCCTTGGTTGGGGTAGGTTAACCTCCTGTATAATGGTGAAATAATTGTTATTAAATTATACAAGAATCATATATATTAATATGATATCATATATGATCTTTTAACATTGATTTATTAATAATATCTTAGAATTATCATCGTTTCGGGTGTTAACTTACTCATTTTCTTTTATATGTTTTGTTACATAAGCCATGTTTGTTGTATCTTATTCATATACATAATGATATTAACATTATTTTTAACCCCAAAATGAGAATAAGACTTGAATGGATATGATGGAGAATGAATCTTATCGCGTTCGTGGAGACGGTAGTCCGTACGTACGCACGAACGCTACTTCCATTTAATTTTTATTTTAAAAGAATCAAATCCAAATGATACATAGGTATATTACTATTCCAGTATAATATAATATTTTATATATGTTACTTAAGTTCATTAACACCATCCTTTATACGTTCCATGTGTGGTATGAACGAGTCATATCATTTTAAGGGGGCGGTAGTCCGCACTTCCTCAAATGAAATTATCGTATGTATATACAACATGAAACGAATAATGGTATGAAATAAAATGGAATTACAGAAGCTTATATATAAAATATATATCATTAATATCATATTTAATTACAGTTCCATCATAATGGCCACCATGAGAGGTGGTAAGATGTATTTGAACAATCATCGTTTCGTGAGGCGTTAGTTTGCCATCCACAGAAACATTATGTTCATCATCCATTAGATGGAGTTGTGTGTATGTGTAGTTTGAATCCTTCTTATAACAACATCCTAGTATATTTAGGATACTGGTGTTGTTACAAAAGAAAGGAAATAAAAAGATTTTGGGGGTTGGAGAAGCAAAATAAATGAAGATACTTTAAGAGAAATTGTTACCTTTAATTTAGGTAACTCACTTTGGTTGGAACCAAAGGACTTCTTGAAATGCTTTCTGCCTAAGGGGAAGCTTCAAGGAGGAGGAGAGGGATGTGGGGAGCTTAGTTGGGCAGAGTTTGGACGAGCCAAGTGGCTTGAGAGGTGTGAGGAAAAGAGAAGGAGGAGTGCCCTTTTATAAGAGGGGTGAGGGGCACCTTTGGAAAAGCTAGAAATATTAATTTATAATAAATTCATATTCGGTTTCTAATGGCTCCAAAGTTGACTATTCAAAGTTTAAGGTGGGGATAGGTCTAAAACCACTCAACCAATAGAATTTAGACAGGTTTGGGTACTTATATTAACCTTATCTTTAAGTATTAACTCTAAGTTAATTAGTTTCACTTTTACAATGTCTCTTTGTATTTTTATATAATATGGTTAATAAACTTACTATATACATCCAAGCGACCCCCAAGTGGTCCATTAATGATTAACCTATCATAATATAAGTCTCTTGGCCGAACCTTAGATTTTTAGGAATTTAATATCAATTAATAATATAATATTTGTTTTAAGAACTCTTTTATGTCAATTTTGACACTATTCAATAGTTGATTTTTGTGAAACTCATAACAGATTGATTACTTCAAAAAAAGTCAATTAAATCAATCCTAATATATCATATTATCCTAGAAAATTAGTTTAATTCATTAAAAGTTTCATATTATATTTATTTGGGTATTTATAATATCAATTATGTTAATTTTTTACTATTTTAGTAATTACTGCATCATCATTGTGTCATAAATAAAATAAAATATTTAATGTCTAAAAATTATAAATAAAATATCATTATGTCGGAAATCTTTTTATCTTTCTAATGAATATTTATAATCTAAAATCCAACATATATAACCCTATGTAAAAATTGTTATTCTAAAAGATATATGCTTGTGTCATTTTTGTATTCATTTTAACTAAATTAAAATAAAGTGTCATTATCACTTACAAGTGGATCCATGGGGTCCCAAAATTGACACAAAGATGCCCATGGTCGACCATCTATCAACCAATAGGGTTAAGACACGTTTTTAGGGTAATTTAGTATTATTATAATATTATTTTTTTAACCCTTATTTACCGGATTTACCCTTAACCATGGTAAATAAAATATTTACCGCAGTAATTATTCAAAATGTCTAAAAATAAAAGTTACCTATTTACACAATTTGAACATCCTGATTCCAAATATGGAATCCATTTTCCTAAATTCAAAACACAGAAGTGGCAGAAATTAATTTAAAATTAATTCCCGCTGTCAAAACAAAAAGCGTGTTTTTAAGAGATAATAACTATCAAAAGATTGACACTTGTTTATGTTCGGTTTAATTGTAAAATTATGTCCAATGACCAACATTATATTAAATGGTAAAAATATATTCTAAATATAATTTAAAACTACTAAAATTCATAATTTATCACTATTAATTATTTTGATTAAAAAAGTTGTTTTTAATTAAAATTTAGTAATTTTCACTATTCATCAAAATATAAAAGTTATCCGAAAAGTACCAAAATTTCACCCTAGGATAATTTCGATATTCCGAATCCAAAAATGAAGTCCATTTTGAAATATAAAATATATATGATTTCAAAAAGTAGGTATTACTGTTTACAACGGCTAGTTTAATTAGTTGTGGTGTGTGTTAGAACTCGAGGTTGCGTACAACACACGCTATCGCATTATTCGAAGGGAAACGTACCGTAGAAGCTTGGGGTGTTACATTCTCCCCTCCTTCAAATAATTGCGTCCTCGCAATTTCTAGGGTATTACTGCATAAAAAGACTCGGGTGGTTCTTTATCATAAGTTCCTCGGGTTCCCACGTTGCCTCTTCCATCTTATGATTCCTCCACAAAACTTTTACCAGACGCGTCGTCCGGTTTCTCAGCACTTGTTCTCTCGTATCAAGAATCTTGATGGGCTCTTCGCAATAGGAAAGATCGGGTTCCAGTTCTAATTCCTCATAGGTGAGTACATGCGTTGGGTCAGGCATGTATTTCCTCAACAGAGATACGTGGAACACATCGTGAACTTTGGAGAGACTTGGCGGCATTGCCAATCGGTAAGCTACAACCCCAATTCGTTCTAGAATTTCGAAAGGTCCGATGTACCTGGGACTCAATTTGCCTTTCTTACCAAAACGTATGACTCCCTTCCACGGAGATACCTTCAGGAAAACATGATCACCGACTTGAAATTCCAAATCCTTCCTTCGATTATCGGCATAGCTCTTCTGCCTACTTTGAGCTGCTTTGATGTGATTTTGGATTACCTTCACCTTTTCCACCGTTTCCTCCACCAGTTCTGGGCCTACAAGTTTTCTTTCACCAACGTCATCCCAACAGGTTGGTGTACGACATCTCTTTCCGTATAACGCTTCATATGGTGCCATCTGAATACTTGAATGGAAGCTATTGTTATAGGAAAATTCTACTAGTGGTAAATATTGATCCCACATACCCTGAAAATCAAGTGAGCAAGATCTCAACATGTCTTCTAAGGTCTGAATAGTCCGTTCTGATTGTCCGTCTGTCTGAGGGTGGTAAGCAGTGCTCAAATGAAGTTCAGTATCCAGGGATTTCTGAATACTTTTCCAAAATCTTGAAGTAAAACGGAGATCACGATCAGAAACAATTGATAAGGGTACTCCATGAAGTCTCACAACTTCATTAATATATAGTCTTGCTAGACGTTCCAGGGGTAGATCTTCTCTTATAGCAAGAAAATGTGCTGACTTGGTAAGACGATCGACAATAACCCATATTGCATCGTTCCTTCTAGGAGTCTTTGGTAGCCCCATGACAAAGTCCATTGTAATATTGTCCCATTTCCACTCCGGTATGGGAAGAGGTTGCATGACTCCTCCAGGCTGTTGCCTTCCAGCTTTCACTTGTTGACAAACCATACATCTTGACACAAAATCAGCAATCTCCCTCTTCATGTTGTCCCACCAAAAATGTTCCTTCAAATCTCTATACATTTTGGTGCTCCCAGGGTGTATAGAGAAATTGGAACTATGAGCGTCATCCAGCAATTCCCTTTTTAGATCAGGTATATTGGGAACACAAAGTCTCTTCCCGAATTTCAAAATTCCATCTTCATACACAAAGTCTCTCAATCTCCCATCATTCACAGCTTTAATCTTCTTCTGAAATTCTTCATCATCGGTCTGGGAACTCTTAATCCTTTCTAGTAAAGATGGTTTGGCAACCATTTGAAAAAGCATTGATGTTTCACCTTCCCTGGTTATTCCCATGTTCATCTTCTCTAGATCCATGAAAATTGGATCCCTTTCAATTCTCATCATGTTCAGAACTCCATGGTCTTTTCTGCTCAAAGCATCTGCTACTTTGTTTGCTTTCCCCGGGTGGTAGTGTATCGTGCAATCATAATCCTTGAGTAATTCAAGCCATCTCCTTTGCCTCATGTTGAGTTCTTTTTGTGAGAAAATATACTTCAGACTCTTGTGATCAGTATAAATCTCACATTTTTCACCATAGAGGTAGTGCCTCCATATCTTCAAAGCAAAGATCACAGCTACTAACTCAAGATCATGAGTAGGATAGTTTTGTTCATGAATTTTCAACTGTCGTGATGCATAGGCAATAACTCTATCATTCTGCATAAGGACACAACCAAGTCCTTTCTTTGATGCATCACTATAAATAACGAACCCATCATTCCCCGATGGTAGAGTCAATATAGGAGCATTGACTAATCTTCTCTTCAGTTCTTCGAAACATTCTTCACACTCTTTTGTCCAAACAAATTTAACCCCTTTACGTGTGAGCTTCGTTAATGGGTTAGCCAATCGGGCAAAATTCTGGACGAAACGTCGATAATAACCTGCCAAACCAATAAAACTACGTACCTCAGTTATACTCGTAGGTGCTGGCCATTCTTGGATTGCCTTGGTCTTAGAAGGATCAACAGAGATTCCATCTTTAGAGACAATATGGCCAAGAAAAGAAATCTCCTGAAGCCAGAATTCACACTTGCTAAACTTTCCATATAATTCATGCCTCCTCAGAGTCTTCAAGATAATGCGCAAGTGATTTTCATGATCTTTGTAGGTTTTGGAGTATACCAAGATATCATCAATAAATACCACCACAAATTCATCGAGATACTCCTTGAAAACTCTATTCATCAGATCCATGAATACAGAGGGTGCATTAGTCAATCCAAACGGCATTACAGTAAACTCGTAATGCCCGTACCTGGTTCGAAATGCTGTTTTCGGAATGTCTTCCTTCTTTACACACAACTGATGGTATCCAGATCGAAGGTCAATCTTTGAAAAGTATTGAGCTCCATGCAGTTGGTCAAATAAATCATCAATACGAGGTAGGGGATACTTGTTCTTTATCGTTATAGCATTGATCTCCCTGTAATCGATACATAACCTCATAGATCCATCTTTCTTTTTAACAAAAAGAACAGGGGCTCCCCATGGAGAAACACTAGGGCGAATAAATCCCTTATTACTCAATTCCTCTAGTTGTTTCTTTAGTTCGACTAGCTCTACAGTGGCCATTCTATAAGGGGTCTTCGATATAGGCCTTGATCCAGGAATCAAATCAATAGAAAACTCAACTTCTCGTTCTGGAGGATGTCCAGGTAAATCTTCCGGAAATACATCTACAAATTCTTTCACAACAGGTACATCCTCTATTTGAACATTCCTTTCCTCACTGACAGTTATTTCATTCTCTTCCTCCCCGATAATTGAATTAAGTTGAGCTAGAGGGGGTGGATCTAAATAAGAATTAGGTGGTGACGATTCTGCTCTAAAAATAAGGTGCTCCTTATCATTATCATAAAGAATCGTAACCTCTTTCTTCTTACAATAAATCTTCGCATCATAGTCCGAAAGCCAGTCCATACCGAGGATTATATCAAACTCAATCATAGGTATGACGATGAAATCAGCAGATAAAGAAAATTTATGTGCTCTAATGGGGACTGATTCACAAAACTTTGTTGCAACGATACTTCCCTTAGGAGTTTTAACTGACAACTCCCTTATTAAATCAAATTGGAAATATCTAATTTTCTTAGCAAACTGGGAAGATATGAAACAATTCGATGATCCAGAATCAAATAATGCATTTGCTAAACTTGAGGAAACCATTAAATTACCTGCCACCACGTCTTTCGGAGTTTCTACCTCAGCAGTAGTGATAGCATAAGCCTGGCCTTGATCCCTTGGTCTTTTCTGAGGTAAGTTCTCCTGACGCTTAGGACATGCATTTGCATAATGCCCCATCTCCCTGCAATTGTAGCACTGAACGTTGGTAGCTTCCTTCTTCCCCTTGCAATCATGAGCTTGGTGGCCTTTTTCACCACACTTGTAACAGACTCCCATTCCCTTCAGGCAAGCACCGGGGTGTTTCTTCCCGCACTTACCACAAGATGGATATTCAACATTTCCCTTCTTCCCCTTATTTCCATTCCCAGATTGATCAGCAGGTCTCTTCTTCTCTTGCTTCGCTTTAAAGTCATAAGACTTAGAGAATTCTTTTTCGGTCTAGATAGCACATGAGACAATGTCTTCGTACGATGAAAAGGATTGTGAGACTAATGCTCGACGGAGAAATGGTTTTAACCCATCAAAGAAACGATCAATCTTACTTCTTGGGTTGCGAATATAATCACCAGCGTACCTCGCTAACCTTGTAAAGTTAGCCTCATACTTTGTGACATTCTCATCCTCCTTTTGTCTCAGACTCAGAAATTGTCTTTCCATATCTGCTCGATGGTCGCGAGGAAAGTATTTTTCTAAAAACAGATCTTTGAACTCCCTCCATTCCATGTTTGATACTTCATCATCTTCCTTCATGTTTTGAATCAATGACCACCATTGATCAGCATCTCCAGTGAGGCGGTAAACTGCCATGGTAACTTTTTCCCTTTCACTACTCCCCAAAGCCTGAAATATTTTCTCTAGGGAAAATATCCATTGCTCAGCTACTAAGGGATTTGTACTCCCATTGAACGTTGGTGGTTGTTGTCTCATGAATCGATCTAACATTGATCCTCCACGCTGCGGATCAGGGTGCTCCATACGGGTAAGGTTATTATTCATAACCTGAGTAAGTTGTCCCAGTACGGTGATTAGCTGATCAGCACCAGTTGCATCACCAGCCCCACTATAATTATCTTGAGTAGGAGGGAAATCCCTACATGGAGTGCGTGCATTGATACGGTTTCCATTTCTTCCACTAGGCACCATTTCTAAAAAAAATGGCATAAACTAGATCAGTTTATGCATCAAAATACATAATCCCATACTTATAAAACACTTAACATAAATTGAACTATTTATGGATATAATCCATAATCATAAAAATGTTTTCTTTGAGGAAGTATATACTCATAAACCCTTCATAATGATTTGTAAAAAAAATGAGAGTTATCCTAATCATATCCCCCGGGAGTGTCGTAACCAAGAGTGCAGCAAGGCCCGTTGTCGTGCACCAGTTCCCGTTCGAGTCTAGCTCAAAGCGGTGTTTTCGGGTTTTACCCCTAGGTACATCTGTGCCAGAGCCGCCTCTACCTGCTCGTATCCAGACAGGGATGTATTGCTCGGAAAACTCACAAAGTCTCTACAATACCAAAATTCTAGGAAGTTCTTCTATACTAATCCTCAAAGTTCATCTTAGGTCTACGTGCTCTAATCAGAGTTTATCTAAATCTAGCTTCCAAGGTTTGTACTAAACTTCCTCTGATACCAACTGTAACGCCCCGACCCCAGCTACCCAGAGTCGGTGCATTAATTACATAACATTGGCATGATCACAAGAAAGATCAAATCTCGAAAGACCGATTGGTTTAGTAGCCTTGGAAACACTAGATATATTCATAAGTTTTACATTACATCATAAAATGAAAAACTAATACAACAACATAATATTTCCACAATCCACACTATTAACCCCTCATAAAATCTCTGCAGGACATTCATAACTTACTTCTTCACATCCTGGGAAAAATAAAACATAAAAAAAAGGGTGAGCTCAAATGCCCAGTAAGGATAACAATAAAGTGGAAACTTTCATAAATAAGAATAAACATTTAAGGCAATGTATAACTAAAACAAAAGCCTTTTAAATACGAACTTTCAACATGGTATGGCATAAATAAAATGAAATAATGCCATTTACTTATTCACATGGATATTCTACTAAATGAATAATCACATGCAAAAATCAATAACCTCTTTCATAATGTTGGAATGCATAATGCCAGACTATCATAACCACATAGCCAAGGCCTCGTGCCAAGACTACAAATAAGATTTTGTCAAGGCCTTGTGCCAAGACACTAGTTTGTCTCATGAGACCTACCGATGCATCGAGGAGCTATAGCGGGCTCCACCCGTCACTTATTAAGTCCAATGCATTCCCATATGAAAAGGTTTAAACATAACATAAACATTCGTATTAAAACTAGCATACGAAATGTCAATACTTTCACAATAAACTATGAATGGTATAAAAATAGCACATCCACAGTCAAACATATCACAAAACCTTCAATACAATATAGAAGTTTTGTATCATAATAAATCAACTTCAAATAATCTTAAAATCCATCAAAGGGTGTTGACATAGATGAAATCAAAATTATTTTTAAAGAAATATCTCCTTTTATTTTGAAATCATTTAAGATCCATATAAAATAAAACATTTTCTTTGAAAATATTCTTATAAGCTTGTAAGGAAAGCTTTGAAGATTTTATAACGGCGTAAAATAACCGCATACGCCATATAAGTTAAAAAAATACATTCTTACCTTAATTCTGACGAAAAGGTTAAAAAAAGACCTTGTTTGAAAAACGACCGAAAGATTCCTTTATAAACCACTTACAAAAGTCAAAAAGGGTATAAATGACTTTAACCCATATTCTTTTAAATATTAAAAATGTTTTGAAATACATTTTGAAGAAACATGGATGTGGATGATAACGAGATCCCAGTAGATTATTACGTATAAACAACCTCGGATAATGAAGAGATTGTGAAATAACCCTTACCTTGTACTTTTCCTTGGTTGGGGTAGGTTAACCTCCTGTATAATGGTGAAATAATTGTTATTAAATTATACAAGAATCATATATATTAATATGATATCATATATGATCTTTTAACATTGATGTATTAATAATATCTTAGAATTATCATCGTTTCGGGTGTTAACTTACTCATTTTCTTTTATATGTTTTGTTACATAAGCCATGTTTGTTGTATCTTATTCATATCCAGAATGATATTAACATTATTTTTAACCCCAAAATGAGAATAAGACTTGAATGGATATGATGGATAATGAATCTTATCGCGTTCGTGGAGACGGTAGTCCGTACGTACGCACGAACGCTACTTCCATTTAATTTTTATTTTAAAAGAATCAAATCCAAATGATACATAGGTATATTACTATTCCAGTATAATATAATATTTTATATATGTTACTTAAGTTCATTAACACCATCCTTTATACATTCCATGTGTGGTATGAACGAGTCATATCATTTTAAGGGGGCGGTAGTCCGCACTTCCTCAAATGAAATTATCGTATGTATATACAACATGAAACGAATAATGGTATGAAATAAAATGGAATTACAGAAGCTTATATATAAAATATATATCATTAATATCATATTTAATTACAGTTCCATCATAATGGCCACCATGAGAGGTGGTAAGATGT
The DNA here is from genome assembly GCA_963277665.1 of Viscum album. Taxonomy (NCBI): domain Eukaryota; kingdom Viridiplantae; phylum Streptophyta; class Magnoliopsida; order Santalales; family Viscaceae; genus Viscum; species Viscum album. The sequence goes on along the minus strand of OY728143.1, from coordinate 1,589,682,572 downwards.
ATTTGAACAATCATCGTTTCGTGAGGCGTTAGTTTGCCATCCACAGAAACATTATGTTCATCATCCATTAGATGGAGTTGTGTGTATGTGTAGTTTGAATCCTTCTTATAACAACATCCTAGTATATTTAGGATACTGGTGTTGTTACAAAAGAAAGGAAATAAAAAGATTTTGGGGGTTGGAGAAGCAAAATAAATGAAGATACTTTAAGAGAAATTGTTACCTTTAATTTAGGTAACTCACTTTGGTTGGAACCAAAGGACTTCTTGAAATGCTTTCTGCCTAAGGGGAAGCTTCAAGGAGGAGGATAGGGATGTGGGGAGCTTATTTGGGCAGAGTTTGGACGAGCCAAGTGGCTTGAGAGGTGTGAGGAAAAGAGAAGGAGGAGTGCCCTTTTATAAGAGGGGTGAGGGGCACCTTTGGAAAAGCTAGAAATATTAATTTATAATAAATTCATATTCGGTTTAAAATGGCTCCAAAGTTGACTATTCAAAGGTTAAGGTGGGGATAGGTCGAAAACCACTCAACCAATAGAATTTAGACAGGTTTGGGTACTTATATTAACCTTATCTTTAAGTATTAACTCTAAGTTAATTAGTTTCACTTTTACAATGTCTCTTTGTATTTTTATATAATATGGTTAATAAACTTACTATATACATCCAAGCGACCCCCAAGTGGTCCATTAATGATTAACCTATCATAATATAAGTCTCTTGGCCGAACCTTAGATTTTTAGGAATTTAATATCAATTAATAATATAATATTTGTTTTAAGAACTCCTTTATGTCAATTTTGACACTATTCAATAGTTGATTTTTGTGAAACTCATAACAGATTGATTACTTCTAAAAAAGTCAATTAAATCAATTCTAATATATCATATTATCCTAGAAAATTAGTTTAATTCATTAAAAGTTTCATATTATATTTATTTGGGTATTTATAATATCAATTATGTTAATTTTTTACTATTTTAGTAATTACTGCATCATCATTGTGTCATAAATAAAATAAATTATTTAATGTCTAAAAATTATAAATAAAATATAATTATGTAGGAAATCTTTTTAGCTTTCTAATGAATATTTATAATCTAAAATCCAACATATATAACCCTATGTAAAAATTGTTGTTCTAAAAGATATATGCTTGTGTCATTTTTGTATTCATTTTAACTAAATTAAAATAAAGTGTCATTATCACTTACAAGTGGATCCATGGGGTCCCAAAATTGACACAAAGATGCCCATGGTCGACCATCTATCAACCAATAGGGTTAAGACACGTTTTTAGGGTAATTTAGTATTATTATAATATTATTTTTTTAACCCTTATTTACCGGATTTACCCTTAACCATGGTAAATAAAATATTTACCGCAGTAATTATTCAAAATGTCTAAAAATAAAAGTTACCTATTTACACAATTTGAACATCTTGATTCCAAATATGGAATCCATTTTCCTAAATTCAAAACACAGAAGTGGCAGAAATTAATTTAAAATTAATTCCCGCTGTCAAAACAAAAAGCGTGTTTTTAAGAGATAATAACTATCAAAAGATTGACACTTGTTTATGTTCGGTTTAATTGTAAAATTATGTCCAATGACCAACATTATATTAAATGGTAAAAATATATTCTAAATATACTTTAAAACTACTAAAATTCATAATTTATCACTATTAATTATTTTGATTAAAAAAGTTGTTTTTAATTAAAATTTAGTAATTTTCACTATTCATCAAAATATAAAAGTTATCTGAAAAGTACCAAAATTTCACCCTAGGATAATTTCGATATTACGAATCCAAAAATGAAGTCCATTTTGAAATATAAAATATATATGATTTCAAAAAGTAGGTATTACTGTTTACAACGGCTAGTTTAATTAGTTGTGGTGTGTGTTAGAACTCGAGGTTGCGTACAACACACGCTATCGCATTATTCGAAGGGAAACGTACCGTAGAAGCTTGGGGTGTTACAAAGAAAATATGAATTGTCCTAAGCATATCCCCTAAAAGTGTCAAACTAGGTACGCAGTAAGACCTATTTTTGTGTACTAGGTTACCCCGAGTTAGGCCCAGAACACCTTGTCATAGTTGTTACTCCTAGGTACATCTGTGCCAGAACCACGTCCACTTATAGTATCTAGACAGGGATGTATTGCTTGAAAAATCCATATAATTTCTATTTAACCAAAATTCTAGGATGTTCTTCAATACTTATTCTGAAATTCTATCTTAGGGTTATGATCACTAATCTAAGAATTCTAAATCTAATTATCAAGGTTGTTGCTAAACTTCTTTTGATACCAAAAGTAATGCTCTGATCCCAATTACTCAGAGTTGGTGCATTATTTTAATACATTGGCATGATTACAAGGAATCAAATCTTAAAAGACTGATCAATTTAGCATTATTGTAAAATAGATTACATACATTAACCATTAATTACAATTAAAAACATAATATCCACATAGTCCATTCTTTGAGAACTCCATTATTCTTTTAATTTAACCCTGCATATCAATCATCAATCACTTCTTGATATCCTAATAAAATAAAACATACTAAAGGGGTGAGGTAAGATGCTCAGTAAGGTTAAACAATATAGAATAAGCTTTCATAAACAAGCATAAACTTTTAAGGCAAAGTATAAAACTGAAACACAAGCCTTTTAAACATAATATTCAACATAATATATTAAGAATAAATCAAATAATGTCATTTAAATATTCACATGGATATTCTACTAGTCCAATAATCACATGTAATATCAATAACTAATCTCATAATGAATGAATGCATAATACCGGACATCTGAAACATATTGTCAAGGTCTCAGTTAAGAAATCTGAAAATAAATGGTTAAGGCCTCAGCTAAATCCATATCTGAAAATAAATGGGCAAGGCCTAAGACAAGTCCATATCTATTTTGTCTCATGAGACCTACCAATTAATCGAGGGGCTATAGCGGGCCTCGACCATCACTTACTAAGTCCAATACATTCCTCATATGAAAAGGGTGAAACAAAACATAAACATTTGTCTTAAAACTAGTATGCAAAATGTTTATACTTTAACTATAAATCATGAATGGTATTAAAATAGAATATCCATAGTCAAACATATCATAAACCCTTCAATAAAATATGGAAGATTGTATCATAATAAATCAGTCTCAATTAAGAATAAAATCCAACAAAGGATATTAACATAGATGAAATTAACCTAATAAAATCATTAAAACTATTTGAGAGAGATATCCCTCTTTTACTTTGAAATATTTTAAAATCCACACAATTATAAAAGAAATAATTTCTTTTGAAAATAAATTTATAAGCTTGTAAGGGAATCTTCAAAATGATAAGGTGACATAACGGAGGAAAAAGTCTCTTGTGCCGTATAAGTTTAAAAAACATTCTTTCTTTAATTTTTCAAAAATGTCACAAAGTACCTTATTTGGTAAATGACAGAAATATTCCTTTCAAAACGTTTTATAAAAAGTCAAACATGGGTATAAATGAATTGTTTTGTCATGTAAGTCATGTTTCTTATGCATAATACATATTGTATTAATATCTAGAATGATATTAAGTTCATAAATATTATATTTACTTATCATATGGATTTTATAATCATTCTTTAATGGTTAATGTGGAGAATGAATTTCATCGCGTCGGGAAGACGGTAGGGCGTACATACGCACGGGCGATGATATCATTCCCTTAATGGTTAAATGGTATGAAATTGAATTGTATATTAATTATAAATAATAATTATTATTTCATAATCATTATTTATCTCTATTATACTCATTATTATACTTATCCAAATAAATTAGTGTTGAATAACAAATTACACCACGGCGTGGAGACGGTAAGTCGTACGTATACATGCATGGTGCTATTGTTATTAGTATGATGGATAAATTAAGTAATATGGTTGTCCCATTATTATAATTGAATCTAATTATATAGATGATACTGGATTTATTAATTTGGTATGGAAACAACATAGAAATAGGAAGTAGAATAAGAAAGGAACTTTGAAAGAGGTGATAAGACAATTAACTCTTTTTCGGGTGTCTTCTTTTTATTTGCACAAAAGGAATCCTTAGGATGGATTTATACCTAATGTATGGACTCTAGGACGTAGTGAGGGATGTTGGGAGAGTAAATAGTCAGGGGTAGTCCAAACCAAATGGATTTGGAGGTATGAATTAAAGAGAAGGAGAAGTTCCCTTTTATTAGAGGGGTGAGGGTCACTTTTGGAAGATCTTAAAATATTAAATTAATATAAATTCAATCTTGGTTCTAAATGGTCCCAAAATCATTTATTTATAATATAGAATGATTTTTGGTCGAATCTCCATCATCCAATTGAAATTATACAAGTTTTAAATATTTTTTTATCCTTACCTTTTTTGTTAACCCTTATTTTATCCTTTTTAATCTTATTGTGATATTATGTTATTTACACTTTGTGAGTTAAATTAATTATCGTAAAATGTCAAAAGATCTACAAAAGTGCCATTTATGACATATTAAGACTTATCCTAACTATTTTTTAAAATTTTAGATTTTTAAGAATTTAATATCATTTAATAAAATATTTTATATTCTAAAATACCAATAGTATCAATTTTGACACTATTCATTAGTTGACTTTTAAAAATATCATAAAAGGAAGATAAGTTCGAAACAACTCCTTTAAATCATCCAAAACATGTCAAAATTATCCATAAAATTTACATATGGCATAAATTATGTCAGAAAATATTTATTTTAATATTTATAATATCATTTATTTGATTCTTTTGTTAATTAAGAAATTATCACATCGTCTTTGTGACACCATTTAATTTAATAATTTATTTCCTAAAAATTATAAATAAATTACCATGATTTAAGTAATATTTTTAGATTTATAATAATTATTTATAGTCATATAGATCACTTTTATAACCCCATATTAAAAAAAAATTAGTTATGAGAGACATGATTATGACATCATGGTCTTTATTTTAAATAAAATGTTTATAAGTGTCATAATCATATTTAAGTGGCTCCAAGTGGTCCTAAAATCGACCCAAGGAAATTCATAGTCAAGATACACTCATCCAATTAAATTAGGACAATTTTTAGGGTAGTTTTAAATTATTATAATATTATTTTTACCTTTAATTACCCGATTTACCCTTAACCGTGGTAATTAAAATAATTAATAAAGTTACTATTCATAATGCCCAAAAATAAAAGAAATCTATTGACATAATTTGGACCCACTAATTCCAAATATGGAATCCATTTTTCAAAATTCAAAACACATGAATTACAGTGATTGATTTAAAATTAATCCCCTTTGACAAAATGAGAAAAATGATTTTTTAAAAATAAAACCATCAAAAGATTCACATGTGTTTATATCTAATTTTAATGTGAAAATAACTCCAATGAACTAAATTATATTAAATGATAAAAACTTAATCTAATTATACCTTAAAACCAATTAAAAGGATCATCTAAAAATATAAATAAATTAGATAAAAAACAATTTTGAATTAAAATACAGTATTTTTCACTATTCATAAAAATATGAAAGTTATCAGAAAAAAACCAAAATTTATCCAAACTAAATTTTTCTGTCCCACTTCCAAATAAGAAGTTTATTTTTTCAAATTGAATATATAAGTGTCAAATATTGAATTTAAAATGGTTTCACTATTAAAAGGTGGTAAAACTATATTTTTTGAAAATACTTCTTTTATCTGAAAAATTGAATTTATTATTATGCCATGTCATATGAGATGAATATTAAAATTATATATATAATTAAAAATGTGGTTAATACTATTCATAACCACTAATTTAATGGCTATATTATATTAAATAATAATATTTTATCAATATATTATTGTTCGGTAAGACTGGGTCTTGCGTGTAATGCAAGTCAACTCATTGTTGTGTGTAGTGTAAGCTTAACATGGTGTTTCAATAAAAAAAAGCAAGAAAAAAAATTAAATTTATTTGTAAATTAAAATATTATAAAGTCTATGAGTGTTACATTAGGTACACAAGAAGACAATATTCTTGATCGCAGGTCTAGGTTCAGGGTAAGGCCCAATTTTGATGCATGTTGCTTGGATAACTAGGTTGGAGTTGGGTGTTGGGATCAGACCATACTCACACCCTTATCAAGCCATTGTGGCACTTGGGTACCCAAGGAGACACTATTCTTGATTGCATTTCTAGGTTCGGGGAAAGACCCCAATTTGATGCATGTTACTTAGCTAACTAGGTTGGAGTTGGGTGTTGGGATTAGACCAAACTAGGAACCAATTGGGGATAGGTCGATAACCTCGGTTATTTTATTCCTAGTAGCATTTTATGTGTATGATCCTCCCATGAGGGATCCGGTTTGGTATGTATAACACATTCATTTATTATTGCATCAGGTGATTGTATTATTTTGTTGGCACTTTCCATGGTTGTGATATTTACATGGATATTATCAATTTCATTTCATTACCGCTATTGTTATACTCTAATATGAGGGTATAGTCTCTTCATAGTAACTTCTCAAACTCTCACTACTAGTCATCAGCCTCTAGTATATAGGTAAGTGCGTTTGAAGCCATATGGCACACCATCCTGGGGCACTGGTTGAGTGGATTTCGGGTTGGGACATTACACTTCCAAATGAAAAAATTTTCACTCATCTATTAATGGTGGTAAAGGATGTTGACAAAGAGGTGGGTGTTGTGCACAGTGTTGTCGACTCATCAGATGAAGAACGTGAACCATGGAGAACAACCAAGACTTGGAGGAGATTTCAACACCCTCATGGCATAAGTAATCCTCAACATATGGATTTTAGGGGTAAACCTGAGGAATTTTTTCTGATATGGATAGTAATTTTGGGAATGATAGATTTTGTTTTATTTGTGTCTTGTTGGTCCCCACCCTCTCCCCATGTAATTCTTTTCCTTTTTAATAAAATGATACTACCATGAGCTCTAGACTCAACCTTTCTTAATAATTATAATGAAACCTATACATGGGTCAGGGGACCCAACCGGCCCGATAATCCTGAATCAATAAAAAGGTCTTATTGGCCCTTTTTATTATTATTATTAAACAGGCCTAATATTAAATCTCAATTAAAAATAGGGTCGAGTGTGGGATTTAATATGTGACCTGGTATGCAACTCACCAGACCCGATTAAGATATATTATAATAAATTTTAAAAAACTATAATATTATGTATTTAGTATTTCAAATTAATGATTATTATATATATAATTTATTTAATATAGTAATATTTTAAAACTTGGTAAATAAATAGGAAAAAAAATTAAACTGTTGTAAAAACAAAATTAAAATATGTATAATTTAAATAGCATAGAAATATGAGTAGAAAGAAAAACATATATTTTATTAAGGATTATGGCATCTCCATTGTATCATTCATAAACCTCTATAGGGGGGATGCACTACGCTTTTATAGGTAGTGAAATAGGTGGGCGTGCCACACCCCAATCTTGGAATTTCTTTCATTTTATTATTTTCATGGCTTTGCATACTTTGGTTGATATTCGGGTTGAGTCTGAGTTTGAATTTTTGAGTTTTTGTTGAAAAATGGAAATTTTTGATCTTGGTAACAAGAGGCGCATGGGTAGCGCACGGTTAAGGGAAACCATGTTGTTTCGCCCAGGTAATTGTGTAACTTTTTTTAGTGTCCAAGGGTGAGCCACATGGTTTGCACACGGTTTGGGAAACCATGCGGAAACCATATAGTTTGGTTCTAGAATTGGGAAGTAGTGTTTGACACATTTGGCACACGGTTTGGAAACCGTTCGGCCAAACCGTGTGTGTTTCCTCTCTTTTTCAGTAGAGTGCACATGATTGTCACACGGTTCGGAAAATCATGCGGCCAAACCAAGTGAGTTTCCTAGATCTTTAAAATTTTGAAATTCCAATCTTGCTCCTATGTTCTTTTAACCCTATTTCGAGATTTCCTCCCCTCTTTCAACCTAGGTGCACTAGGGGGCCCTCCAAGCTCCTCCTCTCTTTCCCTCCTTCCATTTTTTTAGCCCCTTGAATGTTCCTAGGTAAGTTTCTTTGTATTTTTTGTTGATTTCTCCCTTTTACCTTCCTCCTCTCTTAGTTTCTTATTATTTATTGGTGGGGTTCCTCTCTTAGTCGAACCCTAGAGGTAAGGGATGATGTTTGGTGCATTTTCTTTTATGTTAGTGTGTGTGGATTGTCTCTTAGGCTTGGTTCTTCCACCTCTAGAAGTTTTATTACATTCGCACGTCATTGAGGTAGGTGTTTCCATTCATTTCCTTTCCGGTACATTTTTTTATGCTTGATCTTTCCTTTAATGCCTTTAAAATGTTATAACCTTGCTGGTGATGTCTTGATATGAATTGTTTTGGTGTTTTTATGATGTAAATTGGGTGTGAAATGGTTTTCCAATGCATTCCTTTGATTATGCCTTTATTTTGATGCATGAAATGTGTTTGATCAAATGCCTTTTTGTTTTCAAAAAAGTGAAATTGAGCACTTGTGGTGTTATTTGGATATGATTATATTTTGATAGCTTTTTGGAATTATGTATTGGTCATGATGTGGGGTTTGAAAGCCTCTTCGTGGTTTGATAATTTGTGGTAAAATGTTTGTAAAGGTTCTTCTGCTTTTTCTTTAAATGCTTACTTGTGTTCTTGAAATTTGTGTGAAACTGTTGAGTTTGGTGGTAAATCAAGTGGTGTTTCTCGTGTTGTGGTATGTTTTCATTTGGCTTGGGAAAAGTTGTGGATTTGAAATGTAAAGGCATGTTTGGAATTGTACGCGTGAGAGTGGTGGTTTACTTTGTTTTGTAAACGGTATAGAAATGGATTTGAGAGTATATTTGGATTTGAAATGTTAAAGGCACGGTCGACACCTTGTATTCTCTTGAAAAGTGGGTTTTTATGTGAAACTATTTGAATGCCCAATTGGTACCTTGTGACATTTTATGAATTGGAACTCATGTGATGTATGAGCCTGGTGGGAATCGTGGCATGTTTTGGAAAATGGATTGAAAACCCGAGTAGCATGAGGCCCGATTGGAATTTTATAATGTTTCTGGAAAGTGGTTTGGAAGACTGAATTGAATTGAAGGCCCAGTTGGAATTTGTTTATGGATTGGCATGTGTGATTGGAACTGCTATGAAGGATCCTCCATGTGAGACAGGGGATCACGTAGGTGGTGTCGTGTTTGGGTTTGGAAAGCATGGTGGTATGGACCACATGTGTGAGGACCTTTCCACTCACCAAGCATCATTATTATTATCACTATCATGGGATTCTTGGGAATTATTTAGAGGGTTGACTGACAGTTGCTTGTCAACCACAATTAGATGGGTTGTATCCCCCTGGATTTGCTGAAAGTTTGAGAGGGACGTGTCATTGGATGGGCTAGTTTAGAGAGTCTAGTTGGTTATTTTCTATGGAGTTTCACTATATACTGGAAAGTGAGTCAAAATTGAGTACGTCTAGGTATTTCCTCTAGATATGTTATGGAAATTCCCATGATATACTATCTGTATGTTCTGTTTTCTTTCTACTATATATTGGATATTATCCCTGTTATCTTTTACCTACTTGTTTGGTTTCCTTTACTTTTTTCTTGGCCTTTATTGGTTATCTAGTTTGGATTTTTGTTTGGGTTTTGGTTTTAAAATAATTTGTTGAAAGTAAAACTAATTTTTAAAAGGAAATTTGTGTGTGTTTTATTTAAAAAGGGGAACTAGAGGAAAGCTATGTTTACTTGTTAGAAATGTTTTAAAATCGCATTTTCTAAATGTTTTCCAAACTAGTGTTTGTGGAATGTTTCGAGAAAGGAAATTCATGGACTATGTGGTGATTACCTACTAAGCTTCTTAAGATCACACCCTACTTGTGTCACTCGGTGCCAGTAGACCCGAATTATTTTGGAGGTTTCTAGTTTCTGGTTCAGTTTGCCTTTGGAGAAGGTTGGTCTTATGGTTTGTGGTGACCAAGAGGTCATGTGGAGATCATGTCAGTGTGATTTGGTCCTAGTTTTATATTCAGTTTCAGTTTTTCTTTGTTCAACAATTGTTGTATCTGGATCTATTTGTATATTTATTTGTGTTTCAATTATTGTTAGTGTCTCTACGTGTTCAGTTTATTTATTTGATCTTGTCTATTTATTTGTCTAAATTGTTCCCATTAGATTACTTTGATGCCCAGAAGTAGTTGTCAACCTATGGGGATTGAGAACGCCCTTAGGTCCATGTCTCGAACCGGGTTGGAAGTCGGGTTGGATGGAATCTTGACTTAGTTCATGACAAAATGGTATCATATCAAGCCCTTATTGTTTGGGGTGTTAGGTAGTTAGATATTAGGACTATCAGGACCCAAGAGGTAGGTATGGGAAGGACGTCATGAACCCTTACTCATTCTGATCCTTGAGTTTCTAGGGGTAGTCTGGGATTTAAGCCTTTTGTCCTTTTTTGATGTGTGTATGAGGAATGATAATGGAGGTGAGTTGGTGTTATGTTCTGATCTCACATGGATTAGTGACCCATGTAGAGTCTGAATACACAGTTCAAGGTCCTCCTAGTTGATTCTTACTTGGGGCATGGCCCACTAACCATGTTTCCAGGTTAGGCATGACCACTAGTTCCTCATTTTGATAATTTGGTGTGAGTTGTTTTTACTTTGGTTTTTATTGGTGTGATTAATATTTTATAATGAAAGTAGTTTTTAAAATGGAAATGATTTATTTTAAGTGGTTTTGGAACTAGCAAGAATAATTTTTAAAAGAAAGTGTTTTGGCATTAAAAAGTGGCTTTGAAAGAAGGTGGTTTTGAAATTGAAATGAAAATGGTGGTTTTGAAAAGAGGATATTGGTTGTGTTTGTATATATTTGGCATGTGAGCCTGTTGTTTGGATTGAGATATTCTTTTTTATTATGATTTGGTTTGATGTTGTTTTTGGTTTCATGTTCTCTGTGCTGTTCAGAATATGCCACCCAGAAAGATCCACAAAATGTCTAGGGGGTCTTTCCCAATTTCTGATTCTTCTTGGTTGTTGCTCTTCCTTCATGGTGATCGAGGTACGTTAGAAGTAGTAGAATGACTTGAGGAAGTTCAGTGGGTCTTCATATTGTTGGGAACTCCTGAATCTGTTAGAGTGCGCGTTGTTATGGATTTGTTTGATGGTCCATCTTTGGATTAGTGGAAGGTGATCGCTCCATCATCAATGAAAGTTGGGATGACGTGTGAAGTATTTAAGACCACTTTCTTACAATATTTTATACCATAAGAGGTGAAGATGAAGAAAGTGGAAGAGATATTTAGTATTTAGTAGGGCCAGCGGTCGGTGAAAGCTTATGTTGATCATTTCAATGAGATGGATTCTTTCTCTCTAGAGATAGCGTTGAAGGATCAATTAAAGGTTACTCTCTTCATTTGGGGTCTTCATCCAAGGATAAAGGAGATATTTCTCTCATTTAGTGAAGTTCAATTTGATAATTTAGTGTAAGAAGCGTTCTTAGCCGAATTAGTTCTTGGGGAACAGTATGTATTTGTTGATGAACCAGTTTCTCTTAGTTCTCATCAAGGTTTCCCACCTGGTGAGAGGTGTGCACCAGAGGAACTTTTTTTCTGAGAAGTATCCCTTATTGGTATCATCTTCTCATTCATCATACCATTCGCTCGTGTGTTTCCAATGTGATCATTTCAGGCATTTGATGTTGTCTTATCATAATCTTCTGAATACTTGTCGTCGTTGTGGATGTTTGGGTCACCTGGAGAAGCTTTGTATGAAGCATTTCTAGAAGAAGTCTTGATCGAAGAATGTTAGATTCTAATTATAGGGAAGAAAATACTTTATACAATAGGTCTCTATCCATAGGCCTTGGAGTGAAGCTTTTGACACAATCAAAAATGGATGGGGATGTGGGTAACCTTGGCCCGATTCTTATTTCTCGTGTTGGGGTGGAGGTGGTTTAAGTTCCTCTATGTGGTTTCCTTATTGCGAGTTCCCCATTTTTGTAAAGATATTGGTGGTTTTCCATTTTAGGAAATTCTAATAGTGATTTATTTTTAAATGTGAGACTTTGATTAGTTATTTTATCTTGTGTGTGCTTATCATTTTGGGGATGTGTTATAGTTTTTCATTATGCTCGCATGGTGATGCTTTAGTTGTTTGGAATTGATGAATTGTGTTTTGGTTCGTTGTTTGGTTTGAGTTCTTCCTGTGGGTTCAACCTTGTGCAGAGGGTTTTTAGTTTGGGTTGGGAATTCTCGATCTCAGTTTGTCGAGTTTCCTTGTAGTGGGTTTCCCATCTTGGTGCCATCATGTTGGACATTATAGTTTTGGATGTGTTAGTTTGGTTATTATGGTGGGGAGAACCCTATCATGTTCTCTCATTATTATTCATGATGTGGGTTCTCTAGAACGGTCGAGTGTGACTTGTGAAGTGAAAGGTCACCCCAAGTTTTGTGGTTTTGTTCGGATTATTCCGGATTTGGGACTGATTTTTGTTTATCTTTCGACTGGGTGAATTTTTTGGGGCGGAAAGTGTTTGTGTGGGGGAGAATTTCCACAACCCGACCTTGGAAATTATTTTATTTTATTCTTTTCATAGATTTGGATCCTTTGGTTGAGATTCGGGTTGAGATTCAGGTTGAGTCTGAGTGTGAATTTTTTAGTTTTTGTTGAAAAATGGAAATTTTTGGTCTAGGGAGCAAGAGGCGCATGAGTAGCACACGGTTTGGTAAACCATGCGGTAACCATGTGGTTTGGTTCTGGAATTGGGAAGTGGAATTTGACACATTTGGCACACGTTTTGGAAACCATTTGGGGTGTCTCTCTTTTCCAGTATGGTATGAACGGTTTAGAAAACCATGTGTCCAAACTGTGCGAGTTGCCCAGATCTTTAAACATTTGAAATTCCAATATTTACCCTCTATTCTTTTAACCCTATTTTAGGATTTCCTCCCCTTGCTAGGCCTAAGCATACCAAGGGGTCCTCCAAGATCCTCCTCTTATGTCCTCCTTCCATTTTTGAATCCCCTTTAAGGTTACTAGGTAATTTTCTTTGGATTTTTGGTCGATTTCTCCATTTTCCCTTCCTCCTCACTTAGTTTCTTGGTCTTTCTTGGTGGGGTTCCTCTCTTGGTTTAACCCTATAGGAAGCGATGATGTGTGGTGCCTTTTCTTTGATGTTAGGGTGTGTGGATTGTCTCTCAGGCTTGGTTCTTCCTCCTCTGAAAGTTTGGTTATATTCGCACATTTTTGAGGTAGGTACTTCCATCCATTTCCTTTCTGACACGTTTCATTGATGCTTGATCTTTCCTTTAATGCCTTTAAAATGACATAATCTTGCTTATGATGTCTTGGTATGAATTTTTTTGGTGTATTTATGATGAAAAATAGGTGTGAAATGGTTTTCCAAAGGATTCCATTGATTATGCCTTTATTTTGATGCGTGTAAGGTGTTTGATGAAATGCCTTTTTAAAAAAAAAAGTGAAATTGAGCACTTGTGGTGTTATTTGTCCTTTATTATGTTTTGGTGGATTGTTTGGAATTATATATTGGGTGGAATTTGGTGTTCGGAATCCTCTTCATGGCTTGATAATTTTTGGTAAAATGTTTGGAAAGGTTCTTCTGGTTTTTCTTTAAATTCTTACTTGTGTTCTTGAAATTTGTGTATAATTGTTGAGTTTGGTAGTAAAGCAAGTGGTGTTTATCAAAAAATGGTTCTTTGTGGTTTTCTCAATAAATTGTAAGTGGTTTTGGATTTACAGATGATGTTTTGGGTTCCGTTAAAAAGGTGTGGGTTCTTAGTGTTTTCATAAGGCCCATTTGGAACCTTTATGAAATTGGTTCTTCCTTGAACCTTGGTTTTCAAAGGCTTCTCCTCCCTTCCCTCTTTCCTTTTCTAAATTGGTTTCTTGATTTCTAAATGGTGTGTTGGTACTTCATGCAACTCTAAAAGTATTTTAAAATGTGTTTTTGAAAGCTTGTCCCATTTGGAACATTGAGCAATGATTTGGTGAATATTTGTCTTAAAGTCATATTTGGAATCTTGTGATGTGTCTTGGTTTTTAAAAAGATGTAAAGTCATGTTTGGAACTTCTCGTGTTGTGGTATATTTTAATTTGTCTCGGGAAAAGTTATGGATTTGAAATGTAAAGGCATGTTTGGAATTTTTCACGTGAGAGTGGTGATTTAATTTGTTTTGGAAATGTTATGGAAATGGATTTACGAGTATATTTGGATTTAAAATGTTAAAGGCCCTATTGGCATCTTATATTCTATTGAAAAGTGGGTTTTGATGTGAACCCGTTTGAATGAACAATTGGAACCTTAGGACATTTTATGAATTTTTTTTAGAACTCATGTGATGTATGGGATCGATGGGAATTTAGCATGTTTTGGAAAATGGATTGAAAACCTGGGCAGTAGGAGGCCTGGTTGGCATTTTATAATGTTTTGGGAAAGTGGTTTTGGAAACTGAATTGAAGGGAAGGCCTGGTTGGAATTTGTTTATGTCTTGGCATGTGTGATGGGCACCTCAATAGAGGATCCTCCATACAAGAGAGGGGATCGCATAGGTGGTGTCGTGTTTGGGTTTGGAAAGCATGGTGGTACAAACCACACGTGTGAGTACCTTCCCACTCACCAAACATCATTATTATTATCACTATCATGGGATTCATGGGCGTCATTTAGAGGGTCAAGTGACGGTTACTTGTCGACCCCAATTAAATGGGTTGTATCCCCTAGATTTGTTGAGAGGTCAGGGGGGCGTGCCACTAGATTGGTTAGTTTAGAGTGGCCAGTTGGTTATTGTATGTAGAGTTGCACCATATGTCGGAAGATGAGTCCAAACTGAGTATGTCCAAGGATTGCCTCTAGAGATGTTTAGGAAATGCTTGTGATCTACTATATGTATGTTCTATTTTCTTCCCGTTGCATGTTGGATATTATCCCTACTAACTTTTAACCACTTGTTTGGTTTCCTTTACTTTATTCTCAGGCCTTATTGGTTATCTAGTTTGGATTTGTGTTTGGGTTTTGGTTTTAAAATGGGTTGTGGAAAATAAAACTAATTTTGAAAAGTAAAGTTGTGTGTGTTGTTTTAAAAGGGGGAACATGAGGAAAGCTATGTTTACTTGCTGAAAATGTTTTAAAAACATGTTTTCTAAATGTTTTCCAAACTAGTGTTTGTAGACTGTTTTGTTAAAGTAAATGCATGGAATATGTGGTGATTACCTACTAAGCTTCTTAAGCTCACACTCTACTTGTACCACTCAGCATTGGTAGACCAGAGCTGTTTTGCAGGTTTCGGGTTTCTCGTTCGGTTTGGCTTTAGAGCAGGTTGGTCTTGTGGTTGGTGGTGACCAAGAGGTCACGTGGAGATCATGTCAGTGTGGTTCGGTCTTAGTTTTGTATTTAGTTTTAGTTTTTCTTTGTTCAGTAGCTGTTGTGTATGGATCAACTTGTATATTTATTTGTGTTTCAGTTATTGTTAGTGCTTCTACGTGTTCAGTTTGTTTATTTGATCCTAGTTATTTATTAGGATAAATCATTCTCATTGGATTACTTTGATATCTAACACTATTTGTCATCCCATGTGGATCGGGAACGCCCTTCGTTCCATGTCTCAGACCGAGTCGGATGTCAGGTTAGATGGAATCTCAACTTGGTTCATGATAGGGGGATTGGTGGGGGTGGGCATCCCACCCCCATTGAAATATGTAGTCACATTCAACAGTTTTCTAACACTCCCTCTTGGGATGTACACCCCTACTAATGTCATACATGTTTTGATTGTTTCCTCATTAAAAACTTTTTCTATAAAAACTCAGTGGGATAAAAACCAAAATAAGGAAAAGAGTACAGGCATGTAAACTCCCCCCTGAAAGTTACATTACATAAATAAATCAAAAAAATTACAATCTAAGCATCTCTATATCATGTACAAGCTTTCTAAAGATAACAGTTAGTACTGCCTTTATAAATAAATCGGCAACATTTTCACTAGATCGAACATATTTCATGTTGATATCTCTGTTCTTTATTAACTCTTCAGTGAAGGAGAAAATCTTTTATGGTATCTGTTTTCTTCAATCATTTTGGATGAAGTGTTCCTTTAATTGTGTAATGCACACAATTAGGGGTTTCCAAACCTGACTCAACCCGACCGACCCGACCCGATCGGGTGGGGTCAAGTTGGGTCGGGTTACACGGGGATATTGATGGGTCGTCTTGAGATCAGGTTGGGTCAAGTCGTGGGTTTGAAAAATAATGACCCGACCCAACCTGTTCAACCTGACCCAACCCGTTCAACCCGAACTTCTTTTTTTATTTTGGATTTCGCGCTTCGGACTTCACTCAACCTGTTGCCACCACCATTTTCTCTTCCCCTTTACCTCTCCCATCACGATCCCCACCCCCGTCATAGTGCTGCCTCTCCCGTAATCCCACCTTCATTCATCGCCCTCCCTCCCTTCTGAGTCTTGTCGCTTTTCATGGCCCTCACTCATTCCCTTCCCCATCCACATCATTCATCACCCTCTCATCCACGATGGACATCACCCTTCCTCCAATATGGTTCATCATCACCCTCCCTTCCTCCTGTATCTGAATCAAGAAGAAAACAAAACATGACATGATCTGTGGCATGGAAGGAAGTTGAAGCTCGTGGGAGGATGTGGGATGGATCGAGACGGTGAAGAACGTAGAGAATCTTGTGAAATCATCCATGATGGGGAACAATGCTTCCCGTGATGCATCTCATGCTTTCAGAGTCCACGGACTTATTACTTCTCATGCGAATGAGGAGGATCTCTCTTCTTATGAATCATTGTAAATTGTATGTGAATCTACAAAACTACCTTAGCCCTTGATTTTTTTTCTTTATTTAGGGTTTATTTAAAATCTACTTTCATCTACAACTTCCAATGCTCAGATTTTTTTTCATTTCTTGTTTATTCCTCAACACGATTGGTCGATGGTCATTTAAATCACCCCATTGGGAGCGAGCATTGAGTGAGGAGCTGGTTAAGTTAAGCAGTGACGCTTTTTTTGAGGTGGTTTTTTCCCTAATTCAGCATTGCTTCTTTGTGACATTGGCGTGGAAGATGATGTTGGTAGGGGGATAGGTCGCCAGCTCGGGAGAGAGGAGCTCGATCTGTTTATGAAGCAGTGATAAATTTTCCCCCTAACCCAATGGACCCGACCCGACCCAAACCGTCATTTTTTGATTGCGTCAGGTCCAAAAAATCATCCATCCCGACCCATAGACACCCCTACATGCAATATTATTTTCAAAAATATTGTCAGGCTACAATCCATAGGAAATCCACATATCGTTTGAATGTGTTGAGTTATAGATCTTAACCAAACACATTCTTGATATGCTTCATTATATATATTTTAATATTCATGTGCTTCATTATTTATAAACATCATTTTTAGCACATTTTACAATTTGAACATTATTTCACAACATGATTGCAATTTTTGCTTAAAGTGCACTATTACTTGGTACATTTTGAGACACATTGTTAGGTCCCCACTACTATTGATTTGAATTTTATATTTCATTTTCATATTTACCATTCCATTGGGAATATTTCATTCTTATGGAGCAATTGAAGAATGACATTGTAAGACCATTAAAATGGGATTTCATGCTAACAAATTTTGGGTGAAGAAGACTCGACCATAGTCTAAGTATCTACATGATGCAGCCATTTCACAGCTCCAATAAAACTCAAATTTTAACTAGAGATATAGGAGATCATGAAGAACATTTCATCCGACAGTGACCAGATCTAATTCTAAGTTTTGAAGGGAGTTACAGACATCCCAAGTTGAAGATGAAATTCTATGCTAGATTCTGTGGCCTAGAAAAACATACCAATATTTCAATAATATCTCAAAAACAAAACATCCAATTGGGATAAACTTTTATAGGTAGTTAGGGGACATATAGGGCTTCAATTTCTTATTTTATGGCCCACTCAAATTCTACCATATAGAAGCTAGTTTAGACACATCTATCAGAGGCATGCAAGTTGGCTCCCATTTTGGGTCAAGGGTGGGAAATTCCACATTCCACAAACTTTCCACCACCCTAGGCCTACCATAATCAACTACGAAGACTTGGAATATTGGGGGCTCGACCCAAAACTCTTGAAATGCCTATTTAAGGCATTGGTGGTGAAGGAGTTAAAACAATGTCATGTATGTTTCCATTTTAATGTTATGCTTCCAATTTGATGTTGTAATCGCATTTCTTCAATTGGAAGTTGCTCGAATCACCTTAGCTTCTTAATAAAAAATATTCTCATTTTATGTTATTTTTGTTAACACGTTGATATTGTTTCATTAATGTGTCAATTTATTCACACAACGAAGAGAGAAATATTTCAAACAACAGTGGATTGTTCATTATTTAATAGTTTTTCTTCTTCAATTCTACCCTCATGTGTCTACTTCCTGCTTCCATTGAGAGAATATCATCAATGGAGGGCTAACCCTATTATGGGTTGATCCGGGGGAGTAGAAATGGTCTGTATTGGATGTTATTTCCCATTCTATAAATTTTTAATGATTTCTCTTATTTGATTTTTTCATTCAATGATTTTCTCACTTCCTCTTCCTTATTGAATTTTATCGCCACATTTTTCATGTGCTAATAAGATCCATTACCTAGGAGTGCTCATGAAAATGATCCTCCAAGTTTATAAGTGATTAAAATGTGTTTTCGAATGTGTTAAACCAATAATTGATGAGGTTAGATTTATTTCATTTAATGAATCCTTCTCAAGTTAATAAAATTGAAATATTTTAAAAAGAATCTCATCCAATCCATCCCTTGTAATAACCTAGTATCAACACTTTCATGTAAATTGAATTCACATAGGTATCTTAGTGTTCATTTAAACCATCTAAAAAAACAAGGTTGGTCACTTCATATTCAGGTCTCCCTCTTAGAGTGTATGTCTTTAGGTTTCTTCTTAGGTATCTGAGGATTTGATAACTCAAGATACACTACAAGTGGTCGCTTCGACCCTAAAAATAGTTGAATAAATTTGGGAGAGACCAAATTTTAATGTTGTTGTCAGGGACCTAAGTAAGTTATCTTAGACATTCACATCTTATTCTCATCCCACTTCTCTATTCTCACCTCTAATTTCATTCCTATGGAAGGCCATTTTGAACAAATACAAACATGGGGAACCTCTCCCTACTTTCACTACCTCACCTCAAGTGTGATATACAATGACCATCCTAGATTATATGGTGGGATAATCAACAACCTAATCCAACACAATGTTTGAACTCCTATGCTCCACAAAACATTCCAACTTATAATGATTTTCAATCCCAACAAGGCCAATATGAACATCCTCCTATTCAATTCCAACAACATAATTATTCACATGAAATAGACCACATGACTCAACCCCTTGTCCAGCTTGATCAACAACCACTAATTGAGAAATTGTGTCAACAAATGGAGAGAATGAATTCTAAGGTTTCATCATTAAGAATAAAACTAAAAAGTATTGAAATTGTTATGGAAACCATACCCACTCAGGTTATCCCCTCCTCAACATTGGTAGAAGAATCTTGTTACAAACAGACCTCTCATAAACAAATCCAAGTTGTGACTATTTCCAAGAGTGGGAAAAAAAGTTGAATCATTGATTCCCAAACCATTAGAGGCTTCAAAATCACCAAAAAATATTGAATAACCATTTTTAGAATCCAAGAAATCAGGGTTGGAAAATGAGGTGAATTGGTTAGGGAATTTTTAAAGTCAACCTAAGGAACCTAGGGGAACTATTAATGAGTGTTTAAATTTAGAGGAATTAAATTTTTTGTATTCATGAGAGGTAAATTTGACATAATGGATTGAGTGTCCTGAATATTTCTCCATTAATGATTTTTTAGAACCAAAAGTCACTGAACCATTTGGGAAAATATTGAACTCTGATTTTGTACCAACCACTAACACTGATATGAAAAAAAATTTGGTTGAAACATCTTTTGTAATGGAACCAATTCTTTTTAAATTTTGGAAAAAGAAATTTATTTTGATTCACATTGTCAATATTCTTTAAGAAATTTCAATCAACCCAAACTCAAAATTATGGTCCTTCCTTCCCCACTCAAGTATCTCTTCATAGGTGATAACCAATACCTTGTAGTTGTCGTTCATTCTTCCCTTGAAAACAATAAAGTATAAATGATCCTTGATGTATTAGGAAAGAGTATGAAAGTAATTGGATCAACATTTTTTGATATTCCATGGATTATACCACCCATTGAAAAAGATAGGATTAAATATAAATCAGATTGTAAATGATGGCGCAACACCAATCTAATGGAAGGGGTGGCGAAAAAAATGCTTAGGATATTGAAATATAGTATTGGGTAAGTTGGGGGGTCTAAGTCGAGCTAACAACATTAAACAAAGTGCTTTCCAAAAGGTAACCCGTCTTTTACCTGTATATTGACTCAATGTTTGGAGTTAAAAAATAAACAGGTATGTATTTTTATCCTTTCCTTTCGTCATTATTTTTATTTAAGGAAACCTCAAGGGGTTTCTATTGTGTTATAATTTTATTAGTGTGTAAGATTTAGGGGATGCTGGGGTTGATGTATTTTCAGGAAAATCATATTTTTTCCAAGAGTTAAAATGCAATCTTTCATCATTGATAAGGTGTCTCTGAGTAACATGTAGATCAAAGGAGTAACCAGGAGCATCATAAAATTCAACTTCAACCACCATGTGAAATTATTCCTTGTTTCTTATTTCAATTTACTTTCAGAACTCCTCAACTCTGCCTCTACCCCCTTTTGAATTTTATTTTCTTTAAATATTAGGGGCAGTGTTATTTAAAGTTGGAGAGTGAAAAGAAAGAAAAAAATCTATGTCAAAGAAAATTTTGTGTGTATAAATAGAAGGAAAATTTTCTTTAACCTTAAACATGAAAATACACATTGAAAACTTTGAAAATGAATATCAAATAATTTTTCATTCCTTGATTGTGATTTTAATCCAAGTTTAAGTTCATGAGAATAGATTTTGGAAAGTGTGGCTTCCTAATGTGAATTTTCACCATTTACATTTTCATCCATTTATAAAAAATAACAACACATATCCTTTGGATTGTGGGGAATAATTTTGAGTTCTTGGGGTCCTATATTAAATGGCATAAGTTTGGTGATTGTTTTAATTTTAACATGGGTAAAAAACAAAAATAATAATAAATTTATGTGTAAATAAATGGATTTACCTAATGCGTAGCTTTCGACACTTGGTTATCGTGACTCCAGAGTTGTCTAGCCCAGAGTTAGGAATTATATCTCTATTTGTGGTTGTTTGATTTTTTTATTTATTGAGTTAACTCTAGATGATACCTGAGTATGTGAGCTCCACTTGGTGACCTAAAGTCATTGAGTCTGTGAGTCATCAGCAAAGTCTCGCTATAGGAGTTGACTCGATTGAGTGAAATTTCAATTACCATGTCAAAATTTCAAAAAAAAACATTAATACTCATCTTAATATTAAAATGTGATTCCACCTAGGGCTTCCTTCTTTCCCCCCTTGAATAAAAATGAACCCTCATGTCTATTTTGATGCACAACGCATCATCATACTTAATTGAATTTGGATGAAATGTGGCAATGGATTTGAACAAAGAAATGGGTATTGGCTTGGGATATGCTTGTGAACCTATCTTGTATTAAATGATGTTGATGGGTTTCATAATTTTTGGTATGAGGTCTTTTGGTGATCTTTGTATATTAAAATGTTTTTGGAGAAGGGAATTCAAATTTCATATTTTTAAGATACATTTTGAAGAACACTAGAAAAACTCAAGTCAGGGGTGTGATTAGCTACTGAAATAGGCTAATATTCATTGTATATATTATAATATTCATGTGCTTCATTATTCATGAACACCATTTTTAGTTCATTTTACAATTTGAACATTATTTCACACCTCCAAATATTTTTTTTATAAAAAGCCACTTTAAGGGGAAAGTGGGAACCACACATGATAAAGTTACACCGACACCATTCAAATTTCAAAACACAACAATGAAATTCAAATCCAAATGCCACCGCTCAAAATTCAAACCATAAAATGAAATTCAAATCAAAAGGCCACCGCGGGAACCGACGTATGAACATAGATCCTACAAATCACGTAGCCGCCTGGGAAATCTTGCATTGATTATTGCGTCATCACTGTCGTCGTCACTACACCGTGATGTCACTGCCATCAACTCTCGATGTCGCTGACGACCCATCCCACCAGAGCCAGGGATGCAACACAAACCACTATCGCCAAAAAACCATCAACCACGTTCGTCATCACACCATGATTACAATTATTGTTTAAAGTTCACTATTACTTGGTACATTTTGAGACACATTTTTAGTCCCCCGCTGCTCTTAATTTGAATTTCATATTTCATTTTTCAGATTTCTCATTCCATTGGGAATATTTCATTCTTTTGGAGCACTTTAAAATCACATTGGAAGACCACCAAAATGGGCCTTCATTCCAACAAATTTTGAATAAAAACTCGACCACAACCAAATTATATGCATGCTACAACAATTTTACATCTCTAATGAATCTCAAATTTGAACTGGAGATAGAGGTCATCATGAGGAATATTTCATCCAAAAGTGACCAGTGCTAATTCTGAGTTTTGAAGGTGAAATTCTAGTCCAGATTATATAGCCCAGAAAAACATCCCACCATTTTGATAATATCTTGAAAACCAAATATCCAATTGGGATCAAATTTTATAGGAAGTTAGGGGACATTCGGAGCTTCAATCACTTCTTTTATGGTCTACTCAAATTCATCCATCTAGAACCCCGTTTAAAAACATCTATCAGATGCATGCAAGTTGTCGTCCATTTCGGGTCAAGGGTGGAAAGTTCACATTCTATAAACTTTCCACCACCCTAGTCCTATCATAATGAGAAGACTTGAACTATTGGAGGCTCGATCCAAACCTCTTGAAATTCCTATTTAAGGAAGTGTTGGTGAATGAGTTAAAAAAATTGTGTATGCTTCCATTTTAATGATGTGCTTCCAATTGGATGTTGTAATCGCATTTCTTCAATTGTAAGTTGCTCGATTCACCTTAGATTCTTAATAAAACTTCTTCTTATTCTCATTTTCTGTTCTTTTATTAATTACATTGATACCGTTTCATTAAGGTGTGAATTTATTCACACAAAAAATAGATAAATCCTTCAAAAAATGGTGGATTGTTTGTTATTTTCCTATTTTTCTTCTTCAATTCAACCCACATGAGTCTACTTATTATTTCCATTGAGAGCATAGAATCAATGGAGGGATAACCCTATTATGGGTTGATCCAAGGGAGTAGCAAGGGTCTGTATTGGATTTTATTTCTCATTCTATAAATTTTTTATAATTTCTTTTATTTGAGTTTCTCATTCAATGATTTTCTCACTTCCTCTTACTAAATTTTATCATCGCACTTTTCATGTGCTAATAAGATCCTTTACCTAGGAGTGCTCATGAAAATGATCCTTATATAAGTGATTATCATGTGTTTTTTAAGGTGTTAAACCAGTAAGTGATGAGTTTAGATTGATTTCATTTAATTAATACTTCTCAAGTTAATGAAATTGAAATAATTTAAAAATAATTTCATCCAATCCATCCCTTATAATAACATAGAATCAACCCTTTATCGTAAATTGAATTCACTTAATATCTTAATGTTCATTTAAAACATCTCAAAACAAACCAAAGTTAGTCACTTCATATCCAAATATCCCTCTTATAATGTATGTTTTTTTAGGTTTCTTCTTAGGTCTCTGAGGATTCAACAACCCAAGATACACTACAAGCGACCACTTCAACCCTAAAAACATCAGTAAATTTGGGCAAGATCATGTGTCACTAGAAGGGAAAATGTCACACCTAGGTGGAATGGATCAAAATGCCCCATGGAGGCAGATCCAAGGTTATGGATTAAAACGCCTCGTGGAGGCGGATCTGAGAGGTACGTTCCTTAGAGGGAAGATGTCACGCATGGGTTTATCGGTGTATCAGAACGTCCTATGGAGGCAGATCCAGAGTTGTGGATCAGAACGCCTCATGAAGGAGAATCTGAGAGGTGCATCCCTATGAGGTAAATGTCACACCTGGGTCTACCAATAGATCAGAACGCCCTATAGAGGTGGCTTCGGAGTTGTGGATCAGAATTCTCCATGGAGGCGGATCCAGGAGGTGTGTCCCTAAAAAAGAAGATGTCACACCATGGTTTATTGAGGGATCAGAATACCCTAGGGAGGCAGATCCGGATTTGTGGATCAGAACGCCCCATAGAAGCGGATCCATGAGGTTTTAGGAGGGAAGATGTCACACCTGGGTTTACTAAGGGATCAAAATGCCCTGTGGAGGCAGATCTGAAGTTGTGGATCAGAACACCCCATGGAGTTGGATCCAAGAGGTGTGTCTGTAATGACCTGAACTTTTATGAATAAAATTCCACTTTTATTTAATTAAATGTCTTATAGATATAGAAAACACATTCACTTATTTTTTTTTATATCCAATTGGATTTAAATGACCGTTAAGTATATTTATCGTTGATAATATAGTCATTTAACAATGATCACATGACTAGAATAAATATAAGGTATTAACAAATCCTTTTGACACAGACAAAGAAAGTGATGGCCTCAACTAGTAGGATTGTACCCGATGTATCTCGTTTATCAGAGTTTCTGAGGGAGATAGTATTTCTAAGCTTTGCCCAAAACCAAGCCCAAGCTGAGATCCAACAACTTAAGCATGAGTGAAACTGTTTACAGGAGAAGTTCAAGTTCATCGAGATCACAACCCAAACCATTTTCACCGAATGGCCTCATGAAAGCTCCACCATCACACACCTTACTCTTAGGGCGTATGTTGGTGTAATAAAGGGATATGTATCAAGACCCTAGTAATAGGAAAATGTACATTATTTTTTATAAAGTAATGAATATATTTCCATCCTATTATTATTACTTTGTAAATGATTGTTAAAGCACAAATTTTATTTTTAGTTAACATTCAAATTCAATTAATGAATTTATGAATTAATGGATTTTTTAAATAAATAATATTTTAATGTAATGTTATTATTAAATAATATTTATCAAGTATAAATGATCATATAATTTTTATGATGTCATATGTAATTTTTATAAGGGTTAAAAAACTTTTATTTGTCAAAAAAACCTATCATTTTCAATAACTGTTAGTTATTATTTTAAAGTAAAAATTCACATATTTAGAAAATTATTTAAATAAAATGAATATAATTTCTGGAATCAGGATGTCAAAATTATCTAACGGTGAATTTTTCATAATTTTCTGAGATAATCACATTTTTAGGTAAAAATTAAATACAGTATAAATATATCATGTATTTTATGACATCATGATGGTCCAATGGTGATGTGATAAACACTATAAAAGGTATATTCAGCCAAATATATGTTTTAAATTTAGAATAATGTTATTTTAAATTTATTTGATTTATTTTATAAATCCTTAGTGAATCTTACAAGATTTATAATATATTTTATGATTTTAAAATCATTTCTTTGAAAGTGTGACTCACCTCCACATAAGAAAGGACAATATTTTATTATCTTAAGCCATTGGATTTATAAAATAATGTAATTCATTGCCCTTTTCTAGAAACCATGGATAAAAACCATGGGATGGTTTGTGATTTTGAATATTTTATTATGTAGTGTCCAAAACCAAGATAATAAAAAAAATCCTCCTCCTTTACTATATAAACTCACCCAAACTCTCATTTCTCTTCACTCAAACTCCTTGAAGCTCATCCACACTCTACCCTATACTCTCTAGAGTCCTCCCAATGAGCCCTCAATCCCCCAAGATCCCAAGAATCTTCTCCTAAGCCTTTGGAGTCACACATCAAAGTAAGAGATTCTCTCTCTTCTCTTTTTATCAAGCACTTCATTAATGATATGCCCTTTTGATTTCATTTTCTTAAGTTGGGATACATTCTTACCTATCCCCATTATTTTCCATTTTATGTTCAAATGATGGGAGACCCTTTCACTCTCATTTATCCCTCTTATGAACCTTTATGTACACCTGTTACAATGCCGAAATTTTGAAAGGAATCTTTCACCCTCATCTTTTATCAAGCATTCCTTTTATGTTATGTTTTCTAAATTCCTTTTTCCTATATTAGGATATGTTCTTAAATATCCCTCTTACAGTCCATTTCATGTCTAAATGATGAGAGGAACATTTATCTCTCATCAACACATTTTATGAATTTCTATATGACGTCGTTATGCTGCCGAAATTGTACCATGATTTTTCATACCAAAATCATAGTGTAGTGAATATCATACTCATTTTTTTATCAATGAAATTCACCTTTATCCACATATACTTATTGAATAGGGACTTACATGTATGTATTCCACATTCCTTGAACGTTGAATAAATTATGATGTTGAATGAATTCATGTTATATGATCTAAGTGGCACACTTAAGCATGAGAATGAAATGATTATGAAGGGTGCACCCTGATAGCACTTCAATGCATTGGGTAATGCTTAATATCATGATACGTTAGTTGGGAGAGGGGATTTACCTGATTCCTTTATGGGACTTTGTCCACCATGGGGTCTTAGTGGATTTAGCCTTAATTTATTTATGATGCAGTGTTTTAATTTATTGCCACATTTTCCATATTATGATAATCATGTTGTGTCATGTCTTATTATTCATGCTCCTTTTATGCTCCATTGATATGTCTATTGTCTAACATGTATTGTATTCCTCATGTTATGCCTTGTTTATTTCCTTACTGGGCTTTATAGTTCACCCCTTTCTTATGTATTTCCTCAGGTTATCTCATGTTGTGTTAAGTACGAAGGATTGTTTTGATCATGTTAAAAATGTTTTCAATAAATATGATGCATTTCATGTTTTAAGTTGTTATGTAATGTACCTAATTTCCCAAAGACACTATACTTACCGATCTTATGAGTTGTATTAAATGCAATTTTATGTAATAAATCATGTTTAAAAATGAAATAAAGAGCAAGGTTGTTATGGTTGGTATCAGAGGATATGATTAGTTATTTTTGAGATTATGATTAGAAAACTCTAGTGAAAACCCTAATGAAAACTCTTAAGGATAAAACTAAGTGTAAAAAAACATCCCTAAACTTTGGTGAGTATAGAGTAAGTGGTTTATCAAGAAAATAAATCTCTATCTAGATACTACAAGTGGACGTGGTTCTAGCACAGATGTACCTAGAAGTAATAACTCCGATAAGATGTTCTGGGCTTGATTTTGGGTAACCTGGTACATAATAACAGGCCTTAATTCATGTCTGGTTTGATACTCCCGGGGGATATGTTTTGGTAAATTCATAAGCTCATTACAAACTGTTATTAAGGGAACAAAAAAATATCTATAAGAATATATGTTATGGAGTAGATCATGGATAACATAGACTGAAGCCTAGAAATTCATAGGTTAATGAGATAAATGTAATTTATAAGTTATCCCTTTAATGTCATTAGATTCCCCCTTTATGTTTTTAACTTTTTAAGATATTCATCCCTAATTTTCCCTTTTATTCTAGCCAATGGACGTAAATAAGAGGAATCATGTTAAAAACTGATGTGAAGGGCAGTGTGATGACTGCCCCACATGATTCTCAATCAGATGGGATCTCAAGTAGGACATATCGTGATTATGCAAAATCAGCTATCAAAAATCACAATTAACAATTGGCTCTTTGTTGAATGCCCAAGGACATCAAGGAAGAGGAAGATGAAATCTCATGAAAGTCCATCTGATAAATGTGATCATGAAAAGAAGACCCAATTTCCTTCGTGCAATAAGTGAGGAAAGAGGCATCAAGGGAAATGTCACAAAGGGACTGGGAGATGTTTTAAGTGTGGAAAGACAGGCCACAAAGTATTCAATTTCCATGAAAAAATGGATAATGTGATGGATGGAAACTAAGTTCAATCTAAGTCATCATATAGAATTCTACGTCATAAATGTGGAGATATTAGGCATGATCCAAGACAATGCACTACTACAAGGGCTGAGAAGCATGATGAGCATCAACAATCTCCAATATCAAGGGAGAATAGAAAGCCATATACTGAGATGAATAATGATGAATTAATTACATGTAACTACTACTTCAAAGTAGTGTATGTCATTTCAATTCATGTCCTACTAGCATATCTTGTATGTTTTCTAAAAACATTGAGTCCCTACCTGTAATGATATTAAATCATCAGGGAAAACTTCTATGAGTATTGTATCACATGTTAAAGTTTGTGGTAATGTTCTTCTTGGAATTATTTTAAGTCTCCCTTCGATGGAATTTGATGCAATTTTGGGCATGTATTGGCTTTCCCTATATAGAGCCAGCATAAATTTCCACGGTAGGGAAATCACTCTCCAAATGGAGAATCGACTCTCGATTCTATACAAGTGCAAGGATGATAAGGAATCTTCTTTAGCACCATCATCTCAAGTATGGATATTATTTCCCTACGAGCAAGCATATCTAGCTCAAATGATTGAGTCTAAGGAATGAACCATCTTCGAAGACATGCCTATTGTGAGGGAATTCGCTAATATGTTTCCCGAGGAGTTGTCTGGTCTTCCTCCAAGTAGGGGGGTTGAATTTTCAATCGAACTTATACCTCGGGCATTACTAATATCCAAGACTCCGTATAGAATAACGGTTGTAGAACTTGAGGAGCTAAAGAAACAAATACATAAGAATCTGGATAAAGGGTGCACTAGTCCTCTTCATCAAGAAGAATGATGGGTCAATACGCCTCTGTATTGATTATCATGAACTCAACAAAATCACGATAAAGAACAAGTATCTTTTGTCACCAATTAAAACTTGTTTGATCAGCTGCGTGGAGCACAATACTTCTCCAAGGTGGATCTGCGGTTGAGATATTACCAAGTAAGGGTGAAGAAAGAGGATATCCCCAAGAATGTTTTTTATACAAGATACGGGTATTATGAGTTCATAGTGATGTCATTTGAACTCACTAATTCCCCATTAATCTTCATGGACTTGACGAATAGAGTCTTTATATATTACCTCGATAAATTTGAAATAGTCTTTATAGATGATATTCTAATATACTCCAAAACCAAGGAGGACCAAAAAGAGCATCTAAGCATTGTGCTAAAGACCTTCCAAAAGGAGAAACTCTATGCCAAGTACAACAAGTGTGAGTTCTAATTGAAGGAGGTCTCGTTCTTAGGGAATATCATTACAAGCAATGGGATATATGTGAATCCTTCAATGAAAAAAGAAATTGAGGGGTGGACAAGGCCAACATTCGTGATAGATAGTCATAGTTTTCTTGGGTTAGCTGGATATTATCGTCGATTTGTGAGAAATTTCAAATGATTTTCAAACCCTCTTACCAAGATAACTCGTAAAGGAGTCAAATTTGATTGGAATGGTGAATGTGAAGAAAGATTCATGGAGTTGAAAAGGAGTCTTATCACTGCCCCTGAGCTCACACTACCCACAAGTGGGGAGCTTTTTGTAATTTTCAATGATACTTCAAAGAAGGGATTGGGATGTGTGTTGATGAAAAATGAAAAAAATTCATTACCAACACCTCAAGGTAGTTGAAAATTAATGATCAAAACTATCTCACGCATGATCTAGAGTTGGCAGTTGTGATCTTTACGTTGAAAATATAGCGGTATTATCTCTTTGGGGGGAAGTGGACAATATATACGGATCACAAAAGTTTCAAATATATATTCACATAGAAAGAGCTGAATATGCGTCAACGAAGATGGTTAAAGCTCCTCAAGGATTATGACTACTCAATCCACTACCATCATGGGAAAGCAAACAAAGTGGTGGATGATCTAACTATAAAGGATCCAGTAATTCTATCATCAATGAAAATTGATAAGGATCAAATCTTCTTAGATTTGAAGAGGATGGACATGGGAATTATAAAAGAAGTAACATCATCAATCTTTTCACAAATGATTTTTCAACCGTATCTTCTTAAAAGGTTAAACGATGATCAAAATGATGATGTGGGAATTCAGAAGATAGTGGAAACTATAAGAACAGGGATATTCTCAGGGTTCAATGTTAATGAAGAAGGAATTGTGAGATTTGGGTCAAGACTATGTGTTCCATCAAATCCTGAGTTAAAGAGGGAACTATTGCATGATGCGCATAGTTCGACTTTCTCCATTCACCCAGGAAGCACACAGATGTATCAAGATATCCGAGAGCACTATTGGTGGGGTAACATGAAGATGGACATTGCTGATTATACATCAAAGTGTTTGGTATGTCAGCAAGTGAAGGCTGAAAGGCAGAAGTCTAAAGGGATGATGCAACTATTACCCATACCAACATGGAAATGGGAAAACATCATCATGGACTTTATCACCAAACTTCCAAAGACATCCAAGGGAAGCAATACTATCTAGGTTGTTGTGGACCGTCTTACAAATATTTCACACTTCATTATGATTTGAGAGGATTTCTCGTTGGATCAACTGGCACAAATATAAATCAGAGAAGTGGTAAGGCTGCATGGAGTACCATTATCGATTGTTTTCAATCGAGATCCAAGGTTCACCTCTAAGTTTTGGAAAAGTCTTCAACATGCACTAAACACTGAGTTGAACTTCAGTGTGGCTTATCACCCTCAAACTGATATTCAATCCGAGTAGACTATTCAAACACTTGAGGACATGTTGAGAGCTAGCTCAATGAACTTCAAATGTGGATGGGACCAATATATCCCTTTGGTGGAGTTCTCTTATAATAATAATTTCCACTCGAGCATCCAAATGGCCCCATATGAAGCCCTTTATGGGAAGAGGTGAAGAACATTGGCATGTTGAGATGCAGTTGGGGAACAAAAAACTTCTAGGTCCTGAAATGATCGAAGAAATAGTGGATAAGGTTAAGACTATCCAGTAGCACATCAAAGCTTCTCAGATTCAACAAAAGAGTTATGTTGACAATCGTCGACAAGACCTAGATTTTGATGATGGAGACATGGTATTCCTCTACATATCTCCATGGAATAGAGTGATGAGATTTGAGAATAAGGGAAATCTTTAGTCCAAGGTACATCGGCCCTTTTGAGATCCTTGATCGCATTGGAGCAGTGGTCTATCGACTAGAACTCCTACCGAACATGTCTCAAATACATGATGTATTCCATGTATCCCTCTTAAGAAATTACATATTAGACCCGTCACATGTACTCGATCCAGAGGTGGTACTATTAGAGAATAATCTTTCCTATAAAGAGCAATCGGTAAAGATCTTGGATCGTAGAGAAAAAGTTCTACGAAATAAGATAATGCCCCTCGTCAAAGTGTTGTGGAGAAACCACAAGCTTGAAGAAGCAACATGGGAACCAGAGGAGATGATGAAGCAAAGTTACCCTCATCTGTTTTAGTGTGGGAAAAGGAAATTTCAAGGGTGAAATTTCTAAAGGGGGGAAGATTGTAACGACCCAAACTTTTATGAATAAAATTCCCTTTTTTGATTTAATTAAATGTCTTATGGATATAGAAAACACATGCACTTATTTTATTTTATATACAATTGGATTTAAATAACCGTTATATATCTTTAACATTGATAATATAGTCTTTGAATAATGCTCACATGACTAGTATAAATATAGGGTTTTGACAATCTTTTTGACACAAAGGAAGTGATGGCCTCAACCAGTAAGATCGTACCCTATGAATCTCATTTATTGGAGCTTCCGAGTGAGATGGAATTTTTGGGCTTTGCCCTAGACCATGCCCAAGATTAGATCCAACAACTTAAGCATGAGTGAAACTGTCTATGAGTGAAGTTCAAGCTCATTGAGATCACGACTCAAACCATGTTCACCGAACGACCCCATGAAAGCTCTAACATCACACACCTTACTCTTAGGGTGTATGGTGGTATAATAAAGGGATATGTATCAACACCCTTGCAATAAGAATATGTACATATTTTTTATAAATTAATGAATATATTTTCATTCTATTATTGTTACTTTGTAAATGATTTTTAAAGCACAAATTTTATTTTTAGTTAATATTCAAATTCAATTAATGAATTTATGAATTAATGTATTTTTAAATAAATAATATTTTAATTAAATATTATTATTAAATAATATTTATCAAATATAAATGATCGCATCATTTTTATGATATCAAATGTAATTTTTATAAGGGTTCAAAAACTCTTATTTGTCAAAAAAAACTCTTCATTTTCAATAAATGTCGGGTATTATTTTAAAAGTGAAAATTCACATATTTAGAAAATTATTTAGATGAAATGAATATTATTTTTGGAATCAGGACGTCAAAATTATCTAATAGTGAATTTTTTATAATTTTCTGAGTCGAATTTTTGGGTAAAAATTAAATACCGTATAAATATACTGTGTATTTTATGACATCATAATGGTCCAATGGTGATATAATAAAAACTATAAAAGGTATATTCAGACAAATATATGTTTTACCTTTAAAATAATGTTATTTTAATTTTATTTGATTTATTTTATAAAGTCTCAGTGAATTTTCCAAGACTTAGAATATATTTTAAGATTTTAAAATCATTTCTTTGAAATTTTAACTCACCTCCACATAAACAAGGGAAATATTTTATCATATTTGGCTCTTAGACTTATAAAATAATTTAATCCACTCCCCTTTACCAGTAAACATGAGAAAAAACCATGGGATGGTTTGTGGTTTTAAATATTTTATTATGTAGTGTCTGAAACAAAAATAAAAAAAATCCCTCATTTCCTATATAAACTCACTCAAGATCTCATTTCTCATCACTCAAACTCCTTGAAGCTCATCCACACTCTGCCCTTTGCTCTCTAGAGTCCTCCCAAGGTGCCCCCAAACTCCCAAGAAGCTTCTCCTAAACCTTTGGAGTCACACATCCAAGTAAGGGATTCTCTCTCTCCTCTTTTTATCAAGCACTTCATTTATGATATTCCCTTTTGATTTCTATTTTCTTAAGTTGGGATACATTCTTACCTATCCCTTTTACTATCAATTTGATTTTTAAATGATGGGGAGCCCCTTCACTCTCATTTATCCCTCTTATGAACTCTTATATACACCTGTTACTATGCCAAATTTTTTGAAAGGAATCATCCACCCTCCTCTTTTATCAAGCATTCCTTTTTCCTTTGTTGGAATATGTTCTTAAATATCCCTCTTACTATCCATTTCATGTCTAAATGATGAGACTCATTTCTCTCTCATCAGCCCATTTTATGAATTTTTATATGGCGTCGTTATGCTGTCGAAATTGCACCACGATTTTTCATACCAAAATCATCATATAGTGGATATCATGCTCATTTCTCTATCAAGGGTATTCACCTTTATGCATATATACTTGTTGAATGGGGACTTACATGTATGTATTCCACATTCTTTGATCGTGGAATAAATTATGATGTTGAATGAATCCATGTTATATGATCTATGTGGCACACTTAAGCATTAGAATGAAATGATTATAAAGGGTGTGCCCTAATAGTTCTCCAATGCACTGGGTAATGGTTAATATCATAATACATTATATTGGGATAGGGGATTTACCTAATTCCTTTATGGAACTTTGTCCACCATGGGGTCTTGGAAGATTTAGCCTTAATCTATTTATGATATAGTGTTTTAAATTGATGTCACATTTTCCATATTATGATTATCATGTTATATCATGCCTTATTATTCATGTTCCTTTTATACTATATTGATATGTCTATTGTCTAACATGTATTGTATTCCTCATTTTATGCCTTATTTATTCTTTTACTAGGCTTTATAGATCACCCCTTTCTTATGTATGTCCTCAGGTTATCCCATGCAGTGTTAAGTACGAAGGAATGTTTTGATCATGTTAAAGAAGTTTTCAATAAAGATGATGCATTTTATGTTTTAAGTTGTTGTGTAGTATACCTAATTTCCCAAATACACTAGACCTCCCTATCTTTTGAGTTTTATTAAGTGCAATTTTATGTAATAAATCATATTTAAAAAATTAAATAAAGAGAAGGATTGTTATAGTGTCCCTAGGAGGGAAGATGTCACACCTGGGTTTACCAATAGATCAAAATGCCCTGTGGAGGTAGATCTGGAGTTGTAAATCATAATGCCCCATGGAGGCAGATCTAGGAGGGAAAATGTCACATCTGGGTTTACCGATGGATTATAACGCCCTATAGAGGTGGATCCAGAGTTGTGGATTAGAACACCTCGTGGAGGTGGATTCAGGAGGTGCGTTACTAGGAGGGAAGATGTCACATCTGGGTTTACCGATGGATTATAACGCCCTATAGAGGTGGATCCGGAGTTATGGATTAGAACACCTCATGGAGGTGGATTCAGGAGGTGCGTTACTAGGAGGGAAAATGTCACACATAGGTTTACTGATGGATCAAAATGCCCTGTAGAGACGGACCTAGGGTTGTGGATCAGAACACCCCATGGAGGTAGATTTGGGAGGTGCATCCCTAGGAGGGAAAATGTCACACCAAGGTTTACCGATGGATCAGAACGCCCCATAGAGGCGGATCCGGAGTTGTGGATCATAACACTCTGTGGAGGCCGATCTATGAGGTGTTTCCCTATGAGGGAAAATGTCACACTTGGGTTTACCAAATGGATCGAAATGTCCTATAGAGGTGGATCTAGAGTTGTGGATCAGAACGCCCCATAGAGATATATCTAAAAGGTACGTCCCTAGGAGGGAAATGTCACACCTGGGTTTATCGATGGATCAGAATTCCCTAGGAGGTGGATCTGGAATTATGGATCAGAATGCCCTATGGAGGCGGATTTGGAGTTTTGGATCAGAACACCTCGTGGAGGCGGATCCGGGAGGTGCATCGCTATGAGGAAAAATGTCACACCTGGATTTACTGATGGATCAAAATGCCCTGTGGAGGCGGATCCAGAGTTGTGGATCAGAACGCCCCATGGAGGCGGATCCGGGAGGTGCGTCCCTAGGAGGGAAAATGTCACATATGGGTTTATCATTATCAGGATTGAACCTCAGGGTGGCATCCTAAGTAAACTATTTGGAAGATAGGAATAAAAAACCCACATAGTCTGATGTCCCAATTTAAGGTCGTGTGACAGGACCGACCCATGCAGTTTAATTTCATGCGGTAAGGACGCTCGTGTCACGAAGAGAGCGTCGATGAGGGATGGTGTGGGGCTCACATGTGGAAGTTTCCCAAAATGGGAGTCACATCCGACGGTTGGGGAGGACGGTGTGGGGTTTATTCATGGAAGGTGCCTGAGGCAGAAGTGCATACCATAATGGGGATGGATATTTCATCTCATGTGAGTCATACACGGGGCATCCTATATTTATTACACATGGTAGGAGGTGTGGGGTCATCCCATGTCAACCATACACGGGGCATCCTGTGTTTATCACACAGGGTAGGAGGTGTGGGGTCATCCCATGTCAACCATACACGGGGCTTATGCATGGAAGGTGCTTGAGGCAGAAGTGCATACCATAATGGGGATGGAGATTTCATCTCATGTGAGTCATACACGGGGCATCCTATATTTATTACACATGGTAGGAGGTGTGGGGTCATCCCATGTCAACCATACACGGGGCATCCTGTGTTTATCACACAGGGTAAGGCCACAGATTTATGCCATGTGTTGGGGACGTTGTCGTGCAGTTTAACATTGTACGACTATGATGTAGAGCTAGGTAGTTTTACGTCATGCAGCTCGGACGTGGATGGGGATCTCACCTTGAGGGGGACCATGCCAAGGTGAGAAGAGATTCGTCATAAGAAACCACCGCCGAGACAGATGCACATTTTCCCTTGAAATGACACCCCTTGGGCTTACGTGACCACCGCTCATGCGCCTTTAGGCGGGACATGGCGTTGGTACTTCCATGGAGGAGTGGTCAATCTGGAGGCCGACATTAAGGTCCTTATGCTTAGAAGCGATAGGGGTTAGGGTACCTATGCTTAGAAGAAACTGGTGGTGGAGGCCCAAGCCACACTTGGAATGAAGTGGGAGGACACATGAGTAGGTGGCACTAGTCACGTAGGGACTCAGGGTGCAATTGAATTGATCCTGATTTGATATGGTAGCCTTGGCCACTCGACCTTTACGAAAGGGTATCACTAGAAGGGAGGCACCATGGAGAGACCTCGAAGAGGGGTTTTGCGATGATTGGGGATTCATGAAGGAGGGTATCACATAGCTCAGGGACCTTGTGGAGGATGGGTTTCGTGAAGGGGTATGCTTCACTAAACAGGGTGACCCTGCCTTGGGGTAAAGTCCTAGTTCTCATAGGGTTGGCTTCATGAAGGATAGGTGCCTCGTGAAGCCCCAAATGCCATAATGGTCTTTCTTCTTCAACAAAGGGCATGGGATTTCGCGAAAGGTGTCTCCACTTTGGGTGGAGGCTCTCAAGAACACAAGGGAGGTGGTTTCGTGAAGCTTGGATGCCTTAGGGGGTCTATTTTCTCTTTCACTCGCGGAGCTCGGGAGGCTCACAAACTCATATCAATTTTTGAAAGTCGAAAGGTCATCACCCCTAAAAAGTTAGAATGAAGGGGGTATTTATAGGGATGAGGGTTTTGCGATGATTGGAGGCCTTCACGAAGCTTTATGAGCTTCACGAGTAGATGGGATCTACGAGTCTGAATGACGCTCTGTGGAGGTTACCATCAAGTCTTTATACGGTCGTGAAGCGCTCCGCAAACCGGAATTGATACTGCATGGAGGCTACCATTAGGCTTCTATGCGGTTGTGAAGAGCTCCAAGAACTGCCTCTATTCATGAAGGTTGTGAGCTTCACAAAACAAACCTTTAGATGGATTTTTGGGCCGTTTTGGCTTGGATTCGCTCCGAACCGGTCATGCCTTCCTCAACTATTCTTGTGGAATGCGTATTTCAACCAAAAAATGCCTCCCTCAAAATGTGATCTGATGCAAAAAGGAGGGTCATATATATTCTGAGGGGAAACATCGAAAATTGGAAATTTGACTCCTATTCCCAAAGCGCATTCGTGAAGCCCGATCACGAAGCCCGGGTGCAATGCCCGATCGTGAAGCTCGGGCGCGATGCCCAATCACGAACCCCCGGGTCGTACACCAATAAATAACATAGGGGGGCTTAGAGGGACCATGAGACTTTTTCAAACAAAAAAATCCAACGCTCTCTATTCACGAAGCTCACTTCCTTCGTGAGTAATTTTTTATTATGATCCCCATCACTCGTGAAGCCCATCATCTCCATGAATTGTGCTCTACAAACAGTGCTTTGTGAACTGTATTCTGCAAACCCAACCTTCATGAGCCAAGCTCCACGAACCCAAACTTCGTGAACCGATCTCTGCGAACAGAGCGTCGCAAACCAAATTCCGCAAGAAACTTTTAAATCTTTGAATGAAATGGTCACTGAAGGAGCCAACATTGTTGACACTCATTGGGAATAAATGGATGGGAACATAATGATCTGAGAGAGCATCCAAAGTGTCTCGGACCCGGATTCACTCATTTCACTGCTAACAGAAGCTCAAAATAAGTACTAGTTGTGCAAGAGGACGCCGCTTTATGGATTTGGATTGAGAGACTATGTATTCATCCGTGAGGCGAGCAGAGTAGAGCCCGCCTACTGGTTTAGAAGCACATCGGGACAGTACTAGTGGCATATGGTTGTCAGGGGCCACATTTACAAGGACCACGCATCACTCATGATGTACACTCTCTAGAACCACGTCAATAACATTGACGGGGAGAAGTTATAGGATGGGGCATCCCCCCTTTAGTATGAAACTATTCTCAAGGAGGGTTTGCGGGATCCGCTCAAGGGATGGATGAACAGTTGGGACCTATGCCAGAGCAGTAATTTTACGGATGAATGGGCTTGGGCTTATTGGGCATGTGCATCATGTCATGAATTTGAGGTCGATCTGAAGCAAGTAGAGCTTTATGAGGCGGCATGGGCCTCATAATTCCATGTCTACCGCCACCAAGACATCACACCAGATCTGTTGAGCAGGTGGTCGTCGGGGACCAACACCTTCCATTTGCATCATGGGGATGTTGTTATCATCCTATGGGATCTTCACCAGATTTTTGGGATCTCAGTCCAAGGGGTGATATATGATAAGTTCCTCCCCACAGAGAACATGTGGGAAGACCAAGAGTAACCATCGCTCTTGCAAGGGAGTTACATAATTTGGTACAAGGGACCAGCGAGCACAATTCGAGGATGAAGGACATCCCATTCAAGCAGTGGTTCGGCTATTTCTTGAATGAGCCAGTGGAAATGCTACCTAGCAGGCCACGTACGTTCCCCGGGGTGTTCTGCGGGGTAAGGAGCACTTCTACTAGCGGATCTTGGAGGTGATCCAATGGAAGACGTGGGGAAATAACATAAATCCTGAAGCTCCTGTGATTAGGCAGCGGTGGGGTTTATTGTCGCGTTAATATGCGATCGAATTCTCCCAGTGAGGGATGCGCACATGGGGCTGCGACCAAGAACCTTCATCAGGGCGACCATGTGGGTGATGGGGCGGAGTGTCAATTTGGTTGTCCCTATATTGGTGAATTTATACAAGGTGTTAAACCATATTAGCCAAGGGAATAATTTGCTCCGCGTGTGCGAGCCCCTCCACTTCTTGTATAGTTGGGTGATCGCACACATAAGGGGATATGAAAACTCAAACCCCATCTCCCCTCCCACAACAAACTTCCGACCAGTGATCTTGAACATCATCAAGAGTCGCCTACTCAATTTGGGCCTTGTGGACGTGCTGGAAAGGGTCGGGCTGGTAGAGCGCTTCATGTTTCACATGTTCCCCCTCCTAATAGGGACGGTGACCGATGATGGTATGAGGACCATCGAGCAGTGATCATACCTCCTGGCCTTCTAAGGTGGGGTACTAGTAGCGAGGGTTGATTGTAAGCTGACATGTGATCCATACAACCTGCACCAGTTCACAAGGCAATTCTAATGTATGCAGCAGCTGGCTCCGAAGGTGTACACGGATGTGCGTCATGAGTGTCATCCTTCTGTCATGCAACAAATCTAATGCATGTTCACACATAAGGATGGGAAAGGACGAAACGAGTTGTCGCCACCTACTGTTGCATATGGGATCGTCATGAATATGCGTAAAGTTGGGAGAGTGAATATCCTGGGGAAATGCTAAGGCACCGGACCACACGGGCTGACGAAGGATAGGTGCCTCACGAAGCCCCAGATGCCATGAAGGGATTTCTTCTTTTGCAAAGGGTATGGGCCTTCGTGAAAAGCATCTCCACTTTGGTTGGAGGCTCTCAAGAACACAAGGGATATGGTTTTGCAAAGCTTTGATACCTTAGGGGATCCATTTTCTCTTTCACTCATGAAGCTCAGGAGGTTCGTGAACTCAGAGCGATTTTTAGAATTCAAAAGGTTGTCACCCCTAAAAAGTTGGACTGAAGGGGTTTTATAGGGATGAGGGTTTCGTGATGATTGGAGGCCTTCATGAATCATTATGATCTTCGTGAGTGGATGGGCTTCACGAGTTCGAATGATGCTGTGCGTAAATTACCATCAAGTATCTGCACAGTTGTGAAGCACTCCGTGAACTAGGATTGACGTTGTACGAAGGTTACCATCAGGCCTCTATGCGGTCATGAAGATCTCTATGAGCTGCCTCGGTTTGTAAAGGTTGTGAGATTCACAAAAGAGCCCCTTAGATGGATGTTAAATTTGGGTTGTTTGGGATTGAATTCAATCTGAACCAGTCGTGACTTCCTCAATCATTCTCATGGCACGCGTATTTTAGCATCAACATCTTCTTTTGTGATCTCCAAGATAGGAAGTACCTACAACTATGAACACATAACTAGTTTGTGATCGGGCATTGTGAAAATCTAATAAATAACACGCATTATCAAAAATGACCATCTTCTTTTCTAATTTGTTAGAATATAATAAATTCAAATCATTAGTGCACAAAGAAAACAAAAATTATGCTTAATTTCATTCCAATGTCTTTGCGTTGGAGCTGAACTAAATATTGTCAATAAATTGTTAGCAAAAAATATATCAGGAGTATAATTAGTAAGATACATAAGTGTTCTGATGGCACTTAGGTATGGTACTTATGGACTAACCATCTCTTCATTTTCTTTATAAGGTTGAAATTGATTTTTCTCAATATTTAAAGATCGGACAACCATTGGAGTACTTAAAGATTCTCTTTATTAATATTAAAGCATTTTAAGACCTTTTCAATGTCATTTGACCGATGCAAAAATATAACACTTGGCATATGCTCAATTTGCAATCTAAGAATATACTTGGTTTCTCCCAGGTCTTACATTTCAAATTCATCCTTTAAGTTTCTCATGGATTTATAGATGTCTTCTAAAGTTCCAATGATATTTAAATCATCGACATAAACAACAATGATTGCATATCCAGAAATTGTTTTCTTAATAAAAACACATGGTCATATGGGGTCATTTACATACCCTTTATTTAACAAATATTCGCTCAAATGATTATACCACATATGCCCGGATTATTTTAATCCATACAAGGATTTCTGTAATTTCATTAAATATGGGTCTTTAGATTTTGATTTCAATACTTTAGGTATTTTGAATCCTTCGGGGATTCTCATATATAGACAACTATCAAGTAACTTATATAAATAAGTTGTAACAACATTCATAAGATGCATATTAACCTTTTTAGCTACTACAAGTCCAATTATATATCGAAAAGTAATAGAATACATAACAGGAGAATATGTCTCCTCACAATCAATTTTGAATCTCTGAGAAAAACCTTGTGCGACAAGACGAGCTTTGTATCTTACAATCTTTTTTTTCTCATTACGTTTATGCACAAAAACTCATTTATATCCAAAAGACTTTGCAGCTTCTAGCGTGAGCATAATATGTCAAAAGATGCCTATTAAGTGGATTTAATTCAACTTGCAGTACACCTTTCCCTTTATTCCAATCTGGTCATTTTTTACATTCCTTTAGGATCTTCATTTTCTATATTATGTTCCATAAAATATGAAAATATTACATCAATATTTTCCACATTAATTTGATTCTATATACACCTATAATGTAATAATTAAGAGAGATTGCATTATTTCCAAAACCTTCAGGGTATTCTATATACTGTGAATTCTCTTTATGATTCTCATCATGTGTTTTTTTAAGAACACTTAAATTACGTGTTTCTTCTAGAACGCATGCCTCCATAATGAGGTTTTCAATTATATTCATTCCTTTTCTTTTTTGAGGATTTATATCCTTAGAGCTAATTAGTCTTTCATGCTTCAGGTGTGTTTTTGACATTTATGTAACATCATTATGTAATTATGTCTTTGGGACATCAAGTCTAGCTGGTGCATTTAAAGCCAGTACGTGTGATTTAGCCACGCCCTTTGTATCAATAAATGCATCAGGCAACTGATTTGTCAGTTCTTAAAAAATGAAAAAAAAAAATCACTTCCATCTCACACTATCAGGTGGGAGGATCAAGAAAAGATAACATTTATACATTCCAGGAAATTTCCTCTCTTTGTTTCTTTTCTACCCCTAATACTGGGAATACTTCTTCATTGAAGTGACAATGTAACATCTCATTACTGATCTGACAGGCTGCTAGAGGTTTACACACCACGTAACTAGGTTACACGACATGTAAGGATTTCTGGATGCAAGTCGTGAAAGGCTTCACGCTGTGGAGGTTGCACGTCGTGACTAGCATTTACACATCGTGAGTTATTTAATGGATGGTTTTTAATTCAAGAAGACGTGTTTTTCAACGGTTTCAGATATTAAATATTTTACAATGTAAAATTTTATTACACGTTGTGAAATACCCCGACTGTGTTTTTTTTAACGGGCAGCACGGCTGAGATATTTTCTTTCCTCCGCTCCAGTTTCAACTCCCTCAGCCCAAAGTCTTCTCCAGGAGATCTTGAAGCTCTCCAACCCTTTCAAATCCTTTCTTTTGATGTTCGATCATCATTTCACTTGCGGTGTGATTCTCAGGTAAGCATTCTCCATCGTTTTTCACCTTTATCTCTTTTTCCTCCTTTGGGATTTCAATAGATCATCCTGAAGTTGATGGATCTACGCTTCATGATGTTGGATCTCGTTTCTAGGTTGAGTTTTGAGGTCCTCTACACCTTCGTTCTCGTTGACGGGTGTCGTTGCGAATGTTGTGTTTCGGGAAAAGGTAGGTGGTTTCATCCTGATTAGCCAAATTGATTAACCTTGCATTGCTTGATTTATTTCAACTGTTGATTTAAACTCAATTGCTCAAACTTCCTTTCAATTGACTCATAAAACCCAATTCCAGTGAATTGGGGGATTTGAAATGGTTTTGGCACGGAAATTGGGAAAATCCCCAATTCCATTGAATTAGGGTATGTTTATGGAAATTGCTTGATATAAATTATTGAATTTCATAGTATATTTGATGGAAATGTTTTCAATTAAATTGTTGAATTTAATTGTGAAAATGAATTTTGAAATTGATGGAATTGGTTTTGAATTGATTTCAAACTTGTGAAAATGGCTTATGAAATTTCGATAGAAATCTAGTGGTTTTATATTGTGAAAGAGGCGTGTTTTTTATTAAAACTTGTTTTGGTTTTAAATGGAAAATTGTCATTTTGAAATGGGAGAATGGGATTCAATTGTATTTTAAGTAGTCGAATAAATTGTTCATCATTGATTGTGTAAGAGATCATGCAAGACTTAGGTAGTTTGTGAGTTATTTGGATATACTCTACGTTGTTACAACGTTCTAAAACATACATGCAGCATGTCACATCCCCGATGGGATGGTGATGAGTTGTCTTTGGCCAGTGTTAGAGAACGTGTGTATACACATATTGATGAGATCACTTAGAGAGTGTTGAGTCCTATAGCCGGAAATACTATCGTATTTATTTGATAGATGACCATGTTACTCACTTGTTATTTATATTTGAGATATAAATGTATGTCAATGTTGTAAAACTGCTTTATATGCCTTTTGAATTTATATAAATGTTTTATTTAAGCCATTGTTTTAGAAATATTTCATCACTTGTAAAGCCTTTGGTTAAAGTAATTTTCCATCATTTCAATTGTATATCATGATGTGTTTAAATATGCTTTAAAAATGTCAAACCTATTTATTTTAAAAATTGAAAGCATTCCTTTGGTTAATCTATTGTTGGCATCTGTTATGGAATAAGTGGTGAGACCCTACTGGGCATTTTAGCTCACACCCTACTTGTACCTTCGGGGTGTTTGTATATTATCTTCTTCCAGGTTCGAGCAAGGGGAAAGGATCACTTAAAAGTGGATCCAACTGTTGAACTTTGGACTTGGTGAATTATGTCGTCAAGGACTTGGGGTGTTTTTCCTTTTTTTTGGTACTTGAATTGTAGTACTTTGGGTTTTAATGCCTTGTTGACTTCTAGCACATTACTCCCAATTGAGCTTCCTTTATTATGCATATTATCTTATTTCTTTTGCTTCTACTATATTGTGTGGCAAATTCGTTCCCATTTTCATGTTGTATGATGTCAGGTGCTAGTAGTCAACCCGTGGGGATCAAGAACGCCCTTCAGGTTATGTCAGAACTGGCTCGGTTATCAGGTTACCAGGGTACCTGAGCTAATTTGGGATAAAGTGGTATCAGAGGAGGTTGTTGAGCTTTTGTCTTGAAGTCGGTATACATTTTTTAAATCTTGTT
This sequence comes from Viscum album, assembly GCA_963277665.1. NCBI lineage: Eukaryota > Viridiplantae > Streptophyta > Magnoliopsida > Santalales > Viscaceae > Viscum > Viscum album. Next base: position 1,589,638,632 of record OY728143.1, on the reverse strand, counting down.
GAGACTTAGGAGGTAGTTGTGATTGGGTGTATGGTCAGCTCTCACCGCAATGAACCTTAAGTCGTCAAGGGTGGTTAGGAAAAGACGTCTTGTAGATTAGTTTTATTCTTTTCCCTATTGTTGTTTGAATATAGTGGAATCTAAATGTCATTGTTCTATCTATTGGAAATAATTTCCCTTATTACTCAGTTTGAGTGTTGGTCTGATGTCTTCCTTGTTGTCTGCTGATGTTGTGTAGCATTATGCCTCCGAGAAGATGCATGAATCGGATCCAGGAAGAGGTTGTTGATGAACCTCAGCAAGCAAATCCTTTTGTGGATCCAAATTTAGTCAAGGTGATTGTGCATACTGTCCAAGCTCTGGGACAGCCACCACCTCCAGTTGTTCAAGCTCCAGATGTGGATCCTCAGGGGGATGTTCTTCAAAATCATTCTCAGAAGTTTCTTCGCCATAAGCCACCAGTTTTCAAAGGCTCTACTGATCCTCAACATGCTGAGGAATGGTTGGGCAAGGTAGAATGTATGTTTGAGTTCTTGAAGACACCAGATGTGATCAAGGTGAAGTGTTCCACCTTCGTGCTGGAAGGACCGAGCAGGAGATGGTGGGACACGATGGTGGGACATGATGGTGACAACAAAGAAACATGAGGCTTATAGTGGAAAGACTTCAAGGTTCTTTTCAACGACCAGTTCTATCTAGATTCAATGGTGTTGGCCAAGACTGTGAAGTTTTTCAAGCTTGAGCAGGTCAACAGAACCGTGATTGAGTATTCAAATTGCTTTGTTGATCTCATGCAGTTTGCATCTGAGATTGTATCTAATGAAAGGATAAAAGCTCAACGGTTTGAGTTGGGACTTCGATCATATATTTGTTCTCAAGTTTTCTTACTAAAACTGTCCACTTATACTGATGTGATAGATAGGGCAATGATGGTTGAAATGGACCTGGTTGGAAAGTTATGGTTGATGGGAGTTACTTTTTCTCCCAATGGCAACATCAGTTTCTTCAAGGGAAACTAAAAGCGTGATGATTCTCGTGGTAGTTCTCGACGACAGTCATTCCAGACCTCCTACAATGCCAGGAGGAAGTTCTTTGATTTTCTATCAATGTGGCTAAGTCAGGATATTTTAAGAGGGTTTGCGTAGAGGCACCAAATAATTGTAGCTCATGCGGGCGTTCAGGAAACTTACAGAGATTATGCCATAACTTTTCTACTCCACATAGTGGGACAGGATCATCAAATCCTCCTAAAACTGTGGGGAAATTAGATGCTTCCCGTGTGAAAGGGTTCCAGCCACAAGCATCTGGAATGAAACTAATTCACGTAGTGGAAGAGTCTCTAGAGGAAGAAAACACAGGTCCAGTGACTGTGAGATGTACCATTACTATAGCATCATCATTAGTGACGGTGCTATTTGATACTGGTGCACCTCACTTGTTTATTTCAACCTGATTGTTAATATGTTTAATCTTTCTAATGAGATTTTATCTTGTGTATTACTACACTCATTGGTACAGAGAGAGTGGGGTCTCTGTAGTCCTGCTTGTGTCTTCTCTCTATCTGATGTCGAGCTAGCTTGGAGTTTTCTGATCCTCGACATGAAATCTCTTAACGTCATGTTTGGGATAGATTGGCTCATTGCCAATAGATCTCGGATTGATTGTTATCTTTGACGGGTCTACTTCACTACACCCAGTGGTGTGTCTCTTGTCTTTCAAGGATGATGTGACCCAAGGTCGAGCATAGTTTTCTTTTAATCTGGAGTGGTGATCTTTGAGCAGTGATCTCCCTCCAGTCTTCGTCGAGTTTCCCAGTGTTTTTCCTTCTGATTTCTCTGGTTTTCCACCAGTAAGAAAAGTTGAGTTTTCCATTGACTTAATGTCTGGTACTCAACCAGTTTCAATTCCCTCTTACCGCATGGAACCAGTTGAGTTGAAAGAGATGAAGTCTCATTTGAATGATCTTGAGAAAAGATTTATACGCTTGAGTGTGTCACAGTGGGTGGCCCCGGTTCTCTTCGCTAAAAAGTGTGATGGTTCTCTTCGCTTGTGTGTAGATTACAAAAAGCTCAATCGAGTGACGGTGAAGAACAAATATTTGTTGCCACAGATTGATGATATGTTTGATCAGTTCAAAGGGGAGGAGTGGTTTTCAAAGATCGATCTTCAATCTGGTTACCATCAGTTGAGGATAAAAGAATCTGACATTCAGAAAAACACTTTTCAGAGCATGTACAATCATTATGAGTACCTTGTTATGCCCTTTGGTCTGACAAATGCTCCTATAGTTTTCATGGCATTGATGAACAGGATTTTCCACGAGTATCTAGATAACATTTTGGGAGTCTTTGTGGATGACATCCTTGTTTACTCCAAACCCGAGGAAGGACATGTGCATCATCTGAGAATAGTTCTGAGTCTGCTGGAAAATCACCGACTTTACGCCAAGCCTTCAAAGTGTGATTTTTGGATTCGGGGAGTGAAATTATTGGGACACGTGGTGTATGAACAGGGTATAACAGTTGATCCTGAGAAGGTGAAAGTTGTTATGACTTGGGAACAACCATGAAATGTCTTCAAGATTCGAAGCTTCTTAGGCTTAGCCAAATATTACCACAGGTGTACTTCTTGAAGTTGGATTCTCCGATGAATACTCTAACTCAGAAGGGGGTGAAGTTTGCTTGTGATAATAATTGCCAGAGTTCTTTTGTTAAGCTGAAACGTCTTTTGACTATTGTGTTGGTGTTGACTCTTCCAGTGGTCAGGCAAGGCTATGTGGTTGTTTGTGATGCATCAGGTTCAGGCTTGGGTTGTGTTCTTATGCAGGGCGATCAGGTAGTTTATTATGGATCTCATCAGCTTAGGTCACACGATAAGAATTATCCTACCCATGACCTTAAACTTACGGTTGTGATGCATGCACTTACGAGTTGGTTGCACTACCTTTTTCGAGAAAGGTTTACTGTGTATTCAGACCACAAAAGCTTGAGTTATATCTTCTCACAAAAAAAGATTTGAATCTTCATCAGAGGTGTTGGGTGGAGTATCTGCAATCTTTCGACTTTGACAACGTATATACCCTGAGGAAAGAGAATGTCGTTGCAAATGCATTGAGCAGGAAACTTCCAACCTAGGCAGCGAAAGAATCTTCAGAAGAGTGGAATTTGATGGCTCTTTTTGCACAGTTGCATATTGGAGTTCAGGAGAAAGGGGATGAAGTTTCTTTAGACACCGTTTAGTTGACATCTGCTCTTCTCGAGTTGATTCTTCAGGATCAAGAGCTTGATGATGAATTATATAGCATTAGAGACCCTCTTTATGGTGGGGAGACAGTTTCCCTGTGGTCGTTCTCCAAAGAGGGTGTTCTATGTTATCGGAATTGCTTTGTTATGTCGTTAGCACTAAGAGAGTTTGTGATGGGGGATTGTCATAATTCTCAATGGGTTGTGCACCCAAGAACCACTAAGATGTTCTATGATATGTGGTGGTAGTTCTGGTGGCCAGGTATGAGAAGGGGAAATGTTGAGTTTGTCTCGCATCGCTATACGTGTCAGCAGGTGAAGGCTAAGCATCAGAAACCTTCGGGTTTACTTCAACCACTTCCACTCCCTACTTGGAAGAGGGATGAAATCTCTATGGACTTTGTGGTTGGGTTGTCTCGTACCCAGAGGAAGAAGAATGTGATATGGGTTGTAATCAACAGGCCTACCAAGTCAGCTCACTTTATACTCATTCATGATACAACCAAATTTGAGGAGTTGGGAAATCTCTACATGAAAGAGATTTTTCATTTGCACAGAGTTCTATCTGCTATAGTCTCTGATAAGGATCCTCAATTTATTTCTCGCTTTTGGAGAAGCCTTCAGGAGGAACTGGAATCTCAGGTTTGTTTGATCATGGCCTATCATCCACAGTCGAATGGCTAGATAGAGAGAGTTATACAGATTCTTGAGTATATGCTTCGTGCTTATGTTCTCAACTTTGGTGGGGCTTGGGATGGTCATTTGGGCCCGTTTGAGTTTGCTTATAACAATAGTTACTAGTTCGCGATGAGAATGGCACCTTTTGAGGCCTTGTATGGTCGGCCTTGTATGGTTGGCCTTGTAAATCTCTGTTGTGTTGGTCGGAGGTTGGGGAAAATTCCTTGGTTGGACCAAATTTGGTGCAAGAAATGATAGCAAATATTCAGTTAATCCGTCAAAGAATGTTGATAGCACAGAGCCAATATAAGTCTTATGTTGATCGACATCATAGACCTTTGGATTTTTCAATTGGTGATCAGGTGTTCTTGAAAGTTTCACCTCGGTTGGGTTATCAATGGCTTGGGAGGCAAGGGAAGTTTACTCCTCGTTTTGTGGGACCTTTTAAAGTTGTTGTGCAAGTGGGGAAAGTTGCATATCGTTTAGCACTACCACCACAACTAACGTCGATACATAACATATTCCATGTGTCGCAGCTGAGAAACTATCTCTCTGATCTATCTCATGTTTTAAGTTGGAGTGATCTTGAGATTGAACTTGATTTATCTTTGACTGAGTGGCTAGTCAGGATAGTTGATTCTAAGACCAAAGTACTTCGTGGGAGGACGATACCTTTGGTTTGTTTGCTAGGACAAAGTGGATCAACAAGCAAGATTGTATTTTGGTAAGAGGAATCAATGTAGGGAAGTTAAACATGGAGGAGTTCATACAAGCGTGGGACAAGATGGTTGATTGGTTCGAAGACCTTATCAAGGATGATCCAAATTTAGAGGTAAATGGTCTTCTTTGGAAATTACTTAGGAATACCCCATCTAATAGACTTAAATTAGATCTCAATGGCTCATCTATCTCTTATGGTGTTTAAATCTTTGTAGTTTGTACTCACGTGGGTTCTCACTTTCCCTTAAAAGTGGTTGAAAAATAAAAAAGTAATTTTTAGGTCAAGTGTGCTATGACAGCATGGTTCTGATAGTCATGAGACGTGGAAACGCAAGGCACTGATGAGAGAGCAGTGGCCTCATCTTTTTGGCATGGAAGCTTCTTCATAGGCTTTCTAGGAACAGAAAGTTTTTATGGTGGGGAGGTTGTAACATCTTGTTACCGATCTGACAGATTGTAGAAGGGTTACAGACCATGTAACTAGGTTACACGACGTGTAAGGATTTCTAGATGCAAGTTGTGAAAGGCTTCACGCTGTGAAGGTTACACGTCGTGACTAGCCTTTACACGTCGTGAGTTATTTAATGGACAATTTTTAATTTAAGGCGATATCTTTTTCGACGATTTCGGATATTAACTATTTCATGATGTGAAATTTTATTACACGTAGTGAAATACCCCGACTGTGTTTTTTTTACGGGCAGCACAGCTAAGATCTTTTCTTTCCTCCGCTCCAGTTTCAACTCCCTCAATCCAAAGCATTCCCCATGCGATCTTGAAGCTCTCCAACCATTTTGGATCCTTTCTTTTGACATTCTATCATTGTTGCGTTTGCGATGTGATTCTTGGGTAAGCGTTCTCCTTCATTCTTCACATTTATCTCTTTTTCTTCTTTTGGAATTTCAATGGATCATCCTGAAGTTGATGGATCTACACTTCGTGATGTTGGATCTCATTTCTAAGTTGAGTTTCTAGGTCCTTTACACCTTCATTCTTGTTGACAAGTGTCGTTGTGAGTTTTTTGTTTCAAGAAAAGGTAGGTGGTTTTGTCCTGATTAGCCAAATTGATCATCCTTACATTGCTTGATTTATTTCAACTGTTGATTTAAACTCAATTGCTCAAACTTGATTTCAATTGACTCGATAAAACCCAATTCCAGTGAATTGGGGGATTTGAAATGGTTTTGACACGAAAATTAAGAAAACCCTCGATTCCATTGAATTGTGGTGTGTTTATGTAAATTGGTTGATTTAAATTCTTGAATTTAAATGGTAGATTTGATAAAAATGTTTTCAATTAAATTATTGAATTTAATTGTGAAAATGAATTGTGAAATTGATGGAATTGGTTTTGAATAGATTTCAAACTTGTGAAAATGGCTTAAGAAACTTTGATAGAAACCCCGTGGTTTTATCTTTTGAAAGAGACATGTTTTTTATTAAAACCAGTTTTGGTTTTAGATGAAAAATTGACATTTTGAAATGAGATAATGGGATTTAATTGTATTTTAAGTAGTCTTAAAACATACAGCAGTGGGTCACGTTCCCAATGGGATGGTGATGAGTCGCCTTTGGCTAGTGCCAGGGGGACGTATGTATACACATATTGCTGAGATCACTTAGAGAGTGTGGAGTCTTATAGCAGGAAATATTATCATACATATTTGACAGATGACCATATTACTCGCTTGTTATTTATATTTGAGATATAAATGTATATCAATGTTATAAAACTGTTTTATGTGCTTTTTGAATTTATATAAATTGTTTTATATAAATATTTTATTTAAGACATTATTTTAGAAATATTTCATCACTTGTAAAGCCTTTGCTTAAAGTAATTTTTCCATCATTTGAACTTTATAGCATGATTTGTTTAAATGTGTTTTGAAAATGTCAAACCTGTTTATTTTAAAAATTAAAATCATTCCTTTGGTTAATCTATTGTTTTCATCTGTTATGGAATTCATGGTGAGACCCTACTGGGCTTTTTAGCTCACACCCTACTTGTGTCTTCGGGTGTTTGTAGATTATCTCCTTCCAGGTTCGAGCAAGGGGAAATGATCACTTGGAGGTGGATCCGGCTATTGAACTTTGGACTGTGAGTTATGTCCTTAGGGACTTGGGGTGTTTTTCCTCTGTTTTGGTACTTAAATTGTAGTAATTTGGGCTTTAATGTCTTGTTGACTTCTGTACAGTGGAGCTTCCTTTGTTATGCATGTTGTCTTGTTTCTTTTTTTTCCGCTATATTGTGTGGCAAATTTGTTCTCACTTGCATGTTGTATGATGGCAGGTGCTAGTCGTCAACCCGTAGGGATTAGGAACACCCTTCAAGTTATGTCAGGGCCGACTCGGTTATCGGGTTACCAGGATACCCAGGCTGGTTCGTGATAGACAATCAACAAAACGTGTTATAAATACAACACTGGTTTGTGGTTCAAGATATCTGATGATGGATGAGGATTCATATCCTACATATATTATCAACCTTCTTTGAGGTCCAATTTTTGTACATTTGGGGGGAGTAATTGGCACATATACTACACAACCAAAGATTCTTAAGTAGGAGATGTCAGGCTCTTTTCCAAATGTCAATTGGAGTGGAGAGTGTTTATGATATACACTTGGTCTGATGTGAATTAATGTAGAGGCATGCAATATTGCATGACCCCATACAGAGCTTGGTATCATTGTTCTCATTATTAATGGTCTGGCAATAAGTTGGAGGCATTTTATTAGTGATTCGACTAAACCATTTTTTGTATGCACATGGGTAACCGGATGCTCCACAGTAATTATCACGACCTCCACCCTCTAAAGATAGCGCAATGAGGGGAGAGAGATAATGACCTCTGAGTCTCATCTCTGATAGGCCCTGTATTTGGCAAAGTCTCTCATGCACATATTAAAAAAAGCATACTAATGCACCCGTGAGTAAACAGAAGAACCAACAACACCTAAACAGGTCAACTATCCATCTCAACATCACTAAGGCATGCTCACCAAACAACATAAGTCAAGTATAATAACATAATAAGAAGAATATTGATGAAGAGTAGCTGGCACCACTTTCTCATTGATTTTTCACTCTCATACCCCAACGTCAAAAGTCTTGGCACTCTCATCTCTTTCGAATAACATATACCACTACCCCACAGCACGGTCACATCACATCACGCCTGCAGACACCTGGGTCACCACCCCACAGCACAGTCACATCTTATCTCATCCGCAGACACCTGGTTCATCACATCACAACCATAACCAGAGTAGTAGGGCCTCGTGAACATGAAGGACATCAACTTTGTGCCCTCCTATCATGCACAACCCCCACCATAAGCTTCTCCACAACACGACCATATTACATCTCACCTGAAAACACCTGTGTCACCACCTCGTAGCACGGTCAGATCACATCTCACGCAAAAACACCTAGGCCATCACATATCGCTTGAAGACACTTGGTTCATCACCCAGTGCACTAACAGACTTCTGACCATCACAGCCTATACATATCTACTCACCTGGAAGAGAGAGCTGGGAAGAGCAGGTAGATAGTCATTCATCTTCATCATCAAGATGTTGGGAAACACACCCCTCACGTGACTATACAGGTGTCGGCACATAGTGTTCGATGTGGGTGGGGTGCATAAAGAAATCACAAGGAATATACAAGTATATACATATAGCAACACACAAGTCCAACATATGGGTTCATGATCAAACACTAACCAACTCACAACGTCGTCACTTTCGTTGCCACCTCTAAATACATAACACCACACAAGCCACGGGCCACAACTCACCACAAACCAATTCCATTATCCAATCCATTTGTTTCATCATTTAGCATCAACCACATTTAACCACACAACCCATCATTTATTTGCTCATTTGTCATTTTCATCTCATTAACCAAACCAAACTTGTCCCATTTCAATCATTATTAAATAATTTTTTATTTCATCACTACCCGAGCATCTAGCACAATGCAACCATACATCACAAGCAGCTCATCATCCTCATTGTACTATCGCCTCGCTGCCACATAAGCATGGTCAAACAACCACCACCTCATCACCCCAAAAGCATGGTCAAACAACCACCACTCTGCTACCCCAAAAGCACAGTCAAACCACAACCCCGCCGCCCCAAAAGCACGGTCAAACAACCACCACCTCACCACCCCAAAAGCAGAACCAAACAACCACTACCTCATCGCCCCAAAATCACGGCCACATCTCACCCATCAGCCTCATATCACATCGCAATCACACATCATCGCCCCACAAACACAATCACACATCACAACGCATCAAGACTATTTTACAAATTTAACAAAGGGGATTTTATCACATTTCACTTTGTTTTAGGGGCGTTATCACACAAGCCATAATCCTGAAGCAACAATTTCATTAGCCAAATATAAATGGTTAATCAGTTTCTATTTTAGGGTGATATCACAATAGACACAACAGTCACAACACATATCATCCAGCGCAAACAAAGCCCCCAACGACTACAATTTTCAGCAGGGCATCAAACTCATACAATCCATCATATCACAATAATATCAAAGTTGTAAAAGCATGTGAATCATTCTTTTTTCCCCTTCAATTTCAATTAGTCAATTCTTTATCTTTGATTAAGTCAGCACAACCATAACTCGTAGATGAACAAGACTAAACTCCTCATGCATGATACACAATAAAGAGAAACAGGGGACTCCCTACCTCAAAGAAGTTTTTCCAACTTTTTGCACACCACGGGGTGAAGAAGAAACGCCTGCAAACCATAACTGCACACAGGAAACTGCGGATTAACCTACACTGCACCCAAATATCATGAAAGTACAGCCCAACTAACACCCCAAGCTAAAACAACATCGCCGCAAGTGAATCCCCAAGAGAAGAACAAGAGGAAACTAACCAAGAAGAAGGAAGGGCTTACCACCGATCACCAACAGACATCCACTGAATCCAACGAATCAAAACGGAGGGGAAGGGGGCTAGAAAGCCTCCTCGGGGCGCCTAGGGTTCGTTCGGAATGAGAGGGAGAGAAGCCACAATCGAATGAAAAAAAAAATCAATTGAGAAAAGAACTTAAAACCTAGAAACCCGCCAGTTTCACATCTCGTAATATATATACACGGCGTGAATTCCTCGGGAATTCACAAAATTTCAACTTTTTTCAAAAATCACGTCGTCTCGGCCTTTATTTAATACACGTCGTGAATTCCACTTACATGATGTGTCCATCACATGGGCTCCCCCTCTACTGATTTACAAGTCGTGAACCGGCTTCACAAGCCGTAAACCGCCATTTCACGTCGTGTAAACAATACACAACGTGTATTTCCTACAGTATCTCTATTGCACCCCCAGCCTCTACCGAAAACTCCCGGAACCTCCCCCAAACACCTCTAACAACCAAAATTGGAAAAGTAACGGGTCGAGAAAGCATGGGACCTTACATCAGATACCTCTCAAACGATTCTCTCCCTCGAGAATCCAAAACCAAACCCATAAGGGAAAGGGGTGTGAATAACCACCTCGCGAGATACCTCTCAAGGATCTCATCATACCTCAAACGCCACCACCGGTCAAACACGCCAAACCAAATGGCCACAAAACATCCCGCACAACCTCATCACTACACAGCCACATCACCACAACCATCCAACCTACACACATCCCAAACCAACAACTGCACTGCCCCGAACATACGAACCAAGGAATTTCATCCTCCATGTCAAGATATTATCCGCTCTGTGTGGCACTGAATCGCCCACATGGTTTAATCACATCGCATTATAATGCATCTCGATTAGGAATCAGGACCTTCCCTTTTCATATGTCAGAACTTTATCACACATCATACATCAAGCAAAGCAGCACATATCATAAAACAGAAGGATCCAAACATCACATCACAAAGAAAAACAGAGAAAAGCAAAACTCAAAACAAATCTGGGTACTGGGCACGCATATGTGTCTCTCACTCTCAAGTACTCTCCTCCAGACCACCATGCCTCCACAACACACAAACCAAAGGGATGGTTCGTCCTCACAACACTTTCTATTGGTGATCCTAGATCTTTACCGACCGCTTTACAAACGTCGTGTTGTCCTCGATATCCAACTCTCCCTAGTCAATGACATGGGAGTCATCATGAAGATATCAACAAAGTTGAGTGACATGGAAGACGTCGTGGATCCTCTCCAACAGTGGTGACAACACCAATCGATACACCACCTTCCAACTCACCCCAACACCTCAACGGGGCCAATAAACCTAATAGAAAGCCTGCTCCCCTACCAAACTTCTATTGCCCACGTCGAGGTGAAACCTTCAAGAACGCCTGGTCCCCAACCTCAAGCTCCAAGGACCTCCTCCTTTGATCGACATAAGACTTCTTCTGATCATGCGCTACTTTCATCCTCTCATGAACAACCTGAACTTTTCTGTTGTGCTTTGTACTACATCATGTCCAAGAACTGTTGTTGCACCAACCTCCGTCCAACACAATGGAGAACGACATGGTCTCCTGTGTAAAGCCTCAAACTGAGTTTTATCGATGGACGAGTGATAGCTGTTGTTATATGCAAACTCTCCCAAAGGTAGATTTCGTATCCAAGATCCACCAAAGTCCAAGACGCACGCCCGCAACATATCCTCTAGAGTCTAGATGGTCTGCTCCGTCTGCTCGTATGTTTGGGGATAGAAAGCAACGTTGAGGTGTAACTGAGTGCCAAAAGCATGCAGTAATCCCTCCAAACTCATGAGGTAAAACATGTTTCCCAATCCGCGACAATGGACCTCGAAACTTTATGAAACCGCACCACCTCATCCACATACTTCTTAGCCAAAACATCCAATGCGTCTGACTCCTTGATCGCTAAGAAGTGGGTCAATTTTGTTAATTGGCCCACGATCACCTAGATGGCATCACAACCTCCCTAAAGCTCAGGGTAACCCTGTGACGAAATCCATCAAGATTTCATCCCATTTCCACTCAATAAAATCCAAATGCTGCAAAAAACCACCAGGAACTCGATGCTCGGTCTTTACCTACTGGAAAACCAAACACTTCGCTGCAAACTCTGCCACTACTTGTTCCATCCTGGGCCACCAAAACTGCATCCTCAATCCACGATACATCTTGGATACTCTCGGGTGTACCGCCAAAGGTGAGTTATGAAACTCACGAAGGACTCTCTCACGCATCACTACCGAACAACCTCCCACGAAACAACATCCGATTATAAACATCCTCTGACCATCCCTCCAGAACACCATCATGGCCAACACGATCACGAATCACATCTGCCTCTAAGTCTCCCCACTGTGACTCCTCCACCTGTTTCATCAGAGAAGACGGCACCGTCATCTAAAACAAACAGCATCTACCACCATTCACCCTTGCATCTAAGTGCAAGGTTGTTAACTCCTTCGTTGCTCTCCAAGCATCCCCAGACTCTCAAACAACATCCTTCCATGACTTTCTACTCAAAGTGTCGACCACAACATTCCCCTTTCCTGAGGTGTAGGAGATCTCAAAATCGTAATCCTGAAGAAACTTCATCCACTTCTGCTATCGCAGATTCAGGACACATTGAGAAAAGATATACCACAAACTCTTGTGATCTATAAAGACCACAAAGCGCTCCTCCAATGAGGTAATGTTTCCACAACTTCAGCACAAACACAACTGTTGCTAACTCCAGATCATGGGTGGTATAGTTACGCTCGCGATGACGTAACTGCCTCAACCCATAAGAGACCATTGCCCTCTATTGCATCAACACGCATCCCAATCCCAGACGGGAAGCGTCACAAAACACCTCAAGCATCACACCCTCCTTAGGCAACTGAATCGATGAAGCGCTGGAGCACTGACCAATTTCCCCTTCAGATAACCGAACGTTGTCTGGCACTGATCAGTCCACACAAAAGTCTGGTCCTTTCTGGTTAATGTTGTTAGCATGGCTGCAACTCGAGATAAATCGAGTACAAACCTTCAATAATAGCCTGCAAGACCAAGAAAACTGCAAACCTCTTCCACATTCTTAGGTGTTGCCCAAGAAACAACTACTTCGACCTTCGACGGGTCTACTGCCACACTCTGTTGAGATACCACATGTCTAAGGAAACGCACCTCTCGTGTCCAGAACTCACACTTGGACAACTCCACATAAAGATGGTGGTGTCGAATGACCAGTAAAATGCCTCTGAGATGCTCAGCATGCTCCTCTAACTTCGAGTAGATCAAGATATCATTGATGAATACGATGACGAATCGGTCCGAGAACTCATAGAACATGAAGTTCATAAGCCCCATGAACACGACTGGTGCGTTCATAACACCGAATGACATAACTACAAACTCAAAGTGCTCATACCTGCATCTAAAGTCAGTCTTCAGGATATCAGTCTTCTTCACTCTCAACTGGTGATATCCAGACCGCAGATCGATCTTAGAAAACCAACTCGCCCCCTCTCAATCAGTCAAAAAGATCATCAATCCTCAGAAAGAGGGTAACAATTATTGATCGTCATCTGAATCAACATCTGGTAGTCTATACACAACCTTAGACTATCATCTGCCTTCTTGACGAACAACACTGGAGCACCCCATGGCGACACACTGGGCGAGATAAAACCCTTCTACATCAGATCGTCTATCTGAATCCTCAACTCCCACAACTCATAAGATGTCATCAGATAAGGAGTCGTCGAAATCTGAGAAGCACCAGACTGCAAGTCTATCCTGAACTCAACATCAAGTCAAGAGGGTAGCGTCACAACCTCCACAGTAAAAACATCCAGAAACTCCCCAACGACCTTGGGGACCCCCACTGTCCCAGTATCCACTGATTCCACCGACAACTCAACCAACAAAGAAAGAAGAGGCTCCACACACCGAATGTCCACTGACAACCCTGCTCACCAACAAAAATCACATGTTGGTCATCCACGTCTGAGAAAACAACTCTTCTCCAGAAGCAGTCAATAACAGTATGCACGAACTACAAATACTCGATGATAAACATTGTATGACTGCATCTGTAGTAAGAAAAAATCCCCATAGTATTGATGTGGTCTCATCATCAGTCTACACCCCAAGCACGCATCAAACAAGTTGGTCTGACCTCTGACTGACATAGTCAACACCAGGGGTACGGGAAACCTCTCTACGGTTGGTCCCAGAGCACAGATTAGAGTGAGTGCAACAAAGGAGTGTGAAGCTCCTGAATCAAACAAGGCACAAACAAGGTTACTAAACAACTTGATCGTACCTCTGACGATCTTTGGCCCCTCTAGCATTGTTGCCTCCACTGCGTGCAACTGGCCACACACAGCTCCTCTACCTCTCTACTAACAACCACCTCCATGACCACGCTCAGGTCAAGATCCCTGAACACGAGGAACATCCTGAGGTTAACCTCTACCCACTCCATCTCCCCTCAGAGGAGCATAAGTCTGCTGCTCTTGTTGCTTAAACAACCTCACTGGAAACTATTGTTGAGGCTAGCGTTGAACCTATTCACCGCCACCAAACTGAGCTTGGGGAACTACTGGGCACTGGTTCTGGCGATGGCCACAAACCCCACAACCAAAACACACTATCCTGATATCTTTAGGAAAAGCACAGAAACCACTGGTCCGAGAAGGCTAGAAGGGAAGTAGCAGGGGTCGACTCTCTGCTAGTTGAAACCTCAAAGGATCTGGCACTCGAGACCTACCACTGACAACTCTGCTCCTCGAGGAACCTTGTTGGTTCACCTATCGTAGCAAACCTCCTCGTGAGTGCATTTGCTTGATCACCTCCACCTTCTTCTAAACCTCCAGATTCATCAGCAACGTAAAAGGAGTAATTGCATACTAGATAGAAGGACGGAGTGCCTCCGAAAGACGTCTCGCACAAGACTAATCATCCGGAAAATGATATGGGGGAAAATGCATAAGGTCCTCCAGCCAACTCTATGTCTCCACATCTGAAACACCGGCCTCATACTTCCCCAAAACCTGTTGTTGGAAAGTGCACAACACTCTCTGTCAAACATCATCCTCATTTGTCAAATCAACCCTATGGCGATCAATCAGATCAGCCTGTTGAACCTCAACTGCCTAAGCCACACGCAGACGACGAACAGGAACCATGGCTGAAAGAGGAAACAAATATTTCCTAAACAAATATTTCCTAAACTCTGGTAGTCTGTGCACTGGATCATAGGGGGGCCTAAAATCTCGCTTCCTAATCGTTCTCTCTGACCTATGTCACGTACCAAGGTCAACTAGTGTTGTTATCATACCAACCAATGCAATTTTCATTATGTCTAACTCTAAACTTCATCATATCTCTCAACCTCCCTCTGATACCACTCTGTCACAACCCTCTCTCTCCAAAGATACTGCAATGAGGGGATAGAGATAATGACCCCCACCATAAGTTTCCCCACAGCACGGCCATATCACATCTCGCCCGAAATCACCTAGGTCACTGCCCCACATCATGGTCATATCACATCTCGCCCGAAAACACCTGATTCATCACATATCATCTGAAAACACCTAGGTCACCACCTAGTGCACTAACAGACCTCCATCCATCACAACATATGCATATCTACTCACCTGGAAGAGAGAGCAAGAAAGAGCGGGTACCCAACCAGTCATCCTCATCACCAGGATGTTGGGAAAAACAACTCCCGCGTGACTATGTGGATGTCGGCACATAGTGCTCAACAAAGGGTGGAGTGTGTATAGAAATCACAAAGAATATAAAAGTATATACATATAGTCACTCAATCTCAACCTGTGGGTTTACAACCAAACACCAACCAACTCACAACATTGCCACTTTCGGTGTCACCTCTAAATGCATAACACCACACAAGCCACAATCCACAACTCACACCACCAACCAATTTCATTATCCAACTCATTCATTTCATTATTTAGCATCAACCACAGTTAACGATACACCCTATCATTTATTTGTTCATTTGTCATTTTCATCTCATTAACCAAACCAAACATCAGCCATTTCAATCATTATTAAATAACTATTTATTTCATCATTACCTGAGCATCTAGCACAACGCAACCATACATCACAAGAAGCCCATCATCCCCATCGTATCATCGCTTCATCGCCTCACAAGCACTGTCAAACAACCACCACTTCACCGCCCCAAAAGCATAGTCAAACAACCACCACCCCCATCGCCCCAAAAGCACAGCTACATCTCACCCATCAACCCCACATCGCATTGCAATCACACATCATCAGCCCACAAGCAGGGTGACACATCACACCACATTAGGGGCGGTATCACACAAACCATAATCCTAGGGAAACCATTTCATTAGATGAGTATTAGTGGTTAACAAATTTTCATTTTAGGGTGATATCACAACAGACACAGCAATCACACCACATATCATCCAGTGCAAACAAATCCCCCAACGGTCATAATTTTTAGCAGGACATCAAGCTCATACAATCCATCATATCACAATAATATCAAGTTGTAAAAGCATGTGAATCATTCTCGTTTTTCCCTTCAATTTCAATTAGTCAATTTTTTATCTTTAATTAAGCCAGCACAACTCGCTACGCACCGCGGGGCGAAGAAGAAACGCCTACAAACCCCAACCTCACACAGGAAACCGTGGATCAACCTACACCGCACCCAAAGATCATCAAAGTGCAGCCCAACTCACAACCCAAACTAAAACAACATCACCGCAGTGAATCTCCAAGAGAAGAACAAGAGGAAACTAACCAAGAAGAAGGAAAGGCTTACCATCAATCGCCAACGGGCATCTACCAAATCCAACAAATCAAAACGGGAGGAAGGGGGCTAGAAATCCTCCTCAGGATGCCTAGGGTTCATCCGGAACGAGAGGGAGAGAATCCACGACCGAATGAGAAAAATCGGCTAAGAAAAGATCTTAAAAGCTGGAAGTCCACCGGTTTCACATCGTGTAATATATATACACGACGTGAATTCCTCAGGAATTCAAAAAAAACAACTTTCGTCGAAAATTGTGTCTCCTCGGCCTTTATTTAATACACGTCGTGAATTCCCCTTACACGACGTGTAATCCATCTCACGGGCTCTCCCTCTTCCGATTTACAAGTCGTGAACCAGCCGGCTTCACAAGCCGTGAACCACCATTTCACATCGTGTAAACAATACACAACATGTATTCCCTACAACAGCTCTATTGCACCTCCAGCCTCCACCGAAAACTCCTGAAACCTCCTTCGAACACCTTCAACCACCAAAAATGGCAAATTCATGGGCTGGGAAGGCACAGGACGTTAAAGTAATCCTCATTGCCATAAAATAATCATTGAAAGTTTGAGAGGTAAATTCTCCATCATTATCAAGTCTTGATTTCTTGATGACATAATCAGGAAATTGTGCTCTCAATTTAATTATTTGAGCATGAAATCGTGAAAACAATACATTATGTGTTGAGATCAAACATACATGTGAACATCTCAAGATGCATCAATTAATATCATAAAATATTTAAATGGTTCACATGATGGATGAATTAGTCCACATATATCCCCTTGGATTCGTTCAAAAAAAGGTTGGTATCTCAGCCTTAATTTTAGCTAGAGATGGTCTCACAACTAGCTTTCCAAGAGAACAAGACTTGCATGGAATTTTTTTAATGGAGACCTTCTGGACCATTATTGAATGTCCATGAGAACTTTCAATAATTTTTCTCATCATTTATAAACCAAGATGACTTAATCGGTCATGTCACAAATTAACAATTTGTGATCCATTCTTTACTACCATATGTGTTTTGATTGCACTTATATATGTATAATGCAATCCAGATGATAATTTTTATAGTCTTTATAGTACATGACTCTTTCGAAATTTATTAATAGTAATGCACATGTATTTTTCATTTCTCTCAGATATAGTTTGGGTATCATACTCATGCATGTATATATCATTGAAATTTAACAAATTTCTTTTGGATTTTGAGGAAAACAATGCATCTCTTATAAAGAACTTTGTCTCATTAGGTAAATAAAAACTTGTTTTACCAGTCTCTTATATCAAATTTGCAAGACCTGATGTATTCACAATTGGTCTTGTTGGTTTAAGATCAAAAAAATATTTTATTTTTAAGAATTGTATGCATTGTTCCACTATCTGGTAAGCAAAACAATAATATTATAAGAAACGCTTTATGAAATTCAAATAATACAACATCAAAGATATAAGGCATACATAACAAAACACCATATCACACATATTATAACTATTGTATTTTTTTTGAATTGTTTTTAGCTATCATCTCATCAAATTCACAGGTAAAATCACATGTTTCGAGGTAAGTTAAGTGTAGTTCATTCTTCCTTGCTTTAATAAACGATTTATAGAGCTTACAAAGATCTTTTAGGGTTCGGCAAACTCGGGACCAACATCCCTTAGAACCACACCTATAACAGGAATCTTCAGGATTTCTCATAGTGCTTGAGTTGATACTTCTTTGATTCTGAAATTCATTTCGAGTGTGCTCACAGTTACGACCACATCATCGGTCGCGCCTACCGCCAAAGTCACATCCACCACGAGAATCACGCCCCTGAATTCTTCTGTGATTATTTTCATGAAATATAACATTTGATTCAAAAAATGTTATTGTTGAACCAATAGGACGAGACTGATGATCTTTAATCAACAAGTGATGATAATATAAGATTAGAATATTTTGTATACCCTCACAAGCGATATTGTTGTTGTAAAGTGACGAGAGATTCATGAAATGACGTATATGACTTTTCAAGCATATCATCATTTGTAATCCTAATACCAAATCGTAAAGCATTCCATTCATCACGGGTCACGGGAAGGACGACCTCCTTTTGATGATCATACCTCTCTTTCAAACTCTTCCAAAACTTGCATGGATGTCCTTCTGTGAGGTAATCACATTTCATTCCCTAATCGAGATGTTTTCTGAGAAAAATCATCTTCTTTGCTTTATTTTAGAGAGTTTGTGAATATTTTCTTTAATTGTTTTTGTGAGATCCATCGATTCGAGATTTATCATGATTCGAGAGTGATGAATTTGAGTTTCATGAGATTTATCATGATTATAACTAAGATGGAGAGAGAAAGAAAAAAAACTTTATTATTAATCAGAATAAGAATACAATGATAGTTTATATTTGGCTTAACGCGAATATAATAAATAAAAACAGCATCAAAACATCAAAATCATGTTATTATTATCGCTCAATAAATTTCTTTTTTAATATATCTCACCTTAAACGGTTAATAAATTTTTCACGTGGAGGTTTAAAATAAATAAATCAATATATCGCATCACTCGTTTAAAACTTTCAGACGGTGAGAATAAGGTTTAAAATAAAAACATATATTTCTCCCTTTTTTGAGCATTCGTGTTGATAATGTGTTTTGAAAACAAAATTGAAATGCATAAAAATTGAATAGTGGAGAAAGATGAGTAGGAAAAAAATAGATATTTTATTAAGGATTATTGTGCCGCCTTTGTATATGTCACATTTAGTGGCTGCCTAACATAAACAAGCCTTTCGATCATACTTTTTTTTCAAGGTCCGATTAATTAACAAGTCAAGTTTGGGTCAGTCCAACCATACTCGATTAATAAAGGTCGAACCCGACAAGCTCACCCCGTGTACAGGTCTAATTATAATAATATTTTAGAATATTAATATTGTAAATATATTATTATTCGTCAATGTATTTATAATTATATACAGTTGGGATCATGACTTAGTGGTAAATCTAATCAAGGGATCAAACTGTTTGCCCCCAATTTATGGGAGGTTTTCAAGCCCTTTCGTGCAAAAAAAAAGTCACTCGTGTGGAAGCGGTACACATAGACATGGGCATTGCGGTGTTTGTTGAGGGGCTTTGCGAGGATACGGGCGTGGGGCGGCTTCGCAATGGTCAATGTAGGGACATTAAATACACGTGGGATGACGCGTATATGGGGGTGGTGGGCTTCATGAATATTTATGCGGGGTATCGGGAGTGGCATGTGCGCGTAGGACCACTAGGTGTTGTGGACGGGCTTCAAGCCTTAAAAAAACATTTGGGCCTTCTGGGTTGTTCAAAAAATTGGTATTCTTACGGGCTAAAGTTGTGGGCTTACCATAGTCATATAAAATTATAATAAAAGGTCAAGTTGTGATGTGGGAGTTGTGTTGTGGATGTGCTCTTGTGAGTGGTAGGGTTCAGTCCATGTTGGTTCATTGGGTGTCCATGTATGTTTGTGTTTGCACTTATGTGCCTCGAGGTGGCATGCAAAGTCTTTGGGATGATGTGGATTTGCTCTTGTGGGGGAGTACCATGTAATTCTGCATATGACCAGAATTCAAACGTTAACATACTCTCTTAGGAGGGATTACTAGGCCATTTATGGATGATGATGTAGGTGGTGACACGGACATGGGTGCAGGCTCAGGTACACGGTGATGCGGGAGGTGACACAGCGTAGAACATAGGGGACTTTGGGCCATCAAATGGTGGGCCTTTGAGCCACAGGGCTTACAGGCCATTAAAAGAAATGGTTTTCAAACCACAAGGCCTCCAGGTCATCATCAGTAGGCAGCAGATGATATGGCGGGACCAGGGGAATGGTTTGGCGCAATAGACAGATTGTGCACCATGGTGACACGCAGGCGTAGTTGGGTTGGCAGCCTTGAAAGAGGAATTGGCGTGTTGGTGCCTATCAACTAGTCTTTCGTCCTCATGGATTTCAGATGTGGAACATAAGGGTGTCTTACCACATGGCTATCTACAATGGGATCAGTTTGACAACGTGGCATGACGGGTAAGCGATGCAACGAGACGTCACACGGGCACTATTAAGTGGGTGGCTTGAAAAAGAGATGGGTCTCCTGGCACCTATCATCTGACCATCTTCCCACACGGATCTCTAAGGCGGAGATACAGAGGTGTCCTGCCATGATGCATCGAAGGGGAGCATGACGCAACAATTCTTAACAGAGGGCGACATAGCTTTCAGACTGGTTACACAATGCAATGTCAACTAAGTGGTGGCGTGACATAAGACCGATGACACGGTATGATGTAGGTTGTTCATTTGGGCCTTTGAATCATCTTCTTTAAGGGCCTTCAGGCATTCAGTTGGGTCTTCGAATCATTAGGAACTTGGGCATTCGAACCATAAATATGTAATAAAATAAATCCAATTGATGTTTGCCATTTCTCATGGGAAATATGGACTTGATCACTAGGTGTTTGGGTGTGTGTTGTGTACGGTGTGTAATCCCTTCAAACTAATATAGATGTTATAATCATATTTATATTTTATAATATTTAATATCATAAATATATTATTATTAATAAATGCATTTCCATGCACAAATTATTTATATTTCATAATATTAAAATTATTTTTATTCATAATTATATTTTAATGACAATATAATATATTAGTGTAAATATATAATATTATTATTATTGTTATTAGATATAATTATAATTATATTTTATAAAAATATTATTATTCGTAAATATATTTTTTCATAAATATAATATTATAATTATATTATTGTTGTTCTATTATAGGATGCATCTCGATTTTCTAGTGAGTGTATCCCAAATTCCATCATCATCTGGTTATGAAATAAATTCTACTCAAAAATCTTAAATTTGTTGATAAAATAAACGTACATTATTTAACAATTTACTTCTAAATGAAGAAAAAAAAATTTAAAAAAAAAAGCATTCTAAAAAACATGCTTCTAATTGTAAATAGTTGAAATGAAGGGGTCATTATAATTGTAATAAATTCAATCGTAAAATAATTTAAGCAGTTACAAATGTGTTGGCAAATTTAACATTTACAATTAACATTTAAAAAAATTATAATTATAATTATCTCGGTAGACATCCCTACAAACATTTACATGAAAACATTATAAAATTTGATTAATTGTGACATACCTGCGACATGAATCTGCTAAATTTTATAATGTTTTAATGTAAGTATCGGTTGGATGTCTACTGAGAGGTCTCTCAACGTATTATTAAAGAATATGATAATCAGATCCCCAAAAAATTCAATTTTTACTAAACAAGTCTAAAAATGTACAGAGCCGGGTGAATTTTCATGAAAAATCATAACCTACTCTTTCGGTTTTTGGTTCTGCAAGTAACTGGAGACCCCGAAAGCAACTCCTCCGGCGAGAAACAGGACAACCGTGGGGGTGAAGGTCGGATACAGATACCTCGCCAGCCATTTATCCAACTCCTCCGGAAGGAAGCCTGCAAGATGAATCCTACACTCATTTAAAAAAGCCTCTGAGCCTAGCTCAAAAAGATAAGAAACTCTAAATTGACTTTCATGCCCTTTCAGAATCAAGAGATGTGGAGATTGTTTCTGACACCGGAAACAATCATTCAATCTCTTGATTTAGGAAGGACATGAATTCCAATTTAGGGCTTTTCGTTTTCAAGCTAGAAAAATAGCTACAACCACTACCCACCATTTTTCATATTACTCTTCTTCCCCACTTTCCAACATGGGAGAGATGGTTACAAGGATGCAACTTTATTTATAAAGGTGCCAATTAAATGAGTGGATAATGTGAATGACACCTGATAATTTGAGTCAAGGATTGACTGGAAATAATGACACGACCCAATAATTGTTCGTTTTATTGAGGTTGTAGTGCCGCTGCATTACCCAATGCCTATGTCCACAAATTATTCCAATTGGGCGATCAAGATAGAAGCAAACATGGAGGGCCCAGGGAGTCCGGGAAGCCATTGAGCCAGCGGCCAGAGTGGCGATGGAAACAAGGACAAGAAGGCACAGGCATGCATTTTTCAAGTTGTACTTGAGGATGTGCTGTTTCAAATCACCAACAAGAAGATAGCAAAGGAAGCGTGAGACAACCTTAAAACCCAGCATCCTGGCATTGATCGGGTAAAGAAGGCAAGAGCACGAACACTAAAGAGCAAATTCAAACTAGTTCAGTGAACTCAGAACCGCTATAGCGGATGGGGCACACTTGTCAAGTAATTGTTTGATTCCGTTCCTGACAAATACTTGCAAGTTGTAGCCAATCGACCTGTTGAAGGCGTATGAGGAGTGCATGCACAAAGTCAATGATCGTGGCAACCAACTCCTATTCACTCATACAAAGTGGATTGTGCACACAAAAAAAGGCAGTGGAGAGTTCGACAGCCTTGAGGGGCATGGCCGGGAAAGAGGATGCGGAAAGTGGCACGGTTGCAGCAAGGGCGGTTGAGGCAATACCTGCATGCCATGCCAGGCTGGTATCAGCGGTACCGGCAGCAGCAGCAAGAACAAGAGCCACGTAAAATCCTTTAAATGTAATAACATGGGGCATTATGCCTCCAAGTGTCAAAGAAAGTGATGTGAAGAGGAGGCTAATTTCACTCACACGCGCCCATGATGAAGAACCGACACTAATGTTAGCGGTGTCTCAGGAGGAAGTGCCATGCTACTAAATGAATATGAGGTGATGCCGAAATTGCATGGTGTCGAAGAGAAAATCCACATTGATGTCTAATATCTAGACAATGAGGCCACCAACCACAGGCCACTGAGCGAAGTTTCAACAGCAAGATGAGAACATCACCGGCCAGGTTAAATTTGGCAATGGTTCTACTGTGCAGATCATCAGCAAAGCATTCATCTTATTCCAGTACAAAAATGGTGACCAACACATCCTCCCGGAGGTATACTACATACCCAGGCTTTGTGGTCATATTAAAAGTCTTGGGCAAATGATGTGGAGGATAAGAACGAGTGATTCCGTGAAGATATATGACAGAAGCGGCACACTTCTGATGTTGGCTAGGCTTTCACTAAGTCGGGTTGTACATGATCCAGCTGGAAACTAGCAAGTCGATATGCCTCATCATGGCAAGCCTAGACGACCCAGCATGGCTCTGGCATGCGAGGCTTGGCCATATCGATTTTCATGCCGATAAGTGGATGGTTGTCGGGCTCCCAGTGATCATTCGCCCGAACAAGTTGTGAGAAAAATGCCTGATCACCAAGCAAACAAGGAGTTAATTCCCAACCCAAGCAAACTTCAAAATGAAGAAGCCATCGGAACTGTTGTATGCTGATCTGTGTGGACCCATCACACCCTGCACTCTTACAGGTGACAACTATTTCCTTCTCATTGTTGATAACTGCGACCGCTGGATGAGGGTTTACATCATACACACAGAGTCAAACGTGCTCCAAGTTCAATCCACCCGCATCTCCATGAGCTGCAAGTACGCCTAGCATTGATGAGGGACCGGTTCAGAATCGGTCACTCACCGACATTTACGCCGAGGCTGAAGAAGTGCAGCTCCCAGATGATCTGCTGCTTCTGAGGGCTGACGAGTCGACCTCCTACCGTGAATCAACAAATGAGGCTGCTTGGGAACAAGCCATGGTGAAAGAGTTGAGTCCATCGAAAAGAGCAACACTGACTCTCACCGAGTTACCGCTGGGGCAAAAAACCATTGGGCTAAAATGGGTGTACAAGCTGGAGAAAGACTCTGAAAGCAACATTGTCAAGCACAGGGCAAGATTAGTTGCAGAAAGGGTAGATTTTAAAGAAGCATTTGCACCGATGACCAGACTTGATGTCGTTCATGAATACTTGTCTTGGCAACCAATCAGTGTTTTTTGAATGGTGAGCTAGAAGAAAAGTTGTGTAAACAGGGCAAGATTAGTTGCAGAGGGTTACGTCCAACAACAAAGGGTAGATTTTAAAGAAGTATTTGCACCAATGATGTCGTTCATGAATACTTGTCTTGGCAACCAATCAGTGTTTTTTGAATGGTGAGCTAGAAGAAAAGTTTCCATCACTCAACCGAAGGGGTTCACAGTGCAGAATAAAGAACATCTTGTCTACAAGTTGTCAAAGGCGCTCTACGTTCTTCATCAAGCCCCAAGAGATGACATGTGCAAGTTGTGTAAACAGGGGGAGAAGAGAAAATTGTTGTCATCGTTGGTGTCTAGGTTGATGACTTGGCTGTCAAAGGGAAAAGCACCAAAGAAATCAAGATCTTCACAGAGAAAATGATGACAGAGTTTGAAGTTAGTGATTTGGGGTCCTCTCGTACTACCTTGGCATCAAAGTTCAGCAGGAGGGTCAGACTAAGCTCAAATGGTCAGCCTATGCTAAGGTGCCGCTCCGGTTCGAGATGGGTGAATGCAATGCGGCCAAGCTTCCCATAAAGCATAAACATCAATTGCACAAAGATCGCCAGTAAATGCTACAAGTACAGGCGTGCCATCGGCTGTCTCGGATATCTTTATACATGGCCGAATCACACTTATTTCATCGGAATAGAAAGTAAATACATGGAGAAGTCCACTGTAATGCATCACAGGGCGGTGAAGCATATATTAAGGTACTTGAAGGATGCAATTCGTTTTGGGCTGGTATATAAAAGAGGACGGTGTAAATAAGAACTTGTCGAATACACAGATAGTGATCCAGGCGGTGATCCTGATCATAGAAGACGCACATGGTGTTTTACATTTACATCAATGACGGTCTAGCCTCATGAGGTTCACAGAATCACACTTATTTCATCGGAATAGAAAGTAAATACATGGAGAAGTCCACTGTAATGCATCACAGGGCGGTGAAGCATATATTAAGGTACTTGAAGGATGCAATTCGTTTTGGGCTGGTATATAAAAGAGGACGGTGTAAATAAGAACTTGTCGAATACACAGATAGTGATCCAGGCGGTGATCCTGATCATAGAAGACGCACATGGTGTTTTACATTTACATCAATGACGGTCTAGCCTCATGAGGTTCACAGAAACAGATGATTGTGGCTCTATCATCCTATGAGGCCAAGTTCGTGGTGGCAACTGCAGTAGCATATCAGGCACTGTGGTTGAGATGTTTAATCAGTGAATTGACATGATGCAAGCCCGCCGAAGCCAGTGACTTTCTTCATTGACAACAAATCTGTCACAGCCCTTATGAAGAATCCAGCGTGTTGAGTTTGTGAGCATGAGAGAACAGCGAGCCGATGTTCTGAAGAAGGCGCTGACGAACATGAAGTTTGTTGTCATGCGACAACTGCTGGGAATGTGTGATCTTGAACCACCTCTGGATTTGGGGGGAAATGACGGCTAATAATCAGAACGTTGTTTAATGGCCCCTGTAATGGTGTCAAGTTAATAAAACCCAATAATTGGAGTCAAGGATCGACTAGAAATAATGGCACAACACAATTATTATTGTTTGTTTTTTTTTCCTTATAAAATAGATGTTTTCCCTTTTTTTCATCTAAACAAGGCTGGAGTCATGGAGTAAGGAAAGAGTATAAAAACATAATATGAGTCAGTTGATCCCTTAAGTGACGTAAAAGATTGTTATATACATGACAAGAGCTGAGCTCTCATAAGAGTTATAAACACTTTTCAATAAATGTTCTCAAATGCAACCTAGACCGATGAACATGCCTAAGAAATACATGCTAGTTAAATTTGGAGGAAATGTGGCATTCAAAGGATGAACACAGAAGTGAAATCTGTTGGATTGGTGTAGTCGATCCGGTTTGGATGTTCGGGCCAAATGCTTGTGGTCTGTACTGCGCACCAGGCCGCAACTTCCGCGGGTGGAGCTCTGCAATGAGTTCGTCGGGGGTTGCAGGGGGGTAATGCGCCATTGCCCCGGGGGCCGAAAGTTCCCGGCCCAAATTTTCGAGAATGTAGCAATGCTGACCACTGTAGCAGAACTGACTGACAGACACCAACAGGGCACTGTAGCTTTTCGAACTTCTAGCCGGCACCCACTATAGCACTTTTGACTTGGGTGGCTGCCTTTAACCGTAGCGATGCAAACTTCATGTGCAGTTGGTAAAACGGTGGATCGTCTTTCTCCTTTTGTAGCTCATTTCGGAATAGGGTTCCTTAGTGAGAAACTCTTAGAAATCTCCCTGTAATTTGTGCGTCCAACATATAGTGAAATTCTGCCTCTTCGTGGATGTAGGGATTATTCCCGAACCACGTAAATTCTTGTGTTCTCAATCTGTTTTTTTCCCCTTTTACTCCTCCAAATCGTTGTTTTGTCGTTGCGACTCCCGACGTTTCCGCATCAGAATCTTGATGAAAGGGCAGTTTTTCAAGACTTATGGGAACACCCATGACTACAAGGAACTAACAAAAAATGAACCTGGGTGGCTGATTTGAATCCCCCGCCATATGAATTAATCTTTAAGACTTCCAGAAATACACCGCTAATACTCATGTCCATCCGAGAGCATCTACACATTAAGAGGTCCATTCCAACAGGTTTAACCTTTATTAGATTGACCGTCTCATACATCTGCATTAGTACATTGCTAGGTCTATGCTACACATGCTCAAAGTCTGCTAGAAAATATTCTTTGATTTTGCCCAGAATCAAAGCTGCTCCAAATTTTGCAGAAATCACTTCATTATGATTCTGTACCTTCCAGTTTTACAACACCAGGATGAAATTATGCATTTCATAACTTATTTGGTCTTGGGTTATTTGATAATAGCCTGACCTATTGGTACGCCATACAAATGAGCCTTGTTGCTCCTTTGCATAGCTCCCCTTATAAATTGAATGTAGTAGAACCCTCGCACTGCAAAACCTTGTTCGACTAAGATATTCACAATCTTTAAAAATTATAAACGCTTATAACAATAGTTCATGCAGTAACAAGGAATGCATTTTTTAAATCCCTTGCGTTCTGATTTTAAAAGCTGCGGCAGAATCGTGAAACAGGAAAGGAATCGAGGAGGTGAAAAATTATGCAATTTTACCTGAAGCCGCGAGAACAATGCCCTCGATAAAAATGGTCAAACCCAGCCCTAGCCAGAGTAGAACAAAAGTACTCTCTCTCTTCGTTTTCTCCGCTGATTGATCCTGTTTCTGTGCATACGAAAACGAGGGCTTAATCACCGGCGACCGCCGTGTGACGGTCGGTCTCTCTCTTCTACTCTTTTGCATCTTCTTCTTCCTCCCGTCGACGATGGGGCTCGAAGAAGAATCTCTGGCACGGCCAAATCCAAGGCCGGAAGAAGTGGGTTTGTCGGACGGAGGGGAAACGGGAGAGGAATCGGCGGTGGCATCGTCATCGGCGGCAGTGCCGCCGGATGCTTCTGATGATGAGTTTTGGGATTTGACGGGGAATATGGCTACGGCAGCGGCGGGGTGAGGGAGGAGTGATTTCGAATTGCAGTGGAGGGCGTATGGTTTGTTCTGAAAGGGAAGAGATCGGATCGGCAGCGTCGTCATTTTCAACCTGTTGGCTCTTGCATTCAAACCGATCCCCAAGGAGTCGGTTCGCCTGAATTCGCCCAAAGTTATCTCAACAAATCAGAGGATTCCACGTGTTTGGATGCAGTAAGACCCGTCAGATGGAGTTTTTTTTTTAAGGGTTTTACTATTTAAAAAAAAAATTAAAGAAAGGGGTGGAATTTGATGAAGTAGTACTAGTCCTATTGCACAACGTATTCCGTTAATAGTTTTTATTTTAATAAGAGATTAATATTTATAAAATTTGAGAATAAATGGTAATGTGGAGAAAATTTTAATTAGAAAGTAATGGTTTACGATAATAAAATAGGAGTGCATAAAATATGAAGACACCATTCAAATAGTTGAAAATAAAAATGATAGAGTAAAAGTATATGAATTTTTAAATTTTGAGGAAGAAGATTTGAATTCATATTAAATTTCGATCACAATAACTATAATGCGGGTACTGAAATAAAGTCAAAGAGAAATCAAAGATAAGAAAGTGGTTGTAATAATAAAATTGAGAAATGTAGAAATAAATGAAGTAATAATAAATTGAATGAGTAGGCTGTTAGGGAGAAAAGAAAATGGAGTGAAACTATTCATCTTGTATGTGGAACAATATATAATGAGGGGCATAGAGATCAGAGACCAAGATGAAACAGAAGATGCAATCAAATAAAATAAATAGATAAAGACAGAGAGTCTACAGCCACTTCATAATACTCGACAACGTGAAATTGATTAAAAAAACAGATAAAGACAAATTGAATCTGGTTATTTCTTCACTAATTGTCAATGGTCTTGGGTTGTATATCTATATTTAGTACCCAACCCGTGCATTTGCATGACATGATCATTTAATTACACATTCATATACACATAATTTGGATTTTTTCCAATATGAATTTCTGGAAAATAAATGCATAATGGAATGAACTTATATTCTATATAAGTTCGTACTTGTAATGCATAATGGAAAAAAATTGATTACATGATCACATACAGTAGTCATGTCACACTTATTTTTTATGTAAGTGAAAACTAATAGTGTATATGACAATTTCTATACAAGTGCAAACTGGTAATGCAGATGAAAGTAAAATTATTTAACCTAGTTAATCATATAAGATAATTAAAGATTATTTGTATGACGAAATTGAGAAAACAATATCCTATATATTGTAAATACAGGTATGTGAATACATAATATTAAGAAAGCAATAGTAATATTTCTAGATGTCATGTATGCAATTTTAATGTAATTTCAAAGAATATATACACATGCATGAATATAGAATGCATAATGTATATATACATGTCATCACAAATTAATGAAACAAAGAGATCGTTGAATCATCAGTGTTTTCTCTACATTAAGTACCTACACCTTTCTCACGAGTGGCTATGCTGCATCCACTTTTCCTGCTTCTCGATGCTCCTTTACTTGTTGAAGGAGGTACTTGATTTTTTCCTCTAGCACATATAGATGTCCTCCCTTTTCAGCTGAGATTGGTGGTGGGGGTGCAACATCAACTTCCTGAGCAAGGTGTTCTCGCCCACGCCTAACTCTTATGTCAAGAATCCGATCAGCAGAATATTTAAGAACCTGTTACAGAGAGTATAAAAAGAGAATAGTTTCAGTGTACTACTGATTGATACTAATCCAACTTGTAGGAAAAATAAAGTATGAAACAGGATATTGAACTATCACATACTTTTGACTAAAATGTGCAAGGTTTTTTTTGAAACTGGATTTGAATGTAATTGAACCAAAAAAGTATAATATGCGGGTGATGTACTAATCCAATAAATTCATTAATTTTTTGTAACTGTTTAATGTGACTGGACATTAAATCTATTAAAAAATGTATGAATCTTTATATGAAATCATTAATCCATTTTCCCACAGCTGTGACGCACATGACGTTAACTGCTTAACCTAAGAAGCGACTTCAATTACACATTATGTCAATTGCTTAACATAATAGTAGAAACACAACATATTAACAATGAACAAACTAAAAGTGAATACAATATTCTAAAAGTGATTAGAAACACAGTTATAGTGGAATCAATTTTTTGTGATTGTAACATATTAATAGTGAACCCAACATATCATTCTATCCATGAAAAATTAGTTAACATAACATACTAACTGGAAACACGTCTATAGTGGATTCACTTGACGATGGAAACCGAAGTTAGGTCGACTTACTACTACTGAAATCATTCACTGATTCTATAGAAAAGGCATGAGGAAAATAGTTTAAACTACCGAAATACCTGTGTTGAAGACAACCGAAGCACACCCTAGATGCTTATTATGAACAGACATGCCCCTGGAAGACACAATATACCCAGGAAAAGAAGTAGACATGCCTAGGATTGAAGAAGACAAATATCCTGCCTCTGATACAGAATCCTGAAAAAGAGGTAATTGTATGACAACCCTGATTTTATTACAAACTTAAACATGATTTATTACATAAAACTTCACTTGATACAACAAAGAAGATCGAGAGGTTTAGTGTCTTTGGGGCTTATAATTATTACATAAAAACTTAAAACATTAAATACAACATCTTTATTGAAAACTTTCTTTACATGACCACTACATTCCCTAGTACTTAGCATTGCATGGGATAACCTGAGGACATGCATAAGAAAAGGGTGAGCTATAAAGCCCGGTAAGGGAGTACACATGGAATAACATGAGGAGTACAATACATGTTAGGAAATAGGCATATCAATAGAGCATAAGAGAAACATGAACATAAAAACATGATAAAGCATGATAATCATAACATGGAAATGTGGCAACAACACTTAACATAGAATTAGCATGAGCCATGGCCCATTGCACATAAAGCATGAGTAAATCCTCATTGCACATGAAGCACGAGTAAACCCTTGTTGCACTTGAATTAGCACGATTCAACACTCATTGCACATGACGTATCATGATACTATACTTTACCCAATGCATTGGAGCGCTATAAGGGCGCACCTTTCTTAAACATTTCATTTCATGCATAAGTGTGCCACATGGATCATAAAACATGGATTCATAAAACATAATAATTTATTTCACGATAAAGGAATGTGAAATTAATACATGAAACTTTATAATCAATAAGTAAATGTGCATAAAGGTGAATACCCTTGATGGAGAAATGAGCATGGTATTCACTACACAATGACATTGGCTTAGAAAATCGGTGCGATTTTGGCAGCGTAACGGCGTGACATAAGAATTCATAAAAATGGTTGATGAAAGAGAAAGGGGTTCCTAATCATATTTACATGTAATGGACAATAAGGAGGTCATATAGATACATGTCCCAACAATTGTAATGGAATTTAGATTCATGATACAAAAGTATTGCTTGAATGTAAAAGAGGAGAGAGAAGTTCCTTTCGGAATTTCGGCATAGTAACGGGTGTACATAGGAGACATTTAATGAGAGAGAAAGGGTCTCCCAACATTCAAACATAAAGAGGGAAGTATGAGGGAGGTGAGAAAACATACCCCAACATTCATAATTGAAATTAAAAGGGCAAAACAACTTAAAGAAAATTGGACAAAAAAATGAGAAAGGAAGAAAAAACCCTTACTTGGAAGTGTGCTTCCAAAGGCTAGAGAGAGGCTTGTGAGAGGCTTCTTGGGAGCTTGGGGAACCTTGGGAGGATTCTAGAGAGAGTAGGGAAGAGGTTGGACGAACTCCAAAGGCTTTGAGTGAGGAGGAAGTGGGATCTTGGGTGGGTTTATATAGGAAAGGTGAGAGAATTCTTTATTATTTAGGTTTGGGTCCCCTTACATTAAATTAATCCAAACCACAAACCATACCATGGTTTTTGCCCATGGTTTTTGGAAAAGGGAAGAAGAAAACAATATTTTATAAGGCCAAAGTCCTAACTTCTTAAAATAATAAGTTTGCTTATGTGGAGGTGAGTCACACTCCCATGAAAAACAATTTAAAAAGACAAGGTGTTTAATAAGTCTTGAGGGGTCCATTAATGCTTTGAAAAGTAAGTCAAACAAACCCAAAATCACATTATTTTAATGGTAAAACATATATTGGCTGAACACAAAGATTATAGTATTTTATTACATCATTATTGGGTCATTATGATGTCATAAAACACATTATATATTTAAACGGTATTTAATTTTTACCCAAAAATTTGACTGTCTCAGAAAATTATGAAAAATTCACCGTTAGATAATTTTGAAGTCCTGATTCTAGAAATAACATTTATTTTATCTAAATAATTTTCTAAATATGTTAATTTTCACTTTTAAAATAAAAACCGATATTTATCGAAAATTCACGGGTTTTGACAGAAATGGCTTTCAAACCTTAATAAAAATTATAATTGTATTCATAAAATTATAAGATCATTTATATATAATAAAAATTAATTTACTAATAATAGTAATAATATTTATTAAAATATTATTTAATTAAAAAACACCTTAATTTAATACAATAGAATTCTTAATTAAATAATAACTAAAAACACTATTTATACTTTAAAAACTATTTATATTGTATCAATAATGACAAGAAATTATATTCATTATTATATACAAAAATAATGTACATGAACATAGTACTATTTATTTGTTACATAACCCCTTAAAACAGCCGCATAAGACCTAAGAGTAAGGTGTGCGATGGTGACAGACTCTTAGGGTGGCTCGGATAACATTGCTCGAGTGGTAATATCTATCAACTTCCACTTTTCCCATAGACGGTCCCATTAGAGCTTGACACGGTGAAGCTCAGCTTGGGCTTGGTCAAGAGCGAAGCCCAAGGATGCCACCTCTTTTCCGAGCTCCGAAAAATGGGCTTCGTATGGGGCAATTCTACTGAATGAGGCCATCACTTCCTTTGTCTGAGTAAATTGGATTTGTTAAAGTCCTATATTTATACTAATCATGTGATCACTGTTCAACGACTATATTAGAAACGATCAAAATTATTATCATAAAACCAAAGAAGTTGACATTTTATATAAACATAAAGAGACATTTAATTATATCAAGAGGTATTTCCATTAATGAAACTTTGGGTCGTTACAATATTCCCCCTTAAGAAATTTCTCCCTTGAAATTTTCCTTTTCCCACACTAAAACAGATGTGGGTAACTCAGCTTCATCATTTCCTCTGATTCCCAAGTCACTTCTTCAAACTTTTGGTTTCTCCACAACACCTTGACGAGGGTCATTGTCTTATTTCGTAGAATTTTTTCTCTACGATCTAAGATATTCACTGGTTGATCCTCATAAGAAAGATCATCTTCCAATTGTACCACCTCAGAAGAGAGTACATGTGAAGGGTCCGTTATGTACTTCCTTAAGAGGGATACATGAAAGACATCATGTACTTTGGCCATAGTAGGTGGAAGTGCTAGTCGATAGGCCACATCCCCGACATGATCAAGAATCTCGAAGGGGCCGATGTACCTTGGACTTAACTTCCCTTTCTTTACAAACCTCATGACCTTCTTCCATGGAGATATGCGTAGAAAAACCATGTCTCCAACTTTAAACTCAAGGTCTCGTCGACGATTATCTGCATAACTCTTTTGTCGACTCTGGGATGCCTTGATATGCTGCTGAATGGTTTTCACCTTCTCTACCATTTCTTTGACCATTTCTAGTCCAAGCATCTTACGTTCACCGACCTCATCCCAACATGCCGGTGTTCTGCACCTTTTCCCATACAGGGCTTCATATGGTGCCATTTGGATGCTCGAGTGGAAACTGTTATTATAAGAGAACTCAACCAAAGGAATATGTTGATCCCATCCTCCTTTAAAGTCCATTGAGAATGCTCTCAACATGTCATCAAGTGTTTGGATAGTCCGCTCAGATTTGCCATCAGTTTGAGGATGATAGGCCGTACTAAAGTTCAGTTCAGTATTCAGAGCATGTTGAAGACTCTTCCAAAACTTAGAGGTGAATCTTGGATCTCGGTCAGACACAATAGATAGTGGTACTCCATGCAACCTTACCACTTCCCTGATATATATCCGTGCTAGTTGATCCAAAGAGAAATCCTCCCGAATATCAATGAAGTGTGCAGTCTTTGTAAGACGATCCACAACAACCCAAATTGCATTGTTTCCTTTGGATGTCCTCGGAAGTCTGGTGACAAAGTCCATGGTGATGTTCTCCCATTTCCATTCTGGTATGGGCAATGGTTGCATCATCCCCTTAGACTTCTGCCTCTCTGCCTTCACTTGCTGGCACACCAGACACTTTGATGTATATTCAGCGATCTTCTTCTTCATATTATCCCACCAAAAGTTTTCTCGGAGATCTTGATACATCTTTGTGCTCCCTAGGTGAATAGAGAAATTTGAACTATGTGCATCATCCAAAAGATCCTTCTTCAGCTCCAGACTTGATGAAACACATAGTCTTTTCCCAAACTGCACAATTCCTTCTTCATTAACATTAAACTCCAAGGATTTCCCTTTTTTGATAGCTTCCACTTTTTCTTGAATTCTCACATCATCCTTTTGAGCATCCTTTAACTTTTTCAAAAGAGACGATTGAGCAATCATTTTTGAAAGGATTGATGATGTTCCCTTCTCTATGATTCCCATTTCCATCTTCATCAAGTCTAAAAAGATTGGATCCTTCTCAATTCTCATCATTGATATAATCACTGGATCCTTTCTACTTAGGGCATCTGCCACCTTGTTCGCTTTCCCAGGGTGGTAATGTATTGAACAATCATAATCCTTGATGAGCTCTATCCATCTTCTCTGGCGCATATTAAGATCTTTCTGTGTGAATATATATTTAAGACTCTTGTGGTCAGTATATATCTCACATTTCTCTCCATAGAGATAATGCCGCCAGATTTTCAAGGCAAAGATCACCACCGCCAACTCCAGATCATGCGTTGGATAATTTCACTCATGGATTTCAGCTACCTTGAGGCATATGATATAACTTTATCATTCTGCATCAGCACACAACCTAAGCCCTTCTTCGAAGCATCACTGAATACCACAAAAATTTCCCCACTTGTGGGTAAAGTGAGCACGGGCACAGTGATAAGCCTCCTTTTCAACTCCTTGAAGCTTTTTTCGCACTCATCACTCCAAGAAAACTTTACTCCCTTTCGAGTTAGCTTGGTAAGAGGGTTGGACAATCGTGGGAAATTTCTCACAAATCGTCGATAATATCCAGCTAACCCCAAGAAGCTACGGATATCCGTTATCGATGTTGGCCTCAACCATCCCTCAATTGCATCTATTTTGGAGGGATCCACAGATATCCCATTGCTTGTGATGATATGGCCCAAGAATGAGACTTCCTTCAACCAGAACTCACACTTGCTATACTTTTCATAGAGCTTCTCCTTGCACAAAGTCTCCAGTATAGTTCTTAAATACTCCTCATGATCCTCCTTGGTTTTGGAGTATATTAGAATATCATCTATAAAGACTACCACAAATTTGTCTAGGTAATCTCTAAAGACTCTATTAATTAAGTCCATGAAGATTTCTGGAGCATTAGTGAGTCCTAAAGGCATTACTATGAATTCATAGTGCCCGTATCTTGTGGGAAAAGCAGTCTTGGGGATATCTTCCTTCTTCACCCTTACTTGATAATATCTCGACCGCAGGTCCACCTTGGAGAAGTATTGTGCTCCATGCAGCTGATCGAACAAGTCATCAATTCTTGGGAGAGGATACTTGTTCTTTATCGTGATTTTGTTAAGTTCACGATAATCGATGCAAAGCTGCATTGACCCATCCTTCTTCTTGATGAAGAGGACTGGTGCACCCCATGGTGAATCACTTGGGCATATAAACCCTTTATCCGGATTCTCCTGTAGTTGTTTCTTCAGCTCTTCAAGCTCTACAACAACCATTCTATATGGATTCTTGGATATTGGTAAAGCCCCGGGTATAAGTTCAATTGATAATTCAACATCTCTTCTAGGAGGAAGACCAGACAGTTCCTCGGGAAACACTTCCGTGAATTCCCTCACAATAGGCATTTCCTCAAGGATGGTTTCTTCCTTGGACTCAATCATCTAAGCTAGATACGCGTGCTCATAGGGAAGTAATATTCATGCTTGAGATGATGGAGCTAAAGGAGATTCATCTTCCTCCTTACACTTGTAAAGAATCGGGGGTCGATTCTCCATATGGAGTGTGATTTTCCTCTCCCGACAATTTATGTTGGATCTATATAAGGAAAGCCAATCCATGATAAGAATTGCATCAAATTCCACCAGAGGGAGTATGACAAGGTTCTCCGGGAAATTCAATCCACATATTATAACAGGGGAGGACTTATATTCATGGGATGCAATGATTACCCCATTTTCCATACTCACCGACATCTTCACTTCCATGATTTTTGGTGGTGCTGGGATTGTTCTACTAAACTTTCAAGATATAAAAGAATGCGTAGAACCTGAATCAAAAATTATGTTTGCTATTCTTGAATGAATAACTAGCGTACCTGTCACCACTTCATTGTCGGGGTTCACTTCGACAGAAGTGATGGAAAAAGCTCTTCCTTGCTGCCTTGGTGGTTGTTGGTTGCCTCCGAAAACCATTGGATTAGGGAACTGATTTGTAAAATGACCTGGTTCTTTTCATTTGTAGAATTGAACAACGCGTTGAGGTTCGAACAGAGTGTTCCTCTCCTCTGTCGTAGCCGCAGGTCTTTCTTGCCAACAATTAACAGCTAGGTTCCCTTCTCTTCCACACCTGAAGCATTTCCTCGTCCCCTTAAGACAATTTCCAGGGTGCTTCTTTCCGCACTTTTGGCAAGTGGGGTGCTGTATCTTCTTAGAATCGTTGGATTTATCCATCGGACCACCAGTATTGAAGTCCACCTTATGCTTCTTGTCCCCATGATACCCTTGTGATTCCATGATCTCCATTTCGACCTTGAGGGCACATCGGACAATTTCCTCATAGCTGTCAAAGTCACGGATCGCCAATTCTTTCCGCAGGCTAGGCTTCATCCCACCAAAGAAGCGGTCAACTTTGCATTCGGGGGAAATGACAAAGCCGGAAGCATATCGTGCAAGCCTTGTGAAGTTTTCCTTGTATGCTCCAACATATTCTTCATCTTTTTGCTTGAGGGAAAGGAAGTCCCTTTCCATCTTAAGCCGGAGGGTGTGCGGAAAATATTTATCAAAAAACATCTTCTGGAAATCCTTCCATTCCAATGCCTCGATCTCCTCCTCTGGCTTCGTATTTTGGATCAACATCCACCATTGATCAACTTCACCCTCCATACGATAAGCAGCCAGAAGAATATTCTCTTGTTCAGAACATTGAAGGATGGAGAAGATCTTTTCAATGGAGTTGATCCATTGTTCAGCGATCATGGGATTGTATGATCCACTAAAAGTAGGAGGCCTTTGTCTCATGAAGATCTCGATAGCGACTTGTTCTTTCTTAGGGGGGGTTGAACGTTCCTCTTGACCCGTGTTTCTATTCAAAACTTGAGTTAGCTGAGAGAGAAGCATAAAAAAGTTTGCGATTCCCGCTCCCATTGGATTGGGCATCTCATTAGTACAGTCATCACACTGATCTTCACAATGGTTGTTAGCCCGAGTCATCCTATTACCGGCCATTGGCTAGAATAAAAGGAAAGTTAGGGGTAACACATAAAGGGTAATCCAAAGACAAAGGTTGACGACTTATAAATAAAATTTTATTTCCTTAACTCATGAGTCTATAGGCTTCAATCTAGGCTTTTCATGATCTACTTTCTAACATATATTCTTAGGGGCATTTTTTTATTCCCTTAATAAGGGTTCATACTAAGCTTGTGAATTTACCAAAGCATATCCCCCGGGAGTGTCATAACCAAGAGTGAAGCAAGGCCCGTTGTCGTTCACCAGTTCCCATTCGAGTCTAGATCAAATTAGTGTTTTCGGGTTTTACCCCTAGGATACATCTGTGCCAGAGCCGCCTCTACCTGCTCGTATCCAGACAAGGATGTATTTTCTTGATAAAACACTTACTCAATACTCACCAAAACTTAGGGACATATTTATTGTACTTAGTCTTGTATCTAAGGCTTTACTAGGGTTTTCTAATCCTAATCTCAAAAATAACTAAACCTATCATCTGATACCAACTATGACAACCCTGATTTTATTAAAATCTTAAACAGGATTTATGACATAAAACTTCACTTGATACAACAAAGAAGATCGAGAGTTTTAGTGTCTTTGGGGCTTAGGATCATTACATAAAAACTTAAAACATTAAATACAACATCTTTATTGAAAAATTCCTTTACATGACCACTACATTCCCTCGTACTTAGCATTGCATGGGATAACCTGAGGACATGCATAAGAAAAGAGTGAGCTATAAATCCCAGTAAGGGAGTACACATGGAATAACATGAGGAGTACAATACATGTTAGGCAATAGGAATATCAATAGATCATAAGAGAAACATGAACATAAAGGCATGATAAAGCATGATAATCATAACATGGAAATGTGGCAACAACACTTAACATGGAATTAACATGAGCCATGGCCCATTGCACATAGAGCATGAGTAAATCCTCATTGCACATGAAGCACGAGTAAACCCTCGTTTCACTTGAATTATAATTATTCAACACTCATTTCACATGAAACATCATGATACTATACTTTACCCAATGCATTGGAGTGCTATAAAGGCACACCCTTCTTAAACATTTCATTTCATGCATAAGTGTGCCACATGGATCATAAAACATGGATTCATAAAACATAATAATTTATTCCACGATAAAGGAATGTGGAATTCATACATGAAACTTTATAATCAATAAGTAAATGTGCATAAAGGTGAATAACCTTGATGGAGAAATGGGCATGGTATTCACTACACAATGACATTGGCTTAAAAAATCAGTGCGATTTCAGCAGCGTAACGGCGCGACATAAGAATTCATAAAAATGGTTGATGAGAGAGAAAGAGGTTCCTAATTATATTTACATGTAATGGACAGTAAGGAGGTCATATAGATACATGTCCCAATAATTTTAATGGAATTTAGATTCATGATACAAAAGTATTTCTTGAATGTAAAAGAGGAGAGAAAAGTTCTTTTCAGAATTTGGCATAGTAACAGGTGTACATGAGAGGCATTTAATGAGAGTGAAAGGGTATCCCAACATTCAAACATAAATAGGGCAGTATGAGGGAGGTTTGAAACCATACCCAAACATTCATAATTGAAATTAAAAGGGCAAAACAACTTAAAGAAAATTGGACAAAAAAATGAGAAAGGGAGAAAAAACCCTTACTTGGAAGTGTGCTTCCAAAGGCTAGAGAGAGGCTTGTGAGAGGCTTCTTGGGAGCTTGGGGCACCTTGGGAGAATTATAGAGAGAGTTGGGCAGAGGTTGGACGAACTCAAAAGGCTTTGAGTGAGGAGGAAGTGGGAGCTTGGGTGGGTTTATATAGGAAAGGTTAGGGAATTCTTTATTATTTAGGTTTGGGTCCCCTTACATTAAATTAATCCAAAACAAAAACCATACCATGGTTTTTGCCCATGTTTTTTGGAAAAGGGAAGAGTAAAACAATATTTTATAATACCAAAGTCCGAACTTCTTAAAATAATAAGGTTGCTTATGTGGAGGTGAGTCACACTCCCATGAAAAAAAATTTAAAAAGACAAGGTGTTTAATAAGTCTTGAGGTGTCCATTAATGCTTTGAAAAGTAAGTCAAACAAACCCAAAATCACATTATTTTAATGGTAAAACATATATTGTCCGAACACAAAGATTATAGTATTTTATTACATCACTATTGGGTCATTATGATGTCATAAAACACATTATATATTTAAACGGTATTTAATTTTTACCCAAAAATTTGACTATCTCAGAAAATTATGAAAAATTCACCATTGGATAATTTTGACATCCTGATTCCAGAAATAACATTTATTTTATCTAAATAATTTTCTAAATATGTTAATTTTCACTTTTAAAATAAAAACTGATATTTATCTAAAATTCACGGGTTTTGACAGAAATGACTTTCAAACCTTAATACAAATTATAATTGTATTCATAAAATTATAAGATCATTTATATATAATAAAAATTAATTTAATAATAATAATAATAATATTTTATTAAAATATTATTTAATTCAAAAATACCTTAATTTAATAAAATATAATTCTTAATTAAATAATAACTAAAAACACTATTTGTACTTTAAAAACTATTTACATTGTATCAATAATGACAAGAAATTATATTCATTATTATATACAAAAATAATGTACATGAACATAGTACTATTTATTTGTTACATAACCCCTTAAAACATCCGCATAAGACATAAGGGTAAGGTGTACGATGGTGACAGACTCTTGGGGTGGCTCGGATAACATTGCTCGAGTGGTAATCTCTATCAACTTCCACTTTTCCCGTAGACGGTCCCGTTTGAGCTTGACATGGTGAAGCTCAGCTTGGGCTTGGTCAAGAGAGAAGCCCAAGGATGCCACCTCTTTTCTGAGCTCTGAAAAATGGGCTTCGTATGGGGAAATTCTACTAGATGAGGCCATCACTTCCTTTGTCTGAGTAAATTGGATTTTTTAAAGTCCTATATTTATACTAATCATGTGATCACTATTCAACGACTATATTAGCAACAGTCAAAATTATTATCATAAAACCAAAGAAGTTGACATTTTATATAAACATAAAGAGACATTTAATTATATCAGGAGGGATTTCCATTAATGAAACTCTGGGTTGTTACAAATTGGAGCCACCTAGAGGTTTGACATGGATCCATAGGATTTCTAGAGACAGGTCCTTTCCCAGATTTTCCTGTTACAAACCTAAAACAACAGTCCATAAATTAGTCAAATAGTTGTTACATTGCAATGAACATATGAAAAATGTAAAAAAATGTAGATGAGTATCTTTTCACTACCACCAAATTAGTGAAACAGAAAAGTGACTGCCTTGGAAACCGTCCATCGACATGAAAAACGTCCAGCCTGAAAACCGTCCATCAAAATGAAAACATAATATACAACAAAATGTTCAGCATCAATGGTTACACTATTAACACACAGA
This sequence comes from Viscum album, assembly GCA_963277665.1. Taxonomy (NCBI): domain Eukaryota; kingdom Viridiplantae; phylum Streptophyta; class Magnoliopsida; order Santalales; family Viscaceae; genus Viscum; species Viscum album. The sequence goes on along the minus strand of OY728143.1, from coordinate 1,589,597,552 downwards.
GATTCAAAATTTTACAAATAACTCATTTTATAGACACATTATAAACATTAATTTCAAATTATATAATAGATAACTATAAAAAGTTTTCAGATTTTATACTATGTTATTTGTGTTAATTTTGTCACATAGATTTCACAATCCATAATCCACAATCCACAAGCCACGTAGCAGCAAGGAAAAAAACCATAAATTCAAGGATTAATGTAAAATGCTAACTTGTGCAGAAATACCTATGTTGGAGACAACCGAAGCACACCCTAGATGCTTCTTATAAACATACATGTCCCTAGAAGACACAATATTCCCAGGAAAATAAGTAGACATGCCTAGGTTTGAGGAAGATAGATATCCTACCTCTGATACAGAATCCTAAAAATTAGGTAATTGGAGCCACCTAGAGGTTTGACATGGATCCATAAAATTTTCAGAGACAGGTCCTTTCCCAGTTTTTCCTGCTACCAACCTAAAACCACAGTCCAGAAATCAGTCGAATAGTTGTTGAATTGAAATAAACAGATGAAAAATGTAAAAAATTGTAGATGAGTATCTTTTCATTGCCACCAAATTTGTGAAACCTAAATGTGACTGTCTTAAAAACCGTCCATCAACATGAAAAATTTCCAGCCTGAAAACCATCCATCAACATGAATAACATAATATACAACAAAATGTGCAGCATTAATGGTCACACTATCAACACACAAAGATTCCAAATTTTACAAATACCTCATTTTATAGATACATTATAAACATTGATTTCAGATTACATAATAGATAACTATAAAAATTTTACGAATTTTATACTGTGTTATTTGTGTGAATTTTGTCACATAGATTTCAGATTTGAGACACATTATAACAAAAGATCACACATACAAATGTATATAATTCATAGACAAAGATTTTAGATTCCATAATATTGATTACAATACAAATTATATAATTTCTTTCATTTTAAAGATATTACATAATGTTAAACATATATTTTATATTATACTCTAATTGCATATTATAGAACACTGTATAAAACACTGGTTATACAAGGATAAAAAGATTATAAAATAAAAATTTCTCTGTCAATAAAACCAGAGCTAATGAAAAACAATATATGAAACTATACGAAATGATTTTTTATTTCCTGCATCCTTTTCCATCATTGGAAGTTAAAATAAATACATGCCCTTGATAATGGAATTATTTGAAAAAAGATCCAATTAATTCATAATTGAAAGAAAAAATGAAGCATTTAGAAAAGCATGCTAATAGCCACTCCTTGGATGTGCACATTTAAAATATATTTATTGTTTACCCTTATTTGGGTGTTAAGATCAGTGTTCACATATAAAAGTTGACATATATAAAAAACATTTTAGGTAAATCCCAACTTCCAAAAACAACAAACATAAATAAATCAGAGGCCACTGCCAGCTTTAAGAAAGTACACATTTATATTTCTGGTTTTAGTCAGCCTCTAGGAATTGAGAACTAACCTCCATTGGACTTGAAAGATGCCAGTTTAGGTAAAAATGTTGATAGAGACTGTATGGCACTCGTACAGATGGAACATTGAGTGTTGAGATTTCTTGTTGTTGGGAACAACTTATAGATCCCTTTAGTATAGAAACCATCCATTTAGCATAAAAAATCACTAAGAAGAACCAATGATGAGATTCACAATCCACAATCCATGTAACAACAATGAAAAATCTTAAATTATAGGATTAATGAAAAATTATAACCTGTGCAAGAAATTCATTTTTGAACCGGAAATATTCATGTAAGTGAATTGCATTTCATAATCTCATACCTTGAAACTATCATAGTTTTCTATACCAACAATAACACCAAAATCTTTCTACATTCAATACGAAAGAAAATTAACAGGATAACATTATAAAATCTAATATGTAGGTTCAGTTCGAAAACATCTATTGAAAACTTCTTATAGAATCAATCACATAAGTTGATCATTTTGAAAAAATAAGCAGTGTTTTCTTTGTTTCTGAAAAAAACACTTACTTTAATTTTTAGAAGAAATCCAATTAAATTATTAGAAGTAGAAAATTCATTTAACAACAAATAGTATTGTAATAGGTTTCCAATAAGCACTCTGAGATGGAGCCTAAAAGCACCAAAATTGTGAAATAAAATAGGCTAGGGCATACCCAATGCAGAAAAAATCATGCATACCAAAAACCATCTATATCAGGATTTTATGTGCCTTTGCCTTTCCCATAAAAATTATCATATTTAAAATTAATTACATGACTATGATTTTCCTTTTTTCACCAAGAATCTATTTTAGCCGGTATGCGTGTTCAGACTACTCTTTTATAGAGTGGTGAAAATTTTCAATATCTTCTAATGAAGGCTTAACACCCAACATTTTATCAACTCAATGGATACTTACTTGTATAGGAACCCATCATTGAGCATAACCCATCAAGAACTTTAAAAACTATTCTAGTTTCATGGTCAAGTCTCTATTGAATAATAGTTTGGAAGTCCCTACAAAATTTATGCTTCAATAAAAATAGCACCAACAAATTTTGTTATTTAAGAATGACATAATGTTAGATTAAAATTAATCTAACCCAAGATCGCTTGATCTAATTAATCTAGGAACTGGTTTCACATTGTTTTTTAGGAACTCCACCACACTAAAATTGATTTCCATGGATACCATAAGAAAAGTAATGTATAATTAATAATAATTAAAAGATGCATATAGTAAATACAAATATTTAAAAAAATATCTTAATATAAAGCTATAATAAAAAATGTCTACAAACCTTCAATTAAATAGCTACTCAAATCACATACAACTATCTAATAACTATATAAAAGAGTAGTCTGAACACACATACCAGCTAAAATAGATTTTTGGTGAAAATTTTCAATATCCTCCAATGAAGGCTTAACACCTAAAATTTTATCAACTCAATGGATACTTACTTGTATAGGAACCCATCATTAAGCATAAATCGTCAAGATGCATTGAACCCCAATACCACCAAACCATTATTGTCCTACCACCACGTATATGCCCAGCTAAGTAACAACAGTACCCATTTAAAATCAACCCTTCAATGGGAACATTCCATAAAATCCATATCCCATGTTTCACATACCTTACCTTCCTCCCAATGCATTCTCTTAGTTGTAGCATTTTGATGGCCACAACCAAGTCTCCCCCTTCCACCAGAAACCCATGTTCTGCAACCAGTAATTTCACATGTACCTGGAAAGATATCTGTGAAATAGGTATACCCTCTATTTACTGATTTCATCCTTCCCAATATTCAGAGAAGAAGAGATGGTATGCGGATTGATGATGAGGGGTGAAGCAGCAACCAAATCTAGAAAATGAGGACACCCACCCAACAAACACAAACCTCAGTAAAAATAAAAGTCCTAATAATCTGTTGAATGATTAAGTAAAATAAACAAATTTTTAACATTTTCCAAGTAATCATATTAGCTTAACCTACAAAACTATAAAGGGTTGTTGGGAAGGTTTCATGTAAAGTGATTACAGAGAATCAATAAATTTTACAATAGTAGTCATCTGATGGAATGCTAGTCGAAATAGTTCACAAATGATTGTTGTAGAACATTGGAGACTGGGAGTCTTACAAAACACTTGGTTGATGTGCAATTTTATTATTGGAAACTACTGGAATGTTGTTAATAAAACACATTTTCAATTATTCTTTATGTACTCATATGAACTCAGAAAAAAATGGGAAAGATATACCAACACCCTGTTTCTATGTAAGGCCAATATTAAAATCCATTGACCTCATCTTGAACTGCAAGAGAATACAACACATCATCACATTAGAAATCTATAAGAAATATATTTATATAATAAAAAATAACACATAAAACATTAAATTAATTCATCTAGAAAATAAGAAATAAATAAAATAATATTAAAATGAAATGTTATATTTATAAAATTATGACATGTACTTTAGAGAATAACATTACAATAAAATTAACAATTTACATTGAAGAATTGAAATTTACAATGGTGTTTTTATGATTAAATATAGTTGAAACAATTCATAGATGACTTCCAAATAACATCAGAGACTATGAGTCATGTAGAAATATTGGTTGAAGATCTAGTTTATAAATATTTATAATGAAATCTTCTAGAATGTTGGTAATGAAACCCTTTTGCAATTAATGTTTTTGTATTCGCATGTATAGAGAAAAATATTGTAAAAAAATAAAATAATAAATGGAAATACTAAATCATGAAAAGAAAATGATGTTCTAGGATGTCAACTAGAAATCCTGTCACCATTAAAATATTGGAACAAACTTTTCTGCATATAAAAAAAGATAAAAAATTATAATACCTTACTGAATTTTTAGAAGAAAAATTATGAATGTTCATATAAAAGAAATAGTTAGAAACTAAAAACAAAATAAGATAACATTTAGTAAGGGTCTCAAACATTTAACACCAATATTTCATAAAAATTATCCTTTCATAACACTTTTCATACAGAATAAATTTTTTTCAGACCCTGAATATGGAAAAAAATATTAGTAATTGAACATTTTTTACTTTGGAAAACAACCAAAACAACTCATACTATAGACCAGGGATGTATTTATATTGAGTAGAGTGATACATTACAATACTCTAGCTTGAGATTTACCTTAAACTCAATACACAACTCAAAATTAGTCAAATATTTGTTTTCAAAATTTTAATTTGATTTGATTTTTAAAAGTAATAAATCAAACCCATCCATTTATGTACTACTAAAGTATATGAAATTAAAAATAGAAAACATATAAAATTTACTATATACAGATTGAGAAGAAGATATGGGTACTAAAAATGATGGTGTAGAGGTCAACCATGAAGAAATTCCTAATCATTTGTGGGAGTACATAGCCATGGTTATTCTAATGGAAAATATATATAGAGGAATAGATATAATCCATGAGGGGGGTGAAATGTAATTGTACTGTTTGTTACCAAAATCATTCAAAGGAATTACCTCAAGCAAGATAACAACTATGATATTCAGGAGCCGTAGGAGGATATGAGGTGGATCACGAGCAGCATCCCAAGTAAGAGAGGAGCGAAGTCACGAGAAGGAGGTTAACTCTGTATTTGCAATATTTGTTACAGGAGGAGACATCAATGTTTTGTGGGAAACCTAATATCAGTGGAGGTAAATACCTTGTAGAGGCGTGTATAGAAGGAGGGAATCAAAAGCAATGGAGATTTTGTTACCAAAATCTCTTGAAGGAGATAGTTGTATCCCAACACCGACAGTGATATGCATAAATAGTTAGAGGACATCTGAGGAATCATGAGAAGGAACTGAAATAAAGGAGGAATGAAGCTACGATGAGGTTGTCGCTATATTTTGGGAGCGGTAGTAGGAGGGGAGGGAAATGTTCAGTGGGAACCCTAGAGGAGTGGGAGAGGGGATTCAGGGAGGGGGAGGGAGCTGTACAACAGGGAGGGGGGTTTTGGGGAGGGAAAATGTGGAGGGAATCATGAGGGGACGAGTTGTTTTAGGTTAATCCCAATCGAGAGTGGGAGAGGGAGGTAGAGAAATGTTGAGATACAAGTGACACCGAGAATTGTAGGATGGACACGTATGAAAAAACTGATGTGGGTGAACATGAGTGTGACATGTGGCAGATGGAAAGCCAGGATTAGTATATATAGTAGATTTTAAAAAGAGGATATAGAGAATCATAAAGGGTTCATGCCATGAACCCGATTCATGCTTCCATAGAATTTTTTTACAAAAGTAGCCATCATGCCTCATTTCTGATCAAAAACTATAAATAGAGGTGTCTCCCCCTTTTATTTTCAATTATTATGTTTTTTATTTTTTTGTGAACATTTTTTGGATTTCTTTCTCAAAATATGTTTTCGCCTTTTAACAAAGTAAAATTTTAATAAAAATTTTAATTTTCTAATTGTTTTTATTTATTTTGTTTGTATGATTTATTTATTTAATATGTATGGTTGTATGAATGTTTGAATGTTTGAATTTATAAATTATTGTTATTTGCATGATTTAATTTATGTGTGAATTAGTGTTTTTTCTATGATTTAATTTAAATTGAAAGATTTAGGAAATTTAAATATGGTGTTTACATAATTTAAATTTTATGTAAAAAATATAATTCATATTTATGAAAATATTATTGTTTAAAAAAATGTATATACTTTCAATTTAAATGGTGAATAATTAGATTTGAATATATTTATATGTATATATTATTATATATTATTATATATTATATTTAAAGTAACATAAATTTAAATTATAATATTTCATACACATAGGTAAATAAAGAGAATCTAGCTACATATTTTATAAAAATTATATTATGAATAATTATTTATAAAAAATACTAGTTATATTGTGTATCATATATAAATTTATTCAAATATATAACATATTATTCGATATATATATATAATTATATTACTCTTTTTAATTAGATTTAACAAAATATAATATTAATAATATTTTTAGTAGTTATGTATAAAATAATAATATTTTTATTTTGGATATAATATTTGAAAATGTATATATATTTTTTATTTAAATTGTGAATAATTAGATTTGAATATATTTATATGTATATATTATTATATATTATATCTAAGGTAAAATAAATTTAAATTATAATATTTGATGCACATAAGTAAATAAATTGAATCTACTTATATACACACACACACATGCATTCAAAAGCTTAAATTTTTGAAAGATTAATTACTTCAAAAATTGAATATATACTTATCTAATTTTATTATATTGAAAGTAACATAAGTTTTCAATATTTCAATGGTTATTTAAGTGTGAATTATATTACTTTTGTTAATTAAATTTAACAAAATTTATTATTAATAATGTTTTCAGTAGTGATGTGTGTATATATATATATGTATGTTATATTATTTGAATATAATATTTGAAAATGTATATTAGACATTTATTTAAAATACATCATTAAATACTAAAAATGCACACACACACATATTGATATTTAAAAGTAGGTAATTTAAATATATGGATATACATGTGGATATTTATTATTTATTAGATACAATTATATGTAAACTTATAATACATAGAACATAATAAGTATCTATAAAAACATATTAAGAGTATTGGTGTGATGACTGATCTTGAGATGATCAATCAATGTATTATTGATGTTGTCTATCTTTTTTGTATTCGATTATATAATTTGTAATAATTTCATTTTTTTCCTCATTGATGATATGTGTGTCATCCCTCTCTCTAAGTATGTAAGGATCTGTGTATCAATGTAAAAATGTTATGTATCCCAAACCATCGGTCCTCTCATTTGCATGTGAGTAACATTACAATGAAAGAGCGTTTGAAAAGAGATGTTGTTAATTAAAGCTGGATTTTTACATCATGATTGAAAGGAGACTGATGGTTGCTAAAATATGATATAATAGAGGCTCTAAAAGCCCCCCTAGATTTTGGTTGGTTTATCAAATAATGATAAAATTAATCCATAGAAAAGTCTCAAGATCAAGTCACATTTAGTTAATCATAACAAATTTAAACATGTTCAACATTTAATGATGTAGTATAAACATATATAAATATTTATTGAATTTCCTTTCTAGGTAATCATGTCAGCGTCAATAGTGAAGTTATTTATATAGATCAGGGTGTTAACTATAGTTTACCACCTGCAAGAGTGATAAATCTTCATGAAAGTCTGAATATAAATAGACGTGTGTGTGTGTGTTATGTATTAGATATAGTTGTGAGTAAAATTACAACATGTAGAATATAATAACTATCCCAAAAAAATATGTTATCAGTATTCTATGATGATTGATCTTGAGGTGACTGTCTAATGTATGATTAAAATTGCATGTCATATTTTTTTTGTATATGATTATTTAATTTGTAATAATTAACCGATCTGGAGACGATCGACCAATGTATGATTGAAATTGAATGCCTTTTTTTGTATGTGGTTATATAATTTGTGATAATTGCATTTTTTCCTTGTTGATGACCTGTGTGTCATCCCTCTCTTTATGTATGTAAGGACTCATGTGTCCATGTAAAAATGTTATGTATCCCAAACCCCTAGTCCCCCTCACCTACATGTGAGTAAAATTATAATAAAAGGGAATTCAACAAGATGTGTTGTTGTTTGAAGTTGGATTTTTACAACAAGATTGAAAAGAGACTGATGGTTGCTGAAATCAGAGATACACTACCACAGAAGTAGCTTTACGCATCGCCACCCATTAACAGTGTTTTTTTAGTAGTGCTAATAAAGGGGGGTCTTTATCAACATTTTTTTACTAGCACTGATAAAGGGTATATTTCAATATATATATATATATATTACATTAAAAATAATATATTAATATATAAATATATTTATATTGATATAAATATAATACATATTTTTTAAATATGTTTTAGATAAGGCTAAATAAACATTTACACTTAATATATAAGATATTTAGTGAAAATGACATATAAAAGAATTTAAAAATATTATAAATTAATAATTTGCTAATTATTATTGAGTAACAGACATTTAATAACAATTTGAAAATGAAAAAAAATCAAAAAATCAATAAAATATCTAAAATAAGTTGAAAACGTAACTCAAACTTCAAACGACCATAAATTTTGATCTGAGTGTCTGTTTGAGCTCTACAAAATATCAAATCGAAGTATGTGATGAGATCTACGAACTGATAACATATATAAACTCTTTTTCACATTTTTTTAGGCTAATAAAGGTCCAAAATCCTCAAAAACTAAGTTTTTTAGTTGGGTATCCCGATTCTTCAACATTTTATGGAATTTAAACCTCATTTGGGGGGGGGGGTTGCTCATTTTTAGTGGGGACTCAATTTATTCCTAGGGATTAAATTTATATTGATATTATGGTTTTGAAATTTTATCATTCTTCATAATGTACTGTTATTTATAATCAAATATATATCAATATATACATATTTTTTTATATATTCACACATAAATTTAATTTTATAAATAAATAATTAAATATATTTGCATATAAAATATATTTTTCAATATATAAACCTTATCTAAATAAAAAATAATACCCATTTTATTTAAAATACAAATGTATGAATATTTATATACGTATACAATTAACGTATATATAATGTTTATATATATATGAGATCCATTAATAACAAAAGGAATGAGGCCATATTGAGAGCTCAAGCACGACAATGGCTTTGGTGATGATCGAGCCCTAGGATGAACGATGATGGATTCCCCCCACTTCCTGGAAGCGGGTGGGGGTGGAGGAATTGGTCCTGCCGCCCCCGAGCTCACGAAAGGCTTTCATCCCCTTTTCTAACCCTAATTTCCTCTCAGATTTTCCGATGAAATCTTTAAGCCCAAAGGTTCTTGGTTTGAATCTTGGTGGTCTGCAGTTACCGATAATGATATCAGAGTTCTTTGATGCTTCGAGTTATCTGGATCTAACTTTGGTCGTGTGTTTCAACCTTCAAAGGCTCTCAATTGATGACTTTGATCGATTTGTCTTCAGTAAATGGGACTTGTAAGATTGTGCGGTAGTCGACCTTCTTGATAAGTGAAAATTCATGATTTGATTTTCTTTAGAAGATGATCTGATTTGAGCTTGGTCCAGTGCACCCCAACGATGAAACGACTACAAATTCTCCCTTCTCAGATGGTCATTCGATCTTTTCATGAATCTTGATCCACCCTCTAGCATGATATGGGTAAGCCTCCCTCAACTTCCTCTACCTTTTCAGAATCCAACAATTATTCATATGATATGAAACATGGTGGGTCATTTCCTCTGCTCAGACGTTCGCACTTCCACTATGAGTCACCCGATAAACCCTCCTATCTGTGTTGAGGTAGATGTGTTGAAACCTCTAGTGGAGTGGTTTTGGATTGCAGCTGGTGCAGAGTTTAGGTGGAAACAATCAGTTGTTTTTGAGTCCTGGGACAACTTCTGTTTAAACTACTATCGCTTGGGGAATTTGGCATCTGATTTTCATAGTGAAGGTGTAAATAGTAAGGCATGTGTTCCTAAGATGATGTTAGATGAGAGGAAGAGGCTGGAACATGCAGTTGATCCTGGAAAGGATTCTGGTTTGGTGAATTGGGGTGCACCGACAGTGGGAAAGGATGCAAAGGTCTCCTCCAACCCGATGGTTGCTGCAGTCTTTGATCGTTTGAAGAGTGATATGTAGGTGGGGGATGGTGTGAAGTAGGATAATGCTAACTGTGTCTCTAGTTCCAGGGGAGAACTGGTTGTTAGTAGTAGGGATGAGGGGTTACAGCCTGTGGCAGTGGAGATTGTTGCCACTGTAGTGCATAATGGTCCTACTGCGGGGGCTTTGGAAGTCTATGTTGAAGGGATAATTGACTGGGCTGATGATGATGGTGGGGTTCTGATTACAGTACCTACGAGTAATCATTTTCAAGACTTGGACCATGAGGAGGTGGAGGTGATCACCCCAGTAAACAATGGTGCAAATATATAGATTGGGTCATAGGAGGCTATTGTTGAAAATGAAGATGGTGCTCTGTGAAGGTCATGAAATGGTGGAACATCTGTAATGTTTAGCAATGATCGACACTAACATACAGTTTCAGCAGAATTATTCAGTGAATTATCAAGAGGTTGTTATCCCTAGAAAATGGGGGGATATTTTTGAGAGTGATAAAGAAAATAATGGTGTCTTGGCCAGACCCTCGTATAGCAACATTGTCCAAGTGGAAGTTGAATATGTCTGGGAACCATGAGGTGATGATCATTTCACCATGAAGAAGGCCGAGGAAAGATTACTACTTTTTTCCAAAGCCGATGTCCACTAAGTCATCTGTCAGAAAAGAAGGTGGGGCAAGATTAAATAAAAGTATGCAATCTCTTAGTGAGTTCATTTCCTTGGAGCGGTTGAATCTTAGGAGGAAGTATGCCAAAGTCCTAAAGCATTATGAAAGCTTAGAATGGGAATGAACTACTACGTAGGAAGTGTTCTACCATAGATGTGGTGATGGGTATGGTTCTAATGATATCTAGTTGTTGTTTTTTTGGGCTTGTGTGCTTATTTACCGAACTTTTTTTTTATTTCAATAAATGGTCGGTGGTTAGACTCTGACTGACTTTTGGGGTAATTTTTATATATATATAAATATATTTGTGTGTATTTAAAAACATATATATATTTATCTACAAATTATAATATATGTATATAAATATTAATATATAATATATACAAATAAATACAAGTATGTATAATTATATTTATAGATGCACACATATATATAAATATATATATATATATATATGTATGCATTTATTTATTTATTTATAAACACACATACACACACAAAATATATTTTATATGTGTATATATATATATGGATAAAAAAATATAATGAAATATATATAAATATAGAGATGTATCATAAAATAAATAACAAAACAATATAGGTGAGTGAAAAAGGCGCAGAATTATGAGAGGGAGGTCTCAAGTTTAAAACCCACCAAAGGTAGGGGCGCACGCGGGCTGGTGAGGAAGATGCATAACACTATTAAAATAGACCCCTCTTTTAATAACGCTTCAATTATTAGTGATTTTTTAGCGGTGTAAATGCCTTTTCTATGCACTTTTAAAGGCCATATTTGTAGTAGTGATAATAGAGGCTCCTGGAGTTCCGCTCTATGTTTTGGTTGGTTTATCAAATAATGATAAACCATTCCATAGAAAAAGTCTCAAGATCAAGTCATAATTATTTAATCATAACCAATATTAAACATGTTCAACATTTGATGATGTAGTATATAACATATTTTTAATAACTAGTACCAAACCCATGCATTTACATGACATTATCATTTAATTACAAATTTTCACACACATGTTCAAAAAATTTGGTGATGATCTATGGAATCTGTGTCACTTGTTGGGAGAGAGGGAAGAAATTGTAAGAAGAAATGAAGTGAGTGGGGGTGCTCGTGACACATGGAAATGGAGTGAAAGTTAGTGGCGACATGTGTATATGGGAGAATTCTATATAACTATAGATGTGCATTTATGCGAACAAGTGTATATAAATTTCATCAATGTATGCATACAGGTTTATGTGATTTAAAACAATGTATCCATACTATATACACAATACTATATGGAATTTGTTAATATAGAAGAGAAATGAGATGAATACTAAACTGCCAGTAGAAGGAATGAATACTATAATTGCATGTAGTATATAATGTATGAATATATTGTTGACAAAGTGGTGAATATAGGATTGAAATGATATAAAAGTAACAGTCTATTGAAATATAATGATTAATAAATTGGAAAAGGTGTATATATATTTTAGATATGTTTTATTATAATTGACGAATCTTAAAAAATTTAACTCTGTATATGGAAGTAATACCTTTGAATTAATGGAATTTTTATAGACAAGTTATTTCAGTGTTGAATAATTTTATGGAAATCCCATAATCATGAGTGAAATAGATTGAGGAGAAACTACATGATCCATTATAAGATAAGCCATACTTGTTGAAGGACCTCATATAGGGATCTATCTTCCATTACCCCCAAACCCCCTGTTTTACACGCGGTGAGTCTGAAACTGCTAAAGCCTACTAAACTACCTTCCAATATCAATATTTTGTCCAAATAATTGTATGCTTGAAACCATCAACACACTTGTTCAGGTGAAAATTAACCAATGATTTCCATCCAGTCATCTCAATGTTTTCCAAAGAATGAATTTCAAAAAAGACATAATTTCAAAACTAAGTACTATAATATAGATAGCATAAAATCTTTACAAATATAAATAGGTCTAAAAAAACCACAAAAAGATGATTGAACAAAGAGTAATAGGTAATTATGATAGAGTAAACTACCATGCTAACAAATGATTGAAAAATGAAATATTTCTAAAAGGATGATAATGTGAGACATTTATAGTGGATAACCTAAAGAAACTTGGTGAATATTATCGGAGGAAGAAGCCCAGGAAATTGATGGGTTCACCATTCATTTTTTTACTTTGAAAGTAAGAAATCGGTCAAGAAAAGTATAGTTTAGATTGTAATGGAATTGAGGATTTATGTAACAACCCAGACTTTTTGAATGATAATGTTTTCCTGAAAATGTGTTATATTATATTATACAAAACAAAACCCTATCACTTTATTAATGAAGGGAATATAAAGGGAAATGTGTCCACCTGGATTTGAACATTATTTGACCGTTGGAAACTATACTCTTGGTAATAATTTTAATGTTGTAATTAGTGTTTATAATTAAAAAAGATAAAAGATAATTAATGCATAAAGGAGAAGCGATGACCTTAACCAGTAGAGTCATGACGTATGAATCCCATTTATCATAACTTGGGAGGGAGTTAGAATCACTAGGGTTCACCCTTGACTAAGTTTAAATGAAATTGTTTACAAGAGAAGTTCAAGTTAGTGGAAATTACCACTCTGTCGATGTTAGCTGAGCCGCTCCATGAATCTATCACTATCCCATACCTTACCCTTAGGTCATATGCGTGTGTTATAAGAGGTTATGTGTCCCAACCTTAGTTACTTAACGTGTATTTTCTTTGTATAAATAAAATTTTTATCCCATATTTTCCATTTTAAGAATAGTTTTTCTTAACAAAATATAGGTTTAATTAAGATGAAATTTGATAAATTGAATTTTCGTATCCAAATTGAACTTTTCAGAAAATATATAATTTTTTATAATAAAATAAGGTATTATGAATAATAATTATTTTAATGAAATAATATGATAAAAAAACTTTTATTTAAATATAAATGATAAAATAATTTTATGATGTCCTTAAGAATTTTTAAGTGTCAGAAATTTTACTATGCATATTCAACCCGCTATTTTTTTAATAAATAAGGAATTTTACAGTTAAAAGTTAAATTTATTATATTGAGATAATTTTTATGATTAAATAAATATAATTTTTGAAATCATAATATCAAATTTAGGTTATGGTGAATTTATGATAATTTTCTAAAATACTTTATTTTTCCATGAATAGTAAAAATACAGTTTGAGGTTTTCAGTATGTTTAATGACTTCATAATTATTTAATAATGATGTAATAATTAGTTAACTACAATCCACACCTCAAAATATTTTATTTTATTAATATAAAATATTTTAATAGTTTTTAATAAATTTTCAAACCTATAGGTTACTTTCAAAAGTCTAAAATGGAAACTTTAACATTAAAAATATTATTTTGTGAAAACTTTACTTTTCCTAGACAAAATAAGTAATATAATATTATGTTTGATTCTTTTGGGATAAAATAACATAAAATATGTCCAAAATGTCCAAAACTATGGGCAAAAACCATAGGAAAGCCCATGGTTTTTCATTTTCCACAACCTAGATTTATAAGGCCTATATTTGAAAATGTTGGAACCAAGGCTGTTCATTGATAATAATGGAGTATAGTTTGTGTTTGTTGTTAATCTGCATGATGACCAGGGAGTTTGCAATGAATGTGGTCATACGATTGAGGTTGAAAGCAGTATTGAAGGTGGTGTAGTTTCCCAGTATTTTCTAAATTTTTGGGCCTCAAAATCGAGAGTTTGATGTCGACAAAAGAAAGTTTTTCACGTATGAGTGAATGATATGCAAAATGACAATGAAAATAGACAAAATAAGGGAACCACATATCTCAGAACATGGACCACGTACCATGTTTTGGGAATGGTTCATGGCCGCGTACCAAGCAGCGAGAATGGTATGCAGAGCGGTTTGCGGAATCAAAAATGGTTTGCGGTGACAGTTCATAGTGAAGGCGTGCAGTACACGAAATGCTGGAGGTTTGTGGGATTATTGTGGTTCGCATAACCGAAAATGGTTCACGCCATATGGTTTGTGTATGTGGCATGCGATATGTGGAAGGCAACTGTATATGGGAATAGTTTGTAGCGAAGGTGTGAGGTATGCGAAGGCGGATGGTTTGCAGTGAGGCTCACAGCTCGTGGGAGATGCACGGTATGCTGTGGAGGTGGTGCCAAGTCAAAGATTTGGTTAATCTTGGATTAGAAGTTTTTTCAGATCCATTTGTGCCTATATAAGGAGCAGTAATCCCCTTCATTCGGTGTATGGAACAAATATAAAAATTTCTGAAAGTAGTAGTCATGTGTGTTTAAAACTATTCTAATGACTACACATTCATGAAAACATGATACAAGTATATACATATAAAATATATATATATATATATATATAGTGTACAAAACACACACACAAAAACACAAACAAACACACATATATATAAACATACAAAACCCATATTTATACCAAACATGTAGAGAGAGAGAAAGAAGACATAACATGTCACGAACCAGCCCGGGTCGACCCTGAATCGGTCACCCGAGCCGGTCCGCAGCAAGTCCCGAGGGGCGTTCCCGATCCCCCCAGGATGGCAAGTAGTGCCGGGAATCAAGTCTTAATTGTTGGGAACGATTTATCCCAAACAAACTAGGAACTGAAAAAGAAAAACAAAAAAACAAAACAGACAACACTAACAACAGAAATAAAACTACACAACAACCATACCTCCACATGACCTCGCGGTCACCACCCAATTAAACACCAGCGTCGCTCCATCACTGAGCGACTCAAACCAGAAAAACTTGAACACAAGGAACCTGCAACTGAAATGGTAAAATATAGGTGTGAGTACAAAAAGTACTCAGTAGGTGAGCCCACAACAAATCCCAAAGCACTGCCCGTAAATAAAGAATCTACAAATTCCAGGTTTGAACTACAATGTATAAAAGTAAGCTTTCATAATGTTTCACTTGAAAATCAAAACACGAGACATTACCCTTATTATTTTTCAAAAGTTTAAT
Source organism: Viscum album (assembly GCA_963277665.1). Classification (NCBI taxonomy): domain Eukaryota; kingdom Viridiplantae; phylum Streptophyta; class Magnoliopsida; order Santalales; family Viscaceae; genus Viscum; species Viscum album. The sequence goes on along the minus strand of OY728143.1, from coordinate 1,589,581,604 downwards.
TCCTTTAATTGGTGACAAATTCATTCTAAAAGAGAAAGAAGTGTTACATTTTCAAATTTTACACAAAGAGAATAACACATTTTCATTTGAAAACCATTTTCACAAAGTATAACAGTATAAGCTGTAAAGAACAACTGAAAGTAAACAAACAAGGAAAATCAAGTAACCATGGGTGATCCTAGACATCTCTAGAAAACCCCTGGATGTATTCAGGTTCAGACTACCTACCGACAAGGTACTCCACAGTCAATAACCAACTGGCCGCCCTAACATCCAACCAGTGGTACGCCCCACAAGGAATACCTACCAAGGGGGAATAACCCGTCTAATCGGGGTTAGCCAGCAACCGTCACTCGATTCTCTAAAAGACGCCCAGGAACCCATGATGGTTTTTAATAATATTGTGTAAGTGGGAGACCCTCACACGCGTGACTCATCTCACCGCACTTTCCAACCCCTTACACGGACACCGCTACACGACAACCCTAAAAGGGAAGTCCCCCTGTAGAGATGACCCATAAGTACATATATATATGTATAATCACTTCACATTTAATAAAGTGACAACCGGGCCGCCATATCATTTAACTGTTAAACCATTTAATACCAAAGCGTTTCCAAAGGACATAACACACGCCATCACATTGAAAACCATAAACTCACTTAGAACTTCATTTAAGAAACTCAAATCAGCATGCTAAAACTGAAACACATTGGTATCACAAGTAAAACCATTTTCCAATATCCAAACACACCCCACTTTTATCAAGATCCAAACAGACCTGTAATCACTTTTTGAAAGGACACTATTTCTCAAATAAAATCCAAACTTTTATTCACGCATCAAAGCAAAACATTTTTCAACAAGTAAGAACCACACTTAAAGTTTTCAAAATCAAGTTTAAAGGACAAATAGGCATTTCCTCTAATCAATACATTTAACAATATCACCAGGAAAACACACAATTAAAACAAAATAAAAAGAAAACACTTTCAGTGAAATGCTAGAGATAACAAATTTCATTTTCAGGAGATCACCACACTATAAATAACTACTTAATACTACATTTAAATTTACTAAAAATCAATAAAAGAACAAGGAATAAATAAATTCTAAATTTAATGGCAAACGCAGTGGGAAACCTACCTCGAAGTCGTCATCCAAACTCGAAGAAGGAACACGCTTCGCACAAGCGCGTACGCACACGCAATCCAACGATCACTGCATCGCGGAATCATTCCTCCAATGCGCTACAACAAATGCGAAACACTTAAAATAGCCTAACTGATATAAATATAAACACAAATAGATAACCAATACAAGATCACCTCGATGCAGGGATGTGCCCGACCAACGGGGTCACGCGCCAGTCAAAAGAGATGGCGCGCTCAGGCAGGGAGACCGCCGGGGGTCGCGCACTGACCGTCAGATGCGCTGCTGGCCGACGCAATGTGGCGGTGGCCGTTCGGAACACTGAAATGAGGTAGGGATGCCGAAACGGGGGACGAAGGGTGCGCCGGAGTTCGGAAAAAAAAACTGGAAGTTCCCGGGGGCTGCTGGCCGACGGCGGGGCTCACCGGAAAGCGACTGGAGGCCGCCGGAACGGTGCCGGACAACGGGAGGAGGGAGGCCAGCGGCAGGTGGTTGCCGGAGGAGGGAGGCTGGCGCGGAGCAGAGGGAGCGGCACCAGAGGCCGGAGAGGGAGCAGGACCGGGAGTCAGAGGTCGCGCGGTGGTCGGGGTCGTGCGGAGGCCGTGGTCGCGCGGAGGCCGAGGTCGCACGGAGGCCGGGGTCGCGCGGAGGCCGGGGGGTGCAGGAGCAGGGCCGGTGTGGGAGCGGGGGATGCCGGATGGAGGCTGGACTCTGGCGGTGGGAGTGCCTGGGGTGAAGGCCGGTGGTGCGGCGGAGGCTGGGTGCAGGCAGCGGGCACCGGAACTGGGTGCTGGAGTTGTGGCTTGGGGTGGGGGCGGCGCGAGAGAGAGAGGGGGAAGGGAGAGGGTAGGGTTAGGGTTATTAAATATATATATATATAAGATAATAATAATAATAATAATAATAATAATAAAAGAATAACAACAAAAACAATAATAATAATATAAATAGTAATAATAATAAAAGTTATAATACTAATAATACAATAATGACAATAATAATAAAAATAAAACAAATAATAATAATAATAATAATAAAAATAAAAATAATAATAATAATATGAAGAATAATAATAAGAATAATAATAAGAATAATAAAAGTAATTAGTTAATTTTAATAATAATTATTTTTAATCAAAACATTTAGGATATTAAAATCATTTAAAAAAAATAAATGCACACACACATATAAATATATATATATATATATATACATATACTGACATATGTACCTATATCTAAACATATATAAACATATATTTATATATATACATACACATATAAACTTATATACTTATATATAAGCGCACATAAACATATATATATGTATATATATACACACACATATATATACACATATATAAACACGCATGCATACACACATAAAATATGAATAACTTCAAAAATAATAACAATAATTTAATAATAATAAAATGTCAACATAAAAATTTTAATATTTAAAACACCGGGTGAACACACGGTCACTCGGGCCGAACGCACGGTCACCGCTAACGTTGCGGTGACCGCGTACCGGCGCGAAACTTCCAACACAATTAAACTTTGAAAATTTTAAACCGGGACCAAGAAAGAAGTAAAAAAAGGGAATCTGCGGTTGGGGTGTGACAATTCTCCCCACCACAGACACTTTCTTCCCCCAGAAAGTCACCAAGCCAAAAGTCGGTCAAGATTCAAGTCCACGCCCAAACGAAACTAAAGGAACCGAAGAGAACTGAGAATCTCGGGATGACCATACTCTACACGGGTCACACCCGACCGATTCAAGGGAAAAATGCGGTCCGAGGTTGAGGGGAGAACACGAAGGGGTTCTCCCCACCACAATAACTTAACTTGTTCGAAAATTTAACACCCAAAACATACTACCACAAGGATGCGGGTCCAGTGCGAGGACTCACAACCGATCAAAACTGACTCCTATAGCCCGATCAAAACAACACCTCCGTCAAAATGTTGAACCCTCGAATGGAGTCAACAACCTTCAACACCAGGGAAAACCCATGAAGTAAACCCAAGCATTCTCACTACTGGAATGTAGGGATATACCAACATTTTGATGCCAACGGTTATAGAAAACTGTTGGTATATGTAGAGTACACACCTTTTTCCCAACGTTTTTATCAAACCATTGGGATATCTCCCAATAGAACCCATTTTTCCCAACGGTTTGATAAAACCATTGGGATATCTCCCAATTCCACCACCTTTACCAATAGTTTTAGTGAACTGTTGGTAAAGCACAGTTTGCCCAACAGTTTTTTAAAACCGTTGGGGAAAAGTTCCTCCAAATACACAAAGCCCCCAATTCTCCCACAATTCTCTGTTCGCCCGACTACAACCCTGAAATTGAAGCTCTCCCGATGCTCTCTCGTTACCCAGTCTCCGAAACTCCATCCATCATCTTCAATAAAACAATTTTTCTGTTATACACTTCAAATCTGTAAGTTCTACCTCATTTATAATGTTCTTCATATATTTTTTTATTTTCTATTTTGATTTGACCTAAACGTGAGGGATATCTCTATACAAAGACTCAGAAACTCGTTCCACTCATAGATCTATCTTAAATCATACAATTTTGTAGTTCTACACTCTAAATCTGTAAGTAATACCTTAGTTTTAATGTTTTGCATCTATTATTTTTGTTTTCTGTTTTAATTTGGTATAAACTAGGTTGTGTTGTTTATGGCATGCGAAGGTTAGTGATATTGAGGATGAATTGGATGTTGGTTGGGTGATGGATTGGAATTGTGATGTTTTTTGGATTAAGTTTAGTTAATTTTCAACGAATTATTTGGGGATTTTATCCCTTTAATAGAGCCCCCATTCCTCATGGACCCTGGACACCCCCCTCTTGGACCCTGGACAGTCCCCCCTCCTGGAACTTGGACAGCCTGCCCCCCTCTTTCCTGAAACTTGGACATCCCCCCTCCTGGACCCTGGACAACCCCCCTCCACCCTCCTCCTAGGACCTTGTATAGTCCCCCCTCCTTCCTGGACCCTAGGAACCCCCACCCTCCACACTGGACCCTGGATAGCCCCCCTCCTCGATGGACCCTAGACAGCCCCCCCCTCCTTCCTGGTCCATGGACAGCCCCTTCTCCCCTTCTCCTTGACCCTGGACAGCCCCCCCCCTTCCTGGACCCTGTACAGCCCCCACCCCTCCTTATAGACCTTGGACATCCCCCTCACCCCCCTCCTCAACCACAAAATACCCCCCACTTCAAAACTTTGACCACCAAACTTGGACATGCTGGATTTTCTCTAAAAAGATAGATTTGATCCTCAAACCTCCTCAATAATATCCTAAACAATGCTTATAATGTGGTTTTCACCACATAACATCCAATTGTATGCCAAGTCACCAGTCTATCCTCCCTTGGCTAGATTTTACAAAAAGCGCTCAACCTTAAGGATCCAAATAAAAATAAATTGATATAAGACATTTGATAATGGATTAAAATTTAAAATTGGGATCCAATGAGGAATATTTGAGATATTATGCATCATGTCCATGAGTAAATCCATTTTTATATATCCGATAAGTTATTTTTCACAATTTTCAGACATTAATTGTTTATAAAAATGGGACAAACATTTATAAAGGTTCTAATATATAAAAATGAATCTATTTGTGGATGCAGCTTAACCAACAATGTCTAGCTTGTCTGCCTCTTCCATGATCATCGATGTGCATGTCCCGTCTCCATCTGACCTCGTACGATGGGTGACTCAGCGTCTGGATGATGACGAGCGCCAGATTCTCTTACTTCCACACCAGATTCACGCCCGTTACGCTCCTGAAGTGATCAATCCCGCTAAGAATTTGGATGATGATGAGCGATATATTCTCTTACTTCCACACTAGATTCACACCCGCTACACTCCTGAAGTGATCAATCCCACTAAGCGTCCCTGTGAGCTTGATGACACGACCACCTGTTCTTGTAAGAGGTAGAGGAGTTATGAGCTGATGGACCAAGACGATTGACCAGTGTCCATCCATATGGCTGAAGACATAAAACTTAGCACTTCCTGGGAGGCAACCCATGTTATAGAGTTTCATCATTTTGCTTTCTTTACTTTGTTTTAGGAAATAAACATGGCATGTATGCAACAATTTTTTAGCTGCTTCTGATCTGTATGTGCACTTGTTATTACTCTGCATGACTGCTTATATTTTGTCTGATCCTTGGTGTTATTTTTTATGACATTATGCAGCTATGTGCTGTGTATGTTTAGATTTTATAGGTACATAAGTATGTGCACTTTTCATTATTCCATTCTTTTAGTGCTTAGGCCGATGGTATGAGGGAGGTTCGTACCAGAGGTAGACGAGCATCTCCGCATACCCGACTAGACCCTTCCCCTCCCACTGACATGTCATCCTCCTCCATGGACCTCGTACATACCCCACCCTCCTCTTTGGTCCCTGGACTGCCCCCCAAACAGCCCCCCGAATAGCCCCTCCACCCTCCTCCATAGTCCCCGGACAGCCCCCCGGACACCCCCCAGACAGCCCCCCGGACATCCACCCCACCCTCCTCCCTAGACCCCGGATAGCCCCCAGACACCCCCCAAATGTGACGTGTATGAGTCAACCCCTCCTCAATACGAGGCTCAGTGTGGCTGACACCACTCAAAATGCCTCTGTTTTGTTAAAAATGGACTTAATTTTAAGTGAAATCAACAACTGACATATGTTAAACTGACCAAACGCATTCGGATTATATTGATACTATAGGACAACGATCCATGGGTCATATTTGATGTGTAAGAGTCAACCCCGCCTCAATCCGAGGAACGGTGTGGACGGTACCATTCAAAATGTCTCTTTTTTGTTCAAAATGACTTTAATTTTAAGTGAAAACAACAACTGGCATACAGAAGACCAACCAAATGCATTCCAAATCTGTTGAAACTTTATGAAAATTATCCATGGGTCATATTTGACGTGTACGAGTCAACCCTGCCTCAATCCAAGGCACAGTGTGGCCGGAACCACCCAAACTGTCCCTCTTTTGTTTAAAATGGACAATATTTTACGTACATACGCCAAACCGATCAAATGGATTCTGATTGTGTTGATACTTTTTCACAACAATACATGACTCATATGTGATGTGTAAAATTCAACCCCACCTCAATTAGAGGCTCGGTGTGGCTGACACCACTCAAAGTGCCTTTGTTTTGTTAAAAATGGATTTAATTTTAAGTGAAATCAACAACTAACATACGGAAAACCGACCAAACGCATTCGTATTATATTGAAACTTAAGGAAAACGATCCATGAGTCAAATTTGACGTGTACGAGTAAACCTTGCCTCAATATGAGGCTCAGTGTGGCCGAAACCACTCAAAATGCATCTGTTTTGTTAAAAATGGACTTAATTTTAAGTGAAATCAACAACTGGCATACGGTAAACTGACCAAACGCATTCTAATTCTATTGATACTATAGGAAAACTATCCATGGGTCATATGTGATGTGTAAAAGTCAACCCTTCCTTAATCCGAGGTACAGTGTGGATGGTACCATTCAAAATGTCTCTCTTTTGTTCAAAATGACTTTAATTTTAAGTGAAAACAACAACTGGAATACGAAAAACCAACCAAATGCGTTCCTAATCTATTGAAACTTTAGGAAAAAGATCCATGGGTCATATGTGACGTTTAAGAGTCAACCCTTCCTCAATATGAGGCGCGGTGTGGCCGGAACCACCCAAACTGTCCCTCTTTTGTTTAAAATGGACAATATTTTACGTACATACGTCAAACCAATCAAATGGCTTCTGATTGTGTTGATACTTTTGAACAACGATCCATGAATTATATGTGATGTGTATGAGTCAAACCCAGCTCAATATGAGGCTTGTTGTGGCTGAAACCACTCAAAGTGCCTCTGTTTTGTTAAAAATGGACTTAATTTTAAGTGAAATCAACAATTGACATATGAAAAACTGACCAAACACATTTGGATTCTATTGAAACTTAAGGAAAATGATAAATGGGTTAAATGTGACATGTAAGAGTCAACTTATCCTCAATATGAGGTGCAGTGTGGCCAGGACCACTCAAACTTCCTCTCTTTTGTTCAAAATGGACTTATTTTTAAGTGAAATCAACAACTAACATACAGGAAACCGACCAAATGCCTTCAGATTGTATTGAAACTTTAGGAAAACGATCTATGGGTTATATGTGATGTGTAAGAGTCAACCCCAGCTCAATCCGAAGCGCGGTGTGGCCGTTATCACTCCAAGTGTATGTATTTTGTTTATAATGGACCATATTTTACGTAAATACGCCAAACCAATAAAACGACTTCTGATTGTGTTGATACTTTTGAACAATAATACATGACTCATATGTGATGTGTAAGAGTCAAAACCGCCTCAATCTGAGTCCTGGTGTGGCCGACACCACTCAAAGTGCCTCTGTTTTGTTAAAAATATACTTAATTTTAAGTGAAATCAACAACTGACATACGACAAACCGACCAAACACATTCGGATTATGTTAAAACTTAAGGAAAATGATCCATGGGTCAAATGTGATGTGTACGAGTCAAATTTGCCTCTATCTGAGGCACGGTGTGGTCGGGGCCACTCAAACTTCCTCTCTTTTATTCAAAATGGACTTATTTTTAAGTGAAATCAACAACTAACATACGGGAAACCGACCAAATGCCTTCAGATTGTGTTGAAACTTTAGGAAAAAGATCCATGGGTTATATGTGATGTGTAAGAGTCAAACCTGGCTCAATATGAAGTGTAGTGTGGCTGGTATCACTCCATGTGTATGTATTTTATTTAAAATGGACAATATTTTACGTACATACGCCAAACCGATCAAACAAATTCTGATTGTGTTGATACTTTTTCACAAAGATCCATGTCTCATATGTGACGTGTTTGAGTCAACCCTGCCTCAATTCGAGGCCCGATGTGGCCGAAACCACTCAAAGTGCCTCTGTTTTGTTAAAAATGGACTTAATTTTAAGTGAAATCAACAACTGACATACGACAAACTGACCAAACGCATTCGAATTCTATTGAAACTTAAGGACAACGATCCGTGATTCAAATGTGACATGAACGGACAGCCCCAGAAAGCCCCCCACCCCTTCCTGGACCCTGGACAGCCCCCCCACCCTCCTCCTTGGACCCCGGACAACCCCCCTGACATGAATAACATTTTCCTTTTGTACCACTGTGTCTGCAAGTAAATGAGACTTGTATGCCTTATGTATAAATATATTACAATTTGATTAAATGTTATACCTCATGTATTATATGTAAATGTAGGCATGTTGATTTCACATGACTTTTTTTATTTCTTTGATCATGCAATGTTATTTGGTATTATTCTATTTTTGTATGTCTTGAACTATATGAATGGCTTGGAAAGCTTATTAGATCATGCTCATCAAATGCATGTGATGATATGATATAATTTGAATACAAATCCTTGTTGCACATTCTCCATGACCCCCATACTCGCTCCCTAGAAATCTCCCCTCCCCTCTTCCTGGACAACCCCCTCCCCTCTCTGGACATCCCCCCACATCACATTCAATGCAAGTCATGCATCACTCTAGATGATGCACAAATATTAACCACATTGTTAATTCACTTTATCACACATACCCCTCATGCACCAATTTCTATCATAATCATCACCTTTTTGAGTAAGAAAAAATTGATATGTGTGAACCCAATAAATTGAAATAGGTTAATTGGAAGATTTGTTGTCATATGAAGATTGAAATGGGGAATTGTACTACATGACATGGTTGGAAGAGTGATATTTTTATGTGTTTTTTTGTGCTATTTCCAATGTTTTTTGTGGTGTTTTAAGTATATTTATAGATGTTATTTGTGATGTTTTTATGCAGGTGTATCAAGGGGAGGCAGCTGTATGCAGGCTATAGGTTTTTTGTGAAAATACCCAATACCAACGGTTTAGAACCGTTGGTATACTTTGAGCATATATGAATATATACCAACGGTTTATCTAAATAGTTGGTAAAAATCTATACCAACAGTTTAGAACCATTGGTATTCTTTGAGAATATATGAATATATACCAACGGTTTATCTAAACCGTTGGTAAAAAGCTATACCAACGGTTCAAAACCGTTGGTATAAGCTCAAAAATATGAATTTCCCAACGGTTTTAAACCGTTGGTAAATCCTTTTTCCAACGGTTTAGAGGAACCGTTGGGAAATTAAAACTTCCACCACCTTTTGCCAACGGTTTTCCTTAAACCGTTGGTAAAGGGATTTCCCAATGCCTTACTTCCCTATGGTTTGGGAAACCGTTTGTATATCTTATACCAACGGTTTTCCAGCCTATACCAACAGTTTTGAACCGTTGGTATTGTCTATATTTCTAGTAGTGTCTCAAAACGTCATTTCTCCCAAAGACACTTACATCTCTAAACGAACACAGTCAAACCGATGTCAACTCACGCAAGATCCAAACACACCTCTAAGAAAAATGCACGATTCAGATAATCACAATTTAGACAAATAAAACTGTTTGGATTACAATCGAACAGGTTCACCCCAACTTCACAACGACACAATGAACCTACAACATGCCAAAATTTTAACAGTGGAAGAATGAGAACGAAAGGACTTATAATGCTTTGCTGCCAACACCGAACACAAAACCCGACCCAAGGCTTCACACCCCCGGGAACTCCTAACTGTGCGTGAGCTTCACCCCGAGACCTGTGGCTGAGGCTCTGATGGCTGAAGCATCTCCTGGATCACAGTCAGGCACTGACATATTTCCAATCATAGCATCCTCTTCAAGTGAATCTCCATGTAAAACATCTCCAGATGATCCAGACACCTGCAATGATGACACGTCATTGAAGGGGTGTGACATGATGTCCTTGTATACCCTAAACGTCCATACTGATGGTACACCATTAGACGGTCTGAAGAACTGAAAAACAGAGCCACTGCAGAGGAATCTTTGGAAACAGATCCATTTGACACACTCTGCTTGTCAGATGGGAGACCTACATGAGTAGCTGGATACGGTGGATTGCCAACGGTTTGTGCTCTGGAGACTAACTCAGCTAAAAACACCTTATGCACCAACTTCTCAAAAGTGATGCCCGAAAAAGGGAGGGATCGCTCCCTGATCTCTGGATGAAGACACCCGTTAAAGGGAGGAGTTTTCATCAGATCCTGCGACGCTATCTCTGGAAAAGAGATACAAGATCCTTGAAATTGTCAACACATGCTTTCACATCTGTTGTCCATGTTGAACACACATGAGCTCTTCCACCTTCTTCATCTTCCTCTCTTGAAGTATAAACCTTCGGACGAAAACGACTTTAAAGAAATCCCACATCATCCCAGCTTGCAGTGATGGCGGGGCGAAAAAACTCTCACTCGTCCAAATCTAGACCCTCGGACAAACTCAAAACACCATGCACTCAAACAGCGTCGAGAGTTCCCAATGTTCTAAAGATACACTCCACTTCCTCAAGCCATTCTACTGCCTCTAACGGACCCCGATCACTATGTAGAATAGGTAAAGTCTGAGAAGGACCAAAAACTGGGCATGAGACTTATCAGAATCCTTAGGGACCTTTCTGGGCAGCATTTCCTAAGCAACATATGAAACACAGAGCCAAACCAACATCAAACCGAAGCAACATCAATAAAAGCACCTTCATCAAAAATATTCAACACAAATACCAAACAAATAAAAACACAATCCAAAATAAAATCCCCTTTTCATTTTAAATTTTAAAACTGTTGAAATAGTGGGTGCCCTAGACCCAACTATTATGTGCTTTTGATTACCATATCGTGTATAGAGTTAACTATGCATGATGTCATCTTACCATTATAGTGTAGACTTTTCTGCGTCCACTATTGAAATGGTAATGTCCAAAGATTAATTGTCGTATCGAAAGGTTATAGTAGTTCCCAGGCTATAATGAGAACCTCTAGATACTATGACATTAATCTTAAATATATGTTCTATGGTCTAGATACATCTTACTAATTGGACATAGTAGATGTCTGACCATCAGGTGCTGGGGGCTCATAAGCATTGAGACTTCTTCTCATGAAGTTCGCACTTGGTGATCTCTAGTAGTGAGATCATGAGGACTGACCCGCCAATAGGAACACCACATGTTTTAGGTGTCATTGGATGTTCCTATCTACGATCATGTGTAATGGTCTCCTGACTTGAGATCATTACTAATGTATGTCATTTGATCGCGTACATTGATGCAAGACGAAAACCATGGCAATGAAGTCGTGGCGAGGTAGTTTGCGTTGGGTGCGTCATTGGTGGCATGTCATTGGTTGAATGGTCAAGAAAGGATTTGTCGCTTCTAGGTTATGGAAGTAATATATCTCTGGCCATGTTGATATGGATGGCAGTACCTTTATAAGACCATGGCCATGGCAGTCAAGGGTAAATCCATCCAATTACATCAACAAACAATAAAGCAAGAAAAAGGGCGATGACATGAGAATGCGTCCTGCTTTATGAGATATTATAGACAAAGAGATTATATTACACAGTGCATGTTCGTAGGTTGGTTGTCGCTGCTGTGACAATCCTTATTTCTTCAGGGGCCATGATGGGTTGCTAGATCCCGCTCTTGGTCTGTGAATATTATTCACGGCTGTCGAAATAAGGGCCTAGAGGGTCACACACAATAGCGTATTCAAGAATCTGTCCTATTCAGTTGAATAGGAGTATTGGACATAGTGGGCCCCGCCACAAGGGTCCGGGATTTGTCCAGGGTTAAACGATCACCAATGAAATAAATAAATTCATATTATTCGAGTTTAGAATAATGAGTATTGAATTTATTTATTAAATGTATTTACGAGTTTTATGTAAATACATGAAAAAAAAATATTAATTGATGAATATTAAATTATTCAAGGTTCAATTAATATTTGTGGGAGCGACGAGTCCAGTAAATGACTCAATTATTATCATGTGATATATTTTAGTATATTACAAGTAAATGATAATAATATTTATGGCTCAGTTTAGTAGTCATAAAATGTCGTTAATAGTGCGTTAAGTATTCGGGGCTGGCGAGGCGATACCGGGTATTTTAATTATGCACTATAAATAGAAGAGGAGGGGCATTTGCCAAACACTATTCCTGGAGTTTATCTCTCCTCTCCTCTCTCCCACATTCTAGAGAGAGATGCTCTGGATCCAAGGAGCTCGGATGGAGCTCTCTCTCGGGCATCGCTAGCGAAGCGATGCGGTGGTCGTTGGAGCATCGAAGGCATCGTCGCAGATCCGCGCTAGCACCCAGATTACGACGAACGGCGCTCCCGCAGATTCCTTGAAGCGCGTGTGGACGATCTAGAGGAATTCGGCTTCGGATTTTTCGAGCAGCGATCGCCAACGACGAGCAGACGTCGTGCGCGGCTTTGGATTCAAACCAGGTATTTTACGGTTTAATTTTGTGCTTAAAATCCTCCACGCGTGGTCCTCGGCTTTGACCGGGCTGCCCTTCACCGACGTCGGCAAGTTTACGGCGAACGGCGGTGGAAAATTTTTAAAAACCCACCTATTTGGGGCTTCCGCTGCACGCCCGGTTCCAACAAAAACCTCCTTTTTCTAGACCACTTTCCAAATACCAATCCACTTTCAAACTAAAATCACTTTCCAAAACCATTTCCCCTATTTAAAGACAAATTTAGAAAACAAGACCAAGCCTTTAATTTCAAATAAACACCCAGGTAATCCCATGACCCGTTGCACATGTACTTATCCACATTATATTCATACACGCACCAACATGCACTTTCCATGCATTCTCACACATGTGCAAACGTTCATAAAGAGAACCCAAGATTTCACCCCAAACCATTCTCAACCAATTCCAAGCAAGCAATGGATTTCCAAATCAAGAGCTTTCAGTTTTAAAACACATTCCTTACATTTAAAGTATTTTAAAAGAACTCGGTCCCATTTTCAAAAACCCTTTTTCATTTTCAACAATGCCCTTACACCAACCAGAATGAAAACAACACTCAAATTGCATCAAACACCAGAGTGGGGGACTAGTAGTCACGCTTAACCTGACGACGGTAGTGGGTCATGTCCCAAGTAAGTGTCAACCACTAGGAGGAATTCAACCTGTGTACCCGGACTCCACATGGGTTACTACTCCATGTGAAATCACGATGTAACATCTGCTTGCCTCCGTTGTCATCCCTCAATTCAAAACAAACTAGGACGAGACAAAGACCCAATTCTCGGACTACCCCTGGCGACTAAAGGAGCGGAACGGGCGAGGGTTCATGACATCCTTCCCGTACCTACCTCTCGAGTCCCGAAAGTCCTAATCTTCACCTACCGGACAACCCAAATAACAAGGGCCTCCTCTGATACCATTTTGTCATGAACCAGCCCGGGTCGACCCTGAACCGGTCACCCGAGCCGGTCCGCGACAAGTCTCGAGGGGCGTTCCCGATCCCCCCAAGATGGCAACTAGTGCCGGGCATCAAGTCTTAATCGTTGGGAACGATTTAGCCCAAACAAACCAGGAACTGAAAAAGAAAAAAAAAACAAAAAAAACAGACAACACTAATAATAGAAATAAAACTACACAACAACCATACCTCCACGTGAGCTCGCGGTCACCACCCAACTAAACACCAGCATCGCTCCATCACTGAGCGACTCAAACTAGGAAAACCTGAACACAAGGAACCTGCAACTAAAATGGTAAAATATAGGCGTGAGCACAAAAATTACTCAGTAGGTGAGCCCACAACAAATCCCAAAGCACTGCCCGTAAATAAAGAATCTATAAATTCCAGGTTTGAACTACAATGTATAAAAGTAAGATTTCATATGTTTCACTTGAAAATCAAAACATGATACATTAACCTTATTCTTTTTCAAAAGTTGAATTCCTTTCATTGGTGCCAAATTCATTCTAAAAGAGAAAGAAGTGTTACATTTTCAAATTTTACACAAAGAGAATAACACATTTTCATTTGAAAACCATTTTCACAAAGTATAACAGTATAAGCTGTAAAGAACAACTGAAAGTAAACAAGCAAGGAAAATCAAGTAACCATGGGTGATCCTAGCCATCCCTATAAAACCCATGGACGTACTCGGGTTCAGACTACCTACGGGCAGGGTACTCCACAGTCAATAACCAACTGGCCGCCCTAACAGCCAACCAGTGGAACGCCCCACAAGGCCTACCTACCAAGGGGGGACTAACCTGTCTAATCGGGGTTAGCCAGCAACCGTGGAAGGCCCTCGCATGTGTGACTCATCTCACTGCACTTTCCAACCCCTTACATGGACACCGCTACACGACAACCCTCAAAGGGAATTCCCCCTGTAGAGATGCCCCATAAGTATGTATATATATGTATAATCACTTCACATTTAATAAAGTGCCAACTGGGACGCCATATCATTTAACATTTAAACCATTTAATACCAAAGCATTTCCAAAGGACATAACACACGCCATCACATTGAAAACCATAAAATCACTTAGAACTTCATTTAAGAAACTCAAATCAGCATGCTAAAACTGAAACACATTGGTATCACAAGTAAAACCATTTTCCAATATCCAAACTTACCCCACTTTTATCAAGAGCCAAAAGGACCTGTAATCACTTTTTGAAAGGACACCATTTCTCAAATGAAATCCAAACTTTTATTCACGCATCAAAGAAAAACATTTTTCAACAAGCAAGAACCACACTTACAGTTTTCAAAATCAAGTTTAAAGGACAAACGGGCATTTACTCTAATCAATCCATTTAGAAATATCACCAGGAAAACACACAATTAAAACAAAACAAAAAGAAAACACTTTCAGTGAAATGCTAGAGATAACAGCTTTCATTTTCAGGAGATCACCACACTATAAATAACTACTTAATACTACATTTAAATTTACTGAAAATCAATAAAAGAACAAGGAATAAATAAATTCTAAATTTAACGGAAAACGTAGTGGGAAACCTACCTCGAAGTAATCAGCCAAACTTGACGAAGGAACATGCTTTGTGCAAGCACGTACGCACACGCAAGCCGACGATCACTACATCGCGGAATCATTCCGCCAATGCGCTATAACAAATGCGAAACACTTTAAATAGCCCAACTGATATAAATGTAAACACAAATAGATAACCAACATGAGATCACATGGGCGCAGGGATGTGCCCGACCAACGGGGTCACGTGCCAGTCAAAAGAGACGGCGCGCTCAGGCAGGGAGACCGCTGGGGGTCGCGCACCGACCGTCAGATGCGCCGTTGGCCGACGCAATGTGACGGTGGCTGGTCGGAACGCCGGAATGAGGTAGGGATGTCGAAATGGGGGTAGGAGGGTGTGCCGGAGTGCTGAAAAAAAAACTGGAAGTGCCCGGGGGCTGCTGGCCGGCAGCGGGGCTCGCCGGAAAGCGACCGGAGGCCGCCGGAACGGTGCCAGACAGTGGGAGGAGGGAGGCCGGTGGCAGGCGGTCGCCGGAGGAGGGAGGCCAGCGGAAGGCGGTCGCTAGAGGAGGGAGGCCGGTGCAGAGCAGAGGGAGCGGCACCGGAGGCCGGAGAGGGAGCGGGACCGGGAGTCAAAGGTCACGCGGAGGTCGGGGTCGCGCGGAGGCCGGGGTCGCGCAGAGGTCGGGGTTGCGTGGAGGCCAGGGGCTGCAGGAGTAGGGCCGGTGCGGGAGCAAGGGACGCCGGACGGAGGCTGGGCGCTGGCGGCAGGAGTGCCTGGGGCGAAGGCCGGTGGTGAGACGGAGGCTGGGTGCAGGCAGCGGGCGCCGGAACCGGGTGTTGGAGCCGTGGCTTGGGGTGGGGGTGGCGTGAGAGAGAGAGGGGGTAGGGAGAGGGTAGGGTTAGGGTTATAATATATATATATAAGATAATAATAATAATAATAATAATAATAATAATAATAATAATAATAATAATAATAAAATAACAATAATAATAATAATGATAATAAAAATATAAATAGTAATAATAATAAAAGTTATAATACTAATAATAAAATAATGATAATAATAATAAAAATAAAACAAATAATAATAATAATAATAAGAATAAAAATAATAATAATAAGAAGAATAATAATAATAAGAATGATAATAAGAATAATAAAAATAATTAGTTAATTTTAATAATAATTATTTTTAATCAAAACATTTAGGATATTAAAATTATTTAAAAAAATAAACGCACACACACATATAAATATATATATATATATATATATATATACGTATAATGACATATGTACCAATATCTAAACATATATAAACATATATTTATATATATACATACACATATAAATGTATATACTTATATATAAGTGCACATAAACATATATATATGTATATATATACACACATATATAAACACGCATGCAGACACACATAAAATATGAATAACTTCAAAAATAATAACAATAATTTAATAATAATAAAATTTCAACATAAAAATTTTAATATTTAAAACGCCGGGTGAACACACGGTCACTCGAGCCCAACGCACGGTCACCGCTAACATTGCGGTGACCGCGCACCAGCGCGAAACTGCCAACACAATTAAACTTTGAAATTTTTAAACCGGGACCAAGAAAGAAGTAAAAAAAAGGGCATATGCGGTCGGGGTGTGACATAACATATAAAGAGAGAGAAGAGAGAAATAACATTTAAAGATATATAGATAGAGAGAAAACAGAACACACACACATATATATACAAAACCCATATGTATATAAAACATTTATATATATAATAAATATATACAAAAAAATGTAAGAACATCACGATAACTATGTTACAAAGAGAAAAGTGATAAGGAAAGTCCCGCAAACTATGAAGGAATTCCCAAAACATTCCAATTTAGAAAGAAGCTTTTAATTTGAATGTAAAAGCTCAAAATCAAGTTATATAGAAACTGCAACTAATTATTTATGATTTTAAATTTAGTAAACTTGAATAAAGAAATTTTTCTTAGAAATGGAAAAGAAATTTTCTTACCTAGTGTTCAAAATATGAATGAACTAACCAATAAAATATTATCAATATCGTTCTTTAATCTCCAGGGTAGAAAACCAGCCAACTATGACATGAAATCATTATCCTGAAAAGGTAAAATTTGCTAAGTAATTATGCAAAATATAGTAAGTTATGTAAACCATTTTATAAGTTTTCATAAAATTCTCACCCCTACTTTTAGAACACCTATCAATATCTATGTTTTTTAGACTTGATTCATGTTTTTAATGTTATGTACAAACAAAAACTCACCAAACAAAGTAAGGAAGAAAAATGAACACATGAATTATTAATCAAAACAAAGTAGAATATATGTTTAAAATGACATGTATAAGATTTTAAAGAATATAGATGGATAAATCATTAGAGATGTGAAAGAAATAATAATGTTTTAAATTAAATATGGTAATTATGTTTAAAATAATATCATAAAAAATATATACTCACATATATAAGAACAAATTTTCATACCATTTGGTAACCCATTATGATGATCTATTGTTGAAGCCACTTATGTGAAAATTTTAATTATAATAGATTCTTTGTGAGATATAGATCGAAGAACTAAGAAATAACTACTTATTATAATATTTACAAGGATGTTTTAGTGTAATTCAAGAGAAGTTTGAAAGATAATGTAAAAAATGAAACAAAACCTACTAAAATAAATAACCACTACTTCAAGACATGTCATAAAATGAAATGTGAAAAATGAAACACAACCTACTGAAATAAATAACCACTTATTCAAGAAATGTCATAAAATTCAATTTATTAATATAGATCACGATAGTTTAATAACTTCTACATATAGAGATTCCCAATTACTATTGGAATAATATTTAGATACACCAACTAATTTTATAATTTAATCAATGAAAAAATCCTATTTTTTGGTATAATTTTAAAATAAAAGGGAAATATACTTAATGAGTATCCTTGTGGGTGTTGAAAGATTTAAGATCATAATTCAAATAACCATAACAAATAACATATAAAAAAATAAATTTAATATAAAACAAATGATTGAAAAAAAATATTAAACTATTTTGATGAAGAACATGCTACTAAAGTTAGGCATGAATATATAATACTTACAGAATCATGTATAGTATTTTGATGATAGTTCCCCATTCCTTTAAAATTAGTTTACTAACCTTCTCATGTTGCACAAAAAAATCTTTTATCAATGAATTTTGAAAAACAAACTAAACATTAGAGATTAATTAATCTTTAGATAAATTAAAGAAAAATTTCTAATACTTTTAAAGATGACTGATGTTTTATAAATTTTTCTATATTTTATGTTATCGACTAACACTATTCCTAAAAATTAAAATAGAATTATCTTAATTATAAAAATTTATACATGATAAATGTAAGTATATGAGTAGATGTATGTGCCTATATATTCTTAAAATAATCATTTTTGTTTAATAGATAAAAGGAAACTACCAGGTGTGTGGGGGTGATAGTCAAAGATATATACATGATCACATAAAAAATGGCATAACTATTTTATGTAAATCCTCAATTCATTACCTCTATTTGAGGACCTGAAATCATGATGAAAACAATGGAACATGTAAAATAATTTTGAAAATTTTCACATAGACCATCATGCTTGCATAAATACCATATTTTCACTAAAAACTATAAGTCACCCATCCTTATAAAATAGTCCAAGAATAACATCAACACCAATAAAAATACTTCATAGATGGTTGTTCGGTTATTTAACAACCGAACATACTTCATTTGAGAAGAGGAATCTATTAGAAACCAAAATTAAAAATTATTCGGTACCATGATTTCTAGGTAGGAACAATCAAACGAGAAATAATATTAAAAATGGAATATGGAAGAAATGGTGGTGTAAAAAGTAACATAAAAAAGAATATTTACTAAAATATATCAAATATACAATGTAAGATAGAAATTGTGTTAAAATAGAGGTGGTGGTAAAAAAATATCTCAAGAAAGTGAAGAAATCAATACTAATATCAATTGGAGATCTGATACAAAAATAAATAACCAATGAAGAGGAACACATGGCTAGGTATACAATATAGTTTATAGAATGTGAATAAATATTAACATTAGAAAACTCATACCTTTTTCCTAAAAAAACTAATGCATGTAGGGGTAAAACTATGATATCAATTGAGATTATTCAAAAATAGATCAGTAAATGTATGAACGAGATGAATTAAATCAAAGGAACCTAGAGGAAGTTACTGAAACCCCAATGAATATTTTATTCGCCTACACAGGGAACGATTCTACAAGAGCGAGTCATCCTCTTTAGAATATTATATCTATGAAAGGGGCATCATATGTGTTAGATGTAGAAAATTGATGGAACCCATACAAAGAGCTTACCCTAGGGTTTCAGGTGTAATATTCATAATCGAGGAAATATGTGAGTATTTAGGGGGTAATGTATGCAAAATAAAGGTAGATTGCAAAAGAATATCGATGAAGATCAAGATTTTTCTGATTCCAAAGTTGGTTTTATAGAGAGATACATTGTTCATTGATGGGGGAAAGGGAGTGAATGATATAATAACATGAACCTAAATTATATGAAATTAAGAACCAATGATGAAGGTAGTAGAATAATCCCTACTTGATGCAACGAATTGGATGCCGATGTGTGGATACATAACCACTGAAGAAACAATGCAGGCTGTCATAAGTATTTTATATGGATGAAGAATATATGAGATTCAAGATACATAAAACCCTAGTTGAACGGGGGGAAACAACAAGAGTCGAGGATATTGAAAAGGAAGTCGGGGGGAAACAAATGGAACTAAGGAGATAGAAAAGGAAGTCAGGGGGATGAGGAGAAATAGGTGAAGCTGTAGAGGAAGGTGAAGGGGGTTGGGGAGATGTAGGCACAAGTAGGGAGGTGGAGAAGAATATTTCATAGGTAGAGATGGATCTTGGGATGTTGAGGAGTGGAGACGCACAAAGGTGATGAGGGAGCGCTAAGGCAAGCCAAATCGTGAATGACATGAGGGTGGATGGAACCAAGCGGGTAGATTGGAGGGAGAAAACTAAGGAGGAGTTAAAATTTTTAGTTGAATGATGGAGGAGTTAACACATGTAATGAATATTAAAATCTTTAGTATATATAATGGATTTTTTATAGGTAATCATGTTTGCTTCAATATACTGCAATGGTGAGGTAATTTATACTGATCAGGGTTTTAACTATAGTTTTCCAACTGCAATAGTGGAAAATCTTTATGAATGTGTGACATTATATAAAGTTCATAGGAAGATTCATAGTTTTTTTAAACTTAGTCCCGATCAATCAGTTACTTCAATTATATACCAACATTTTCAGCATCCTTAGTGTCTATGGCACATTGAGTATCCTTTTCTTGATGATGAAAATTAAGTGGATTCATCATCGTTGTTTAGGAAATAATGCAGTAATGGTTTAATGAAATTGTAAGCGGTTATTTCTGATATTGATGAGGTGTAACCTACTACTACAGAACCATGTTATGTGAGCTCTATTAAAGTTGGTACTTCATAATACTCTCATTCATTTCCTTCTCATATGTAAAGAATCAAAGGGGAAATCCTCATATATACTCACGATTTAATTAATGCCACTATATCTAATAAGGAAGTATCTAGTGATGCATTAGGAGATGACTTTGGTGAGGATTATGTGGAGAATGAACCTTCTGAGGTTCCTTTTATAGATAATTAACAACCAATTAGTGGTAACCATTATAAATTATTGAATTCCTTTGTAACACCCCAATATTTTATAGTACGTTATCTTTTTAAAGAAATTTAATAGCTTATATTGCACACAACATTGACTTAACTTGCATTACACACAATATTGAGTTTCTGTGAAACAACACTTTGGTATAATAATTATTTAAATGATATATTTATAACTTATCGATTAAATATGATAATATGAATAGTAATAAATAATTTTTAAATGTTATTTATAATGTTTTCACATAAATAAAATATATTTATAATAAAATGTATAAGTTTCGGTAAAATAATTCTATGTTTAGAAATACCATTTTCTTAAAAGAACTACTTTTTATGGCCTTTTATGAACAATAATAAACTTAATTTTAGACACTATTAGAAATTGAATCTGGTAAAATAGACTTAATTTTTGAATTTGGAATATCAAAATTTTCTTAGGGATAATTTTTGGTATTTTTTTATAAGTTTCAATTTTTTGATGAATAGTGAAAAAGTACTGCATTGTCATTAAAAACCGACTTTTTTATTTAAATAATTATTTTAATTTAAATTAATTTTAAAGTCAAAATAGATAAATAATACATATATTAACCCAATTTAGGTTATTGAAATTGTTTTTATAATATAATTAGATATAAAAATTTATTGAACTTTTGAACGTCTCTTTTACCCACCTTCTAGCCACATCTGCAGGATTAGTATTAAACATAATTTTACTGCTTCTGTGAATTGAATTTCAAAAAATAGACATACATGGTTGTAATCAATATGAAAAATGTGGTATAATAGGATCAAAATAATTTTTAGTGAATAGTAACTTTTGAATTCTATTTACCACGGTTAAAGGTAAATAGAATAATCAAAGGTAAAAATAATGTTATAATAATATAAAATTACCCTAAATCTTGTCCTAATTTCATAGGATAAGTATTTTTTGACCCAAATCAACCTTAGTTCGAAAATATTATCCTTTTTAAGCCACTTTTGTTAGATTAGGATATTTATTATATTTTATTTAAAGAAGAGTTAAAAATGTCATATTCAAATTTTAATAACTAAATCATTTTTAATATAGGGTTATACATAAGATAAATTCAACTATAATTATTAATTTTAAATATAAGAAATTTATATTCATCATGATAATTTATTTTTAATTTTTAGAGGCTAAATAACTTAATTAATGTCTTATTTAATAATGATGCAGTAATTGTTTAATTAATAGATATATCAAATAAATGTTATTAAAAATATTAAAATACATATAATTTGAAATATTTACTGACATAAGAGAATTTTATAGATAAATTAGACATGTTAGTGATGTATTTAAAGTATTGGTTTGAAGTTATTGTCTTTGTATGATATTTTTAAAAATGAAAATAATGAATAGTATCAAAATTGACATAAATGATGCTTTAAAATAAATAATATTTTATTAAATGTTATAAAATTCATAAAAATATATAATTTGGAAAAATAACTAGAATAATGTCAAATATGTCATAAATTATCCAATTGCGGTTAGTTTTTCATTTTATAGTAAATATATTAACCATATAGTATAAAAAGACAAGTAGACACGGTAAGAGTTAAACTGTTTAACTAATGGTTAAACCCAAAAGATAAGGTTAATTTTGTGACCTATACTTGTCTAAAAATAATTTATTGAGAGTATTTAGACCCATAAAAATCTTATAATTTAAATAACTCACTTTTGAGTTATTTTAAATAAAAAATCCATTTATAATAAATTAATAGTTTTGGAGTTTACTAAAGTGTCCCTCCCCTCTCTTATAAATGGGTACATATCCTTGTCTTTTATTCAAACCTATAAATCCATTTAGATCAGACAAACCTTGTAAATTTCTACTTAAAACTTCCCTCACTTAATCTTAGATGCCATAATTTGGGTATAAATCCAACCTAAGAATTTCTTTTGTGCAAATAAAAAGGAGACACTTGAAGAAGAGGTAATTGTTTTACCAACACTTTCAAAGTTTTTTTCTTCTTATACTTCCTTTTACTAAGTTTTTTCTATAATAAATCAATAAATATAGTATGTAATATATACTTAGATTTTTTATTATTATGGGACAACCATATTTCTCATTTTACCCATCCTACGAAAAATAATATCACCATACGTGCATACGTACGACTTACCGTCTCCATGCCATGGTGTAAACTATTTTTCATCTATAATTTATTTAAATGGGTATAATAATAAATATAATAGATATAAATAATAAATATGAAATGATATTGATTATGTATAATTAACATACCATCCATTTCCTTACCCATTTACCATTAAGGAAATGATACCATCACTTGTGCGTACGTATGACCTACCATCTCCACGACGTGATGAGATTCATTCTCCACGTTAACCATTCAAGAATGATTATAAAAATATATATAAAGAATAAGTAGGAAATATATGACATAATAATTCTAATGGAATAATATATATATATATATACATATATATATATACATGTATATTTCATTTACTTTATTCCATTCAATACGATAAGAAAATGGAAACAACGTTCATACGTACGTACAACCTACCATCTCCATGAATGGTGTATTCTATTCAATACATCTATAAATTATATATATTTATATACTAAATATATATGAAATATTAATCATTTTTTACCTTATTAAAATAATTAAATTATGATTTAAATAACACAATCAATAATAAAACGTCAAAACACATACGATAAATAAAACAATTATTACCCGAAATATTGATTTAACTTAGAGATTTTTAATAAACGGGAAATATAAAGTCATAAATGAATCATATATGATATCATTGTTGAGTAAATAAGGTTTTCCTTATGAACTTTCCATTCCTTCATACTTGGGGGAGATTTTTTAGTCAATAAGGTTTCCTTATGACTTTACAATTCCTTCTTGTTTTGAAAATCACAAACACCTTATCTCAAGACAAATTTCATTCTACCCTATGTTTTACTTCTATAAGGAAAATTTTATTCCCCAAGGAAATTTATTCTTTATCATATTTTCATTGTTCATATCATAATTTTACCAAGTGTAAAATTCGATTTGAAACCAAAACCTCAGAATCCTATAATTACCTAGATATGAAGCATTCTGTTTTTGGATCCAAATTCTCAGAATTCTGGTTACGAACTCTTCTGAGTTTTGACTCCGAATTCTGATTAAAAATTCTGGTTATGAACTCTTCTGAGTTCTGACTCCTAATTCTGAATCAGAATTTTGGTTACAAACTCTTTTGAGTTCTGACTCCGAATTCTGAATACAAATTCTGGATACGAACTCTTCAGAGTTCTGACTCTAAATTCTGAATATGAATTCTGGATATGAACTCTTCAGAGTTCTGACTCTAAATTCTGAATAAGAATTCTAGATACAAACTTCTCTGAGTTCTGACTCTGAATTCTCATGAACTTTGACTCCGAACTTTGTAAGTTTAGGTTACGAATTCTTATGAATCCAGATTCCGAATTTCCTTGAAATTCAGACTCTAGAATTCTATAGAATTCCGGTTCTGAATTCCTAGAAAATAGAATCTAAATATCCATGTATTATAGACTCTGAATTCAATTTTGGTTAGACTCTGAACTTTTATTTTCTTACATTATGGATATTAGATTCTAGTCATGTAACCATATTTTTTCTTACACTTGTTTTTTTATAAAATGATGTCATGCTTTTAGTTACTCACTAACTATTGTTTGAGTGACACGCGTACAAGTCCCTCTGAAATTCAAGGAAAAATATGATCGTTGGAGGAGGGAGATGACCGTTGAAGCCATGCCTATAAATATGAGCTCATGTGAAAGAGATCATAACTTTTCAAGGACTGAACTTTTTGACAACTTTTGATCTGAAGTGATTTCTTGAGAGAGATACTCTCATGCTTAGTGCGTGCTGAACTTCTGGTTCATATTTTCTTTGTGAGACTCCGATTTTTGCTGTGTATAATCGAGGGATTTTGGGAATAGGAAGATAGAGGTGCTGACTACCTTGAATTTGAGGGCTTCTTTGCTGAGGAAGACAGAGGTGCCAACTACCTTGAAGTTGAGGGCTTGCGGGGATAACAAGACAGACTCTGATCTTCGTATCGAGGGCTTACCCTGGTGTGGGTAAGACAGAATTTCTTGAAAGTATAAATCAAGGGACCTTTATCTAAGGTTTTTGGATACCCTTCTCTTTGGGTTAAAAGATTTACTACTTGTTACTCTTTTTGTTACAATTTTTCTGCTGAATTTGTATTGTTGAGAAAAGTATAACTATCTTATACTTCCTTATACTTGTACTTTGATTTAGTTAGATTCTATATGCTTTAAGGTAGAATCTTAATCTTTGTAAAATTTCATTAAGTTTCATTTCAAGAATCATTTTTCTGGAATTTTATTCTCAGAATCATATTTCATGAATCAAGCAAGTGTTTAGAACTTAGAGGTTTTGTGAATTATCTTGTTTAACCTTGTTAAACATAACCATCTTTAAAAGTTACAAAGGAATTTTTAAAAGTATAAAATTCACCCCTTCTTGTATTTGAGCGTCTCATCTTTACATATTTGATCCTACAATCATAAATATTATTATTATTCTGTTAGAAGTTAATAATATGTTTAAAACCATTATACATAAGTTTTGGACACGTACAGAGAGTATTGGACCTAAGGTAAGATAATTTTCGTCTCTCTTTTAATTTTCATGAGATATAAGCCATGTTCACCACCTATTTCTTGTGTGTGGTGTATGTACTGACCCTATTATATTTCATACCATGAATAAATTTATCTTAATGGTATTTAAATATTAATTTGAAGATATTGGGCTTATTATTTAAAATTTTAAAGTGGTATGAGACACTTTGAATGTTTAAAGAATTAATCATTTATCTATTTCAATATTCTTGATATTATTTGACATAACTATTTATATAGACATAAAAGGATTATGAAGGAAATTTCATGTCTATTTTTAATTTCATTCAAATGTTTTCAAAATGTAATCTTTTTAAGGTTTTATGTAAGGGTTAATTTCAAAATCTCATTATTATTTGAGATTGTTTGTGCATAAGTATCTACTAGGAAACATTTATTATCCATGTCTATGTTTTTTAAAATTTTATTTTAAAATATTATTGAAAATTGTTTAAATTATTTTTTACCCATGTTTGAATTTTTATAAAACTTTTTAAAGGAATATTTCCATCATTTTCTAAATGAGGTACTTTATGACCTTTTCAACAAATTAAGGATTTTTTTTACTTATACGGTGCAAACAACTATTTTCTCCATCATAACGCCTTAATGTTTTTAAGCTTCCTTTACAATATTACAAGGTTATTTTCAAAAGAAATGTTTTATTTTATAATTTTATGGATTTTAAATGATTTCAATGTAAAAAATGAATATTTCTCTCTAGTATTTTTAATAATTTTATTAGATTATTTTCATCTATGTCAATATCCTTTGTTGGATTTTGTGTTCAATTGAGCTTGTTTTCTTATGATACAATCTAACACATTGTATTGAATGATTTATAATATGTTTGATTGTGGATGTGTTATTTTGATACCATTCATGGTTTATGGTTAAAGTATTAACATTTCGTATGCTAGTTTTAATATGAATATTTGTGTTGGTTATGTTTTACCCATTTTATAAGAGGAATGAATTAGACTTAGTAAGTGATGGGTTGGGGACCGCTTAATGAAATCCCTATGGGTTGGGAACCAGTTAATGAAAGACCCTTGATGAATTGATAGTTCTCATGATACAAACTAGTTTGGCTTTTTACCCGTTTATGTATGGTCTTAGCACGAGGCCTTGACAATATGGTCATGATGTTCGATATTATGCATTCCCTCATTATGAGATTAGTTAATGATTATAAATGTGATTATTAGATTTTTATAATATCCATGTGAATGTTTAAATAGAATTATTTAATTTATTCTTGCCATAATATACTCAAGATTATATTTAAAAGGCTTGTGTTTTAGTTTTATACCTTGCCTTAAAAGTTTATGCTTATTTATGATAGCTTCCTCTATATTTTATAACATTACTGAGCATTTTATCTCACCCCTTTATTATGTTTTATTTTCCCAGGATGCCAAAAAGTTTTTTATGATTGATATGCAGGGTTAATCTAGGATAATAATGATGTTCTCAAAGAATTATCTATGTTGCATTTTATTATTTGAATTATAATGTAAAGTTCATATATGTAATCTATTTTATAAGACTGCTAAACTGATAAATCCATCAGTATTTTATTCCTTGTAATCATGCTAATGTATTAAAATAATGCACCGACTCTGGGCTTTTGGGGTTGGGGTTTTACAGTTGGTATCAAATGAAGTTTAAAAACAACCTTGGAAATTAGATTTAGAAAACATAGATTAGGGAATACAACCTTAAGATATATTGTGAGGATAAGCATAGAAGAAAGTCCTAGATTTTTGGTAATTTAGAGATTATGTAGGTATTCCTAGAAAATACATCCCTATTTGGATACTATAAGTGGACATGGTTTTAGAATAGATGTACCTAAGAGTAATAACTCCAATAATGTGTTCCTGGATCGACTTGGGGTAACCTGGTACATGAAAACAAGCCTTACTACATACCTAGTTTGACACTCCTAAGGGATATACTTAGGATAATTCACATTTTCTTTACACACTATTATGAAGGATTTATGAGTAAATATGTCCCCAAAGAAACCATTTTTATTATTATGAGATTAGTTGTGCATAAAATTTTCAATTTATGTTATTTTTTTCACTAGTTTTGGGATTATAAATCATTTTATGATTTAATATAGTATATGCCATTGTTTAGAAATGGCGCATAATAGAAGGAATGTGAACTCCACAAATGCATGTGATCCAAAGAGTAAGAAGGATGATATCTTTCATGGACTTAGGCTAACATTTCTAAGGGAAATAGTCTCCCAAGTATTCTCGTCATATGAGGACATAATATAATGTGGTAAATAAATGGGTAAATAATTATACAAGCCTTATGGATTTAAAGGAAAGAAAGAAAAGAAGAGGATGAAAGGTTAAAAGATATATAAAGGGGATAAGGGAAAGAAGTATTTTCCCACATGTGATAATTGTGGAAGGAAACACCCTGGTTCCCGCTTAAAAGGAAAAAGAGTTTTCTTCAAGTGTTGTGAGAAAGGCCATTATGCTCATGATTGTAAGGGAAAGAAAAAAAATTTCAATGTTCAATGATTCCATTACAAGGAGATGGTACACTACGCGAATCAATGTATCATGCATCAAAGGAATATAACCTAAATGATGCTATTTGATAATGATCAAGTTATGAAACTGCCACAGATGAAGAGGAATGATTAATATGCCTATTCAAGAATTATTTCATTTGAATATTTTATTAGAAATGTACTGGTTATAATAATTGTGGAATATATAAGGATTGTACTGCAATATTATTTCATTAAGGATTTGAGATTGTATGGTACCAAGAAAAGTGATTCAGTAGCAAGTTAAACTTTTTGGAAAATATATGGTTGAGGGAAAAATAACCCTTAATATTTTTCTGATAATGAGATAATGACGTTGGAAAAAAGAGATGATTGATTTAAATAAAGTAAATTGGATATTATTGACTACCTTGGAACTGATTAATGGTTTGTTTATTCCATAATTGTTGGAGTTTACAACATTTTTTGGATTTAAGGAGTATATCCAATATTCTATGTTTTACATAAGGAATAAGGAAGAACAAATGTATTCAATAAGGTTTTATAGTAATTAAGGTTATTACCATGTTTTAAGTTAATACATGATGAAGGTATTCACATGTTTGGTATGTGAAAAAAAATATCTGCATTATGTTATGTTGATTTTATAAATTTAGCGACCTTATAAATTTTTGGATTATGAGTTTGGACAGAAGTATTTTGGATAAGTCTAAGGGTTGGAATGGATTAAATTGAACATTAGAAAATATTTTTTAAGTTTAAAACATTTATTAAGGTTATTTTTGGAATGTTATAATAATATAGTTTTAAGAAAAGGACAACCCATAGGTCAGGCGACAATCCATCACATCCGACAAGGCTGCGAGACTTGAACCCGCAAACGAAGGGCGATAGTGGTGAATTACCTACCACTAGCCAACGTGATATACTAGTTAGTATAGCATAGTTTTCTTTATTTAAAACATATGAAAGATTAAGTGTAAGTTCATTTTTTGAACCCTATATGATTAAGATAAATTGAATATTTTTAAATTTTATTATCTTTTGGAGAGAAATATGAGTTTGTGGTAGAAATTAGTTAAAGGATGGAACTCTACTTGTCAAGTAAGTATGCTTTATTGTGTTATTAGTCTATTAAGTAAATTAATTATTCAAATCTAGGGAAATGATCTTGAAACAAATAATGTTATCCTAGTACTTTTTTTGATTAATCAAATGGTCCCTTAGATCATTGCATATTTATATCTTTGTGATTGTTAAATTTCTCCTAATCTGTTCTCTATCACTCTCCATCAGAACATGATGGTTAGATTTTTCTTTTATGTCCATGTTTTCCTACAAGGAACCATTTTATGTGCTATCTATAGAAACTTTCATACTTCCCTTTCTTTATTTTAAATTATACATTTTATTAACCCTATTTTTGATGTGGGTTTTCCACAAAGGTATTTTCTAGTATAAGCCTTTTATTTTCAAAGTCCAATTTTAAATTATGAGGATAAAATTTATTAAAGGAGGGGAGAATATATCACCCCATGATTTTATAGTATGTTATCTTTTTAAATAAATTCAATATCTTATATTTCACACAACACCAATTTGGCTTGCATTACACTCAAGATTGAGTTTTTACGAAACAACGCTTTAGTATAATAATTATTTAAATGATATATTAGTAAATTATCCATAAAATATGATAATATGAATAATAATAAATAATTCTTAAATGTTTTTTTAAGATGATAAATTTATCATAAGGAAAATACTCTTTTATTTTAAAAAAAGGAAAACTTATAGAAGTTTGAAAGTAGGAAAATTACATTGGTCCCTCTGAATAAGTGGCAGGAGGTTATTAAGAACCTTATCATACCATAGAAAATAAATACCAATGAAACATTTATTTTCAAGTCCATCTTCCACTGAGTTGGAATATCTATAGATATGAGTGATTATATGATTCATGGATGAAATATAATCCAAACATTTGATCCACCGATTAGTAAGTTTCCAAGATAAATGATAAGAGTCGATCCTAATAGCAAGTACTATAATGTTGGAGTCACATTCAAGCCAAATGTTTTTACAACCATGATGAATATATTTCTCCACCGCAATGATAAAACCCATCATTTTTTCTTCAAGTGAAGAAGCAAATCCATGGGATCCATGAAGGAAACCAATGATGACTCCCCTATGATCCTTAAAAATAGCTCCAAAGCCAGAGGGACCCAAATTGCCTTGACAGGTACCATCAAAGTTGATATCGATCCATCCAGAAAAAGGGGCCTTCTAGAAAACCTCTATCATGCCATAAGGAGGGAAGAAATTACCATTCAAACCAACCCAATTGAGTAAAATAAAATAAAAAACTGAATTATAACAATAATGTTTCTTTGGGGTGTTTGATTCCCACACAACAACAAGAATCGTAGAAAGGGCATCAATTAATGTGGAACGAAAGCCATCTTGAATTGATTTATTTCTGGAAAACTAGATGAAATGGATGAGTTCCTCCAAAGAAATCTGAAAAATATCCATGAGAAGAGGAGAGAGCACAAGATCATTCCATCCTTTAAGGAAGTCATGGATGGAGACAGCCCAAGGCAAGCTTAATTAAAAAATGTCATCAATGACTTTCCAAAAAGATGAGGCCGTTACACAGCTTAAAAAAAGTGATCATCATATTCTCTGCGTTAATGATAGAGAGAATAGAAGGAACACAAAGAAATACTATAGTATTGAAGAAATCTATCAGTTGGAAGATTCCCATGTTCCAATATCTGGACAATAATGGACTGAGATGGTCTGAAAAAAATTCTTGTTCGTGTTTCCAAGCCATTGTATGTATGAAATGTTACAGATGGAATGCTTATAAAACAATCTAGAAGTGATAATTCCATTGGAATTAGGTTTCCAAACCCAAAAATTATCCATTGAGGAGAATAAATAATTATCCATGATGTTAACAATGTGATCCATCGAAGTATTTATTTTACAGATCTGATCCTTGATTGAGATGTATATATTAAGATTAAGCTCTTCACCCATGAGTGAATCAAGTAACAACAATCCAATATAGTTTTATTTAAAAATTTGAAGAGAAGAGTCCCTGGATACAAGAAACCTAGATTGGGAGTCAATTAAAGAAAAAATATATTTAAAGGCAGGCCACACTGAGGATCTAAAATGATTAACATTCTTATTATTGATTCTGTAAATAAATATAGCCCGAATAAAACTGAGGGCCTCATAGTTACCATTGATAGGTATCCATATAAATAAGGACTATAAAGAATCATTGAAAATTCCAAGATTCTTAATACCTAAACCCCCTAGTCATATGGCTTGTAGCAAGAGTTCTAAGAAACCGTAGCAAGCTTCTTATCCATAATGTTACCATTCTAAAAAAAACTATTAATTGAAATATTTATACTTTTGATAAGAAAAATATTCCATTTATACACCATGAAAGAATAAGAAAAATTGGAAATGATAACAAATTCCACCAAACAAATGTGACCTTCTATGGATAATGATTTTCCCTTCCAAGAATAAATTTTCCTTATGATATTGCTAATAATGTCAAAAAAATAAAAAGACTCCAATCTTCCCCAAAACATAGGGACACCAAGGTAAATAAAGGGAAGAATTATCTCATTAATACCCAGCTCCCTAATAATGTCAAGTTTCCTATTGGTAGAGATGTTCCTTCCAAAGTAGAAAAAAGATTTTCCCCAACTAATATCTTGAAAAGAGACCCTTTTATAATGAAAAAGAGACCTCTTAATGTTTTTAATATTCCTCTTATCCCCTTGTGTAAATGGAATAATATCATCAACATATAATAGATAAGTAGGAGCATATATTCCCCTGCTAGTACATGTAGATTTCATTTTCCCATTTCTAGTTATGATACCCAGAATCCTGCTGAGAAAATCCTTAGTAATGGAAAAAATAATAGAAGATAAGGGATCACCTTTCCTAACACCTCTAGGGAAATCAAAATAGCCTTTATAAGATCCATTAATGATAATAAAAATATGTGTAGAGCTTAAAATGGTCCCCACCCAGGTGATGAAACTACTATCAAACCCAAATAAAGAAAGCACACTGCAAATGAATTTGCAGTCCATCGTATCAAAATATTTCCTGACATCAAGTTTAAGGGAAATATTGCCATCCCTTGTGGATTTCATGATAAAATTAACAAATTCTAAGGTATTTTTGAGGAAATATTGAATGGATATTCCCTTAATGAAACCAAATTTATTTGGAGACACAATTTTGTAAGAAATAGAGGCAAGTATGTTAGTAATAATTTTACTAATAATCTTAAAGATGGTTTTGACCAGAGAAAATAGACTAAAAAGATGAATCTCATTGGTATTCATCACTTTAGGAATGAGAGAAAGAAATTGGGCATTCAAACCATGAGGAAGATAACCACCTTTGAAAAAATGAACAACCAATCTGCAAATATCATAATGCATAATATTCTAAAAGGTTTGGAAGAAGAAATTACCAAAACCATCCAGATCAGGGGAACTTTAAGATTTGAGACTAAAGATAACCTCCTTAATATTGGGTTCCAAGGGAATTGAAATAAGTGTGGATTTGTCCTCTTGAAGCACAAGTCTCAGAATAACACCCTCCACTGGATTAATGTTGGGAGATGAGACACTAAATAGATCCTTAAAGTAAGAGACAACATGTTCTGAAAGATATTTACTATTGTCAAGGAGCTGATCCCCATTTTTAATCAAGGATAGGGGTTTGGAGACATTTTTGATTTTTTGAATGGAATTAAAAAATTTAGAATTTATGTCACCATTCTTCAACCAATTCTCCTTAAAATCATCTCTCTACAAAGAATATTTAAATTAAAAATATCATTAAGTTTAAGAGACATCTCAACTTCAACAAAAAATCCATCATAAAAATCATTTCATGTGTTATTCTCTTGAACATGCTGAAGATAGTTCTCAAGAGAAGATATTTCAGCATCAAGAGAACTAAATCAATATTTTCTCTAGAATTTCAAATTCTTCTTGATAATTTTTAGTTTTCTAACACAAGTAATGGAATTTATCTTACAATCCAAAGAGTTCCAAGTATTCTGAACAATTACCCTACAATCTAGATGGGTAACCCAGACATTGTTGAATCTAAAAGGGAAATGAGGTTTTGGTTCCTTTCCCATAGGATCAACCAAAATTGGGTGATGATTAAAATTGAGTCTTGATAAGGTTGTTCATGATATGAAACCCCATAAATCCAAAGAATCTTCATTGAAAAAATCCCTTCCAAGTTTTCTTAAAACAAAGCTATTCAGATGCCTCCTATACTAAGTATACTTTGCACCAATGATATTAACTTCAATTAGTTCGTTTTGATCAATGAAAGTTTTAAAATCTCTGGATGAAATGGAATAGATAAATGGACCCATGTTATCATCCTGATTCAAAATGTAATTGAAATCCCCATGAATGATCCAAGGATTATTGATAATAGCTATAAGGGAACCAATGTCCATCCAAATATTCCTACAATCCTGATACATATTATGAGCATAAATGAAAGAGCATGAGTGCTGTGAGCCAAGGTAATTAAAATAATAAGTAACATACTGGTAACTTGATATGATCATGGAAGTATCAATCAAAGAGGCATGCTCCAAAACCCAAAGGCTTTTAACATATGAAAAGCACCTATTGGTGTCAATCAAGTGGAATCCCAACTTTTCTAGATTAGAAATTTTGGGGGATAATATATTTTTAGGTTATAATAAGCCTATAATAATAGGTTTTTGATTCTGAATGAAGAGCCTAAGGGACCTGGTAGTATCATGATTGGCCAGTCCTAGATAATTCTAGAATAAAATCTATATTTAAATATGAAGATGGGGTTAGACCCCACTTATTTTTATCTCCCAAATTCTTTTGGGGCCTACCAAAATTCTTACTAGGAATAATAGTAGGAGTTATTTTCAATAAGTCATTAAGGTTATAGGTATTGACATTGTGAGTAACAATAACCTCATGTTGTAAGTCTTTCCAATTTATACAAGCAGTGATATCATGACCCAAAGAGCTAGAAATAACAAGATGATCTACTTCCTTAATATTGTTCAGAGGAGCCTCATTTGCAATATGATCAATAATAATAGTATACTTTTTAGGTGTAAGAGTTTCTGTTGGATTGACCGGGTCGACTGAGGTAGAATGAACAACTACTGAGATAACAGGAGCCAATTGCTTTGAAGGACTGATATAGTTCCTAGGGTCTAGGAGATTTTTTTTGCAAGTAGAATCAAAAGGTGTGGTGACAGGTTTAGTATAATTAGTGTGACCTATTATAATAATGGGGCCTTTAGATAAAACATCAGAAGATACCCCACATTCCCGTAGATATAGAACAAGATTATAAATTCACTGAGATAAATCCAGAAACATGGAGTTGTCTTCAGTTTATTTTTGAAGATTAAAAACCAAGTCATAAATATCATTTTATATTTCCATGTTTAGGTCATGAATATATCTAATATTAACTCGAGTGTTGGATAATCCCTCAGGACCCACCATTGCGGGTGAACTAGGCAAAGTAGGAGACTTAATTTCTTTGTCCTCTTCTTCATCTATGTCTGTCCAAGATTTATTCAAAGGAAAAATTGAATCAAACTGATTCTTAAAATGTGTCATTGAAGTAAATATACTAGATTGAATCTTCAAAGAATCCACTAAAGTGGAAGAACCATCATGATTCTTGGTGACCCCCCTTCTCAACAATCATATTTTTTCTCTTTCGATTCCTATTGACTTCCCTCTAGTCCTTGACTTTAGGGACTTCATTAAACTTTTTTAAAGCACCCTATAATTAGAAACAGAGTGACCCAAGATCTTACAAACATCAAAAAATAGAGGAACATTTTCATATTCAATTTTGACTTCAGTCTTGCTACCATTGGCTAGGAGGGTGATGCTAGATGGTCGAGTGATTTCCAGATTAACATCCACCCGAATTCGAGCAAAAAACCCAAGATCCCCTTCCATATTTCTTTGATCCATATTAACAGGGGTGCCACAACATGAAGCAATATCATTGAGGATATTTTGGTGCTAGTACACCCAATTTAGTCCATGAATCCTGACCCATATTTGGGCATTATATTGTTTTATGTTGAAGGGATTGAAATTAACATCCCATTTAGATAATCTTAGAAATACAGGCTTAAGTTGTAGGTTTCCAAGACTCCAAGAAGAGTTTAGAGATTCCTTGTATTGAAATATGATGTAAAAAAGCCTATCCTGATAAGAATTATCCTCAAATCATGAATTCCCCTACAATGAGAAACCATATTCTTAAGGTCGACATAGGACCAAGGTCTATCTCTTTTAGAATAGATGACATGTCCCAGGATCAAAAACTTGAAAATATTGATCCTTTGATACAATTACTCAGGATATAACACCATATAAAAGCCACCATTTTCTTAGGGTCATTTTTTGGTATTTTTTTCAGAAAAGTTTCAATTTTTGATGAATAGTGAAAAATACTGCATTATTTTTAAAAATCAGCTTTTTCATTTAAATAATTATTTTACTTTAAATTGATTTTAAAGTCAAAATATATAGATAATATATATATTAACCCAATGTAGGTCATTATAATAATTTTTATAATATAATTATATATAAAAATTTATTTAACTTTTGAACGTCTCTTTTACCCGCCTTCTAGCCACATCTGCGAGATTAGCATTAAACATAATTTTACTACTTCTATGAATTGAATTTAAAAAAAAGGAAATATATGGTCGTAATAAGTATGAAAAATTTGGTCTAATAGGATAAAAATATTTTTGGTGAATAATAACTTTTGAATTTTATTTACCACAGTTAAAGGTAAATAGAATAATTAAAGGTAAAAATAAAGTTATAATAATATAAAATTACCCTAACACTTATCCTAATTTCATTGGATAAGTTTTTTTTCAACCCAAAACAACCTTAGTTCTAAAATATTATCCTTTTTAACCCATTTGTGTTAGATTAGGACATTTATTATATTTTATTTAAAGAAGAGTTAAAAATGTCATATTCAAATTTTAATAACTAAATCAATTTTAATATAGAGATATAAATAATATTAATTAAACTATAATTATTCACTTGAAATATTATAAATTTATATTCATCATGATAATTTATTTTTAAATTTTAGAGAAGAAACAACTTAATTAAATGGCTTGTATAATAATGATGCAGTAATTGTTTAATTAATTGATAAATCAAATAAATGTTATTAAAAATATTAAAATAAATATAATTTTTCATATTAAATGACATAAAATAATTTTATAGATAACTTATATATGTTATTGACATATTTAAAGTATGGTTTCAAAGTTATCATGCTGGTATTCCATTTTAAAAAATAAAAATAATGAATAGTATCAAAATTGACATAAATGACGATTTAAAATAAATAATATTTTATTAAATGTTATAAAATTCATAAAAATATGGAATTTTGGAAAATAACTATAATAATTTAAAATATTTCACAAATTATCTAATTGGGGTTATTTTTACATTTTATAGTAACTATATTAACCCTATAGTATAAAAAGACAAGTAGACAAGGTAAGAGTTAAACTGTTTAACTAAGGGTTAAACCCAAAATATAAGGTTAATTTTATGACCTATACTTGTCTAAAAATCATTGGTTGAGATAATTTCTACTCATACCCATCTTATCCTATAAATAACTCACTTTGGAGTTATTTTAAGTCAAAAATACATTTATAATAAATTAATATTTTTGGAGTTTCCTAAAGTGCCCCTCCCCTCTCTTATAAAAGGGAACCTCTCCTTATCTTTTATTCACACCTCTAAAACCATTTAGTTAGACCAAAAAATGCCCATTTATCATCCAAAATTACCTAAATTCATCCTAGATTCCATAACTTATGCATAAATCCAACCTAAGGAGTTATTTTCTACAAATCAAAAGGAGTCACTTGAAGAAGAGGTAATTATTTTACCAGCACTTTCAAAGTTCTTTTATTACTCCACTTCCTTTACTAAGTTGTTTTAATAATAAAGTAATAAATACAGAATATAATATATGATTAGATGTTTTTATGATCATAGTACAACCATATTTTTTATTTTACCCATCGTACGAAAAACAATATCACCATGCGTGCATATGTACAACTTACCGTCTCCGCACCGTGGTGTAAACTGTTTTTCATCTATAATTTATTTAAATGGGTATAATGATGAATATAATGGATATAAATAATAAAAATTAAATTATATTTATTATGTATAATTAACATATGATCCATTTCCTTACCCATTTACCATTAATAAAATGATACCGTCGCTCATTCGTACATACGACCTACCATCTCCACGATGCGATGAGATTCATTCTCCACGTTAACCATTTAAGAATGATTATAAAAATATATATAATGTATAAGTATGAAATATATTAAATAATGATGATAATATAATAATAATTTATATATATATACATACATATATGTCATTTACTTTCTTCCATTCAATACAATAAGAAAATAGAAACAACGTTCATGTGTACATACGACCTACCATCTCCATGAACAATGTATTAAATTCCATATATATATATATATCTATTATATATATTTATATACTGAATATATATGATATATAAATCATGTTTTACATTCTTTAAATAATTAAATCATGATCTAAATAATACAATCAAGAATAACAAGTCAAAACACGTACGATAAACAAAGCAATTATTACCCTAAATGTTACTTTAACTTGGAATTTTTAATAAATGGGTAATATAAAGTCATAAATGAATTATATATGATATCATAAATATTATTATGATTATTTCAGAAGTTAATAATATGTTTAAAACCATTATAAAGTATTTTCGAACATGTACGGAGAGTATCAGACCTAAGGTAAGAGAATTTTCGTCTCACTTTTAATTTTCATGAGATATAAGACATGTTCACCACCTATTTCTTGTATTTGGTATATATAATAACCATATTATATTTCATATCAAGAATACATTTATCTTCATGGTATTAAAATATTAATTTTAAGATACCAGACTTATGATTTAAATGTTCAAAGTGGTATGGGATGCTTTGAATGCTTAAAGAATTAATCCTTTATCCATTTCAATATTCTTGATATTATTTTACCTAACTATTTATATGGATATAAAAGGATTATAATGGAAATTTTATGTCTATTTTTAAGTTCATTTATTTTTTTTCAAAATGGAATCTTTTTAAGGTTTTATGTAAGGGTAAATTCCACAATCTCATTATTATTCAGTATTGTTTATGCATAAGTATCTATTAGGGCACATTTATCATCTATGTCTATGTTTCTTAAAAGTGTATTTAAAAATATTATTAACAATTGTTTAAATTTATTTTTACCCATTTTTGAATTTTTAACAATTTTTTAAAGGAATCGTTCCATCATTTTTCAAATGATGTACTTTATGACATTTTTGAAAAATTAAGGAAAGAATGTTTTTTTACTTATACAACGTGAACAACTATTTCCTCCATAATGAAACCTTAACATTTTGAAGCTTACTTTACAAGATTACAAGGTTATTTTCAAAATAAATTTTTCCTTTTATAATTGTGTGGATTTTAAATGATTTCAAAGTAAAAAAGGATATTTATCTCTAAGAGATTTACTGATTTTATTAGATTATTTTCATCTATGTCAAAATCCTTTGTTAGATTTTATGTTTAATTGAGGTTGTTTTATTATGATACAATCTACCAAATTGTATTTAATGGTTTATGATATTTTTAACCATGGATGTTATATTTTGATACCATTCATGGTTTATGGTTAAAGTATTAACATTTCATATGCTAGTTTTAATACGAATGTTTATGTTGGTTATGTTTTACCCCTTTCATAAGAGGAATGCATTAGACTTAGTAAGTGATGGGTTGAGGACTACTTAATGAAAGACCTATGGTTTGAGGACCGGGTAATGAAATCCCATCGATGCATTGATAGTTTTCATGAGACAAACTAGTTTGTATTTTTACATGTTTATGTATGGTATTGGCATGAGGCCTTGACGGTGTGGTTATGATATCTGAAATTATGCATTCCCTAATTATGATATTAGTTAATAATTATAAATGTGATTATTCTATTAGTATAATATCCATGTTAATTTTTAAATGGAATTATTTAATTTATTATTGCCATAAAATGATCAATATTATGTTTAAATGGATTGTGTTTCAATTTTATACCTTGCCTTAAAAGTTTATGCTTATTTATGATAGATTTAGCTACATTATTTACCCTTATTGAGCATCTGATCTCACCCCTTTCTTATGTTTTATTTTCCTAGTATTCTAAGAAGTGTTTTATTATTGATATGAATGGTTAATCTAGGATAATAATGGAGTTATCAAATAATTATCTATGTTTCATTTTATGATTTGAATTGTAATTTAAAGTTCATGTATGTAATTTATTTTCTAAGACTACTAAACTGATCAGTTATTTGGGAATTGATTCCTTGTAATCATACCAATGTATTAAAATAATTCACCGAATCCAGGCTTCTGGGGTCAGGGCATTACATCCTTTGTTAAAGGAATGTCGTGTGCACAACATTTTGATTAGGATGTAATTACACCAACTACTGAATTCCCTAACATTATAGGTAACTAATCTTCATCGAATGATAACACTATATATGTGGGGTATAAGTTTTAAACTAAAAGTTCCTTGAAAAATGTGCCAAAACAATACCACATAGAGAAATATTTTTTCATATGTGGTTAATGAGTCCAAGAAAGAAAAATATCTAATTTTTTGTGACAAATATGGGTCGGAATGTAAATTTTGAATGTAGGAAATATATGATTTTTTTTCATGTTATAAGATAACCAAATTAGAAGGCCCACACCCTAGTGTACATCCAAGATTTTCACAAGATCACTCTTCACTTAATTCAATGTTTATATCAATTGTTATTATAGAGATGATATTAACATGTTCAGATATTTCTGTGTCACTTGTACAAGAATGAATACAACAGTTTTTCAAATATTGGATATCCTATGGGAAATATTGGAATATAAAACAAAAGGAAATTGTGAAAGTTTATAGTGATTGGAATGAATCATATGCAGTGTTTCTACAAATAATGGGATTTTTCTCTCTCAAAAATCAAGTTATTTATCATTTGGACACTGTTGAGTATGTTTCCCCAGATCATTGAGTTGAACACATAAAGGTGAACTTACAAAGGTTGTTTTGGGTATTCAAGCCATGTATCACTACTTTCCTATATTGTAAATAATTTATTCAAGTTGATATAACTTTTCTTTATGGAAGGTATATAGGTGTTCTACTTATTAATGCTACACAATATAGTAATCATTCTTGTTTACAACTTTGATTTTACATTATTGAAAAAGAGAATTTTGAATCTTGGAGTTGGTTTTTGGAATGTATATGTATTCATGTCACACAAATCTAAGGAGTGTGTCTAATATCTAATCACCATTGAGTGATTATAGAGGCCACTAATAGTGATGGAGTTTCATGGAGATAACCGAATTCTTATCATCAATATTTCATTAAATATATTTCCAATAATGTGCATATGAATTTAAAATACTAGGCAATAAATAAGTGTCACATCCCGTGTTTTAAACTGGATAAAATATGAAGGTTTTTGAAATTTTTCTTTTATCAATGGGTCATTTTTAAAAACCGAGTTTCAGAACAAGGTCCCAAGTTTTGGAACCATTTTAAGCGGTGATATCAGACTATGCGCGGTAGGTTTAACTATGCAGGTCAGCCGTGCGGGATACCCCGGGTATCTGGTAGTAGGCGTGTGGGCTGCGCACAGTTTTTCAGATGGTGCAGGTCAAACCGTGCGCTTGGGTGTGTTTTTGGTTTTTGATTAATTTTAAAATAAAAGAAAAATAAAATAATTAAAACCTATAACTAACTCTCCATCACCCCACTCGGAAGAACCCCCCCACGCGACTCACCCCTCCCTTCTCTCCCGTGAGCCGCGCACGACACCCCTTCTACGGCCTTCTCTTCGATGCCGTTTCTTCCCAGTTTTCCTATCAGCTTCACTCTTAATAATCATGTTAAGAACCTATCTACATTATCCTCCTTGTTTCTGGCTTTATTTCGACCTAATCGTCGCCTGGTGAGATTAGGCCGAGTGCCCTAGGTTTGGGGTTGATTCGATTTTCAGTTTCTTCTTGTTTTAGGTCGGTGCAAAGGTTCTCTTGGGGTCCCTTGAGGTGCGTTCCAGAAACCGCCACCGAAGGCGAAGAGGTTCGGGTGGTTTCCTTTCGTCACCAACGTTTCGAGGTAAGTTTTTATACCCGTTGTTAGTTTCGCATCCCCCAAATTAGGGTCATCATGTGTTATT
Organism: Viscum album; assembly: GCA_963277665.1. Classification (NCBI taxonomy): domain Eukaryota; kingdom Viridiplantae; phylum Streptophyta; class Magnoliopsida; order Santalales; family Viscaceae; genus Viscum; species Viscum album. The sequence goes on along the minus strand of OY728143.1, from coordinate 1,589,539,897 downwards.
GACTCCCTGGTATTTAATTGGTAGGGCGTTGGGTGGTTTCACTTCATTTCGTGTTGTCGCTAACACCTGAGGTAAGGATTTAATGCTGTTGGTTGGTCTTTCCTCACTTAAATTGGTTTCTATTTGTGTCTTGAGGTTGGAAGTGGTTGTTTGATAGTGCGTTGGACCCTTGGAGTTGGATTCACCTTGCCAGAGCTTAGGCGAATCACCTGCGTAGGCATAGGTACGTATTTATATGTATGTGGGTTCCCTCAGCATGCATATATTTGTGCATGGTAGCGAATATACACGTATGGGGCTAGTTTTCCCCATTGAATATATAAAAATTGCCTGCACAGGTGAGCGGAGACAGGATTTTGTGTATAATCATATGTGTAAGGATCCTCTTGCGCACACTCATGGCCATGCGAAGCGTGTGCATAGAGGCTAGGTGTCCTTACACGTATGTGAAATCACATATGCCTCATGGGGGAGTAGTAACGACAACTTTAGTTAGAAAGCACCAAGATCTGGAGTGGACGGATGGATCCACCTTGAGGTAGGGTCCCTCTCCTTGCCCTTTAAATTTAAGTAAAGTAATAGTGAGTTTAATATTGCACTGTCTTATCATTTTAATTATGCAAGTTTATTTCCGATTAAATTATTTTGTGCAAATCGTGTGAATTGCAGGAATAAGATAAAAGTGGTTGCGTGGTCACTAAACTAACAATTTAATAATAAAACCCCTCTTCCAAGGTGTGCTGACTTCAATCTAAAAATGTAGCGATAGCGTTTCATGATTTCCTTCCTTATTGCTTGGATTCTTAATTTTGTTAAGTGTTGAATGAGTTTTAAAATAAATGTTAAATATCACTAAATGAATTTTTTGATAAAGTAATGACATGTTTTCTAATAAAACTCCTCCAATGGAGGTGTGCTATCTTTAAGATAAAAATGTAGTAGTAGATTTTTGTACTTGCTTGCTTAAATGTCTTATAACTCTTTATGCTTGAAATTATAATTGATACATGAAATGCTTGTACATGTACCTTACTTGTTACCACAAATGATGTTCCTTCTTGAAAAAGAATAAATGAGCCATGAAACCTCTTAAGTTCATGGCTTAACATGTAATTAGAACTTTTAGTGTAGGGTGTCTACCCTTTTTCCATTACTTCAGTGCTTATGTCATGCCATGTCTTGTGCTGCTTGTCACATCATTTTGGAGATGCCTCAATATCTCTCATTAAAATGCTTGGGTGGTTTGATCATGCCCATTGTGGACTTCGTTTATGGTGAAGCCCATCCTAGGTGCTCGCCTTGCCTCTTGGCCACCCCTTTGGGTGTGCCCCACCTAAATGCCCCATTTTCCTTGTTCTTTAAGTTATAAATTTAATGTGATAGTTTTAATTGAATGCCTTGCTTGAACAAGTTTGTTAGCTTGTACCATTTAATGTCATTAATCACCTATCATAGAGGCATGTTGATGCCATACGCTTTTGTTTACCTTCTATTGCTCGTGCAAGTTACAGAATGTTGAACAAGGATAATTAATTATGAGAATTGATTATAAAAAGTTGAGATCTGATCTGGATAATTAAATGTGAATAATTAATTAGGGAATATGAAATGTGTCAATTGATCAATTAAGTGATAAATGATAACACATGAATGAGATTTTGGGTGTTAGATATGGTGATCTACACCGAATAATTATCTAGGTGTTAGACATGGTGATCTACACTGAATGTAATATGGGGTGTTAGACATGGAGATCTACACCGAATAATTATCTAGGTGTTAGACATGGAGATCTACACCAAATGTGATATGGGGTGTTAGACATGGTGATCTACACCAAATGTGATATGGGGTGTTAGACATGGCGATCTACACCAAATGAGAATTGGGGTGCTTGACATGGATTTCAACACCAAATGAATGATAATAATGATTTATGAAAAGAATGAGAGATGTGGGTAAAACCTGAGTGAATTGTGATCAAATAAAGAAAGGTAAGAATGAATGGATTTCTAATCTGAGTTGAAATGATAAGTGAATAACTAGAGTAAGTGAGAAAAATTATAAAAAGTGTTTTTATGCTTGAACCCAAATGTACTTGTGTTGTTTTAAACAGGTTATTATTCTGGCTATGGGCTGAGGTAGGTATTGCCGTCAGGTGTCCTTTTTGGAACCTGGACAGGCATTTATTGTTTGTATTGTATCGTTATTGTTTGGAAATACCAGCACATTGTTTAATTATATTTCATTGTCTAGAGTGGTATAGAACCCGGTGGTTCCGACCTACTGAGATATATATCTCACACCCTACTTGGGCCGCCATTGCACTGGGGTACCCGAGTAGATTCTATTTGGTTGCAGGACCTTATCGTTACTGTTTCTTGAAATTGGAGTTAGGAGTAAGGGACCAAGCTAAGGCTCGGGATTCTTATGAAGATCTTCTTAGGGCTTGAGTCTTTTGTTTATTTACTTCTTGCATTGATGTGTAAGTATGTTGCATGGTTTAATGCTTCCATTGTATCATTGGCTTGTCATGCATGCATCTTTTATATAAACTGACGTTCACCAATTTGGTTCAAACCTTATAAATGAAAAAAAATGTTTTCCGCTGCTTTCTTATTATTTACACTACTTCCGATGCTATTGTATTTGGTCCCTTTTCTTCACTTTAATAAGAGGGTATAGTCTCCCCCCTGACTTACCTTACACCCTCACCGCTAGTTGGCAGCCTCAGGCGTAAGGGGAGACGTGCTTGAGGCCATGTCATGGGCCGTCTCGGGTGACCAGTTTAGGGTCGACCTGGGTTGGTTTGTGACAAAATGGTATCAGAGGACCCTCCTTTTTCTTTGTCCTGCTATTTTTGGGATTGGTAGACATGAAAATAGGAATGTGTTGTCACTTGGGTTAATAGCCGTGCTTGGGACTGATCACACCACATATAGGAAATGACCAAGTGACCAGGGTTGGGATTGTTGTTCATGCTTTTCGATATTACAGTTGATATGATTTGACCTCGAGTGATTGGTATAATTTATGATACTTATGGTTTATGAGCATTATATTATTTAACCCTTTACCTGTTATGGTAAATACGAATCATTTCATGCATCATAATAGGCACTTAGAGATTCTCATGCCATGCATATATATCATGCCATGTAGTTGTATTAGTAATATGCTTGCTGGTATGTATTTTGTGACTTGAATATTCTATGTGTTGTACTTGTTTACCATTACCTTTTAGATAACATGTTTTAGTGGTAGATATAACATGCTTGAGTGATAATATGTCATGATTCTGTGCCATGCTTCTGTGTTATAGCATGTTTTTGTAATAGTTTCAGCATGTTACTCTATGTTAGCTGCTTGTAAAGACATGGTAGCTTTTCGACAAATGATTAATTGATTTGATTAAATTTATTAGTTGTGATTATGACATAACCAGTTTTCAAGTTGTAAGGTGTATGAGTGCCTTATAGCTTGGGAAAAGGGTAAACCGTGTAATTGAACTTTCAACCCATGAAGTGTATGGGCGCTTCATGAGTTGGGAAATGGAAACCCATATTAAATGTGATGGTGATGCCGTATGAAATTCTTATAAATTTGAAAGATGTTTGATTTTGATCTATAATCAAAATGATTATCATTTAATATGCAATTGGACCCAAGTAGGTTGTTTGGGGAATGTTTTTATGTGATGAGCCATTTGGGTGCTTTAATTTTAATAATTTTTGAAAATTGCTATTGGGTTGCATGATAATGAAATCGGGTTTTCTTAGTGGGACCCTTGAAGGTCACCTTAATGATTACAGATTAAATGTGATTAAATATAAAGGGCTGGGAAGTGGAACCTATAGTGACGTCCTCTGTTTAAGACCCTCGTATAGGGGTGGATTTATTTTCTCCCTGAGTCACTTTGGAGCATAACCTCTCGCATGTTGTTGTCCCTAGTTAGATTCCCCTAGCTTAAATTGACACCTTTGTTCGGAAGTGTGGTCATGTTATCCTTGATCTTTGTTTCGGGCTTGAGAATCATGTAGCGCTCTTTTCCAGCAGGTTATACAATCTCAAGTAAGTGTCGTCGTGGTGTTTCGATTGGGAAATGAATGTTGGCTTAGATTTTAATGGCTTATGTGTCACTTCCCTAACCAATGTTTGATCACGTGTTGGACGTTTGGAGATGCAACGTGACCCCCATTGTGAAAGAATTCCTAAATTTCATAGGATGGGTGAGGGTTACGTTGTTCCCGAAGGCTTCTCGGGGATGAGAAGTTCTAAGGTGGGAAGGTTGTCACATCCCGTGTTTTGAACCCGATAAAATACGAAGGTTTTTGAACTTTTTCTTTTATCAATGGGTCGATTTTAAAAACCGAGCTTCAGAACGAGGTACCGAGTTTTGGAACCGTTTTAAGTGGTGATATTGGACTGCACACGGTAGGTTTAACCATGTGGGTCAGCCATGCGGGATACCCCGGGTATCCGGTAGTAGGCGCACGGGCTGCGCACGGTTTTTTAGACGGTGCGGGTCAAATCGTGCGCTTGGGTGTGTTTTGGGTTTTTGATTAATTTTAAAATAAAAGAAAAATAGAATAATTAAAACATATATCTGACTCTCCCTCACCCTCACTCGGCATAACCCCCCACACAATGCACCCCTCCCTTCTCTCCAGTGAGCCGTGTGTGAAACCCCTCCTACGACCTCCTCTTCGATGCCGTTTCTTCCCGGTTTTCCTCTCGGATTCTCTCTGAATCATCATGGTCAGCACCTCTCCACCTTCTCCACCCCGTTTCTGGATTTATTTCGACCTAATACTCGCCCGGTGAGATTCGGCAGAGCACCCTAGGTTTGGGGTTGATTTGATTTTCAGTTTCTTATTGTTTTAGGTTGGTGTGAAGGTTCTCTTGGGGTCCCTTTAGGGGCGTTCCGGCAACCGCCGTCGAAGGAGAATCGGTTCGGGTGGTTTCGGTTTGTCTCCAACGTTTTGAGGTAAGGTTTTATACCCGTTGTTAGTTTCACATCCTCCAAATTAGGGTCGTCATGTATTATTGACTCCCTAGTATTTAATTGGTAGGGTGTTGGGTGGTTTCACTTTGTTTCGCGTTGTCGCTAACACTCGAGGTAATGCTTTAATGCTGTTGGTTGGTCTTGCCTCACTTAAATTGGTTTCTATTTGTGTCTTGAGGTTGGTAGTGGTTGTTTGATAGTGCGTTGGACCTTTGGAGTTGGATTCTCCTTGACAGAGTTAGGCGACTCGCCTGCATAGGCATAGGTATGTATTTATATGTATGTGGGTTCCCCCGGTGTGCGTATATTTGTGCATGGCAGAAAATATACACGTACGGGGATAGTTGTCCCCATTGCATATATAAAAAGTGCCTGCGCAGGTGAGAGGATACAGGCTTATGTGTATAAGAATATGTGTAAGGATCCTCTTGCGCATGCTCATCTCCATGTGGAGCGTGTGCATAGAGGTTATGTGTCCTTACACGTATGTGAAATCACATATGCCTCATGGAGGAGAAGTAGTGGCAGCTTTAGTTAGAAAGCACCAAGAGTCGGAGTGGACAGATGGATCCACCTTGAGGTAGGGTCCCTCTCCTTGCCCTTTAAATTTAAGTAAAGTAATAGTGAGTTTAATATTGCACTGTCTTAGCATTTTAATTATGCAAGTTTAGTTCTGATTAAATGCTTCTGTGCAAATCGTGTGAATTGTAGGAATATGATAAAAGTGGTTGCATGGTCACTAAACTAACAATTTAATAATAAAACCCCTCTTCCGAGGTGCGCTGCCTTCAATCTAAAAATGTAGAGATAGCGTTTCATGATTGACTTCCTTATTGCTTGGCTTCTTAATTTTGTTAAGTGTTGAATGAGTTTTAAAATAAATGTTAAATATCACTAAATTAATTGTTTGATAAATTAATGACATGTTTTCTAATAAAACTCCTCCAATGGACGTGATCTGTCTTCAAGATAAAAATGTAGTAGTAGATTTTTGTGCTTGCTTGCTTAAATGTCTTATAACTCTTTATGCTTGACATTATACTTGATACATGACATGCTTGTACATGTACCTTACTCATTAACTCAAATGACTTTCCTTCTTGAAAAAGAATAAATGAGCTATGACACCTCCTAAGTTCATGGCTTAACATGTAATTAGAACTTTTAGTGTCGGGCGTCTACCCTTTTTCCTTTACTTAGATGCTTATGTCATGCCATGTCTTATGCCGCTTGTCACAACCTTTCGGTGATGCCTCAATATCTATCATTAAAATTTTTATGTGGTTCACTCATGCCCATTATGGCCTTCATTTATGGTGAAGCCCATCCTAGGTGCTTGCCTTTCCTCTTGGCCACCCCTTTGGGTGTGCCCCGCCTAAATGCCCCCTTTTCCTTGTTCTTTAAGTTATAAATTTAATGTGATTGTTTGAATTGAATGCCTTACTTGAACAAGTCTGTTAGCTTGTACCATTTAATGTCATTAATCACCTATCATAGAGGCATGTTGATGCCATATGCTTTTGTTTACCTTCTATTGCTTGTGCAAGTTCCAGAATATTGAACAAGGATAATTAATTATGAGAATTGATTATAAAAAGTTAAGATCTGATCTAGATAATTAAATGTGAAGAATTAATTAGGGAAGAAGAAATTTTTCGATTGATCAAATAAGTGATAAATGATAATACATGAATGAGATTTTGGGTGTTATACATGGCGATCTACACTGAATAATTATCTAGGTGTTAGACATGGAGATCTACACCAAATGTGATATGGGGTGTTAGACATGGAGATCTACACCAAATAATTATCTAGGTGTTAGACATGGAGATCTACACCAAATGTGATATGGGGTGTTAGATATGGAGATCTACACCAAATGTGATATGGGGTGTTAGACATGTCAATCTACACCGAATAATTATCTAGGTGTTAGACATGGCGATCTACACCAAATGTGATATGGGGTGTTAGACATGGCGATCTACACCAAATGAGAATTGGGGTGCTTGACATGGCATTCAATACCAAACTAATGATAATAATGATTTATGAAAAGAATGAGAGATGTGGGTAAAACCCGAGTGAATTGTGATCAAATAAAGAAAGGTAAGAATGAATGGATTTCCAATCTGAGTTGAAATGATAAGTGAATAAATAGAGTAAGTGATCAAAATGATAAAAAGTGTTTTTATGCTTGAACCCAAATCTACCTGTGTTGTTTTAAATAGGTTCTTATTCCGGCTATGGGCCGAGGTAGGTATTGCTGTCAGGTGTCCTTTTTGAAACCTGGACGGGTGTTTATTGTTTGTATTGTATCGTTATTGTTTGGAAATACCAGCACATTGTTTAATTATATTTCATTTTGTCTAGAGTGGGCTAGAACCAAGTGGTTCTGGCCTACTAAGATATATATCTCACACCCTACTCGTGCCTCCATTGCACTGGGGTACCCGAGTAGATTCTATTTGGTTCTAGTACCTTGTCGTTGCTGTTTCTTGAACTTGGAGTTAGGAGCAAGGGACCGAGCTAAGGCTCAGGATGCTTATGAAGATCTTCTTCGGGCTTGAGTCTTTTGTTTATTTACTTCTTGCATTGATGTGTAAGTATGTTGCGTGGTTTATTGCTTCCATTGTATCATTAGCATGTCATGCATGCATCTTTTATATAAAATGACGTTCGCCAATTTGGTTCAAACCTTATAAATGAAAAAAAATGTTTTCCACTGATTTATTATTATTTACACTGCTTCCGCTGCTGTTTTATTTGGTCCCTTTTCTTCACTTTAATAAGAGGGTATAGTCTCCCCCTTGACTTACCTTACACCCTCGCCACTAGTCGGCAGCCTCAGGCATAAGGGGAGACGTGCTTGAGGCCATGTCACAGGCCGACTCGGGTGACCGGTTTGGGGTCGACCCGGGTTGGTTCGTGACAATAAGGCAATCATCAAGTTGGGTATGTTTTCTTAAACTTATATTTTTTGGAAATAAATTTAAGATCCTTTTAAATACATTATTCTCTTCTAGTTTCAGTATATGATCCTCAAAAAGGAAAGTTTAATCATATAATTAAAAAAATTCAAAGGGGTAATCAAGATGTGTATGATTATATGATGTGGGTTTCAAAGGATAAATGATCATTATCATATGATGGTGATAGTAGATATAGACATCTAAGCACTAATATTATGGAGTGCATAAATGGGGTCTTCAAGGATGTGCGTAAACTACTAAATATAGGGTTAGTAAAAGAGACATTTTATAGCTGAGTGAAGTACTTTGTTTAACGACCCCAATAAGATTATCATAGGATTCAAAATGGAAAGCATTTTGGTCAAAATTTTCAAATAGACATTGATCATATACTGCAGGACACATCATCATTGTGTGTTCAAACCTTTGACCACATAGGGGGCCACTTTCAAGTAACAGAGTGACGTGACCTGCTCATAGACAATAATGGTCAAGTGATGGTGGTCATATTGGAAAGAATGTATTATGATCATAGTTATTTACAGGAATTGAGATATCCTTGTACACATGATATTGCTGCTTGTGCAATAATGAACATATCATAGGAGCCCTATGCTGACCTAGTGTATCATGTGAGCACTCTGGTTGACTATTATAGTGCACCTTGGATGCCTGTTGGTGACTTTCATACTATTACTTTTCCCATTGATTATCATAATGTGGTCCTTTATATTACTAGGTTTAGTATTATGGATTTTTAATTTAGGAATTATTTTATTTATGGTTTTTTTCATTAATGTATTTTTATATTTATGGTTTCAATCATTTTTTTTGATATTTCATACTTTTACCTTTCCCACTCATCATCCAACCATGGTGCCTGATATTAATAGGTTTCACCCTCAGGGACAACCAAAGTCTTCTCATATCATAAATGAGATGGACTAGCCTCAACAATGGAGAGTGAGACTATGATACAGAATTTGTCACATAGAATTTCATACTCATAAAATATGTCCCCAACTAGTAGTATAGGGATAAAATTTACATCATCCTTGATTAAGTTTATGTATTTTATCATGAATGTGTATTTTTTTTCATATACATGATTTTTCATTAATAGATCCTTTTATTTCCGACTTGTTTCATTTAAGGATTGTTTTATCTTTAGTTTGTTTCATTTCTAGTTCTAATCAGAAATAATTTTGTGATATTTAAACTATTAAAAAATTAAACACAAAATGGAAATAAATAACAAAATTTTCAGCCTCTAAATGAATTGTCTTTAAATCTATCCTTGAAATTGCATGGTTGGTTAATATATTATGCAGTCTCATGTACTATGCAGTATTTTCATCACAGTCGATGCATAAAATTATTTAGAAATAAATTAAACATTATTGGATATAATTAAAAAAATAAATTGATAGATTAATCCAATAACATCAATCACATCTATTTTTACCTCATTTTTCATTATAATGCTTAATTATGAATGCTAATTGTCTACCTCATTTTTATTCTTGTAGTTTTTTAAAAAATATTTTGCAAATTTTATTGAATAAACTATAAAAAGTAATGATGATATAAAATATTGAGATAGTGGGGCCTAAATTTCTCACATTCTAGGATAAACATGTTTCATAGGTGGTTATGGAGGGATGTTTAGTTCTTACTCTGAGTGTAAAAATATCTCATCATTTCCATCATGTTGCACCACCTCCTTCCATCACCCCTCATCTTCACCTTGAAGGGTTCTACTACATAGCGATGTAAAACTTCAAATTCATCAATCATCATCTCATTGCTGTAATCATAGAGAGATAGAGGCTAGAGAAACATACATATCATTTTCCAGTGGGAGAGATGACTATTATGCTCGAATATGTGTCCATTATGTTAAGCCTCCTCATCGATGATGCATCTATGATGGGAATAGTTGGTATAGATTGGTTTAATATTGTTTATAGATTGTTGGGAATTGAGGTTTGGGATGATGGCAGGTTCATCGATGGTAGCCGATTACGCATGCCATGGATAAAAGAGCAATTCATCCATCCAGCTGACAATGATGACGATATCACCATGATGAGATTTTCACGTGCATATATTCTAAGACTTATTGGCAGCATGATCTTCATTGACTATTTGACTACATTTTTCTATTTGATGTATTTATCATTACTAGAGGATTTGTACCAGATAGAGAGATATAGATGGGGGTATGCATGTCTTTAATATACATATAGAGTGTTATGAATCTTATTTCACATCAATAAGATGCAGATTAGAGGATGCATTATTCTTAGTTAGATATGGACATGGGAGCACATCCCTCGCTTAGCTCTACATGCTTGCACACCAATGCCAGCTGATATTTTACAGGAGTCCCACATGGATGATGATATTTTTTCCCTTATTATGTGAAAATACAATGTATAAGTTTCTATTATGAAATATAATTATAACATGTTTCCTAAATGTGGTGTCAGACACATCAATATTCAAATACAATTAGACATGATGTCCATGCTTACAGAATTATATTGGAAAGTCTTTGAACAGATGGAATACGCGATTATTAATTATATAGTTAAATTATTATTGTGTATAGATAATTCCCTAATTTATTAATTTCTTATTCATTTTTTAAATATTTCAGGTTTCATGGATTCCATATATTGAGGCTATCATTTAGAGTTTCCCACCTTACTGTATGATGATGCTTACTATAGGATCATGCATTGTACAGATGATTTACTTTCATATTGTAGAGTGGAATCATGTTGATAGAGTTATGTGGTAGTTAAACTTCAATAAGCCCATTCCTATACCACCCAGTCAATTACCTTAACTTCATTCCCTAAATATATTAGGGAAGTGAGACTTTTATTAAAGGCGATATCATGCACCATATATTGAGATGTGGGATAGATGACATGAGTCCTGATTATGAGGGTCCAACACAGTATGAATGCATTTATCTGATTAGCCAGATTATGGTCCCTAGTACCACATGTTCCCAACAAGATATCTTACATGACATGGATGAGGCTATCATGAGTCACTAATAATTATTCCTTACACTATTCAACAGTTTTTTATTAACTTTATTTAACTGCATAATTTATTTTTGTAGGATTCTCATATCGCTCAACTCATTCACATCTCTAATCCTATAGAGGGCCCCCCTTTGACCAGGACTATTTTTATAGACCAGTGTCAGACGTGCTTATTCCTGTAGATGATATTTATCATGATATTTTCTTTGATGTGTCTGGAAATGATGAGGGTGCTGAGCCTGAAATAAATGTGTCTGGGGGTGATGACCCTATTATGGATACATATATGGAACAAGAGGAGGATGTTCATCATGACCAGTCAGATGATCCTCTAGTTACTATTGAACATGAGCCATAGCCACAAATATAGGCACAAGAACAAATAGAGTCTGTTAGCATGTTAGATTTTCCTGCAGAGATAGAGGCTGACTGGCCTGTATTTCAAACTTTATTTTCCTCTAATACACATATATCTGATGCACAACAACCATCTTCTTCACATGTTGGGGAGAGTTCTAGTCAGCAACCATTATCCTTAGAGTTAGGATAGGGTATAGGTGGCAAGACTATAGATCCACTGCCTATCATATAAGATGATGTGGAGGTAGGTGCCAGAGATGATACAGAGGATCTGCGTATGCCAGAGCATAGACATCGATATATATAATGTGGACACATTATATATACACCTGGCTATGGCACGAAGGAGCACCCAGGACACCGACATAGATTAGATTGATACATGTTATATGTTTTTTATATCATTATTTGTACATTATTTAAAAACATACTGATATATTATATTTTGTTACATAAAGGAATAAATTCATATAATTGGAAATTCATACAAATATTTTTGAATGATTAAGAAAAATTAATATTAATAACTACATTAGTAATAATATTAATTACTATTTGTTATCTATATTAATACCTCTTAATATTATTATCCATATTATGTATAGTAAATAACCATCTTAAATTTATTATTAACTATTAATAATATTATTATTTTTAATTATATAAATATTACTAATATTAATAATAAATATTATTTAATATATTATATAATAAATTAATTAATAATACAACATAATATATTAAGAATAATATAATTATTAACTTGCAAATATTTTTTTTCAATACAAATTATTTTATTTTTATTATTATATAATAAATATTAGCTATAATACTATTAATTATATTAATAACATAATAATATATTATTAATTAATAATAAATATTAAAATTTATAATTAAAAAATGTACTGCATATTAATAAATTACTAATAATTATATTAATGAAAAATTAACAAAGATTTATAATTAAAAATTTATAAATATCACTTGTTATACTATTAATTAATTAATTAATAATATAATAATATAATATCAATTAATAATAAATAATACAATTGATAATTAATAAATATATTACTTATTAATAAATTACTAATATTTTATTTCATCAAAAAAATTCAAAAATACTTATTAATAATAATTATATAAATAATATTAATATTAATAATAAATACTATATTATAAATTAATTAAATAATTAACTAATAATAGACCATAATATATTAAAAATAATATAATTATTAACTAGTAAATATATTTTTCAATATAAATTATTTTATTTATATTATTAAACATAATAATCATTATAGTGATATTAATTAATTAATAACATAATAATATATTATTAATTAATAATAAATAATACAATTGATAATTAATGAATATATTACTTATTAATAAATTACTAATAATTATATAAAAAACTTCATAAATATTTATAAAAAAATTATAAATAGAACTTATTAAATAATATTTCAAAAAAACAATATATATATAAAAAGAGGCATGGATGGGGTTAATGCCTCTTTGTCCATTCCCGGGAAGAGTGAACCTCATTCATGCTTCTTAGCAAAATTGAGAGGTGTGGAAGGGGTTCACATCTCTTCAGACCCAATTTTTAAAATATGTTAAACCCTATCCCTTTATTAGATTTTTTTAAATCGTAAATCCCTTAAAAAAAACCCCATTACACGCCATATACAATTTTTCTATATAAAAAATGAATGTAAAAAATAATATAAAAATAAATGATGGAAAATCCATATCAAGAAATAAATGATATATTTTCATGAACAATTTTGAAATCACAAGTGCATCATCAATTATAAATAAATATCAACATGATAAAAAGTGAAATTGATGAAAAATAAAAAAGAAAATATAATCAAAAGGCCAAAAGAAATTAACAAGTGACAAATAGAAAACATATATATCAAAAAATATCTTTTCATTATCATGTCAGGTCATATTTATAAATTATTGAAACAATAATCAAGATTCAAAATCAAACTCTATTCTCCGAGTAAATCTAAAGGTTGAGATTTACTCTTGGTTGATGAATGATATGAAGAGTTGGTCAGATGAAGTTGATTCTATGAATTAATACCATAACAAATTCTATGTATAGGGAATGATAACATCTATACCGAATTAAAATTCATAACACTTCCCATTTTATGTCTTAAATTTCATGAAATATTATTTATTATTTACTTGAAAAAAATTACGGGAAAAAATAAGTGAAGTAAAAATGATTGAATTTCATACTATTTTTTAATGTACTCATTAAAAACCATATCATAGAAACTCAATAAAGAAACTCATGTGAAGGGAAAAAGGGTGCAACATTCTCAAATTCCCCTCATAAAAGCATGCAAGATTTTTTATTTTTCACATCCAAGTTTTATAAATTAATTTCTTAAGTTTTAGTCGATAGCACTTTTTTGAATAGATATGAAAAACTATCACATTACTTAATCTTTTGTATATTTATCTCACAATTATTCTAAATCTCATGAATAAAAACGAATTTTGATGAGAGATGTTTTGTTTTATCATCATTTATATACCCATCTTTTAATTATGTTATACAAATTGCATTATCCTCATGTAAATCAATAGAAACATCATTATTCACATCCAATCATTTATTATTTTTTATATGATGAATAATTAGTTTCAATAAAACACATTCTTGACTTATTTAATGAATTGAAATCAACTCAACATGATTTGAGAAAGTAAAAAAGGTGGGTTTTTTCACAGAATGTCATGATATGGCTGTTCCGCCATATATGAATAAATATTCAATTTGTGATACAAATTTATATAGATTAGAAAAATATCCAACATCGACATAACCTACAAATATTGGTTCTAAATTTTTATAGTAAAACAATCCTTGATCAATATATCCCTAAAGGTGTAATAATATATGTCTGGTACCATTCAAATGTATCTATGAAAACCCATATTTTAATACACTTTAATTCATGATTTATCACATAAAATCACACTCAGTACAACCTAAAAGATCATGAGGTATAGATTCTTTGGGAAATTAGGTTCATCTCATAACAACTTGAAATAAAAGTACAATTAAATTATTGAAAACTTCCTTAACATGCTCCTAAAATTCCATCATTCTTCTAAAACTACATAAGATAACATAGGGACATACAAAATAAAGGGGTGATATAGAAATCCCATTAAGGGAATAAACAAAGAATAACATGAAGAAAGAAATACAAGTGAGTAAATAGGAACATCAAGATTACATAAAAGGGGTGATAATCATAATCTCAAACAATGAGACATGATATAGTGTGATAACATAAAGACAACATTAGAGTGTGACAACAACATAAAACATGAAATCATAAGTCAAGGAAATCTGTCAAGACATCATAACATAATGTACTTAGGATAAACTCCCATGAACCATACATGTAACATCCCATTTTTTTTCTATATAAGACTTTGAGATGTATTTCTATGAATATTTCTAGATCCAAGAACTAAGACGGTGTGAGATTCCAAGGCCTAGTGATCCTGAAATTAATTTTTGAAATATATTAAATATATCAATACCACATGCGTTCATTTTTACTTAAAAAGTATAATAAATCCCAAATAAAGTCTCATATTAGAAACCTAAGACCATCATTGATCTCATAGTGTGAGATTTACCTAGACATGACATAAAAATTTTCGACATCATATGTTTTGTTAAAGTGCAGTCATAGATGAGTTAATAAAATAAATAAATAAATTTATTTATTTTATTTTGTTGATGTAGTGACATAAATTTTCCTTTTTAAATATGTTTTTATAACCAATTCACATGTTTATCCTCATAAACCTAATAATTGAGAGGAGATCATAGAGAAATGTTGGTGGGCATTGAAATCATGGATCGAAGGATCAAGCTTTAGTGATCAGTGTGCCAACAAAAATCAAGGATCTCGACAACAATAATGATGCAAAATCATTATTCATTAGATATCGATCCAAATTGAGGTAGGATATTTGTATTGTATATTTATCCTCATTTTCTTATCCCATGATGATCATGAATTAATCGAATAACATATTAATTCATAGATCAATCATCTTGTGGGTATGGGTTTATTACATGATTTAGGGGATAACTATTTTTTATTTATCATTGGATATTATTTCACCATTATAATAAAAATAGATTGAGGAAAACTCTAACAATGTCCTAGGTTCGTTCATCTTCTTGTGTTTTGTGCATTTACTCTCCCCATTCTATATGCGTTCATCATTGGCATTCTCATTTAGTCTATGATTTGATGGATACCTGGTGAACGACTATTGTGTATTTAGTATTTGGAATAACATATTTCTAATTCTAGTTTGGTATGGAGATTTGACAAAAAAATTGTGGTACATGATGATGTAATTTGATCCATGAATGTATCGGGAGATGCGGTTCACAGTTTTGGTATGTAATACCGGTGAGGCGTGACAACAGTGGTTACTGAGCATCAGATTCATCCAAAATCTTGACAAAGATAGTAAATAGGTTTGGTCAACCTCATATCTGCATCATACGGTGTGATTCAGGGAAAAACTGGTGGCTGTGAATATCTATGGTGAAGACGCATGGAATTTCATGATTTTCTATAAATTTAGGAACTGCACAACATGTAGTCCTATAAACACACATTGTGTAGTTTATTTGGTGCGACGATAGGGTTTTATTGTAGAGATAAGTATCACACACCATGTGACACATGTCACACACTATGTGACCCTTAGCTAACCAGATCGACATGTACAAGGGGTACATGCTCGAGAGGCCATGTAGTATTACACACTGTGTGTGCCTAGTCACATGCCACGTAACACGTGGCAGATAGATCAACATGTACAAGGAGTACATGACCATGTGGCCTTGTGGCCCCACACATTGTGTACTTGGGAAGTAAATGGGAAGGCCATAGTATATGGGTGAAGCCATGTACTCAAACATGACCACGTACATGGACATAGTCTGTTGTACATGAGCATAGGAAGAACATTATGATGAGTGCCAAAGTGAAATATACACACCATGTACCTTAGGTAAATGTCATGTATTATGGAAAAGTGAACTCCATGTGATCAAAAGACATGAACAATTCCAAGATTAATGAGACACACCATGTACCCCTAGGGACACGCTATGTACTCCTTTGAGGACATGTTGGATTCCTTTTTCTTCTCTACTCTTAGCTTCATAGAGATATTGTGTGAGATTCCCTAGAATAGTATTAGTTGAGTTTGTTTCCTTGGTCTATTCCTATGAGGTTTTGGTGAAGTATCCCATTCTCTTCATAGAGGGTGACCCCTCTATAGATTCTCAATGATCTGTGCAGTGAGGGTGAGTTCACTAATATTGGAGTGAGTTGTCTCAGACTGCTTCGACTACTGAATCAGTGGATTGGATCATGTATCCATCTAACAGGACTAGATAATTTCTCATTTCCATTCATGTTTCCTTAGACATGGTTTTTTGGAATTGGAATGACGAATATTTACATGGGCGTCGATCCCCTATCTAGGAGGATGTTTCCAGTAGGGTCTAGTGTCTCCCCAGTGAGCCCTGGGCATTGAAATCCTATCTGTGTATCGAGATCTGATCTTTCTGATGAGGTGTATTCTGATCAAGTGTGTTTCTCAAATGAACCCTCTTATTACCCTCCATTATTATTCTTATCTTGACCTGACGAGTGTGACCTCTAGGATGAGTGTTGGCAATGGCAGTATAGCTTGTGAAGTGTGTTCTCCCAGATGAGTGTTGTAGGAACCTTCGAGCAGGAATCCTAGGTTGGATTTATAATTATGAACTTTACTTCAGACTATACATCTAATATGGGTATATCTATATGTTTTATTTTATGTCTCACATTATTATTGAAATATCTTTTGATGAGTTAAATTCTCTTAATGCTTTATGTTTGGTTATTTTGGGGTGTCCTACTGAGTAATGTTATACTCACCCCTACATGGGTTATGCCTACACATGTCATGTATTATATTGACAATGAATATTTTTCAGAGTCCTTGGTGGGATAGGAGTAGGTGAAGCTAGATTGGGATAGACAAACTGATGTGTATACCAATGTTGCATTTGAAAATAGTTCCCTTTTTCTGAATAGGTCCAAATTTATTTCCAGTTTTGAGTGGGCTTATATTTGGACCCTTTTTATGATTTCTAGTACTTTATATCATACTATAATTATAGGATTATATATGTATTCATGCATTATTTTTAGTTATTTTACATTTCAAAATTGAATGAGCTTGGAGATTTGTGTGTGTATATAGGTACTTTAGGCTAATACCTCTAATGTGTGTGATATGCCTTATTGGCGTTAGTCACTAGTCCCTATCCTATTAGAGGTGGGATTGGGGTAGTTGAATATCAGGCCCCTTCAAGCCCAGTTTTGACAATACATCATGAGATAAAAACATTACCAAATGCATTAGAGGGCTTTATAATTCTGGGCCCACCTGTCACTTTCACATCATGTACATACATATGTGTGTCACATAGATCATATAATATAAGGATTTTTCACATCAATTTTAATCCCATGATTAAGGAGTATGATATAAATAAATGTAATTCCAAAATCAATTAAGGATAAGTATATCTAGGTGAATAACCTTGAGTGAAAATGGGAATGGTTATTCACTACAAAATTGTTTGGCATGAAAAATCACATGATAATTTTGGTAGAATAACGATGATACATAAAGATTCATAGAATAAATTAATGGGTGTTAAAGGATTATATCATCAATTTTAAATAATAAGAAATTTAAGATGGGTGTATAATAACAAAACACAACATGAATAATTGGAAATAAACTACATAATATAAATAAGATTCTTGAATAATGAGGAGAAGGATAAGATCCATTACCTTAAGAGGACGCTTCTTAAAGCTTGAGAGGGGATTCGTAAGATCTTGGGGGAACCTTGTAAGGGATATAGATAGGTAAAGATAGATTAATTTAATACTATAATGGTTTTTAGTGAAGATAAATTGGAGGTTGGGTGGGTTTATATAGCAAAATAGTGGAGTTCTCTTTATCAATTTCCAAACTTAGGTTTAAGAATCTATATGATAAAGTAATAAAAACCACAAACCTTCCCATGGGTTTTCCCATGGTTTCTACCAAAGAAGAATTATTTTAATTATTTTATAATTATAATAACTAAAAATATTAAAATAATACACTTGGTAATGTTTAAGTGATTCATGTTTATAAATAATTTATTTATAACCTTAAAATATAACATATGTTTTGGAAGATTCATTATGGGTTTATAAAATAAATAAAATAACCTAAAACAAACATTATTTTAAATGGAAAATATATATTTGGTTGTGGATAAATTTTATGGAATATATTACATCACTTTTTGGTCATTATGATGTCATAATACACACCACATATTTATACCCTATAAAATTTTTACCCAAGTATTTAGCTATCTCTAAAAATTATGAAAATTCCACCATTGGATAATTTCAACACACTTATTTAAAAAATAATATTTATTTAATAAAAACAATTCTCTAAATATGATAATTTAACTTTTAAATCAAAACTCCACATTTATTGAAAAATACTAGTTTTTTTGACAATAACAGTTTTCTAACCCTTATAAAAATTATTTTTCACTTTGTTTCATTTCTTCTTCCGGTTCCCATGTCACTTCCTTAAACTTGTGGTTCTGCCACAAAAATTTGACCATGTGAGTTATCTTTTTTCATAGAAATTTGTATCTATGATCTAAGATCTTCACAAGATTATCCTAATATGAATGATCAATCTCTAATGGTACCACCTCTAGATTTAGTAAATGTGAGGGGTTTGGTATATAATTCCTCAAGAGGGACACATAAAACACATAATGTACTTGAGATAGGTTATGTGGGAGTACTAATTGATAGGACACCACTATGATGTGATAAAGGATCTTAAAGGGACTAATGTATCTAGGAATAAGCTTTCCCTTCTTCCCAAAGCTCATAAATTTCTTCCATGGTGATATACCAAGGAACACTTTATATTCAACCTCACACTGTAGGTCTCTTTGATGATTGTTTAAACAATTTTTTTCAAATTTGTATGTATTTCATGTGATTTTAAATGTTTTGAACCCTCTCTACCATTTATTAGATAAGATCAGGCCCCATAAGATTCTTCTCTCCAACTTTATCTTGGCATGTCGGAGTTCGAAACCTCTTCCTATAAAGATCCTCATAAGGTTCCATTTGAATTCTAGAATGGAAACTATTTTTATATGAGAACTACACTAGGGGAAGGTGTTGATCTCAATATCCTTGGAAATAAATTGAACATGATCTAAAAATATCCTCCAAAATTTGAATAGATCTTTTAGACTAACCATCCATTTGAGGGTGATAAATAGTGCTAAAGCACAGTTTTGTATCTAATACTTGCTGAAGGCTTCTCTAAAACTTAGATCTTGATAAGATATAATAAAGAGTGTAATCCCATGAAGTATTACCACTTATCTTATGTATATCTTGGTGAGTTGTTCAAAAGAGAAATCTTCCTTAATAATAACGAAATGCATTCACCTGGTAAGATGATCGACTACCACCCAGATGGAATTATTGCCTTTAGGGGTTTGGGGGATTCTGAAAATGAAATCCATGGTTATGTTTTACCATTTCCATACTAGTATGGGTAATGGTTTGAAAGAATTTGACTCTAGTATCCTAGAGTTAGTGACTTACTTTATTACATTGGCATAAGATACAAGAAATAGCTTCTTAAAGGACTGAATAGTTTAGTATTCTTGGTAAACTAGATATATACATGATTTTCAAATACATTTGAAAAACCAAATTACAACATATTTTTTTGATAATAAATTTATTCCCTATAGTATATACTTTCATAACAACCATATTACACTTCATGGATTCCTGAGGAAAATAACACATAAGAAAGGGGTGAGCTCAATTGATTAGTAAGGGTATGTATATAGAAAAATATATCATAAATAATCATAAAATATTATAGAAAGGTGATTAAATGAAACAAATTCCATTTAATCAATAACTTGATCATAATATTATGTGAATAAAATATGACAAAAAAATTCCATATAAATAATCACATGAGAATAAAACTTAACCATGAATATTCTACTAGTCGAATTATCACATGGGCTATCAATAAATAATATCATAATGAGGGAATGGATAATTTAGGACATCATAAACATACCATCAAGACTTCATCCAAGACACCATACATAAACAGGTAAGGCCTCGACCAATACCCAAACTATTTTGTCTCATGAGACCTACTGATGCATTGAGGGGTTATAATGAGACCCATATGTCACTTACTAAGTCCAATAAATTCCTTATATAAAATTGATGAAACATAATAAACACATAAATTTTTATTTAAACTGAAATAAAAAATGTAACTTTCATTAAGTAGACATAATCACAAACTATCTAGAGTAATACAGTGAATGGAATAAAAATAGTATATCCCTAGTTAAACTAATCAATAACCATTTAATAAAATGTGGTAGATGGTATCATAATAGATAAAAGTCAATGAATTAAAATATTAAACAATGGATGTTGAAATAAATAACTATAATTTTAAATGAGACCATTTAAAAATTCTTGAGGAAAATAATCTTTAAAAATTATAAAGTGTCCCATACCACTTTGAAACATTTTAATTATAATACTAATAATATTAAATGAAACTTATAATATCAAAAGAATAAAAATATTCATGATATGATATATAAAAGGGAAGTACATACAACACACACACACGAAATAAGTGGTGAACAAGGAATATATCTCATAGAAGTAAAAGTGAGATGAGAAAACCCTTACCTCATGCTTTCCCTTTAATTGAACATGATTTTACCTCCTCTTCTTTAGTATAATTCCTTTAATATCTTTTTAAGTTATCTAGGGTAGATATTTTGGAAGTAACATAGCCTCTAGAACTTAAATAATTATGCTTAAAAGATAAATGGGTAGGATTTGGTTAAGATATATGGCTCAAATTAGTGAGAGGAAGTTAGAGAGGATGTGCCCTTTTATAATTGAGTTGAAGGGAACTTTTGGAAATCCCTAAAATAATAAAATATATTAAGTCTATTCTAGATCCAAAGAATTCCAAATGTACTATAAATTAATATGGTAAGAAATTTTAGACCATATATCATCCAATTTGTAATTATTTAGTATTTTTATGATTTTTAAACAATCTAATAAAATATTAATTCAATAAAATATCATTATTGTTCGATTTGATACTATTCATTCAACTTGACTTTAAATACATAAATAAAAAGTGGGAATTAAAATATAATGATTTAAAACATCTCTAATATATCTTATAGATCTATAAAATTCGTTATAAACATTAAATAATCCAAAAATATATCAAAATTAATATTATTAAAACTAATTGTTTTATTTTTCTGTTAATTAACAAAATACCATTTTAGTATTGAATAACATTTTAAGGTAGTTATATAATTTATAAAAATTAAAAATAATTTTTTAATGAAAATAATTTCATTAAGATTAAAATAGATATTTAATTTCATTCATATCTTTATTTTTACTCATGTAGACACATGAGATATATTAAATACAAAGAGAGTAACATTTTGTAACTATCTTTAGTTTAAATAATATATAAGTTATTTTCATAGAAAAGTGTACATTAATCAACTACAATTTGATATTAAGGTTATAAGGATATATTTATATTCATAAAATAATTTTTGGACAAGTTTAGTTCATGGTTATACCCTTATATTTTAGTTTTAACCCCCTTTTAAACCCTTTAACTCTTACCATGACAACATGTGTCTCTACTCTTTGAAGGTTAATATAGTTACTATAAAATGAAAAAAGAACCATAAATGAGTCATGGATGAAATTTTAAACTTTATTCCAATTATTTGGACAAATTTTAGGTTTTTATTAATTTTATATTATTTTAAAAAGTATTATTTATTTTAAAATATCATTAATGTCAATTTTGACACTATTCATTACTTTGACTTTTAAAAAATACCAATACATAAGATAACTTAAAAAAAACCATTTTAAATAACCCTAATATGTTTATTGAAACTATTAAATTATTTTATGACATTAATTATACCAAATTACATTTACTTTAATATTTTTAATATCTTTTATTTGATATTTCCATTAATTAAACAATCACTACATCACATTGCGTAAGACTTTAAGGTAATTATTTATTTCCTAAAAATTAAAAATAAATTACCATGATGAATATAAAAATTTTATATTTCAAATTAATATTTATAGTCAAAGATATATTCTTAATAAACATATATTAAAAATTTAATACTTATTAAAAACATGAGCATGGCATATTTGACTTTCATTAGAATAAAATACTATAAAAGACTTAAAGTAATAAAGTGTGTCCAATAGGCCCTAAAATCATCCCAAGGATGGTTTTGGTCTACATTCACTCATATAATAAACTTAGAACAAGTTTTAGGGTAATTTTATAATACTTATAATATTATTTTTACCCTTAATTACCCAATTTACACTTAACCGTGGTAATACAAATCACTAAAGTTATTATTCATTTGTCCAGAATAAAAGGGAAATATTTAATAAATTTGAACCTTATGATTAAAAATATTTAATACATTATTCAAAATTAAAAACACTTAATTTTCTAAAATTAATTTAAAATTAATCTCATCGATAGAACGAGAAAACATGTTTTTAAAGTGAAAACATTCATAAGATTGAAATGCTTTTATTTCCAAATTCAATGTGAAATTAATTATAATGACCTGAATTGGATTAAATGATAAAAAATTTGTCTAATTATACTTTAAAACCAATTAAAAATACAATTTAACACTATAAATATTTATATGTAAAAGATATTTTCAATTAAAATGCAATATTTTATCATTATTCATCAAAACATGAAACTTATCAGAAAAATACAAAAAATTCAACCAAATTAAATTTTTATATTCCAATTTAAAATAATAAGTTTATTTTTTCAAATATAATTATTAAAAGTTTCAAAAACTAGATTTAAAATAAGTGTGCCATTAAAAGGTGACAAAATTTCATTTAGAAAAATATAGATTTTTATGATTAAAATTGGATTTATTCTTATCTTATTCCTATAAATAATATTGGTTGAATGTAAAAATATTTGAATATATATAAATTCCATAATTTATTTAATACTATTCATTCCAACCATTTTAATGGCTAGGTTATAATAATATTTCATTGTACGGTTAAGCTGGGTGTTGCGTGCAACATATACTTTTTAAGAGATTAAATTTAAAAAGAGAAATACCATAAAATATTGGGGTGTTACATTCTACCATACTTTAATAAATTTTATCCTTTCAATTTTAAATTTCACTTTGAAAATAAAAGGTCGATACTTTAAAATTTCTTTGTGGGTAACTCTCATCATAAATAGGGTTAATAAAACATCCCCTTAATAATAGGGAAAGGGAAATGTGAAGTTCACCACAAAATTAGGCTTTAGAATAGAATAAAATTAGTAGAAAGTGAAAACCAGGACATGGAAGAGAAATCAAACCATAACATTTTGATGAAGAGTGTTAGAGAACATGGTCATCAGACCATCACAAAACTGTAAATCTGCAATGGGTTAAAGAGGACATTGATTTATCGGTAATAAAATTAAACAAATAATGTTTTCATTCTAAATTACTTTCCTATAGTCGAGGGATTATTTTATTATCCAAATAAGAACTTGATAAAATAATATCACTTTATTTCATTCCATGTTATAATCATGATCTTATCCTTTGGTTGGGATTCAATCTATTTTCACTTCATCTCTTACATTAGGAAATGGATATTCAAGTTGAATTTTTCATACCTAAAGAACTTTGATGAATCATAAGATCCACCAGTAATTCCTTCAGCCTTTAAATATTTACTAAAACCAAAATGGTTATCACAAAGTATCCAATAAATCATACTTTAACCTCATAAAATATTATCCAATTTTAAACTTAATCCATTCTAAACTTAAGACTCATCCAAAATAAATCTGTCCAAATTCACAGTTCAAAATGGTCTCTAAATTTACAAAATCAATCTTAACATCAAATTCCCCAAAAAATGTAATTTGGCTCTTATTATCACATACCAAATATTTGATCACCTTAAAAAACTTAATGAAAATGTTCATGCTTCCAAATCCTTAAAGAAGAAGTATTGTAGTACAATAATAATATATGTCATGGTTCTTATAACCAGGTAACCATTGAATAAATAATTCTTGAATAAAAAAATATGAGCTTTAATCATTATACTTAATTCATAAACCATTAACTACACTTTATCATCATATTCCATAATACCTCCTTCATTTAGTTTTTCATTTGTAGTATCTTCATCATCATAAGTATAACCATTACTTGTATAATATTGCTGATTCTAGCCATTGAAAAAATCCCAAAGTTTAATGTGAGAAACACTAGTTATAGTGATATAGTCATGAAGAATAATTTATAAGATGTATAAATCATGATATATTTTTCTCAATATATTAATCTATAGTTTTATCCTAGGTTATCCATGGTATTACCAAATCTATAAGATGATATCCTATACTTAGACTCATCATCAAAGTTAGTCATAGGGTTATTTTTTCAAATCCATGATTTCATAAATATAGTTCCCAATGTTTCTACTAAAATTTCTCTAATACCAACTATAATGACCCGGACTCCAATATCCCGAAGCCAGTGCCTTACTTTATTACATTGGAATAAGATACAAGAAAGCACATCCTAAAGGTACGAATAGTTTATTAGTCTTGATAAAATAGATATATATATGATTGTCAAATAAATTTGAAAACCCAAATTACAACATTTTATTTTTATTTTTTGAGAATAACTTTATTCCCTACAGTATATCCTTGCATAACAACCATAGTACATTTCATGGATTCATG
Organism: Viscum album; assembly: GCA_963277665.1. Lineage (NCBI taxonomy): Eukaryota > Viridiplantae > Streptophyta > Magnoliopsida > Santalales > Viscaceae > Viscum > Viscum album. The sequence goes on along the minus strand of OY728143.1, from coordinate 1,589,514,431 downwards.
AGGAAAATAAATCATAAGAAATGGGTGAGCTCAGATGCTCAGTTTGGGTATGCATACAATTAAAGCTATCATAAATAATCATAAATGATTATGTAAAGGTGATTAATTGAAACACATTCCATTTAATCATTAACTTGAGCATAATATGGAATGAATAAAATATGATCAAACAATTCCATATAAATAATAACATAAGAACAAAACTTAACCATTGAAATTATACTAGTCAAATAATCACTTGGAATATCAATAACTAATATCATAATGTGGGAATACATAATGCTGTACATCATAAACATACCATCAAGTCTTCATCCAAGACACCATATATAAACAGGTAAGGCCTCGGCTAACACCCAAGCTAGTTTGTCTCACGAGACCTACCAATGCATCAAGGGGCTATAGCGAGCCACACCCATCACTTACTAATTCCAATACATTCTTCATGTGAAAGTGTTGAAACATAATTAACATATACACTTGTATTGAATCTAGAATAAAAAATGTAACTTTCATTAACTAGACATAATCACAAACTATCTGGAGTAATATGGTGAATGGTATCAAAATAGTATATCCCCAGTCAAACAAATCAATAACCATTTAATAAAATATGGTAGATGGTATCATAAATGATAAAAATCAATGAAGTAAAAGACTCAACAAAGTATGTTGACATAGATTAATATAATTTTAAATGAGACCATTGAAAAATTCTTGAGGAAAATAATCTTTAAACATTATAAAGTGTCTCATACCACTTTAAAAATTTTTAATCAAAATCCTCATAAAATTAAATGAAACTTAGAATAACATGAGAATTAGGAGATCTATGATATGATATATCAAAGGTTAATATATAAACCACACATAAAGAATAATTGGTGAACAAGTAATATATATCATAGAAGTAAAAGCGAGATGAGAAAACTCTTACCTCATGCTTTCCTTTAATTTAACATGCTTTAACCTCCTCTTCTTCAACAAACTTCCTTAATATATTCTTAAGTTATCTAGGATATGTATTTTGGAAGGACCAGATCCTCTAAAACTTAACTAAGTACGTTGATAAGAGAAATGGGAAGGGTTCGGTTGAGCTAGATGGCTCAAATTGGCGTGAGTAAGTGAGGGAGGAGGTTCCCTTTTATAATTGAGTTGTGGGGAACTTTTAGAAATCCTCAAAATAATGAAATATATTAAGGCTATTATAGAGACAAATACTTCAAAATGGACTATAAATGAATAGGGGCATAAAGTTTAGACCATATATTATGACATTTGTAATTATTTAATTTTTTTTTAAATAATTTAATAAAGTATCAATTCAATAAAATATCATTATTATCAAATTTGATAATATTTATTAAATTTGACTTTAAATACATCAAGATAAAGTGGAATTAGAATATAATGCTTTAAAACACCTCTAATATATCTTATAAATATATAAAATTTATTAGACACATTAAATAGTCCAAAATATATCAAAATTAATATTATTAAAATCAATTATTTTATTTTTCTATTAATTAAATAAATACCATTTTAGCATTGAAGAAGATTTTAAGGTAATTATATAATTTCTAAAAATTCATATTAAATTTATATAATGAAAATAATTTCATTAAGATAAAATTATACATTTAGGTTTGTTCATATCTTGATTTTCCCCATGGAGACACATAAAAGATATTAAATATAAAGAGAGTGAAATTTTGTAACTATCTTTGGTTTAAATAACATATAAGTTATTTTCATAAGAAAGTGTCCATTAAACAAATAAAATTATATCTTGAGGTGATAAGGGTCTAATTATATTCATCAGATAATTTTTGGACAATTTTTTGTCTTGTTTATACCCTTTTATTTTGGTTTTAATTCCTTTTTAAACCTTTTAACTCTTACTGTGACAACATGTGTTTTTACTCTTTAAAGGTTAATATACTTAAAATAAAATACCAAACGAACCATAAATGAGTAATGGATAAAATTTTAAACTTTATTAAAATAAATTTTATGAATTTTAGATTTATATTAATTTTATATCATTTAATAAAATATTATTTATTTTAAAATATCATCAATGTCAATTTTGACACTATTCACTACTTTGACTTAAAAATATCAATACACAAGATAAATTAAAATAAAAACCTTTAATACACCCCTAATATGTCTATTTAATCTATAAAATTATTTTATGACATTAATTATTCTAAATTATATTTATTTTAATATTTTTAATATCATTTATTTAATATTTCCATTAATTAAACAATTATTGCATCACATTGTGTAAGCCTTTAAGTTAATTATTTATTTCCTAAAAACTAAAAATAATTTACCATGATTAAGATAAAAAATTTTATAATTAAAATTACTATATATAGTCAAATATATATTCTAAATAATCACATATTAAAAATATAATACTTATTAAAAACATAAGTACGACATATTTGACTTTCCTTAGAATAAAATAATATAAAAGACTTAAATTCATACAAGTGACTCAAATAGGCCATAAAATTGGCCCAAGTATGATTTTTATAGACACTAAATCATAAAATAAACTTAGTACAAGTGTTAGTGTAATTTTATAACACTTAAGATATTATTTTTACCTTTAATTACCTGATTTACCCTTAAATGTGGTAATATAAATTACTAAAGTTACTATTCATTTTGACAAAAAATAAAGGGGGCCTATTTAATAAATTTTGACCTTATAATTAAACATATGGAAACTATTTTTCAAAATTCAAAACACATAATTGGATAAAATTAATTTAAAATCAATCCCATTGACGAAACAAGTTTTTAAAGTGAAAGCGTTCAAAAGATTGAAATGTTTTTATATACAAATTCAATGTGAAATTAATTCCAATGAACTAATTTGGATTAAATGATAAAATATTTATCCAATTATACTTTAAATATAATTAAAAATATAATTTAACATTATAAATTATTTTGATGAAAAAGCTATTTTCAATTAAAATGTAATATTTTATCATTATTCATCAAAACATGAAACTTATCAAAAAAATAAAAAAAAATCAACCAAAGTAAAATATTATTTTTTAATTTAAATGAATAATTTTTTTTTCAAATAGAATTTATAAAATTCTAAAAAACTAGATTTAAAACAAGTGCTCCCTTAAAAGGCGACAAAATTGCCTTTAGAAAAATATAATTTTTTTATGATTAAAATTGGATTTATTATTATCTTATGCCTATAAAATATATTGGTTTAATGTAAAAATATTTTAATATATATAAATTTCATAATTTGGTTAATACTATTCATTCCTACCATTTTAATGGCTAGGTTATAATAATACTTCATTGTACGGTTAGGTTGGTTGTTGCATGCAATGTATGATATCGAAGAGATTAAATTTAAAAAGAGAAATACCATAAAATATTATGGCGTAACAATTCATGTTTCATAACTTATACTTTTTTTGTTCCACCTTCACTTATTTTCATACCAAGCATTGAGATGAAAACTCCACAATTGCCTTTGTCATGTCATCCCACCATAAGTGTAATGTCTCAGATTTTTTCCATGTGTTATTTTAATATTATGTGAGAATTATTTTGAGACCAGTATTCAAGACGGTGTGTAGTTCTGAGGCCCGGTGATCCCTGAAAAAATGTTTGAATTAAATTAAATAATTTAATTTACGCGCGCGCAGGGTTTTCCTGAAAAATAAGAATAACTACTGATCAGGTGCTCGGATCGGAAATCCGAGGGCACTGTTGCATCCAGAGAAGCAAGTTTACCCTAGAAGAGACCTAACTTCGGCTGTCGTAGACCGGTGGTGAAATCTGGTTTTTTGGACGTAACCGTAATAAAATATTTGTTAAAAATATTTTATTTAAAATCTTTGCTACAACGAAATCTTTATCTTTTGTCCTTTTAAATAAAGGTTTACGCAGGGGTCCAAGGTTACAAACCTCATAACCCTAAAACCCTTGGAGGCTCTGGAGAAAACCTCCCAACGCAGTGACGACGACGCAGCGATCGGATCTTCACCAACGAACACTGCAAATCCAGGTAGGGCGTTTGATCTCTTTGTGATTTCTTTTCCCCGTTCTTGATTCCTACGATGAACACTGACTAATCAACGAAAAGATTAGCCTGTATATCGATCGTAATTGTGGGATGAGATTTTTGCGGGGATTTTGTGAAATTGATCCATGTTGATTTATTTTTGTTGATTTCTGCTCTGTTTAAACCTATTAACGGGAGCGGATCAATGCTGTGACAAACGATGGTGGAGGTTCATTCCTCAAATTTGTTTCATTGGATTTTTCTTCCCTTTTTCTTTCACGCGTTCTTCGCGTTCTTCGTGGGGCGATGAACAACGAATCGTTGCGCATCCGTTCTACGATGCAACGATCCCAAATTGAAGAATCGACACCGTAGTGATCTTGCAAAGGTACGAAGATGGTTTCATTGGACATATCGAGGTGGATCGGAATATATCGTTCTTCGAACGATTTCTGCATGGGTGGCCGAAATCGGATTTCAAAGCCGATCAAAGGCCCAAAAACCCATGGATTCAGCATCATGGTGACGAGATGACCCAACATCTTGAGTTTTGCAGTAAACGGACGACAGAATCGAGGTCCGGAAGATCGACCGAAGCGCGAAGAGGAAGATGGTGTTTCTGGAAAAATCCCTAATACATGGCCTGTAGTATGGGCTACACAGCGTGTGCTCGTCGGAGGACTACTCGACGTGTACTTAGGGAGTACGCGGACACGGGTTGGGTACACGGCCAAGGACACAATGTGTATACCCTTCCCCGGCCAGACCCATCCAGATACACAGGATAACCCGTGTCCTGGTACACAGGCATGAGACACGGACGGACACCGTGTATGGTCATACGACCAGGGTACATGGGTGTTTCCCAGTTGATAGGGTACGACATGTGCTTTGACTTACATGATGTGTATATGCTTTCCTACATGACTTCAATTTCAGACATGGGACGTTCACACTGGCAGTACTCGGAGTCAGGGAACATGACGTGTGATCCTTCTACACGCCGTGTAGTTGAGTTTTACACAACTTGGACGGATGACACGGGCCGTTACACGGGAAGTACCTGGGGTCAAGGAACACGGCGTGTAACCATACTACACACCGTGTAACCTGTTTTACATGGATTGAGCTAGTTTCCTTATGTTACTTGGACTAATTTCCTTAGGGTTCATCCCCTTGGTCTTTCTCCTGAAGGTTTCCAGTATCATTTCCTAAATACAGAAGTATGATCCCTTCAAAAGGACTTCCTGAATAGAGTTGTTGGAATCCCCTTTGTGAGACTTGGAGCTGGATCCTCTATTCATTCCTAGTACCCTAGGTAGAGTTATTGGTATCTATGTGACCAACTTTACCTAGGCGCCGATCCTCTACTTAGCGGATTAGTTCAGACTGAGTTGTTGGAATCACCCCGTGGTTGTTGGTTGTGATCCCCATCTAAGCATCATGTTCTCAAGTACTTGTATAGTGTGTTCTCCCAGAACAAGTACTTCGTCGCTCTCTCTCTTCAGACCTAGGAGTGTGTTATCCTTGTTACGTGCTTAGTGGAATCTTCGAACTGTATCCTAGTGGTGGTATCATGATATTCGATCTTGTATGAGTATATCTGAATATTCTTGTTATATGTTATGTAGACATATACTGTGTGGAGCTAACTGTATCTTTCCTTTGTGATATTTCCCCTGTTGTATTTTCTTTTTGGTTTTCGGGGTTTCCTACTGGGTATTGTTATACTCACCCCTACACGGGATTTTCCCGCACATGTCGTGTCTTGTGCAGACAAGTGAGCATTTGACAGGATTCTAGGTGGACCAGGACCGGACAGTGCTCAGTGAGATTAGACAGGCCGAGGTGTGTTCCTACAGCTACAGATTGCAGTCCCAGTACCTTTATTTATAGGTTGGACTTTGTTACAGACTTTCTTTTGGTGGGCTTGTACTTTTGGCCCAGGGTTTTTACACTTACTGTACTTTACTTTCCTGTCGTACTCTGTTGGTTGGGATTTTAGTGTATGCATGCATTTCCATTTTTAGTAGTTTTTACTTTTCAGCTTTGTGGGCTTGGAGATGTGTATGCCTATGTACAGGTTTATAGGCAATGCCTCCCATGTTAGTGATATGCCTACTCAGTGCTAGTCACCAACCCCTGGCCTATTTGAGGCGGGCTTGGGGAGTTTCGGGTCGGGCCTCATTGGGACGGGTCGTGACATCGGGCTTGGGGAGTTGTGGCTCGGGCCCCACTGGGATGGGTCGTGACAATAAGTTTAACTTTAAATCTATATACATCTTTGTACTTACAGTATGAATAGAGAAGGATGTGATATGAACATCTTCTAGAAGTTCCCTATTTAGCTCTAGTTTTTATGGGATACATATCTGGTTTCCAAACCTTATAACCCCATCTTCATCAAATTTTAACTCCAAAATATTTGTTGCCTTTTTTTGTAGCATCTCATCATCTTTTTAGTCCTCCTTGGTCCTCTCAAGAATAGATGACTGAGTAGTTATTTAAGAATGTTAGGATGAAGATCCTTTTATTATTCCAATATCCATACTTTTCATATACATGAATATTGGACCCCTTTAAAGCCTCATCATGTATAGGGTTGTGGAATCCTTTCTGCTTATATCATCTACCATGTTGTTTGGATTCATAATCCTCAATCAGATCTAACCACCTTAATTGGAACATATTAATATCCTTTTGTGTGAATATATAATTGAGTATTCTATGACATGTATATATGTCACACTTCTCCCTATAGAGATAATATCAAAAAATCTTCATTGCAAAGATCACTATAGTCAATTCTAGATCATTCATTGGATAGTTCTTCTCATGGAGACATAAGGTATCACTTTTTCATCTTGTATGAGTATACAACCCAAGACCTTTTTAGATTCATCACTATAGATTCCAAATCCTTCCCTACTAGTGGATAATGTGAGCATAGGTGTAGTGAGTATCCTATTATTTAACTCTTCAAATATCTCTTCACATTCATCAATTTGAAAGAACTTAACTCCCTTACGAGTAAGCTTAATTAGTGAGCTTTAAAATTATGAGAAGTTTCACAAAAATAGATAGTAACAAGATAATCCAAGGAAACTATGGATTTTCATCATAAAACTTGGTCTTTTCCATTCTTTTATTTCCTATTTTTTTTGAAAAATCCATAAATATCCCTTTGTTAGTGATAACATGCCCCAATAAAGTTACTTTCTCTAACCAAAACTCACATTTACTATACTTTTTACATAATTTTTCTTTCCACAAGGTCTCCAGTACAGTATTAAAATGATCCTCATGTTCCTACTTACTTTTGGAGTAGATAAGAATATCATCAATAAATATTACCACAAATTTTTCGAGGTAATCCCTGAAGACTATATTCATTAATTTTATGAATATTTTTGGATAATTAGTGAGTCAAAATGGCCCCACTATGAAATCGTAGTGCTTTTACCTTGTATGAAATGTGTCCTGGGGATATCCCCATTCTTAACCTTTACTTAATAATATCCTGACTGAAGGTCCACCTTATAAAAGTATTGGGATCCATATAACTAATAAAAAATCATCAATTCGTGGCAGAAGATACTTGTTATTTATTGTGGTATTATTGAACTTATGATAATCAATGAATATGCACATTGACACATCCTTCTTCTTGATGAAGAGTAATGGTGCACCCAATGGTGAAGCACTTGGGAATATAAAACCTTTATCCAGATTCTCTTGTAATCTTTTCTTCAGCTCCTCAAGTTAAATAATGACTATTCTATATAGAGTGTTAAATATTGAAAAAGATCTAGGTATAAAATTGATTAAAAACTCAATCTATCATCTATGAGGATAACCAAAAAATTCTTCGGGAAACACCTCAACATATTCCATTAAAATGGGTATATCTTCAAGTATGGTCTTATCCTTAGTCTTAATCATTTGAGAAATATACACTAGCTCATAGGGAAATAATGCACATGCTTGAGATGATGACACTAAAGGATATTCATCCTCTTCCTTAAACTTGTAAATAATTAGATGATGATTCATAATACAAAGAGTGTTTTCCTTCTCTCAACAATTTTTGTTTACTATATATAAGTATATCCAATCCATACCTAGAATTTCATAAAATTACACTAAAGGGAGTATCACAAGGTTTTCTGGGAAATTCAGACTAAAAATTTGGAAAGGGGGTTAGTTTTATGCTGGGGATGCAATAATTGAACCATTCCATGTCTTCACCAATAACTCAACTACCATGATTTGAGGTGGTGTTTTAATAGTTCTACTAAATTTGTGTGATATGAAAGAATGTGTAAAACCATGGATGATAAGCTTGCCTTTCACTATTTGATTCTGGATCTAATCATTTACTTAATCCAACATAGACTTTGGGATGAGAATATTCAAACTATTAAACACATAAAAGGAAAACTATTAAGATTAAAGACATTACTCATAAATGAAATTTATTCCATAGCCTATGAATTTATAGGTTTCAATATAAGTTATCCATGATCTATTTCTTAATATAAATTATTATGGGAATTTTTCCCTTAATAATGGTTTGTAAGGAGATTGTGAATTTACCAAATCACATCTCTTAAGAGTGTCAAACTAGGTGTGTATAAAGGCCCATTTTTTTGCACCTAGTGATGATTGAGTCTAGCTTAATGCACCTTTTTGGGGTTATTACCCCAAGGTACCTCTGTGCCAGACTCACATAAAATTTTATTATTTAGACAGGGATTTATTTTCTTAGAAATCACTTAATCTATAATTTAGAAAAATTTAGTGATGTTTTCCCATGTTTAGTATTATACCCAAGTCTTTTTATAGAGTTTTCTAATCCTAATTCCAAAAATAACTAGACTTTCCTCTGATACCAACTATGAAAACCCATATTTTAAAACACATTAATTAATGATTTATTACATAAAATCACACTTAATACAAAACAAAAGATTGTGAGGCCTAGTGTATTTGATAAATTAGGTACATATCATAACAACTTGCAACATAAATACAAAAAAATTATTAAAAAATTAATTAACATGCTCCTAAAATTCCATCATTATTTTAAAACTATACGAGATAACATGGGGATGTACATAAGAAAGGGGTGAGATATAAATTCCGGTAAGGGAATAAACAAATAATAACATGAATAAATTAATAAAAACGAGTCAAGAGTTATATCAAGATGACATAAAATGAGTGAGAATCATAATCTTGAACAATGAGGCACGATATATCATGATAACATAAAGGCAACATTGGAATGTCAAAACAACATAAAACATGACATAATAAGTCAAGGATAACCACCAAGACATAATAACAAAGTGTGATTAGGATAACATCACATTCACCATACATGTCACCTCATTATATAAAAACATTACTAAATTCATTATAGGGACATATAATTCTAGGCCCACCTGTCACTTTCATATCATGTACATGCATAAGCATGCTGCATAGATCATACAACATAAGGATGCATTTAATATATTTTAATCCTATGATTAAGGAGTTTGAGATAAATACATGTAACTCCCAAATAAATTATGTATTGGTAAATCTAGGTGAACACCCTTGAGTGTAAATGGGGATGGGTATTCACTACATAATTATTTTGCATGAAAAATTGTAGGATAATTTCAAAAGCATAATGACGGTACATAAAGATTCATATAAGTAATTAATGAGAGTGAAAGGGGATTATAATCACGTGTAAATAATAATTATATTAACAGGGTTATATTGGAATATAAACTGATATGAAATTTGGAAATTAAAAGTCATAATATAAAGAAGGTGCATGAATAAAGAGGAGAAGGAGAGTATCCCTTAACTTGGGAGGATGCTTCTAAAAGCTTGGGAGGATATTCATAAGAGCTTGGGGGAACCTTGGTAGGGATATAGAGAGGGAAAGGAAGAGTAATTTCATGCTAAAAATATTTTTAGTGAAGAGTAATGGAATATTGTGTGGGTTTATATAACAAAAGAGAGGATAGTTCTTTATTAATTTCTAAACTTAGGTTTTGAAATCTATATTATAAAGTAATAAAAAAACAAAACTTCCCATATTTTTTCCCATGGTTTCTACCAAAGAGGAGTTATTTTTATTATTTTATATGACTAAGAACTGAAAATATTAAAATAATACTCTTGGTGATGTGGAAGTGAGTCAGGTTTATAAATATTTGATTTTAAAACCTTAAAATATAATATATGTTTTGGAGGATTCATTATGGGTTTACAATAAAATAACCTAAAAACACATTATTTTAAAGGGTAAATATATATTTGGTCATGGATACCTTTTATGGCATATATTAGATCACTTTTGGGTCATTATGATGTCATAATACACACCATATATTTATACCGTATTTAATTTTTACCCAAAAAATGGACTAACTCCAAAAATTATAAAAAATTATCTATTGTATAATTTAGATGTGTTGATTTAAAAATAATATTTATTTAATAAAAAAAATTATATAAATATGATAATTTACAATTTTAAATAAAAAATCCACATTTATTAAAAAATATTTGTTTTTTGACAATAATAGTTTTCTAACCCTTATAAAAATTATTTTCGACTTCATAAAATTATATTATAATTTATATTTAATAAATATAATTTAATAATAATATTTTATTAAAATATAATTTATTTAAAAAATTAATAAATTAATTAAAAATAATGACTTTATTGAAACTATATATTTCCCAGAAATACAATTTCTATTTCATCATATCAAAATATAATTTTTATCAAACTTATTATTTAATAATTTTAAAAAGTAATAATAAAAAAGGAATAAATGTAATAATTATTAAAATATGAAAATTCACACTGTTAGGGTTTATATACATAACCCTTTATTACACTAATTAAATCCCTAAGGGTAAGGTGTGTGATGGTGAGATTTTCATGGGGTGGTTCGGTGAACATGGCTTGGGTCATGATATCGATAAGGTTGAACTTATCCTATAAATAGTTTTGATCATGTTTTAGTTATTGAATCTCAGCTTCATCTTGATCAAGTTAAAATACCACTGATTCTATCTCCCTCATAATCTTTTATAAATGGGTTTCTTAGGGTACGATCCTACTGGTCAAGGCTATCACTTTCTTTGTCTATGTGAATTAGACTTTATCATAACACTTAATATACTAATAGTAATTGTCACTATACAATGACTATATTATCAATGGTTAATATTCTTTATGGTCTTTTAAAGACAATCATAAATAACTTATAACCGACTAAAATATCCAAAGTAGTGCATGTGTTTTATATAACTACATTGCTTGATAAAAAATTTATTCATTTAAAAAAGCAATTTTATTTATAAAAGTTTGGGTCATTATAGTCTCTAATTAGGAGAAAAACATTGTTTGGATAATTAATAAATTCACTAAAAATGATATGTCTGGTCATGTATTATTTTAAAGGTATATTATTATTCCTATTATAGGGATTTGTAGGGGAAAAGATTGTCTAAAAGCAATAGAAACTAACCAATAAATCTTGTTTGACAAAAGATCATCCATACATTTGAATTGAATAAAATTAATAAAGAGCATACATTTTCTATATTGATTTGATCTATGTAAGATTATTCTTACAAAATTTTTATAGTGATTCTTTATAGGAAAAGGTATCCCTCCTCTAAAGGTAATCCATGGGTTTTTTTTGAATCTTCTAATGCTTGGGAAGGATTTCCTTCAAGTCATGATATGCTAATTTTTTTTGTTAAAGTCTTAGAGAAAACATAGTTTAAACTTAAAAGGAGTTTTTTTATCACATTACATATCCTTTACAAGGATTTAATATCTTTGTGCAAACCTTTCAAAGACACTCATTAGAAAGAGGTGTTGCAGAATACACTCCCATCATAAATGGAATGTTATTAATAACTTTGCAATGTTTTATTTCTTAACATGTATGGTTCAATCATAAAATTTTTTAACTCTAAAAAATTAATTTTAAATTTTTGAAAATACACTAATATTATTATCTAATAATGACAAACTCATTTATGATAGATTATATAGAAAAATATTGAATCATGTTTCATAACATAATGCATGAAATGTCATGCACTAGAACATGACACAATGACTTTCATTATGACATGGTTTAATATAGATTAAAACATGAAATGGTTAATACCACCATATTTTGGTTTAGATTTAGTGTATATCTTACTTAAAATAAGGCCTCATAGACTTAATTCACTTTCACCCTATGTTACATCATATTTAATAACTTTTGAAACCATATCCAAATCTCATTTTGGATATCATTCAAAACTCCTTTTAGATATTTTTTCATAAATTTTCAATACACATTACTATTGTGATTCATGGGGTTCTAAAAACACTTTTTAGAGTTAGTATAATAAAATAAAAGAACCCCAAACCAAGATCTCCATTTTAGAATAAAAAAAATCATAAAAAACTAGAAATGAGAAAATTTAGTACTAGTATAACTTGTACTGAAGCCTCCACTACATCATTATTAAAAATATTCAAATTTATTTGATGAATATTACTAAAGTGAAGTCAAAATACTACCCTATATATGATTTATCCATGATATAAATTTGAATCTATAATTTTATGAGTTGAAAAATCAACCCTCCAAGACATGGTAACACCTCATGGTGCAAAGGTGGTAGGAGATAGAGTGCTTTAAGATATGTGAGTTTTAGTGGAGCATCAAGCAAGTGTACAAACATCCATTGTATTCTAGTGGGATTTATAAATCCTTTGAGGTTTCTACTTGGTTTTACATGTATTAACTCATGTGTTATAATTCATGAGTTAATACCTCAACCAACTCATGCATGAATATATCTAACCCACTTTCATTACATATTATGTAATGATTCTTAAATGGTAACCATCATGGAAGACTAATTTGAATGTTAAATATTAATATTCACATGACATGAATATCAAAGATAGTTTTATGTAAACCGTGCCCCATGATATAGTATATTGTATACTAAAACTGCATGAAATTTCCACCTTATGATAAGGGCTAATTACACCTTACAATTGCTTAAGGCAGAATCATGATTTATATAATTTATGATATCCCTTATCATTAAATACGATATAGGAACTTGTGTAATATAAAAAAGGGTTTAGGGTATACCATATCCTTTAATCTCCCACTTGCACTAAAACCTAAAATACATTTCACCATTTCACCTTATATCGTATCATATACAATAACTTGTGAAATAATATCCAAAATTCTTTTGGATATATTTCAAAACACTTTTGGAAATCTATCATCAACTTCAACATGTATCACATCATATTAAATAACTTGTTAATACCCATCCAAAACTCTTTTGGATTAACTGTAAAAAACTTTTAGAGCAGTTCTCTAAGTCAAAATTAATCTCTATTCAGTTAAAAAAAGTGTAACACCATGGGACTTTGTAGCATTGAAAAAATCCATAAATGTAAATAAAGAGAGGCCTATAGATTAGAATCAATACTACTCAAGGTGCAAAGGGAATTTACATGATCTCCATAAAACACATGTATCTTTATACCTATGTCCACCAATCACATCAAATGCTAGTGTGCATTCTCATATGTTCCCTTTGTCTAAAAAATTGAGTGACCCTGGGACACATAGTGTGTTAATGTCATATATCCAATATATATATATATATATATATTCTTGATTCTATGAGTATATATTTTCCAAGTCAATGAATACACCACATGTCATTCACCTTTATGGATGATCACATCATATGTCCCTCATCTTAATATATAATCAAATCATATGTACTATATAAGCATAGTTTCACACTCCTCAGTTTATCTTAATCGAGGGACCATATGTGATTCTCATCATATGAGAGGAAAAATACCATCTTGGTTGATCTTCGAATGATGACATGATCAGAAATATACCCAACCACCCCATGATTATCTAAGACTAAAGTCTTGTGTAAGAAATTTATCAAAGTATGAAGATTATCATGTTAGGTTTCTCACCAAAATCAGGTAAGATAGACTCAAATATGATCCATACACCCATAATATAGCAAATATACAGTTTATTTCACTCTATGTGGTATACATAGTTAGTCATCTAGTGCATAAAAATGCTTTTTATGCCACATGAGCATATTTAGTATCTCTATAAAAGAATCATGATCATGTTAACCTTAACATTTCATAATAAAATATAATACTCAATGAAGAATATTGGTTAGGGATAACTCATTTTTTTTTACTTTGATAGGTCAATTATCTTTACATTTAATGAATTCATATCAATATGTACATAAATGTTGCCAATGTGAAAGAATTATAAAGGGGATATTTAATTTTATATGATAAATTTTATATTCTTAAAATTCTATTAATAATACTTAACAAAACCTAAGATAAGAACTTGTCTATCATATCATATATGATATACTGCTAGATTATCCTTATATTTTTAGCACTTTTTGGGTTTTTGTTAACTTATTATATCTCTATGAAGTTCCTTCCAAATATCTATACAACCACCTGATAAAACCACCATGATAAAATATTTAGTGAGTAACATCTATAAAGAATGCAATTTTGAATAATGGTGAGATTCAGAAATCATATTCCTATGTTCAAATCCATCAAGATATTCAAACTTCTTAACTCCACAACATCAAATGTTACAATGTAAACTTTTGTTATCTACATAGAACTTATTTTAAGTCCAACATCATCATTCTTAGAATCCTTTCCATAAAATTTTTACCTTGAGGACTAATGGTAATTAATGTAACTATTTACATTATTACTTACGAACACATCCCAAGCCCATTTAGGATAAAGTGGTATTCGCTTTATATTATGACCGGTATTATTCTTTAAGAAATAGTTATATTCAATTTCTAACGGCAATTAAATGTAACTATTTACATTTATTTTACCATAAAATATCCTAAAATATTTAGGGTATAATGTGAAATTCACTTTAAATTTATTTTTTAACATTGAACTTATCTAAGTTTAAACATACTCCCACTATCCTCTTAGTCACTATATTCTCTTCATAATATTATTCTAAGATATATAAATGTTTCAAAAAATAACATTTATTTTCTTTCAGTATAAATATTATCAAATAAATTATTTTTTCCATATAATATATAGTATTACACGTTTTTGGATAATTTTTATATAAAATTAAAAGTTTATTCCTTAAAATATATCATTGCCATGTGGAAAGAACACCTTCCCTCATATTTTAATAGACAAATGGAGAAAACTATTTTATCTTAGATAAAACATTTTAATCCTTGTATCTTTTTTAAAACACATTATGGAATCTAATGAATCATAAACCATGTGAATACAATTAGTCATCTCATATTTTTTATAACAACTTTTTTTTAATGAAAACTTCAATTATTATATAAGATAAATGAGATGAAGATACACATCCTTTGTTTAGATCCATTTGAGCTTAATATATCTTCCACATTCAAATATCTGATGTAACAACTCTTTTCTTCATCACTTGAATGAAAACTAAAATCTATATAAATTATTCCCTTGATTTTGAACTCATGTATACTTATAATATTTGTAAAGTATACATTTGGTATCATATACCCTTCAAAATAGAAAAAATAATTTATATTACATAAATACCTGATATGGATATTCAATGGAGTTATATAAATACCTTCAGGAATCTCAAAAAATTACATCCCATGAAATCATTATTTCTCCTTCATGATAACACCTTAAAGTTTCAATGACATTGAATGGCTTCTAGAATATTCATTGATGGAATTTTCAACTAATTTTTTTCCCTTATGATTTAAAATTTTTCCAACTTTCATTCTTTTTATAGCACAAGAACCTATAAATCATATACCAAGTTCATCTATTCTCAACAATTTTAGAATATTAGGTAATATTTTCTTTAATTAAATCATATTGTACAAACATTTACATAGATTACAACATAATAAATTCCTTAACTAGAATAATTCTTAAAGAAACCATATCCTCACTACATCATTAGCATACACAATCATATTGAGAATATGAGTGGAGACTAAAATTAATTAGGTAATTTTGAATCAAATACCTTAAAAACCCTAAGTAAATAATTTTATGCCTCTCATAAGAATCTAGATTCACCTACAGAACAACTTTAAAACTTAGTTAGTTAGAAAGGTGTTACTCTAATACATAGAATCTATCCTTACTTAATAAACCTTCTTAAGTTACCAATCATAATTTTTGTTTACATTAATCTTCTTAATCTAGTTAGATCGATATGTAAGATAAATTTGATTATGATGATGCAATTTATGTACAAAAAAATCTTGTATTATATGACTATAAAGTTTTACTATAATTTAAAATGGTCTTTTAGTAAATGGCCACCCACTTGGATGATAACCAATTTTAAAACCCACCACATTCTAAGATCCATATTTCACTAAGATTTGGTTCACTTTATAATTTATCATATTAATCATCTATTTAGGTAGGGTAGAATCCTAATCATATCATATATTACTCTTGGATAGTTAAGAAAACAACACATTCCCCAATCCATCAAGTGGACGGACCCAAATTCATTATTATGGTATCCTAACCCATAGAGTTTCTAAGATAAGAATAACCCATACTAAAATCCAATAATGGGCACCCTGATTTGGAATGAAAATAGACATTACTTTATTAACTTACACAAGATGATCTAGGGGTACCTCTCTTTAGTGTGAAGTGACATGGCTAGATGATCCAGGTCTTAATAAGTGTTATATTGGAAGGAACCTAGCACTTGGTATTTAGAAGTGGTTTTAACATCACCATCTTATCTCATGTAATTATCTTTATGTATGAATGTTTCTAGTGATTTTTTTGGAATACTATTATTTTCCATCAAACCAATATGTTCAAACCATATTGATGTGTAACTCTTTACACAACTCACAGTTTGTGTTACTCACCGTAAAATAGATATCAAACATATTTTCACACATCCAAATGAATCTCATGCATAATGTACATATAATTTTCATGTAAATATTTAAAATTATATGAAATTTATAATCTTCAAATTATTAATCCTGTATCCATATATAGTCAACCCCCATATTTCTAGAACAAGTAATAATCCTCTAGAATAGTAGGTAGTTTGACCCAAAGTCCCTATACCTAGGGATACTTTACTTAATAGGGATTTTATTTCATCATAACTTCAATAACTAAATTTATAAACTATATTAAATAACTAAATTCAACTTAAAAACTTTAATTATCAATTGGATTCTAGGGAAATGGAAATTAAATCCATTGTTATGTCTATCATGTAACTCCTTAAATACATGTATGATAATCTCTATAAGTTATTTTACAATTAAACTAAAGCATACCTATATTCATAATATAAATAATTTATATTTATGAATAAACAAAGGAATAAATTTTAAATAAATTTATATTTTACATATTTAAACATGAGATAAATATTTATGAATAATCCATAAATAAAAGATGATCATAAACACTTTATATATTAGCTATTTATTATGGAAATTCCTTAATATTGAATATAAACACTTTATATTCATTTTATAACATGAAATACTTCATATTATTCATTATATGGTATTTTATTTAAATATATAAAATTTTATGAATTAAAGACATTCAATAATCTAATTTCTACTATTTAAGCATTTTACATAATCTATAAATTTAGTATTATTTAAACATTGATCAAACCAATCATAAAAAATATTTTGATGTGGTGTAAATAATATCCCAAATAAGGCCCTCAATTTTAATAATTCAAATTAATTATTATGAAAAAAATCATAATCTTAAAATATAAAAACTTCATATTTTAGCCTTATTTTTAAAATTTCTAAACACTTTATAAACTACCATTATGATTTATAAATAAATAATTTTTTTTCTTTTTCATAAATCATGATATATAATTTTGGTAATTTTTTTTAATATTAACATTTAATATTAAGGAATATTTTATAATAAATGTTTCACAAACACTTATTTATTAATTATAAACTCTTCATAATTAATTAATTTACAAAAACTTTATAAATCAATAAATATCCCCAAAATACCTTTTTTTATTATTTATAAATAATTTATAAATAATTAAATCCATTTCATAATTTAATTTTAAGAAGAATAAATTTTCTCAACCAATCGTATTTTATGATCCAAGGGGAGTCATATGATATGATTTATAGGTTATGAATTTACATGCTATCAGTCATACTTTATCACTGATATTCATATCATTAAATATGATAAACTAGAAACATGCTATCAATTATATTTTATGGCTGAGAGCTTTATCATTACCAATGATATCACACATCGTATCTAATGATGGGTATCAATATCACCATAACAATTCAATGATTTATTTTTTAAAACATAACATTTTCCAATCATAGAATATGATATCCTGATATCGTACTCTATGATTAGTATAATTCCTTAGATTTATACTAAATCACTGGTTATGATATCTCTATATCATAAGAAATTATTCAATTAGATAGAAAAAAAATATACCAATCATATTTTACGATTGAAAATATGATTTAAAATATGACATCGATTTCATTATTTTACAGTGTGGTTTCACAAATCTAAAAACATGGAAAACTTTGATACCACTGTTGAGACTCATAGGGTTTTGACAAATTTTTTTGGAGGTAGAAAAATAAAATAAAATATTCCCTAACCAAGATATCCATACTAGAATAAAATAAATAATGAAAAACTAGAAATGAGGAAATACAATTCTCGTGTACCTTACACAGAATATTCCACTACATCATTCTCAAATGTATTCAAAGGTACTTGATAAAGACCACTGATGGATAGTCAAAAGACTCCCTCTCTATGACATATCTATATTATATATTTGAATCACAAGTTTTATGATCCAGACACTCCACACTCCATAGTGTGCTAGACCCACATGGTGAAAAGGAGTTAGGAGATAGATAAATTCAAGATATGAGAGTTTTGGCTGAGCATCAAGTAAGTAAACATACTACCATCATACGTAAGTGGGATTTATAAAGCCTTTAACGATGCCCCTTGATTGCACACACATTAATTAATGCATTATAACACATGAATTAATTCCTTGACCAACTCATGCGTGAATTCATAAAACCCCATTGCATTATATCTTATGTAACACCTATTAAATTATATCCACCATGGAAGATTAATTTGAACATTAAATATTAATGTTTGGATTCTATGAATGCATGGTAGTGCCACCTTATGAGAAGGTACCACTAATGGAAAAATTGGATATAACTATGGGCCATTCACATGGATATTGAATATCCTTAGTGATGATTAAAAATGTTTTATATTTGTTGACAACTTAATTTTTTTAAAGATTTTTTTTAAAAATAGAAAAAGAAGAGTTGCTGGAAGCTGAGAAAGTTTTTGTTATTAAGTTACTAGAGAATATGGAAATTAGGAAATTTTTTAAGAAAATTTACACATAATTCAAATGATTCTATGCTGATATCAAATTTCTTAACATTAGGAAAATATCATGATTTTATATTGTGTGTAAAAAAGTCATAAAAAGCATATTAAGATAAAGGAGGAGATCAATACTGGTTCATGACGTAGAATCTCCAGATAAACTGTTTCAAAAAACCTGTTCAGACAAATTTTGTTGACAATATAAATAATTTTGAAGTTACATTAGTGGAAATATGTTTATAAAATGAAGAATTCATCAAAATAAGATCAATATAAATTCCTGACTAGACATAAAAAAGGGAAAAATACAACCAGACCACCAGATGTACTAAGTTTAGTTTTCTAGAAAAACCTTCTAGATGGAGTTTTTTTAAAACATGATGACAGTTAAACTTGCATAAGTTTTTACAAATGGAAATTAATATAGAACATCAGATGCACCAAATACTGATAATCAAAAAATCTTTCCTAATGAAGTATTTATAAGGAAAAAATGACATTGCAAAGTTGCTGATTGGATGGACTAGAGTTGAAGATTTTGGAGGATCAGAGAAGTGTATTTTAGTTCCAGACAAACAAGATCAGATAAATTTTCTATAAGGAAGTTCAAATATAGATTTCCATATGAATGTTTCCAGATAAAGACATGTTAATAAGTTTAAAGATGCATCAATATACATAAAGTTGTGGGATTTTATAAACACTGATTTTTATGAAAAAACCAAATAAAGAAAAAGAAATAGTGTAATAATAATTGAAGTTTATATAAGAACAAGGTAGTGCATGTGAATAAATTATTTATAATTTAAAACGATGTAGTCAATAATCTTCAACAGGTTCAATAGAAACAGATAGAGGCCAATGATTTTGAGAAAAACTTTTGGAAGAAGTTTGAAGAGTAGAGTTTTGTTACAGCCTATTTAAAGCTCAAAGTTGAAATAAAGGGTGTTCAAACAATTAATAATTACATAGATTTTTTGTGTGTGAATTCATCAGACATACAATTCATCGAGAAGAAGAAAATTCCACAAGTGAATTTTTTGTCATCGGACGAAGATGGCTCCATCGAATGAAGAGTTCCTAAATAAATAATGGATTTTTTATATAGAAGTAAATTCAAATAATTTTGATAAAGGTTGGAAGTGATGGAGATTTCATAAATCTTCGTTAATATTCTATTATAATTAATAAAATTTCTTGTGAAATTCAAATAAGTATGAAATTCATAATTATAATTTTAGTGAGTGGGAAAATGAAAAATGTTTCCCACCTTTTATATTATGGGGCACCAATATAAAGGGGTGAAAATCACATCGTACTTAGTTCTATTCATGTGTGTGAAAATTCAAAGTGCTGTAGAGTTATTGTTAGAAGTTATTTTCCAACCAAAGTTTTTTTTTTCATGTTGAATATTTTTAGAAAGAGGGTTCTGATTAGAGAATCAGATAGAGTTTCCATACAGATATTTCAAATAGAGAATTATAGAGCATAGACAGAGTTTTCCTAGAATAATTTTTGATGCAATGGTTTTGTTAAATTAGAAATAACAAATTTTAGAAAAAGAAGTGTGGATTTCAATGAATTACACCAGATGGAGAATACCAGACTAAGATAGGAACACCAGACATACATATACTTGATAAAGGAAATCAAACAAAGTTTATATATGAAATTATTGGGAGTTATTTTTTATTGTTTTATATTTTTTTGTGGCTCAATTTTATAATAAAATCTTATAAATTTATGGGAGTGAGTATAATCATACCTATCAGGAGATAAAATGAGTCTAATAAGAGTTATCTCAAAAGTTGTATTTAGTTATTTCTAATAGTTAATTTTTATGGACTCATGGGAGTGGTAAGGGAAATGATATAGGTTATCACACTGAGGTTTAACCATATAAATATTTCATTCCTTATTTACTTTATAATATTTTTATGCTTGTGATATTGTTATAAAATTTGATAAGGAAAACAACTCGAACAAGTTGCAGGGGTTAAATTTCATAATTTGTAAATTTTTAAAAAATCACCACTGATTCAACCTCCCTTCTTAGTGGTTAGAAGACCCTTAAGAACTTAAAGTGGTATTAGATCCAAAGTTCCCTTGTTGAATCCTTAGCATGGAAAATATCAACTAAGTTAACAACATAGGTCTTCCTACCTTCAATGGAAAAAATTGTCATGAGTGGAAAAAATATAATGACACCCTATCTTCTCTCTCTTGGATTAGAGGTTATTGATACAATGACACTTGGTTTTCCACCAGCTAAAAAAGAATCTCTTATGAATTCTATGGAAAATAAGAACATTTAAGTTGATGGGAAATATAGAAATTATATTTTAATGTAATTGTTATAAAATGTGTTTATAAAGGTGATGAGACTCAAAATATCTATAGAAACTTGGGATTATATCAAAAGTATTTTTGAGGGAAACACCAAAGTAAAAGAAGAAAAGTTACAAAACTGGTGAAGCATGTTTAAAGATATTATAATGAGGAATGAAAAACCTATTGGTGAATAATTTACCCTAATTAATGAAGTTGTGTGAAATATTAGAGGATTTAGAGATTTCTTGGAAGATTATACCATTGCAAAGAAAATCATGAGAAACTTCCCCAACATATTTAATTCTAAAATATGTACCTTAGAAGATAAATATGATTTACCTCTTGATGAATTTCATAAAATTCCCGTTTCTTATGAAATGAGTACATCTCAAACTTTTAAAAATAAGGTCAAGGATAAGATAGATTTTGAAGTTATGAGAAAGTTTAAAATCCAAGATTGTGATATTATGAATCTGATGATCAAGAAAATGATGAAATGAATTAGAAGATCATGTCTCTCATTTATAAAAACTATTAAAGAGGTAAAAGAAATTATAGAAGAAAAATCCACTCAAATGTTTCCAGTGTATAGGAATTATAAAATTTTCTATGTATTTCCCCAATAAGGAAGTTGTTTAATATGAAGATCATTCTGAATAAAAAAATTAGTGGAATAAGTTTAACAAATCTTCTATGTAAGATAAGAAATATACTGGTGGTAAGAAAAAGTTCATTAGAAACAGAAGAAGTATGTTGAGTAAAAAAATTAACATATGATTATAATTAGAAAAACTCTTTAGAAGATAAAAGTTTAGAAATATTTAAAACCTTATTTGAAAATGTTGAGAAAAAAGAAGATTCCTTAAATAGTAAAGAATAAGAAGGTGGAGAATAAATCTATAGGGAATATCATCTGAGATCATAACCTGTTTAATGTATTGAGAAATATAATAAACTCAAGAAATATATCATCTTGATGAAGAGAGAAAGTGGGAAGGATGGTTAATAAAGGAGATATGTCCTTAAACAAAAAGATGATTATATTCAGAAGGTTTTAAACCTCAAACTAAAAGTTTATGTACAAGGGAATATGGTGGAATATATTAGTAAGAAACTTTCATCTAAAGAAGATGAAGTGTGTAAAACATAGTCAAAACTGTCTGGACCTGAACTAACTGGGCTTGAGCTGCAACTACCCCAATCCCACCTCCATAGTCTAGGGGTTGGCAACATGCACCAAAAGTCGTAATTAATATGGGAGGCCTTTACTTAATGTACTTTTATGCACACATCTGACTATCTCCATATAGAAGTGAAGAGGAATAATAATAAAAGATAAAACATCTAGAGAATATACCATGAATGTAAAAACTATAGGTTGTACAAGAGTATGGAAGTGTAATATGAAAAGTAAAAAAGAAAAATACACACCCAATCAGAAGGATATACCAAACTGAAAAAACTGGAAAAGTAATGTGATGAGAGATCCCAACTCTAGATCTCCAAGTACTGACCACTGTATAAGGTCTAATTCCCTAGGATATCCCTATGATCCTCTGTAATCATCACCAACCTTTCCATCATATGCATAAACACGACACATATAGGAAAAACCCATGTAGGGGTGATATATACATACCCAGTAGGACATCCTAAAAGTTGAATGGGGAGAAACAAGAGACACGATAGGAATAGATAGCTCAAACCATAGTAAGTGATTAACAACATCCAACAACATGGACACACACACACACACACACACACATATGCTCAAAAAAATAATCCCAAAATAGATATGAAGGGGATATCTATTGCATATCCCAACTTTGGAAAAAGTTCCAACAATTCCAAGAGGCCCATTAGTGATGACCAACATATCGCACATCTTTCCGTACGAGTAATCATGTGGAGGGCCTGCACCTCACCAATGTACTACATAGTTGAGGGGGAAGAATATCAAAGTTGAGGACCTATTCCCTAGTGCGTTAGGGGGGGGGGGGGGGTTCCATTCATTAGATATAGGACTTATGCCCTAGTCTGTCAGGGGGTACCACTCAGTGTAGGGAGGAAGAACTCCCTATCTGATAAAGGGTAATACTCAGTAGATAGAGGACTCATGCTCTTGTATGACAGTGGGTAAAATTTAGCGTAAGGAGTACCTGCACCCTATCCCATATAGGGTACCACTTGTTATATAGAGGACCCATTCCCTAGTACAATATGTGGTATAACTTAGCATAAGGAGGACCCGCTCCCTATCCAATAGGGGGTACCACTTAGTGTAAGGAGTAACCATACCCTAGTATATCAGGGGGGTAACACTCAGTGTAAAGAGGACCCACTTCCTATTTGATAGGGGGTACCACTCAGTAGATAGAGGACCCATTCCCTAGTCTATCAGGGTGTACCGCTCTAATGATCCTGTCTGATCATTACCGTCATCGAGCACCGCCTAAAGAAGCATCACAATCAGAACACCTCACATCACATCTCAAAAGACACCATGAATGACACTATAACATTCTATGTGAAAAAACACTTAGGATATTATACTCATAGAAAAAAATATGATTCAAAATGAAGGAGATGTGTGCGATATAATTTTCCTCAAAATGGAGGGTACACGACGTGTAAGGGGACCAACCTAATGTGTGGTCCTGCCCTGCTTTATAGCCATGTCCCTTCTAGTACATGGATCTTTTCCCATGTATCTCTATATGGAGTTTAAGGGGATTACATGGCATGACTCATCCACCTAGGGTCTTTATCATGCTTTTGGCCATGTCCATGTACACTGGTTATGCCCATTACCATGTATTATGATACATAGAATATCCTCCCTCATGGGGTCTTTCCTGTATGATTATGTTCTATGATTTTATACCTGAGGAGGGTCACATATCATTTGTCCCATCTATATGGCATGTTATCCTTAAATTTTCGAAAAACCTAGCACCACAACCATAGGGGTACTACACAGTGTGTGCTAATCCCAATACACAACATGTAATTATGATTTTCACAGAATCTAAAATATGTTACCCATATTCTAGATCCTCACCCTCTATCATGAATCCTTCCATTTTAACACTTGAAAATAGTGGATATCACCTCCGACCATTGTTTTTGACCCTATGGTGTTTGGAAATCGGATCTCTAGTTCGTCGTTTAAAGCAGTATGCACCGTCATTTCCCGTGGTGCCTCCCACTACCATACTGGATATCCAAATCCATGGTAAAATCACCAAAATCCTGAAACACTCCTAATAAATCCTTATATCACTGATCTATTTTTCGTACACAAATATTCTATGAATCTGGGGGTCTAGTCGCACTCGATCCCACCTGAAAATAGTTAAATCATGACCCCATGGTCTAATGATGAAGAATGAGAAGAACAGTTGGGAGAAAAGTAAAATAAAAAGGGTGTAAAAATCATTGGAAAAATTTTATTGGACAATTAAATGATTTAGGGATAGACTGGGTGAGAAATCATGGCATAATAGGAACTCAACAAATTAAATAATTAATTTAATTTGACAAGGACTGATGTGAAGGTTTAAAGAATCACAGACCAATAAACAAGTTGTCAATCCATGCTTAAATAGTTTAATAAAGAGGTAGAAAACCAAAATTAATGAGTCCAACCTCTATTCATATAGATCATTGATGAAGAACATGCTCTCCAATAAAGGAGGAAGGTCTGTTGTGTTCGATGTGCCTTAATTCACCTTAATCCAGAGGCTCTTCATTGTCTAATCTCAAATAACTAATAAAGAATGTGGAATTATCCTCTCAACAGTACCATGGTTATGTGTCTAACCCTAGATATCCTACATAATGATTATTACATATATGAAATTAGGATTTATCTATTTAATTAATTAATTCATTGAACACACCTACCAACGACTGATTCATCCGAACGCCCTGCATTGACCAAATTTTGGTGATGCCTAGGGTAAAGCTCACATTCCAGATCCAAATGAGGCATTATATTTTTTTATTTGAGACTTAATTTAAATTTTATCCCATTATTTCTGAAAAACCGTATGTGCATTATAAAAAATGTATTTAATATTTCTATAAAATTAATTCTGGGCACACTGGGGTTCGAAATCGTGTTTCGTCTCAACACCTGACTCCAAGAATATTTCTAGATATATTTAAAGGTATTAGAAGGAAAAACAAAGTTTCTAAAAAACTTCTTGAGGTTGAAACTACCTTAAGTAAGTTGAATGGAAATTTCAACAAATATTTATAGGTAAAAGTTAAAATATCTCAAGCTCCTCGGTAAACTCATTCCAAGAATCCGATGAAATATTATCCCCTAAATATAAAAGTTCATCTAAGTTTACTAACATTGGATGTGTTATGAAATGTGTTGGGTAATATTTGGTTGAGAAAGGATGTGATAAATCTATCATAACTATACAAGCTGAAAATTACCCCTAGAAGAAAGTTTTCCCTTGTGAGGAGGAAACAAATATAAAAAGATATTACGAACCTCGACAAGCTAGTTAGAAGGAAATATTGTATTTATACAGTAGAATGAGATTCTTTGGTTATTTTTAGTGTTTTTGTATGTTTAGGAACAAATATTATAATTTTTTCACAACATGTATCTACCCTTAAGTAGGTATGAATTGATGGGGAGTAACAATAGAAGAAAAATGAGTAACTTTCCTAAGCCTCAGGAAGTAAGAAAAGAAAAGTAACAAGATGATAGAAACTCTATAATAAAAAATCTATTTGGATTCTTTGAGGAAGTGTGTGGAAGATATGACTAACCAATTCACTTTTCAAAAGAATTCTTAACAACTCTCACAAGACAAACTTCTTATACTAGAAAATAAAAAGAGAATAGAAAAAGGAAATTTGATAAAAGAGATTTTTTTGTTAAGACAATTCTGAAATCATGTAAAAATAACAAACTTTATATTATTTATAGTGGGTTTTCCTCACATATGACAAGTGATTTGAAAATTTTGAAAGATTTTTAAAATCATGACATAAGATTAGTTATTTTTGGAAATAATAGTTCCTTAAAAATTAGAGGAATAATAGCTACAGAGAAACTAAAATCTAAGGAAGTTTTATATGTTGATGGGATCAAACCCAACTTACTTTGTGTGAGAAAACTTTGTAAAGATGTAAATGAAGTGATATTCAAGAAAGATTCATTCATAATTATAATTATGGAAGATAGTAAAGTTATTACTATGAGAAAAAAACTAGTAGAAATCTATTCCAGATAGGAGTACTTTGTAACTACTACTATTTGAGTGCTGATAATGAGAACAAGTTGTATCATCACAAGATCTATTTTATGTGAGTTAAAATATGAATACTTTATATGAACAAACTTTATAAAGTAGATACTATAATAGACTTTCCAACATTGAAGATAAAAGAATATGATGTTTGTACAATATGTTATAAAGGGAAGATGATTGGAAAAGTTTATAAGAAAGTTGAAATTAATCTAAAATACTTCTTGAAATTATCCACTCTAATTTATGTGGACCAATGTAACATAAATAAATGAAAGGGGATTTTTAATCTATCAATTTTATTTATGATTTCAATTGGATGAAAAATTATGTTCCTGAAACACAAATCAGAGGTATTAGAAATGTTTAGATTTTTTAGAAGGAAAGTTGAGAGAGAAATGGTTGTTTATATAATTAAGTTGAGAAAAGATAATGGAAAGGAGTACACATGAAATTCCTTAGAATAATATTTAAAGAAACCTGGAATTAATCATAAGTAAAATGATCCATACACCCCTAAAAAATGGAGTTGTAGAATGGAAAAACATAAGTTTAGTGGAAATGAGAAGAAGTATGTTAGAAGAGTATAAACTTTCTAAGTCTCTCTAGAGATAAGTTGTGAGTACTAGTGTACATGTATCAAAAAGTTCTTTATTAAGTATTTAATCCAACATGACTTATTACAAAATGTGGTATATCAAAAAAACTTTAATGAAATATTTCAAGGTTTTTGGAATTCCATGTTTACTAAAGATAAAAAATATAGATCTTGTAAAATTTGATGAAAAAGCTGAGATAGAATTAGTTTTTGAAGCACTTGAACACAAATAATAGGTTGATATCACGAATGAAGATTTGGATCATATAGAATAGAATAACACCTAAGAAATTGTTCCATATCTATGAGGTAAGAATATTATTGGGAAAAAGTGGTTGTATAAAAACAAAATGAATGAACTTGAAGAAGTTTCAAAAACAAAGAGATAAATATTTTTAAATGATATTAACTGGTGGAAGTAGTGTATTTTGAAGAAACTTTTTCCCATGTTGCAATATTGTAAATAATTATAATGTTCTTAGTAGTGGCTTAAAAACATTGATATAAAGTTTAGCAGATGGATGTAAAGTCAAATTTCTTAAATGGGGATATTGAGGAAGAAATGTACATTGATCAACCTTATATATTTTTATTTGATAAAGATGAAACCAAGGTTTATAGGTTGAAAAAATTCTTGTATTTATTGAAATAAGATCCACGAGCTTGGTACTCTAGACTTGATAATTGTCTGAAAAAGTTTATTTTTAAAAAAGGTAAAGTTGAAAACAACTTATATGTGAAGAAGTTTAACCAATGAACTCTAATTATAATTGTGTATATTGATAACATAATTTTTTCAGGAGATAAAGAAAATTATTGTAAGGAGTTTTCTGAAAAAATGAATAATATTTTTGGAATGTCATTGCTTGGAGAATTAACTTTTTTCCTGGTTTTAAGTTCAAGAAAAGGAAAGATACATTTTTCTATCTCAATAAAAGTATGATATGGAATTATTACAAAATTTTGGCATGGAGGATTCTAAATAAGTTTCCACACAAATTTTAGTGGCATGAAAATGATAAAATATGAAGCTGGAAAAAGTGTGAGTTATAAAGACTTTAGAAAGTTGATAAGAAATTTTCTATATCTTAAAACTTCAAGGATACACATTGTTTATACAGTAACATTATTCTCTCAATATCAAAGATATCTTAAGGAATCTCACATGTTAACAGAAAAAAATGATTTTGAGATATGTGAAAGGAACATCCTCTTACAAGCTATTGTATAAAAGAATCAATTATATAAACTTTCATAGGCACATAGATGTTGATTGAGATGGAGATTGAAATAATAGAAAATCAACTTCAATAGTAACATTATTCTTAGGTGAATTTTGTGTGTTTTTTAATAGTAAGAAACAAAGTTCAGTAACTTTGAGCACAAAAAAAGGAGAGTATGTTTCCACCACCCAAGCTTATATATAGATGACTTGGATGAATGTACAATTAGAATTTTTGATGGTCAAAGTTTGTAAACCAATAAAGATACTTTGTGATAATCATAATTCCATTGATCTTTCTAAAAATATAGTACAACATTAAATATTAAATCACATTGATATTAAGTATCATTTCATAAAAGAGAAAGTTTCTAGTGGAGAATTAATGCTTGATACATTTCTAAAAAATATCAAATTTCTGATGTTTTCACAAAATCTATGCCAAATGATAGATTTGTGGAATTGAGGATACAACTGCATGTTCATACTCTACCAAATAATTCCAAAACATCTTAAGGAATCCCTCATTATTCATTGGATTATATCAATAAATGGAGAGATAAAGTAATAACTTTGTAAGAAGTTATTACATCTCTTTTTGTAATGAATCTAGAGTTTTAGTTATCATAAAATGGGGGAGAGAGAAAAAAATAAAAGTGACTAAAAAATTTGAGAGAATAAAAAATAAAATAGAGAAAATTTTTATCTTATAATGATCATAAAATTACTTGTCATTGAGGGATGAAATTACTTTAAAAACATTAATTTATCAGGTAGTTTGGTATTAGGGAATTTTATTTGATAAAGATTGTGATTTAATGAACTTTTTTAAAGAGTTGAGTGATGAAAAATTATGAGTTGAAAAATTTATTAACAAAGTTTTCCAAAAAAGACAAAGGGGAAGATTAGGGATCCTTTGTGATGATTATTTTTTTTATTTGTTGAAAAATTGCTTTTTTAAAGAATGTTTTTGTAAAATAGAAAAATAATAGTTTCTAGAAGTTACTAATGTTGTTGTTATAATGTTTATCGATAAAAAGTAAATTATAAAGTTTGTTAAGAAAATTACTATAGAATTCATATGATTCTATGCTGATCTCAAAGTTCCTAACATCATGAAACTCTCATGATCCAAGATGGTGTGTACAAGAGTTGTACAAAGTTTGTGAAGATAGATAAGATCAACATTGTGTTGGGACCAAGTTGAATGGAGAAGAAATTTTGAAGAGTTAGCCTTTGCAGAGTGTTGTATTTTGTTGTCAAAGAAGATAAATCAATTCACTTTGTAGAAGGATCACAAATCAGACGGTGCATTGCTGGTATGTATTTCACACATATCATGAGTTAGGAGAACTTGTGATGCAATCCTTATGAAGGAAAGGGGGAGAAATGATGATTCCAGTCATATAAAGTTTTAATTGGAAGTAATGATGCTGCTGGGGGATAGGGAAGTTTCAGTTCCTATTGAAACTCTGACGATGCTAAAGCTGATCTATCAAAGGATAAATATCACGATAGTGTGATTCGTGATAATAGAAGAAGAATGGTTATGGGAAGTAGTGAATAGAGAAAATGACAAAGCAATGGACAATATAGGAACGACAGAAAATCACAGTTTAAGGTGGCGCCGTTTTCCAGTGTTTGCCAAATTTTAGGGCCTGGAAATCGGGAGATGAAGAAATGTGTTTGGGAATGGATGGAGCATGAAAGATTGAAGATGGTTTAGATTTTTGCATGAAAGTCATGATTCAAGGTCAGAACATCAAAAAATGATAAAGGCATGGAGTGCGCGGAAATTTAGGCAAGTTTTGTGAAAAAAATAAAGCGGTGTGCGAAATAGTAGCGGGTTGCGCGAAATATCTGCGGGATGCGCGAAATAGAGGAATGATGTTTTTCGTGCAAAAGGTTTTTTGAGATCAAAAACTCAAAAATTTGAAAAGGCATGAGCTGCGCGAAAAATTGGATCATTGTGCGAAATACGATGTCGCGTGAAAGGATGAATTTGCGCTCAATATGGAATGCGGTGTGGAATTTTGCGCGCAATTGGTGATTCATGCTTAGAAGGATGAAAAATGGAAAAGGCATGAGGTGCGCGAAATATTGAAGCATGGCGTGAAATATGAAGTTGTATAAAAGAGTTTTTACACGCATGAAGGAGGTTTTACGCGCGGATTAGTGTTTTTCGCGCAGGGTCAAAAATGCCTATAAATATGAGGCTAATCCTTATAATTATGTGTGGCTCGACACATAGAAGAAATTCCGAGCTCTAGTGCGCGTAAAATCTTACGCTATGTGGGGTGCGCGAAAAGAAAGAGGTTTTTGCGAAATAAAGATAGTTGCGCGAAAAATTTAGAAGCTGTGCGAAAAGTGAAACTTTGCGCAAAAAAGGGAAGTTGCGTAAAAATGATTTCCGTGACAAAAGGGAATTTTTAAGTGCAAGCCATTTGAATTGCGCGCAAGGCACCCTAAAGGCTGCGCGAAATATTTTGGGTCTTTGCACGTATTCAGTTGTGCGTAAGAGAGTTCTTACTGGCTTCTGGGTAATAAAGTGAAGATTTGTACTTCAGAGAATACATCTGTTCAATTGTAAAGAAGCACTGAAACATTGTGTTACCCTATGTGTGCTAAGAGGGAGAACACGCACTATTGAATTGTTTTCAAAGTGTTGCATGAGTTTAAGGGTATATCCTACTCGTTGTATTCCACATCAAAGGATTGTTTTCTAGTGGATTGTGTGGTACTGGATTGTTTCCGTACCATACCAAGGACGTATCTACTCTTGTTGAGTAGTAAACCTTGTAAATCTTGTTTTACTGTGGTTGTGTGTGTTCAGCAGGGAAGAAACTCTTTAACAGGAGGCGAAGGTTGTTTCAAAAAGGGGAAACTTAAAAAGAAAAAGATATCACTGATTCACCCCTCCCCCTCTCAGTGATACTTGGATCCTGACTGGGAACTTCACATTGGTTCCAAACACAAAATATATGTTAAAACTATTCATATATACATTTGTGACAATTGAAAGAAGTCTGAAGTTATATTAGTGGATTGACAATGATCAAATGAATAATTTTTCAAAGGAATATCAGTATAAATTTCTGTTCTGATTTACAAAAATAGAATTGTATAACCATACCACCAGATGTACTAAGTTCAATTTTCTAGAAAAATCTTTCAGATAGAGTTTTGGTAAGAACATAGTGATAGTGGAACTTAAAGAAGTATGTACAAATGGAAAGTAGTGAATAAAATTAGATGCACTAAATTCTTATCATCAGAAAAACATTCTTGATGAAGTTTTTATAATAAAAAACCGATGTTGTAAAGTTGTTAATCATATAGACAAACAAACTAAAGTTTGTGGAAGATCATAGAAGTGCATTTGAGTTTTGAAAAAAAAAGATAAAAAAAATTTTCTGTAAGGAATTTTACACATAAATTTTTAGATGAACCTTTTTGGATAGAGACATGTGAAGAAGTTTAAATATGATTCAGTAGGCAGAAAGTTTCAAGCTTTTCCAAATGATGAGTTTTGTGAAAACACAAAATGAATAAAAATAAATGGCATAATAAGTATTGAAGTTACTACTAGATTAAGGTGGTTTATATCAATGAAGTCTTTAGAAGTTTAAACAATGTAGTCAACAATCTTCAATAGGGTCAAGAAAAACAAACAAAGGTCGATGAGTTTCTAGAAAAAAGTTTGTATAGAGTTTAAAGTGTATAGTTTTATTACATAATATCTAAAGTTTAAAGATTAAATTAAGGGTTTTTAGACAAAGAATAATTATATGGATATTTTTTTTTGTGAATTCATTGGAAAAAAAATTCATCTGGATGATGAAAATTTTATAAGTGAAGTTTTTATCATCAAACAGAGAAGGCTCCATTGGATGGAGAGTTCATAAAGAAACACCAAATAAACATTTTTTGGATAGAGATAAATTCAAGGAATTTTGATAAAGGTTGGAAGTGTTGAATATTTTCTAAAGCTTCATGAATATTCTAGAATAATAAATAATATTTCTTAAAAAATTCAAATGAGCATGAAATTCAGAATATTAATTTAAATGAGTGGGAAAATAAAAAGTGTTTATCACTTGTACTATTATGGGAGGACCTATACAAAGGGGTGGAAAATATATCATACTCAGTACTATACATGCATGTAAAAATTAAAAGTGTTGTAGTACTGGATTTAGAAGTAAGTTTCCAACTGAATTTTTTTTTCGTGTTGAAGATTTCTAGATAGAGGTTTTTGATTAGAGAATTAGACATATTTTCCTTATAGATATTTGAAAAGATAATTAGAGAGAATAATTATCAGACAGAGTTTTCCAAGTAGATTTTTTAGTGTATCATTTTTGTTAAATTGGACAAAACATATGTTAGAATAATAAGTATAGATTTCAATGAGGTTCACTAGATGAAGAATATGGGATAAATATAAGAGTACTAGATATACATTTACCAGATGTATGAAATCATAATTTTTTTTCGAATGAACTTATAGGGAGCTGTTTTGTAAAGTTTCATATTTTTTGTGGACCAATTTTATAAAAAAACTTGTAAAATCACAAGATTTAGTATAATAATACTTATTGGGATATAGAAGGAGTCTAATAGGAGCTAACTTAAAAATTGTATTAACTTTTTTCTAATAGCGAATTTCTATGGACCCATGAGAATGGCCATGGAAAGGATGTAGGTTCTCACACTGAGGTTGAAACTTGTAAATATTTCAAAACTTGTTTACTTTATCATATTTTTTTTACTTGTGAGATTGTTATAAAATTTTATAAGGAAAATAACCCTCACAATTTATAGGGGTTAAATTTCACAAATTTTGGAATTTTCAAAATGATAACCACCCATTAAACCCACCACTTCTCAGTGGTTCAATGATCCTTAGAAACTCAACTATAATCCTTTTGACTATGGATATAGGTTATAACCATGGTCAGATCGCCCATAGAGGATATAATTTTTTCTATAGACCATAAGCTATATCCACTAGAATATGGGCTATAGAAATAAGAAATACCAATAGTTATAGCATATTCCAGGGGGAACCTTATAATCGAGGTTTGTAATTATGGACATAGGGCCTCAACCACCATAGGTCGATGATGGACATAGGTATCTATATCCATGGTTCATGACCATAGCTATAGCCTTGTAAAAAAAATATAATAATGAGATTTGATCCTAGGACCTATCTTATAATTCAAATAAAACTTTACCACTAACCTATTAAAGACTATATGTATAAATATATATATATACATACACAAACACACACACATACACATATAAAATTTTATATAATTATAAACATTACACATTTATAAAAATTAAAATGTCAGTGTATATTGGAACCTATGACCATGATCCATAAAGGGAGTACATATGTTTACTCTTTTTCATAGGGGGAGTACATATGTTTACTCATTATTTTTTTTTCAAAACCTAAATTTTTTTCTTTAATTAATAATTTTTTTTTCAGAACCTAAATTTTTTTCTTTCCTTAATAATTTTTTTTTCAAAACCTAAAAATTTTCTTTCCTTAATAATTTTTTTTTTCAGAACCTAAAATTTTCTTTCCTTAATAAAATTTTCATAACCTAAAAATTTTCTTTCCTTTATAAAATTTTCGGAACGTAAAAATTTGTCTTTATTTAATAATTTTTTTGGAAACTAATTTTTTTTCTTTCTTTAGTAATTTTTTCAAAACCTAAGTTCTTCAAGAATAACCTTATCAATATTGACAATTCATACTGAGTAATCCGAAACATATGTTTCCTTACTTAACTCTTCGTAATTGCATTATTTTTTACTTAGCGGTATTTCTATCTCATTTTAAGAGAAACCTCATTAAATTCACTTTCCTTAAATCTGATTTTTCCTTAAAACCTCAAAAGGTCGGAATTTTTATTAGGATCCTAATTCTAAGATGATCATAAGGTGCTGAAGAAGCTGAAGGAAACCCTAAAGAAAATGATTCCCAAGAAAAAGAAAAATGATTGATTTTATATTCTAATTTTTTATTGAAAAATATTCATAATGTTTGTAATATTTTGTCTCGTATTGTTGTACATTGAATATTCTCTAGCCATTATAGGTACAATATATATACCACTCCATTACGTTTTGAAAATAACCAAGGGGGAGAAGAATTCAAAAATAATATTTTCATAAAGGGGGATAAGTTTACCAAAGATGAAGAAGATTTCAATAAAGAAAGATTATCTAAGAAAATATAATTTTCAAGTAAGGGGGATTTATACTCAAAGAATACTTTCTTTAGTAAAGGAAAGTGATTTCAAGAAAAACCCTTAAAAGTAAAGAATACGATCCTTAGGGAAACATAACCTAAGGTGGAGTTAGTCATATTCATTATAAGTCATAAAAAAAGGGAGATAAGTATTTCCTATAAATTCATGTCTTAGTATTATTTCATGAAAGGTTGTTTGTGCTTTCCAAAAAGGGGGATATTTTTGAGTCAATAATGTTTCCTTATGAATTTTCCATTCCTTATGTTTTGGAAGTCACAAACACATTTTCTTAAGGAAAATTTCATTCTCTAAGAAACCTTTTCTTACTGAAAATTTACTTTCACTAAGAAAAATTTTCTTAAGGAGAAATTACATTCTCTATGAAATGTTTTCTTAAGGAAAATTTCCTTTCTCTAAGAAAAATTTTCTTAAGGAAAATTTCCTTTCTCTAAGAAACACTTTCTTAAGGAAAATTTCCTTTCTCTAAGAAACCATTTCTTAAGGAAAATTTTCTTTCTCTAAGAAACCATTTCTTAAGGATAATTTCCTTTCTCTAATAATGTTTTTATCTTTACCTAAAGTTTCCTATTACTTATCTAATTTTTTATTAAACTAAGTCTAACCATATTTTTCTTAAGTCTACAATTAGATCCTGACCTAACTCCAAACCTTATAGTTCTTGTGAATCTGATTTTTATGGAATTCTAAATCCAATTTAATCAGAAATATGAATCATATTTCTCCTACAATTAGTCTCCAATTTCATTAGAAATTAGACTCCAATTTACTTTTAAATAAGACTCTGATTTCCTTAGTAACTAGAATCCAATTTCCTTAGAAATCATAATCCAATTTCCTTAGAAATCCAAATCCGATTGATAATTTTTTTAGAATCAAATTTTCATTATATTTAAAATCCTATTAGATGATTATGTTACAGTTTCATATTTCCTTAAAGTTGGATTCCATTTTATCAGATCCCATATTTTTCTTAAACTTAGTAATGTTTCTTAAACATAACAATTTTTCTTAAACTTAGCAATGTTTTTTAAACTTTACATTATTCATTAAACTTAGAATTATTTCTTAAACTTATCAATTTTTATTAAACTTAACAATGTTTCTTAAATGTAGAAATGTTTCTTAAACTTTGTAATATTTCTTAAATATGGTAATGTTTCTTAAACATAGTAATTATTATTATAAAATGACGTCGTACAATCTATTTCTAACCAACTGTTGGCTGAGGGACACTTGTACAGGTCCCTCCGAAATTCATGGGAAAATTTGACTGTTGGAGGAAGAGATGACCGTTGGGATTTTTGCCTATAAATACCCCATCCATTTTAAGATATTAAATAAATTCATTTAAATGAATTAACAACATTGATAAATACTATGAAGTGATTTCTATAGAGAGAGAATCTCATGATTTGTGTGATCTATGAACGTCTTGTTCTTCTGTGAACAACTTTTTCAGCCTACTTATTGCGATTCTGATTGATTAATCAACTGGGGGATTCCGGGGATAGGAAGATAGAGGTACCGACTACCTTAAAGTTATAGGTCTTGTGGGTATAAAAATACAGATTCTGATATTCTTATTTAGGGCTTACCCTGGTGTGGGTAAGACAAAATTTCTTGAAAGTATAAATCAAGGGACCTTTATCCAAGGTTGTTGGATTCCATTCTATTTGGGTTAAAAGATTTCATACCTATTTGCTTGTTATTTTTATAAGTTTTATTTCAAATTTATTTTGTTAAAGAAAGAATGTATAACTTTCTTATACTTTCTTATACTTGTATACTCTGATAAATAAGATTCTATACGCTTTAAGTTAGAATCATTCCCTAAGATAAACTTTCTTAAGTTTATTTAAGATAAACTTGCTTAAGTTTATTTAAGATAAACTTTTTTAAGTTTAGGTTATTTATAATTAGACTTGGAACCTTCCAATTATATCTTTAGTTAATAACTATAGAGGGTTTGTGAAATCACCTTGTTTAAATTTGTTAAACATAGTTTTTCTTAAGATTAAAAATAAAAGTTTTTAAACTTACAATTAACCTCCCTCTTGTAATTGAGCATATACATATATATTTCAATCCTAAATACCATAGCCACAGGTCTTTCCCATGACCTTCCCATGAAAATAAGTCTTTCACAGGAGTACATGAGAAAGGCTATAGCTATAGACACATTTTCCCATGGCTATAAGCTCATGGCCATAACTAATTTTTCCATTAGTGGTGAATCTTACCTTACAATTATTTGAGGTAGAAACATGATTTACATGATTGAAAATGTACCTTATCATTAAATATTATATATACAATTATATCATATGAAAAAAAGGATTTATGGAATATCATCTCCTTTAGTTACATCATATATAACAACTTTTTAAAATTCATCAAAAACTCCCTTCAAATTTACTCTAAAACACTATTGGAGTAGATCTATATGTTTTATAAGAACTCAATACTCATTCATATAACCATAAAGTGTGTCCCCATGGGCCTTTTTAGAATTTAAAATAATTATAAATTCTCTAATTCATAATTTTAATCCAAGAGTGGACTCTAGAAAAACATTAAAGATACTAAACCTATAAAGGGATCTAGTATGATCTCTATCAAACATATGTATCTCCATACCCATGTATACTGGTTATATCATATATAATATGTATAATCATATAATCTATTTATTCAATACATTATGTTACTAATATATGTAGATCCTATCAATCTCATATAGCTTACTCACACGTTCTCAATTCTTTGAATAGAATGATCATATCGATAAAAACATCACATGTTATTCACCCAGATGGATGATCACATCACATACCCCTTATCCAAATAAATAATAAAATCACATGTCACTTATGTAGGTATGGAATTATAGTTTCCTAGTCTATCTCAATCAAGGGCCTAGATTTCATACTCATCATATGAGAGGTGAAATCTCATATTGGTTAAACCTTAACTAACGATGTGATCAACAACATACCCGACCACCTCTTGACCACTTCACTATCAAATCTAGTATAAGGAAGGTATCAAAGTACAAAGTATATCATACTAGGTATTTTATCATCCTTAGGTAATGTGGATTCAATATGAAACATGTTTCCATGGTATAACATATACATAGAGTGAAACACTTAATGTGGTATATGTATTGGGTCATTAAACACATAAAACTAATTTTGTGACACATGGGTGAATTTTTTATCTCTATAATAAAAACATTTCATGCTAATATTAACATGTCATCACAACCTATAACACTATGTGATGATTATCAATTATGGATAACTCAAAGTCATAGTTTGAGAAGTTAATTATCATTTCACCTCATGAATTATATAAAATCAACATGAAACAATGATAAAGTGGGTGGTGTTTTTTATATAACATGATACATTTTACATATTCTAAAAATACTTTGAGAAAATTAAAAAACCATATATAAAATCTAATATAATCATATAACATATGATTGGCTACCATAGAGGCCTTATGTTTGGTACATTTTTAAGGTTATATTAAACTCATTACATTACTATATAATTATTATCACATATCTTTATGACCATTTGATAAATATACCCCCTAAAATTCTTTTATGGGTTAACATATATGAAGAAAACTTGTTTTATTAATAGTGATATTAGGATTCATAATATTCCTATTAAAATCATTGAAATTAATATTCAAACTTCTATACTTTATAATATACAATGTTATGATGTTAATAAATTTGGTTGTTTGTGAAATATTTTTATTTTTATCATCATTTTCCTCTGAACCTTTCCATTTAAAAATTTCTTTGAGATAGTTTTGGTAACAAATTTAAATGCAAATCTTTACATTATGTTTCTTCTTTATTAACATACGCTAAACTATTTTAGGATATAAAGTGAATTTCAATTTGAATCAAATAGGCATAATATTTTATTTATTATAATTTAAAATTCTCTAAGTCCAAAAATACTCTCACTATCCTTTTAGAAACTATATTTTCTATAAAATTTATTTTTAAAACTTGAAATCCTTTTTGTTAAGAAATAAAACTTACATCCTTTAGTGATAATATTTAACAAATAAACTATTAACACTCATATATTATAGGATATTATTTGTGTTTTGAGTAATATTCAGAAAGAAATATTACATTATTTAAAATATACCACTATTGGGAAGTGGAACTATTTCCCACATATTTTAACAAATAACTTCAATAAACTCTTTATCTTTGATAAAAAAAATTATTCTAACTTTTTTTAAATATTTTATAGAATGCATCATATCCTAAAATATGTTCATAAAATTCATCATGTTATATTATTCTTAATAATACTCTGTTTATAATAACAAATATCTTATCAAATAATAAAAAACAAGATGAAAAGTACACAAATTTTATAATTTTTAATCCTTTTGATATTTGAAGTAATCCATTCCATCCACCTCATTAACGTTTCAACCCTTTGATTCATCACACGAATGCATTATTCAAGCTACGTCCATAAATATTTACTTAGATTTTAACTCCTAGACATATTTACAACATTTTTATAATCTATAACATGTATTTTATTCCCCTAAACCCCTAACATGCCTCCAAATAATTCACACCAATGAAATAAAATTCCCATAAAAAAATTTCCTTTAGTGATCCAGAATCTCAACTCGGCACTCTGAAAACTTCATATCATTTTTAGATCCAACTCACCCCAATATATCACATGAAAAGAATCATAAACATACTTCCCCAACTATGAAATGTGAAATACATCATGGGACATTTCTAAATGTAGAGGAAGTTACAGTGAGTATACTACTTTTCTAACCTAATATAACACATTAAAAAAAATACATGATGCAACCTATTTTTTTTATTTAATCTATTTAAATATTTTTAATAATAATTATAAAGGTGGTTGTGAAGCTGATTCATTTTTTAAAAGCAACATGGGTCTTAAAAAATCTATTAAATCTATTATTTTTAGTCTTGTACAGTTAAATAATTAATATCTCTTAAACAAAGCCTTAAATGGAAATTTTGACATTATGGTTATGTATGGAGCATGGATTTTTACCCAAGGAAGGTATTTTTTTTTGGAATTTCCAACCCAGTTCAGGCCTGTTTTTGAGAGTTCACTAAAAAATTTCCTATCTAGTGAATCGAAAACCCTAACCCTTATTTATAAAAAAGTTTTTAACCACTTTTCTATAGGTTATCCATCATATTACACACATAATGTTAGAGGATATTCAACATCACTTTTCATTATTTAGATAAATGTTCTTCATGGAGCCACCATCATTGAATGTGGATTAAACTTGAATTCTTGAAGCTTTAGCATAATTTCATGAGGTAAGGATTATTTATCAATTATAAATTCATGATATCATAATAAGATGATTCTAATTTATTTATAATGGAATTCATAACATTGAAATTATTATTTTTTAATTCTTAGATAACCAAATTCTCTTTATTAGTGTGATTGAATTCATATTTCACAAAATGAAATAAATTAATCTTCTTCATGGTTTTAAGGAATCAAATCTTCAATAATTTATACCCTTAAAACCATTAGTGGGAAGTTATATTATTTTATTGACCAAGTTTTCATTGTGTATTGTCTCATATTATGTTAATTGTGAGTTTTAAATTTCCTTTTAAGTGTTGTTTTAATTTCTTAATCAAATATAACCTTCAAAAAACTAGTTTTAAGTGGATTGAAAAATGCTGGACAATGAATTAATTATTTCCATGATAAATTATTCTATCCATTTTAGTTTTCTTCATGTTGACATCCATAACTGGCCCTCAAAATGGCCATTGGTTATACAATTTAGCTAGACTGATAAATAAGATGATGGTAAGGTAAAGGAGGTGGGGTTTACTACCAACAACAAAAAGTGATAGGTCAGTCAGTGGGACTCAACCCAAGAGATGTTGGTGTGACTCATTAGTGAGTAAATAATGGTGAAAGGGCTTGGTAGTGCTAATTATTGGATATAATGATGAACTGATGAAGGGAAATGGTGACCCCTGGGGGCATCAGACTTAGTTGAATATAGGAGTGTGGTTGGAGGTAGTGGAGTTGGAGATGGGAGTGGTGAAAATCACAGAGGATCAAGAAAATTGGATCTAGAATAAAACTTTACTACAC
Source organism: Viscum album (assembly GCA_963277665.1). Taxonomy (NCBI): domain Eukaryota; kingdom Viridiplantae; phylum Streptophyta; class Magnoliopsida; order Santalales; family Viscaceae; genus Viscum; species Viscum album. Next base: position 1,589,472,913 of record OY728143.1, on the reverse strand, counting down.
GACATATAATCTAGATGACACATTTCACATACCATTTTTCTTACAACAATAGGGTTTACATGGAGTTATAAATATCACACATCTTATAACTCTAAGGTATATACTGTGTATGTTTAATAGCAGTAGCTAGAGCTATATGTTCAATTTTAAAATCACACGGTTTGTGATTCTAGTCACATATCATGTATATCATACTACTTGAACTTGGAATGTACCAAATTATAAACTCAACTAACCCTTGGTCTAACATGCCACGTGGGATAAAGTGCATGACACAAACTTCAGAAACATGACACATACTCTCATGGAAGTACACACTTAGCTAGCCCATAAGTCCCACACATTATGTACCATATTGGGACACATAATTTATGTTTACTTAAAATGAATGGAAAATATAGGTACATGCCTATCTATCACCATAGGATTATATGTCACGTACATAAGGGTATATATTGTGTACTAGATAGTCTTTAGTGTTTTTCATAACTTCTCACCTGGGTGTCAGAATCAGACATGTGAGTAGTCCATTTTGAATTTTTTATATAGAACATGATGATGTGAATATCTTCATCCTATGTATACTTTTCTAATATTTTTTGGTAGTTTTTTTCCTTTATCTTCATGAAGACAACATCAGGGTATGTGCTTGTTGTTTGGAGAAGACATGGGGTTGTTAACCCCCTAGATACCCATTGATACTAGGGTGCATTTCCTCTATACACTTAGTGTAGTTGGTAACCCACCTTCATGATGGGTCATGAGTACTCTACTTAGTATAGTTGGGTACCCACCTTCATGATATGGTATGGTTCCTCCATAGGGGTTAGTACCCCATTTCCTAACATGAAAAACTCAGTGAAACATGATTCCCCCACTATGATTATATATGGATGATTTAAAAGATATTTGAATTAATAGTTTGGGTGCTTTAGTTTTGGTAACATACTAGGTATTCCAGTTACCTTCCAGTGTACTACTTTTGTAGAGATAATCCATGAGGATTAAATTTCCCTTTATATTTTTCCAACTTTGTGATTAAATAATATATAGTTTTATCTTATTTAGGATAGTTTTAATATCAACTTAAAGTTCCCTTTGTATTTTGGGTGTATTTTTTTTTCAATTAGTGAGAGTAAATGTATACTGGAAGCTACTATTGAACATGAAAAGGAGAAAGTGTCTTATATTGGAAAATGAAATAAGTAGAGGCTACCCATATCTACATGGGTAATGAATATTGAGAAAGTTTCTACTGCCTATAAAGACCTATCTAGAAATAATCTAGGTTATAGCTAAAAAACATCTAATGATTGGAGAGATAATCCTAAAGTTAAACAAAATTACCAAGATTATAGAGTATTATCTACAATATTTTGGCAAGGTTTTGGAAGAAAATATATAATGTAAAGATAGAAGTGTCATTATTTAGATATTTTAATCTACCTAAAGTAGTAGAGAAACCATCCAAGTGTACTATATATGAAGGCTGTTGAATATTGAGATAAATAACTATTGTAAAAAGAAACTTTAAGGTTGAAGTAAATAGAGTTATGAACATTATTTAAATACTCTCTCTTGAGTAAATTTTTTGAAAAGTACCTTGGAATTAATCAAAATTTGTTTTTTATTATTTTAACAATTCCTAAATTATTTCATTCTGGTCCAAGATGTTTTTGAAGTGTTGAATAATTCTTGATATTATTTTAAGTGATTCTGATTTAATTTCAAGAATTATTTAATTTTAGTGCTCTATGTATGAGTCATTAATAATAGAAATAAAAAATGGCTATGTTCAAAAAACATATGAGTCATTTCCATAATAAGTATATAAGTAATTTCCATTCTCTATATATTTCATTTAGGTGGAAAACCAGGATTACATATGAGTCATTAGCCTCAATGTAATTTATAAAACCATGTAAGAATATTAAATGTGGATATTTTTGTGGAAGATTTTGAGCAAGATGGAATGAAGTATGATTCCGTATTCAAGAAGATATTTTTTTTAACTATGATTCAAAAATTAAAAGAAAAAAAATCAAAGGTTGGTGTTGTCATTTCCTTGAGGAAAAATGTTGAAAAATAAAGTAGAAACGAGATATCATGTGTTGAATGTTGAGATGATTTATTTAACCAACATGAAATATCTAAAGTATTCCTATTTTTATAATATTAAAATGACCTAAAAAAACTTTTAATCCATCTATATGGTTTTACGCACCAAGTAAGAGGGGAAAAATATTGTTAATATACTGTTGTTTTGTGCTATTGAGGAGCCTGATCATATTGAGAGAACTATGATGCTCTCAAAGAAAAAATAAGGTTGCTAAGTGTTCCATGAGAAAAACTGTAACTATAGAGGAAGTATAAGGAGGATCCATTTCATTTTGTAGTGAGTAAGAATAATGAAAACCAATCTAGTGTTTAAGATGAAGATCCATTGGGTTTCGAATAAAGGGAAGAATAAGAGCTGAGTGAGTCGATATATACTACTAGATAGTTACAATCGAAGAAGAAGAAAGATGAATGAGGAGTTCTCGAAGTTGAGTTTTAGTGAACTATGATAAATCTATATGATTAATCTTTCATAGGTGAGAAGAATAAGGAAAAGTATGAGTGTCTATAGTTGGGGTATTAGTCATCTAAACCTTAGTGTTTTCTCTATCTTATAGTACCGGGTTTGAGGAAGCTGACAATTACATTCAAGGGAATACTGGGTCTTTATAGTGAACAAAGGCCGAGTTTCATGAGAAGTTTTTGGATACTTATAAGTAGTCAAATAAACTCTATATTTAGAAATAATATCATATTTTATGATATAGTGAAATCCTAGATAGAAATTAGTGATCTAGTTCAAGAGGAGATGAAAAATTATGAATAAAAAGTGGGATAATAGTTTATAGATACAAAGTTGGATACTACACTTGATTACTTTTGTAATATTGTGATCTCATACCTATGAAATATAGTGTATGTGGGTTCTGATAAAAATAACCCACAATCCACTTATATTGATAATAATATTCATAGTGGAAAATCTATAGATCAGGATAATAACCTGCTACAATAAGGGGTAGGATCACTTTGAGATACAACATTGTAAAAAAAAACTGTGACATCTTTACTATTTTATATACATTATATATAGATGTATAATAGTCTAAAAAAAGGATCCATATGATTTAACTAGAATTAGAGGTTCAAATCCAAAGGGGTTTAAAGGATTAAAAGTAAGAATTGAATTTTGGAAAAAGAATTTTACAACACCTAATTCATCCCCACTAATGTGTATTTACATAACCCCACTATGAATTTAAATTGGTATCAAATAATAGGTTCCCTATAATGTAGATTTATTTTTCAGATCCATTCTTACAAGATTACGTGAAGTACATATTTGAGTTTGAAGTGCCTTAGATAAAATAATCCGCTTCTATTCATATCAAAAAAGATTTGGAAGTTTCTACCAAGACCTTAATAAATAGTAAGAATAAAGAGGCTATAAAGTAGAAAAAAAATTAAAAAATAGAATAAGAATAACTACTAACTAAAGGTAATCATAGTGGTGAGGGTTCTTGTAATCCGTTGATTAAGATTCCTCTAATAAAGCAAGAACAAGCTATAAAGAAGATGAGTTCAATGAGTCACTTAGAGAATTCTTTTTTGAAATCATAGAATACTTAAAGAATATTCATATAGAGGTTTTATGATACATATTTTCATACATCAAGGGGATTCTTTATGATAATTTACAACTCGAAGAGGAATCTAATGCTATGATGAATGCACTAGAAAATAATGTTATAATATGCAACACACTCATAATATTGATTGAAGTTAAGGATAAACATGATCTACTTTGTAATGAAAAAAATTATTTGATTTATGAATAATTTTAAAGGAAACTTTATGATAAATAAGTGGTTAAGGATATTTTTAAATGAGTGTTTTGTGCATTAGAGAAACTATATAAAGTCTCTATGGATGTCAAAACCACCGAATTAGAAGCTAAATAAAAAAATAAAAGAGCTAGACATATATTTAGTTGAGATAATGAAAATTATTGAGGATAAAGTTTAAAATATTAAATATTATTTGAAATTAATATTTATCTCAATTATTTCTTAAAGGAATACTCTCAGTTTGAAATTTTTGAAGTTGGAAGTAAAATTGAGAAATATGGATTCTATAAAAGTTGAGTCTTGCCAAATAGTTGAGAAAAAAATGATGCCAAAAAAAATTCAGAGAATATTATTGCATAAAATAATACTCAACATGTTGGAATAATTATCTTGAGATCATTTAGAGAGGAATACACCCCCAACTCATACAAAAACATATCACACAACCCTAAAAAATCATCTTATAAAAAATTTTTGTTTATGGAAGTGCAGAAAAAAGTTAAAAATTGTATAAGTATGGAAGAGAAAAAATTCCAATACACCCACCACATAATTATGAGTGAAGATAATAATGTCTTAGAAACATTACCCCATAAATAGATCCTTAAATGGGATGAAATAGTCTAAATATAATAAGCATGAAAATATAGATAGATTGCATGAACTAGTAAGAGAACAAGATTAATTGGTAGATGTTGGTGTTTTTGGTGGTTTATATATAGATATATTGATTTTTGAAAAAAAATCACTATTTATATGTTATATAAATCTTTAATCAAGGGGGATCAAATTTGAAACAAGGAGACAACCCGCTGGAAGAAATAATACCTCATAGGGAAAACAAAATCTACCAATGAGAAATAAATTTGAATGTTTTGATAACTTTTGTAAGTATTTAAATAAATTTATCAACTATTATGAATAATGTTTATATATAAAAAAACATTCCAATTATTATATTTACGAGAATATAAAGACACAAAAGTAGGTGAATAATCAAAATAAAAGAAAGTCTTTCTTAGGAGAGAAACCAGTGAAGAAGGTAGCTGAATCAAGTGATCCCGAGAAGATAACGAATAATGATCAAAAGGATGTTCAACCTATAGGTAATAAATGATTATAATTTGAAAAATGACACATTATATACTATTACAATATATCCATGATTTTTAAATAAAAATTGAGTAAAATGAAATCATAAAAGGAATGGTCAATTCGATAGTGAGAGAAAGTTGGATTATAATGGTGGTTGACACTCATTATAAAGAGTTAAGTGGATTACCAAAATATCTTTCTTAAAAGATGTTAAAGTGGTGTGTGGAAGGCATAAAGTGGCTAGAGACCATGATAAAAAATAAACGACTATCCTAATAGTTCAAAAGTACCCATTTAAGAATAATTGAAAAGCATTACTGACTCTGAACATCAAGAAAGCTTCTTCAAAGAAGGATTCATCACACATGAATAAGGAAGAACATGATCCAATAGATTTTTTAATCCTATGAACTAACCAGTTGAAAGTTACTAACAAAATAGAGAAATATGAAAAGTATGGATGTTATTTGATAGCTCAAGTAAAGAAACTCATTTCATTTAGAAAAAGTGAAAAGGGAAATAATTATATGCTTTCAAGTGATGTTCAGATTTATAAATCCAATAAAAAATCAAGGATGAATAGGTCTATGAAATTTAGACCATTAAAGAATCATTGGTTTGTGAAATATGCCTCAAATTTATTGATCAAGTTGAGTATATTATATAGGATCCACCTTATTCTCAAGTCTATAGTGTTTGTTTTACAAATTTGGGAATTGAAGGTAATGAAGTATAGAGATCATCCCTTTAGGGGGGGGGGTTCAAAAGTGATAGAGATTCCATTGATTTTTCATTTTTTTGACTAATATATAAATCTATATATCCTTAAAATAGGTTGAATAATGAGGTATGATTTTAATTTTACCAATTCTATTTTGATTCATGATGAATATATTTATCAAGGAGAGTGATTATCTAACTGAATGGGAGAGACATACTTGCACTTGAAGTGTTTTTATGTGTTTATTGAAGTTGAGTGTAGGTTCATTAAATTTTCCAAAAATATATTTGATTAACCCCAAATTAGTGAGTTTTAGTGTTGGTATCACATGGATATTTACCTATGGAAAACCCTATTTTCTAAACTTTTACTATTTTTTTCTACAAAGGGTTAACCCATGTAGACTAAGAGTTGATGGGTAAATGGAACCTTGATAATAAAATGCGATAACAACCTTATCTCATGAAACTAATAAAGATCATATATAAAGGAATAAATAAATGGGGATAATATGTTTATTAAGAGATGGAGATAAAAATGTTCCCTTAGAGGTCCTTCCATACACCCATGGCATGAATAAGTGGGAGAGAAACACTTTTCCCCTCTACAATTATTATCAAAAAGGGAGAGAGAAAAGAAAATGAATTTAAACATTAAGTTAGTATTTAAAACAAATAAAAATGGGAAGTTTGAAATTACTTTTGTATTGTGGATTTATTTTTTGTCAATTAGTGAGTTTAAATATATGTTGGAAGTTGACATTTAACATGAAAAGGACTAAGTGAATTATTTTGGAAAAGGTAAGAAGTAGAGGCTGCCCACATCAACATGGTTAAATGAGATTTATGAAGTTTTTACTACCTATGAATACCCATCTAGATAGCATCAAGGCTGTAGCTAAAAAACATAGATGACTGGGGAGATGATCCTAATAACAAATACAAGTGCCAAGGTTAAGGAGTCCCATCTCCAAAAGTTTGGCAAGATTTTGGAAGAAATCAACTAGTGGGGAGATTAAAGTGTAATTATTCATATATTATAATATATCTTCATAAGTGGAGAAACCATCCAAGTGTACTGCATATGAAGGTTTCTAAATATTGAGTTGAGTAACACTGAGATGAAGAAGTTTTAAATATAAAGTAAATAGGAAAGTGCACATTATCAAAATAATCTATATTGAGTAAATTTGAGGCAAATGACCTTGTAATTAAGATAAATTTTTTTAGGATTATTTCAATATTTCCTTAAATTATTTCAAGTAGGTATTAATTTACTTGAAGTTTTGAAGAAGGCCTGATATGAATTTTGTTTGATTATAATTTTATTTAAAAAATTCTTGGATTTTAGTGCTATGTGTATGAGTTATTCATATCATAAATTAGAAAACATGGATAAGTCCCAGTAATATATGAGTCATTTCCCTACACCACATATGAGTCATTTTCAATCTCTATATGTGTCATCTTATAGGAAAACTAGGATTGTTCATGAGTCATTGACCTTAACATAGGTGTCATCCATAATAGTATATGAGTCATTTTAAAGGAAAAGTCATCTATATATGAGTGAAGTGAATATATGTATGTGTAATTATGAACTATATATATGGCATGCATACTCATTTGTATGTGATTCCCATGACATTTATGTTTCACAAGAAGTTGTTAATGTGTCATGCCGATATTATAAAAATTTAGTGATTCTGTTGGATGAAAAACACAAGCTTTCAGATTTACTTAATCTAAAGTGGAAAGATACTTGGGATGCTATACGAGATATTCTATAAGGATAAAAAAATAACAAAAAAGGGTTTGTGATTCAATCCAAATATATCAGATAAGATGATCTTTATTATTGGAGGATAAGATCAATGAAAAAGGGATATACTTGTAATGTCTGAAATTGAGTTTTTAGAATTATTTAATTCTGATAAAAATGAAATTTTATGATGTAAAATTTTTACTTTCAAGTTACAAACACCATGAATCTATTTATAAATATGATTATGATTTTTTTAATAAAGGTAAAATGAGTAAAAATATGATAATATTAATTGGATGAGTTACTTTATAAAGGAGATGAAACTTCATGGGGTTTCAAGAATAATATTGATGAAGTTACTTCAATTATTGAGTGGTACATCAAAGATAAAATTATTGTGATTTTATCCTGATAATATTAGTTTGATGATGATTATCTTTATGAAAATATATAAAAATTTAAAGGATCACTCAAAATGAAAATTAGGAAGCTCCACCTACTGTGCTGATGTTAAGTATTTTATATAGCCATGGAAGATTATTAAATATAGTTATTTTTATAAAATATTTTGATGAAGATGGATCCAAATATTCTGTAGTATTAAAGTATTTTTTTCAACTGATATTAAATAATGAGAATAAATTAAATATAAGGGAATTCCTGAAATTTCATTGAGGACAACTATTGAAAAAAATGAAATATGGGAACTCATGTGCTATATATGGAGCTAATTTGTTTAACCTACATGTTGTATCTAAAGTATTACTATTAATGGAATATAAAAATAACCCCAAATAAAATTGTATATCCTTATATATATTTGTACACATTGAGGAAGAGAAAAATAATATTATTGATCCATTTTTGTGTTGGGTGGTAGAGGAGTCTGAGCATGCAGAGAGAACTATGAATCTATCTATGGAAGAAAAAAGGTTACTAAGTTTTATAGGAGAACAATTTTAACTCTCAAGGAATGAGATGAAAAAGGATCCACTACATGATATAGCGAGGAAGAATAATGAAAATAAAACTAGTTCCAAAGTTAAAGATCTATTGGGTTTTAAAGAAAGATTAGAACAAGATTCAAGTGATCCAACTTATACTGCTTGAAATTTAAATCGAGGAAGAATATAGAAGAATGGGGAGTTCCTAAAGCTGAGGTTTAGTGAGTTATAATAAATCTATATACCTGATCTTTTAGATGTGAGAAGAAGAAGGATAAGTGAGAGTTCATATAGCTGAGGTGGTAGTCATCTAAATATCAGTGTTTTCCCGAGCATACATTTATACATTTGAGAAATCTAGAAATCAGATTCAAGAGAATCTAGAATATGTGTACTGAATAGAGTCCGAATTTCATGATCAATTTTTAAATACAAGAAGGAAATTTAAGACACAATTTAATGAGTAAGAGGATCATTTTTGTGATATAGTGACATCCTGAATATAATTTAATAATCTAATTCAATAGGATAAGAAAAGCTGTAAAGATCAGGTGAGATACCAATTTGAATATGTATAGTGGGATAATACACTTGACCACATATGTAATATCATGATCTCACACCTGTGTAATATATTTTGTGTGGGTTAATATAAAAATATCCCACAGTCCACCTGTATTACCTTTTCCTCCAATGGCCTGGAGGCCTTCATTTTTTATTGATTTTTTTTGATAATCCACCTTTCAAGGGGTGAGGTGGAACACTTACATGGCCCGCAGGCGTAAGTATTACATGGACCATAGATCTTAGAGGAATTCATTTCCCGTAGGCTTCAAAAATTACATACAACTCAGACTAACTACTTGGAACTACTCCTCCCCAAAATCTTCATCGTGAAATCAACTCTCCACCTTCACATGGCTGTTCGGCTAGGCTTTCCCGTGCATGCACAGGCTTTTCCCGATGGTAGGTGCCATACCCTCTCATTCTTACAATCCATTTAGCTTCTACTATGGTAAAATCTTCTTGATCCTCCTCCTTCTGAAGCTTGTTCCTTATAGGTTGTCTGGTATGCATCTGCACTTAAGGTGGCCCAAAGGCCTTGAGGTGGCCCGAAGGCCTTACTAACTCGAAGGCCTGGGTGGACCGAAGGCCCAAACGGGGGTATATTCTCGGCTTCTACAGTGCCAAACAGTACCTGCTACAGTTCCCACTACAGTACCTGCTACAGTACTGCTACAGTTCCTGCTACAGTTCCTACTACAGTACCTGCTACAGTACTACTACAGTACTGCTACAGTCTGCTACAGTGCTGCTACAGCTCAGAAATTAACCCCCACCTGGATTTGATCCTGGGTCTCTTGAATGCACTTAAGGAGTCGTCACCAACTGCGCTGAGGCTCATGTGCCACAATCCACTTTTATTGATAATAATAATGATAATGGAAAATATGTGGACTAGGATAATAACCAGCTGCCACATGGAGTTGGATCACATGGAGATCAAAAATTGTAAAAATTTCTCTATCACCTTTACATTTTTATATACATTATATATAGGTGTATTTTAGGTTAAACAAAAAAAGGATCCTTCTTATTTATCCACTATTAGAGGTTCAAATCCAAATGGGTTTGAAGGATTAAAAGTAAGAATTGGATTTTGACAGAACAATCTAACAACACATGGTGAACCCCCTCTCTCAGGCGTGTCTATATGATCCCATTAGGACTTTCATATCTCATCATTGTGTTTTTAGGGTATCCTATTGGGAATTTTTATACTCACCCCTACATGGGACCCATTCCCACACGTGTTTTATTCATGTAGATAATCCATAATTTATAGGTGATGTTGATGAATGTAGTGTTGGTGGGGATATATCTTAGTGGTTCTCAAAGGTGAAAATTTTTGGTGATTATGTTTGAAGTTAGTGTGATGTGGATTACTTGTTTTCTAATTGTTTGAGGTCAAAATTATCTTTTAGATATTGGGAAATTATATTTTTCCCTATATATAGATGTTTCATCTATCATAATATTTGGATTCTTAGTAATTTTCACATGAATGTTATTTTATATATGATTTGTTTATCCAATATTGTATTATTATATATTATTTTGAATCTTGTGGTTGTATATAGGTTTATAGGATAAGTCCTATCATATGTTTGATATGCCTTCTTTGTGCTAGTCATCAACCCCTATCCTATCTGAGCCAAGATTGGGGTGGCACACTCGGCTTACTACCTACCCATATGGGGACTCAATGAGTTAGTTTGGGTTATAATGGTAATAGATCTATTCAAGTCTTAGAGATAGGGTTCAATTATAGTATTATGGTGAGTTTGGTTTGAGAAACTTTGTGTAACCATGTTAAGGGGTTGTGAGTTTTGTTAAGAGACTAGGGAACTAGTGATTGGTATGGATGGTTGATGCATCCTTTACCTAGGAGTCTAATAACCATTTAATCAACTCACAACTCTAAGTAATCAATTGTAGTGTATAATGGGACTATGTTTAAATCATATAGTGTTTCTATTATGTTCTCATCCATGAAATTCTTAAGTCTACTCTTATTGATATGTTTTATTAATTGAGGGTTCATATTATCAAACACAAGATGCCACAACATAGATATCCAAAAAAACTATAGAGGTAGGTTTATTATAAGACTATTCCAGTGATTTAGTCTCTAGTTTCCAAGTAGTTGAGCAGAGAGGGTTCAGTACAAGGATATAATAGAGAGGTGTTTTCCTTAGCATTTGAGCATAGTTTAGACCCAACCACATCACAAATAGTAGTCCCCATAGAGTAAGATGATACCACTCAAAATTTGAGTGCACTTTATGGGTTTCAGTACTAAATACCACCTAGGTTCTTTGGTGATCTATATCCTTAGTCGATGGAGGATTGGTAGGAGTTTATTAATTAAATTTTTTTATGGTTCAGACACCCTTTGACCAGATGGTGGTTCTTTATACGAGTCTTATTTATGGTTTGACTAGGAATTAGTTGACATTGATCACACAGAATCACGCCAAGGACACTCTACCTTAGATATAGTTTTGACACTTGTTTAGAGAGGAGTATTATATAGTAACTCAAAGTATGGCATGAGTCTAAAAGATGTTATATACCTAGAAATGTAGAATGACTATGTATCATTAAAATTATAGGTTCATGGACCCCATGAGGTATCAAGACATTATTCATGATAGATATCTTTGGGATTGAATGTTTTAGTGTGGTATTTAGAGGGAGATTCAGGCCAGGACTGTGCCATTGTGCATCCCCATTTATACTGGAGTTATGGAGCATGCTTTAGTGATTGATAGTTTCATGATAGAGTCTCATACTGAAACTGATATAGGTACACAATTTCCTAGAGTAGAGTCATTAGTGATAGCTATCTGGTGTCAGGAGATGAGATCCCATTATCAGAGATATGTACATTTTCAATCCTATTTTTGAATATAATTAGCAAAGGGATCCCATATTGGTTCCAACCAGTAAGGATATAAAGCATTCTATGTTTATGGAGGCATACAACACCTAACTTACATCTTCCTCACTATATGGGAAGTGAATGATATAAAGGGTGACACTATGGATGAACAATACTAATAGAGATAGTTTAGAGATTAGGGGCCTTATCAAGGTGGAATGAGTGGACCTCCTAGAGGAAGCTATGAACGAGGAGCAAGTAGTATGATTTCAACTAAGGGTGGAAGATGGATTTATCCACTCCCGAAACTACCACCTCTTGATGGTCCATGTAAAATATATAATATTGGAGTAAATAACATAGATTTTTATGAAATAGATTGAGGGATTCAATCTGATGGTTCCTAACATGATTTTAGGTATGATTTGTGTATTATTTACCTTGTAAATCATATTCATCAACTCTATCATGAGAAATTATTTTCATTCTTTATAGTTTTTTTAGGAATTTGTGATTATAGGAGAGACCATTACCTAAACTCGTTATCTAGAGACACTTATTGGTGGTGAAAAGCCTCTCAACCATGTCTACTATCTGTGCAGGTTTACTATCGATCAAGAGAGAGTTTTTCCTAGGATCTCAAAGTGGTAGAGATGTGACCAAAATATGTTATCCTTGGAATGAAATGATTGTCCAAGGTCTAGGTTTGGGCAGATTTATATCATTGTAGGGTGATATTCCATTGAGAAGATGGGTCGAGTATCATCTTCACTAGTGAGTGGGATCCTTATGCATGATGGGAAAGGATAACCCTCTAGATATTGTATCTAATTTCCTATTAGTTGGTGATCCTAGATTTGTGTGATATGGATTTTATAGAGGAGTGTTTACCTATATCAGTGGAGGAGTATATGTTTGTTTTCTTAGAGGAAGTTACAGGTACACCCCTCATTGATAGGTTTATTTTAGTATGGATTTGTATTTTCACCTAGATTCCACATTGATTTCATCTACATCATATATAATGTCCTTAGATATGTTTAGGGATCTAAAGGTGTAGTTGGATGACCTTTTATAGAAAGTTTTTATTAGACCTAGTGTGTCCCCTTGGGAAGCTCTTGTTCTATTTTCCAAGAGTCATATGAGAGATTAAGGCTTTGTATTAACTATTTATACTTAAATTAGGTGAAATATAAGAGAAAAACCCTCTTTTGAGGATTGATGATCTCCTAAACTGATTGAGAGGAGAAAATTGGTTCTCAAATATTGACCTCATGCCTGGTTATTAATAGCTTCAAGTTCACAAATAGGATATTAAAAAATGATACTTACGTGTTGTTATTATCACTAATAATTTCTAATGGCATTGTTCAGTGTCAAACATTCCCCTATAGTACTAATGGGACTCATGAACTAGATTTTACAGGCCTACTTGGATTAGTTCATGATGGTCTTCATTGATGACATCCTTATTTATTACTAGATGGAGGAATACCATGTTGAGAGTTTGCGAATTATACTGAAATTATTCTATAAGATCCAACATTATTGTAATCTCTTAAAGTAAAAGTTCTAGATTTATGAAGTTAATATATTAGGGCATGTCATTTTAGAGGGAAAAGGTATAATAAATCCCTAGAATATTTTGGTTGTGATTGATTGGGTTCCACATGATGTGCCTATCATATTGTGGTACGGAAGATGTAATTTATTTTTGTAGTGTATAATAATGGATGAATGGGGTCATATCACTCTAGGAGATATTAAAGTTCAAACACTTACCAATACTAATTCAATTATTATGTTTTTGGTATTTTATATTTTATAAAATCAATGAAGTTTTGTTTTTTTGGTTATATTGATGAAAAACATAAAATTAAACATTCATATGAAATGAAAGCAAAATAAATAATGTTAGGAAGAATAGAAATACTCCTGAGAGAGTCATCTAGATTAAAACTTTATTGTTTTGTTACATTGTAAATACCCTAATTTGTATGGGTCAGAAATTTCAGAGTGAATTTGTTTTTTTATATCCATAAGATGCTCTGATTTTAATTTGATATTTATATGGTAATTTCAATTATTATAACCTACTAAAAAGGAGTTTTTGACTTGGATTAAGTGTCATAAGGTGGTCGGGACCAGTAGTAGATCATTACAGGAAGGCCATGTGGCTGGGGCTATAGGCACCAGGTAGTTGGTGGGGTTATATATTTTTTTAAGCAGAGGAAAAAAGAATACTTTTTCTCTTAAGGGGGGAGGGAGGGGACATTATTAGTCATTTATCATCCTCCCTTTATCCTCTTTGAAACCCTTTGATGGGTGATGGTTTTTTGTGATTTCCAATGATTATTTGAGGTTTTTTCCTCCCCTCCTCTCATTCTGTTTTGGGTTATTCTCACTACCCCCAGGTTGGCTCAATTTTGGGATAGGTTTCAGTGTCAATTCAATCAGATCATGGTGGAATTGATAGAGGGTGAAGGGGATTTCACTCTTCTAAGTAAGAGGACATCCCATGATGAAATATGTACTGCGTTTCTTGGTGATTCATTAGTGGTACATTGAATTTTCAAGTTATTATAGTTTTACATTAAGTTTAAATTTATTTGGGTGTCTTTTTAGCATCTCTTGTTAGGTATTCGGCTTGAGATATCATTGAGAGTATGTATAAGACCTCCCACTTTCTATTAGTTATGGTTTTAGAGTGATGATATTAATTTTTGAGATTTTGAAATTTATTCCTCATTGAAATTAAATTTATCAATTAATTATAATAGTTATAATTAATTATTTTTGATTGTTTGGAAGGAGTTAGGGGCCCAAGTGATGATATGAGATCAATTTGATTTGGGGAGAGTCTTAGTGAGCTTAAGAAAAGTTTCCAACTTGGGGAATTAAATGGGAAGTCTTCAAAATGTGGTAGGTTTTACTTTATAGTCATCCTATGGTATTATTAATGTTTTTTATGATGCATGGATGTGTTTTCACACCAATGAGGAATAAATCTTAATATAAGTGATAAGTGACTTATTTAATTTTAATTAAGAAGTTTTAGATAAAACAAACTTATTTTTTAGAATAAATTCCCTTGATGATGATACACAAAGTGAAAAGGCCCTGATGGAAATTGGGCAATAGATAGCTTTCATTGACCACCAATATTCAAGGTCTTGATTATTATGATATGAATAGTGATTTATGGATGCTTACAAGTATACAATAGATGTTATTTAATGAACATGATGTAGTGTCCCTAGTATTAGGATCCTTAAAGACCACTATGTAGAGGTTAGTGGTGATTTTGGATGAATAACATAGGGGTTATCCATGTGATATCTAAGAGATTTTATTAATCTATAAGGCAAGTGAGTTAACTATGGGGTGTTTATCCCCATAGAGACATAGTGACCTGGGTGGGTAGAACCTAGTAAGACGAATGGATAGGTTGGGTGTTCCAGCCAACCTAGAGTAATTTAGAAAGGGGATGAGCTTAATTCCATCACCCTTATGTTGATGAAATGGAAAACACAAATAGGTGGTATTTTATTACATATAGAATACACCCTTAGGGTATTTGGATGTGTTATAAAGAAAAATTCCTTATGGGTGGTCATGAAAACTTCATATGGGAAGGTTGTGAATACTTCCCATAGGGAGATTATAAAAACTACATATGGGGAGGCCATGAAACTAAAGAAAACATGCCTTATAGGGTGGGTTTGATACTACTAGTGAGGCTTACATAGATTTAGAGCTGGGATTATGGGTCCCAGTAGAGGGGAGAATTCCTACCACAAGATAGCTACTGGAGGATTGTGGGGTCTTCAATGGGAATTGTCAAACCTTCTATACTGCTAGGGTTATGCTATTGGAAACCATTATATAGTGGGATAGAGGATTACTTGGGTTGTTATTCTAGGATGGATAATTCCACATATAGTTATACTATATAATAAGGTGGATCAGACCTCAACTCATTTTCTATATATCGGGGGTGAAAACCCCTAGTTCATTATTATGTATATAGCATCCCGTCTTTTTATAACATAACTTTTCATTCCATTACACGGAACTGAGGATCTTTAAGGTTTAGTGTCTTGGAAACAAGGAACATAAAACATGAAACAAAAAAAAAACATTCTTCTTAAACACTTGAAAGGCTTCTCCTCATGTTCACCCTAGGCTCATTACTGCATCTCATAACCTGGGGACATACATCAAAAGGAAGGGTGAGCAGAAGGCCCAGCAAGGGAAACAAGTGAAACATTTTACATATGAACTTGAGATACATCAATAAAGTCATGAAAAGAACTTTAATGCATGAAAATGAAATCATGAGGCATATCATAATAAAAATAAAACTTTTTCATAACTTTAAGATGTAGCTGCAACATTTAATATTGACAATCGTTTCGTTTCACCAAGGTCCATCCCCAAGGTGTCGTTAAAAATTACCAAGGTTTTTCACCAAGGCATCGTTAAAATTGTAATCTCTAGTGGTTACATCATTACCCAATGCATTGGAGCGCTATCAGGGCGCACCCTTAAATTTGCCTTTATTATCATGTGAGCCACATATATCATCATCAAACATTTCATAAATAACCCACATAGCATAAAATAAATGGGTTTCATTTCATAATCATAACGTTTTAAAAACTGCTTTAAAGATATGATCTTTACGTCACTTTAAAACCCACAGAAAAGGAAGGTGGGTCTCATGTATGTAAATCCCAGAATTTAAAATAGAACATTTTGGTATATATGTGAATACCCCTTTAGAAGAAAGAGCTTTGAGTATTCACTTAATAATATAAAAGAACTCTAGAAAAAGAGAGAGACATTTTGAGACGGAAATTCTGCAGCATAACGGCTATGTTATGAGATTTTAGAAGACATTAAAAAGAGAGGGAAAACGGGTCAAACATTCATAAATGACCCATAAAACAGTATATGGACAGAATAAGAAGGATACAAGATCATGGTAATAAAATTTCAAGGACATACCATTTGAAATGAAAAACATGGAAGGAAGACAAAAATTAGATTTCTCTTATGAAAGTTCGACAGCCTAACGGCATTACTTAAACTTCAACAAAAACGATTTGAAAAGATCAAATAGGGTCTCTCATCATGTGAAAATAAGAGTTCAGTATGATAGATATAGAGATAATTCCCCAACATAACAAAAATGAACTTGAAAGAATTGACATGAAAGTAGATCTTCAAAACGAGAAGGGTGAAGAACCACTTAAAAATTCGGCAGCCTAACAGCGCCACTTAAAACTTCAAAATACTGAATTGAAGCGATCAAATGGGGTCTCTCATCATATGAAAATAAGAGTCCAGTATGATAGATATAGAGATCATACCCCAATATAACAAAAAGGAACTTGAAATAATTCACATGAAAGTAGAACTTCAAAACGAGAAGGGTGAAGAACCACTTAAAAATTCAGCAGCCTAACGACGCCACTTAAAACATCAAAATACTGAATTGAAGGGATCAAATGGGGTCTCTCATAATATGAACATAAGATTCCATTATGATAGATATAGAGATCATACCCCAACATAATAGAAATTAAATTGAAAGACTTGACATGAAAGTAGAACTTTGAAAAAGAGAAGGGTGAGAGAATCCCTTAAAAAATTCGGCAGCCTAATGGCGCCACATAAAACATCAAAAAAAATTGAATTGAAGAGATAAAATGGGGTCTCTCATCATATGATCATAAAAGATCAGTATGATAAATTTAGAGATCATGCCCCAACATAATACAAAGAAACATGAAAGACTTGAATGAAAATAGAACTTGAAAACGAGGAAGGTGAAAGAATCCCTTAAAATTTCGGCAGCCTAACGGCGCCACTTAAACATTCTTAAAACGAATTGATGAGAGAAAGGGGGGGTCTCTCATCATATGAACATGAAATAGGCAGTAGGATGAATATAAAAGAACATCCTCCAACATAAGAACAAGGAGTATAAAAGAAAAGACATAAAAGAGATTACTTGAAAAGAAAGAGAGAGGTCGGATCCCTTACCTTAAAATGTAACTCTTAAACCTCAAAGGTTGGGACCATGAGGGCTTGGGGGCACCTTGGGAGGACTCCTTGGGAGGTAATGAGACGAGAAATTCGTTGGGAATGAGCGGGGAGTCGAATGGATGAGAGGAGGGCTTGGTATTTATAGGGAAAGTGAGGGGACAAGACATTAATGGCAAGGGACACCTCACATGGGCTTTTCTCAAACCCATGTGCTCTCCCTTGTCATTTATCATGGAGTTAGGCCACATGGGGCCCCCAAAACAATAATTCATCACCCTTGGCCGGCCAACCCTCAAAAGATCTCATGACATCATCATGACACCGTTATGATGTCATTAAACATACCGAAACTCTAAAACTGTATTTTTACTATTCACTGAAAATTCAACTTTCTCAGAAAAATCCCAAAATTTCACATTAACCAAATATCAATGATCTGATTTCAAAAATGAAATCCATTTTATAAAAATAATTTTCTAAATATTTTTAATTTAATTTTTAAATAAAAACACTATTAATCGAAAATTCATTTTTTTCAGAAAAAACCCCAAAAATTACCATAACATAATATCGATGCTCTGAGTTCAAAAATAAAGTCATTTTTATAAAAATAATTTTCTAATTATTTTTAATTAAATTTTTAATTAAAAAAAACACTATTCACCTGGAAAAACTAATACTTGAATAATAATTAATGAAACCGTTATTTAACTATTTTATTGAATCACATTACTTAATCAAGGTGCCTAGATTATTTTAAAACTTTCTTTAAGTGAGATTACTAATCCATTTGGTCATATTACTAATACTAATCATAAAATCACTATTCATAATTTAATATTCATCAATAATCAAGTTGATCTTATTAGACTCTAAATTTAGTACTGAACATAATTGTAGAAGACCATTTTTTGAAAATCATTACACATTTTTAATTATTTAGGGTTTACATAAACATATTTAAAATATCCTTTTTCTAAAATTCATCAAAAATATGCATACTATATTTATCCGGTCATTTCAAAATTCATAAACTTCATCATAAGAAGAAATCCCAATTTTTATTTAAAACAAGGATTACACAAGGTAGTTACGGTCTCGTTACATAACCCCTTATAATACCAGCATAGGACCTAAGAGTAAGGTGTGCTAGGGTGATAGAAGCTTGGGGCGGCTCAGTCAACATTGCCCGAGTAGTAATTTCTATCAGTTTGAACTTCTCACGAAGGCGATTTCGTTCCAGCTTCACATGATGAAGTTCGGCTTGGATTTGATCCAGAGCAAAGCCCAGTGGTGCTACCTCCATCCCAAGCTCTGTTAGATGGGCTTCGATTGGTCCAAGACTACTAGGTGAGGCCATCGAATCTTCTTTCTATAATAATTAACCAAGATTACTTATATTTAGAGACAATAATCAAAACATTTTGTTCACAGCGGTCATGTTGACCGATGGTTATATAATAGTCCAAACCCACTGATCTCATTTTAATTATAATTATGTTTATCAAATAAAACATTTTTGTTGAGTATAACAATAACACATAAAATTAGGGAACAAAATTTATTTAAAAATTTCGGGTTGTTACAATCTTCCCCCCTTAAGAAATTGCGTCCTCGCAATTTTAAAATTGGGTTTTGAAATTTCATTGAAAGTCCCACATCAGAAAAGGAGTCAGTAAAACTATTACTTTAAAATAAAGAAAGGGAAGTACAATGGTCACCTGAGTTAACCCACACTAGGGTTCCATGTAATAAAACATGGACATGGAGGAAAATACAAAGGGTCAAGTTCTGAGGGAGAGTGATAGAGAACATGATTAGGAGAAAGTTAACCATGAGAAAATCCCAAACTTATGATGTGTGTAAACGGTCTTTGATTACCTAGTAGGAAACGTAAACCAACAACATTTTTGTTTTACGTTTCTTTTCATAATTTTGAGGATTTCATTTACTACATAGAACAAAATCCTAAGAAAATATACCTACCTTCAAGTAGAGTTTCATCCTTTAACAAGTCCCTACCAACACTAATCTTTTCTCCAAATTATGAGAATTCAAAAACACTTGGTCTCATAAAAGCACAAGAATCATCTTCTATAGAATCACATAATCTACAAAAGATTAACTATCTATTTCTTCTATCTTTAATCATTATCCCAAAAACAGAAAGGTTAAGGTAAAACAACTCTTCAAAAAGAAAGAATCCCATAGGAATGGAAACTACTTTTAAATCATCAAAGTTCCATGGTACTACCCAAAGTTCATCATATACCATTCCATAAATAACGGTCCATAAAATTCCTCAAAACAAACCAAACTAAGATTGAAACCCAAATACCATAAGGATTTGATAACATAGTCTTCCAAAACAACTTCATTGTTCATCTCCAGACAACATCAACCACTCCAAACATCTTATAACAAAGTAGCTAACCTAAACATATTTTACCCAAGATAGGTTAGTCATTCCCATAAGTAACCTAAATTACTATAAGTTCACCTTAAATTCATCGATTCTTCAAAATATAAGTCAACCTTACTCCTCAATGAAAATACCGTAGTAATCTATTTACCTCGATCAAATATGGTTCCCAAAATAATGAACGTCTTCCAAAATAATAATCATATTTTAATCCCCTAATCATCCCTGTCATATTAATACGAAAATCGTCGCATTTCCTATCACATTGGTTGTCGGAACATGTTCTTCCATTTCCCACCAATAACTAAGAAGAGAAAGCATAATTAGGGGCTTAAGTACTTATGAAAAGGAACTGAAAGCATATAAGGATAACTTGTATATGAAAGGTATACCCTAACTTGTGATCTCCTAGGTTCCCATCTAGGTTATGAATGATCATATATTCTTATGTGAACCTTTATTTTATTTTATCTTTGTTCCTTTAACAATGGTTCATACCAAGCTTATGAATTTACCAAAGCATATCCCCCGGGAGTGTCGTAACCAAGAGTGCAGCAAGGCCCGTTGTCGTGTACCAGTTCCCGTTCGAGTCAAGCTCAAAGTGGTGTTTTTGGGTTTTACCCCTATGTACATCTGTGCCAGAGCCACCTCTACCTGCTCATATCTAGACAGGGATGTATTTGCTTGGCAACCCCTTACTCAATACTCACCAAAATACCAGGAAGATTTCCTATATTAAACTTTTCTATAGGGTTCCTCCTAGAGTTTTCATATCCTAATTTCCACAAATAACTAAACCATCCTTTGATACCAACTATAACATCCCGTCTTTTTATAACATAACTTTTCATTCCATTACACGGAACTGAGGATCTTTAAGGTTTAGTGTCTTGGAAACAAGGAACATAAAACATGAAACAAAAAAAAACATTCTTCTTAAACACTTGAAAGGCTTCTCCTCATGTTCACCCTAGGATCATTACTGCATCTCATAACCTGGGGACATACATCAAAAGGAAGGGTGAGCAGAAGGCCCAGCAAGGGAAACAAGTGAAACATTTTACATATGAACTTGAGATACATCAATAAAGTCATGAAAAGAACTTTAATGCATGAAAATGAAATCATGAGGCATATCATAATAAAAATAAAACTTTTTCATAACTTGAAGATGTAGCTGCAACATTTAATATTGACAATCGTTTCGTTTCACCAAGGTCCATCCCCAAGGTGTAGTTAAAAATTACCAAGGTTTTTCACCAAGGCATCGTTAAAATTGTAATCTCTAGTGGTTACATCATTACCCAATGCATTGGAGCGCTATCAGGGCGCACCCTTAAATTTGACTTTATTATCATGTGAGCCACATATATCATCATCAAACATTTCATAAATAACCCACATAGCATAAAATAAATGGGTTTCATTTCATAATCATAACGTTTTAAAAACTGCTTTAAAGATATGATCTTTACGTCACTTTAAAACCCACAGAAAAGGAAGGTGGGTCTCATGTATGTAAATCCCAGAATTTAAAATAGAACATTTTGGTATATATGTGAATACCCCTTTAGAAGAAAGAGCTTTGAGTATTCACTTAATAATATAAAAGAACTCTAGAAAAAGAGAGAGACATTTTGAGACGGAAATTCTGCAGCATAACGGCTATGTTATGAGATTTTAGAAGACATTAAAAAGAGAGGGAAAACGGGTCAAACATTCATAAATGACCCATAAAACAGTAGATGGACAGAATAAGAAGGATACAAGATCATGGTAATAAAATTTCAAGGACATACCATTTGAAATGAAAAACATGGAAGGAAGACAAAAATTAGATTTCTCTTATGAAAGTTCGACAGCCTAACGGCATTACTTAAACTTCAACAAAAACGATTTGAAAAGATCAAATAGGGTCTCTCATCATGTGAACATAAGAGTTCAGTATGATAGATATAGAGATAATTCCCCAACATAACAAAAATGAACTTGAAATAATTGACATGAAAGTAGATCTTCAAAACGAGAAGGGTGAAGAACCACTTAAAAATTCGGCAGCCTAACAGCGCCACTTAAAACTTCAAAATACTGAATTGAAGCGATCAAATGGGGTCTCTCATCATATGAAAATAAGAGTCCAGTATGATAGATATAGAGATCATACCCCAATATAACAAAAAGGAACTTGAAATAATTCACATGAAAGTAGAACTTCAAAACGAGAAGGGTGAAGAACCACTTAAAAATTCAGCAGCCTAACGACGCCACTTAAAACATCAAAATACTGAATTGAAGGGATCAAATGGGGTCTCTCATCATATGAACATAAGAGTCCAGTATGATAGATATAGAGATCATACCCCAACATAATAGAAATTAACTTGAAAGACTTGACATGAAAGTAGAACTTTGAAAAAGAGAAGGGTGAGAGAATCCCTTAAAAAATTCGGCAGCCTAATGGCGCCACATAAAACATCAAAAAAAATTGAATTGAAGAGATAAAATGGGTTCTCTCATAATATGATCATAAAAGATCAGTATGATAAATTTAGAGATCATTCCCCAACATAATACAAAGAAACATGAAAGACTTGAATGAAAATAGAACTTGAAAACGAGGAAGGTGAAAGAATCCCTTAAAATTTCGGCAGCCTAACGGCGCCACTTAAACATTCTTAAAACGAATTGATGAGAGCAAGGGGGGGTCTCTCATCATATTAACATGAAATAGGCAGTAGGATGAATATAAAAGAACATCCTCCAACATAAGAACATGGAGTATAAAAGAAAATACATAAAAGAGATTACTTGAAAAGAAAGAGAGAGGTCGGATCCCTTACCTTAAAATGTAACTCTTAAACCTCAAAGGTTGGGACCATGAGGGCTTGGGGGCACCTTGGGAGGACTCCTTGGGAGGTAATGAGACGAGAAATTCGTTGGGAATGAGTGGGGAGTCGAATGGATGAGAGGAGGGCTTGGTATTTATAGGGAAAGTGAGGGGACAAGGCATTAATGGCCAAGGGACACCTCACATGGGCTTTTCTCAAACCCATGTGCTCTCCCTTGTCATTTATCATGGAGTTAGGCCACATGGGGCCCCCAAAACAATAATTCATCACCCTTGGCCGGCCAACCCTCAAAATATCTCATGACATCATCATGACACCGTTATGATGTCATTAAACATACCGAAACTCTAAAACTGTATTTTTACTATTCACTGAAAATTCAACTTTCTCAGAAAAATCCCAAAATTTCACATTAACAAAATATCAATGATCTTATTTCAAAAATGAAATCCATTTTATAAAAATAATTTTCTAAATATTTTTAATTTAATTTTTAAATAAAAACACTATTAATCGAAAATTCATTTTTTTCAGAAAAAACCCCAAAAATTACCATAACATAATATCGATGCTCTGAGTTCAAAAATAAAGTCATTTTTATAAAAATAATTTTCTAATTATTTTTAATTAAATTTTTAATTAAAAAAAACACTATTCACTCGAAAAAACTAATACTTGAATAATAATTAATGAAACCGTTATTTAACTATTTTATTGAATCACATTACTTAATCAAGGTGCCTAGATTATTTTAAAACTTTCTTTAAGTGAGATTACTAATCCATTTGGTCATATTACTAATACTAATCATAAAATCACTATTCATAATTTAATATTCATCAATAATCAAGTTGATCTTATTAGACTCTAAATTTAGTACTGAACATAATTGTAGAAGACCATTTTTTGAAAATCATTACACATTTTTAATTATTTAGGGTTTACATAAACATATTTAAAATATCCTTTTTCTAAAATTCATCAAAAATATGCATACTATATTTATCCGGTCATTTCAAAATTCATAAACTTCATCATAAGAAGAAATCCCAATTTTTATTTAAAACAAGGATTACACAAGGTAGTTACGGTCTCGTTACATAACCCCTTATAATACCAGCATAGGACCTAAGAGTAAGGTGTGCTAGGGTGATAGAAGCTTGGGGCGGCTCAGTCAACATTGCCCGAGTAGTAATTTCTATCAGTTTGAACTTCTCACGAAGGCGATTTCGTTCCAGCTTCACATGATGAAGTTCGGCTTGGATTTGATCCAGAGCAAAGCCCAGTGGTGCTACCTCCATCCCAAGCTCTGTTAGATGGGCTTCGATCGGTCCAAGACTACTAGGTGAGGCCATCGAATCTTCTTTCTATAATAATTAACCAAGATTACTTATATTTAGAGAAAATAATCAAAACATTTTGTTCACAGCGGTCATGTTGACCGATGGTTATATAATAGTCCAAACCCACTGATCTCATTTTAATTATAATTATGTTTATCAAATAAAACATTTTTGTTGAGTATAACAATAACACATAAAATTAGGGAACAAAATTTATTTAAAAATTTCGGGTTGTTACAATGTAGGCATGGTCATCACATTGTGCTCAGAGACACTCTAACACTGGCTAAATTAGGTTTGATTGATCATGGATTTTTTAAAGACCCAAAGTTCTCATGCATAAATATTACATCTTAGTAGAAGAATATTCATTACATAACATAACAATCCAAAAAATAGTCTTTTAGGTCTAGAGCCTTTGGAAACTTAGACGCATAAGCACCTGGTCCATAATAAGATACATCATCTCCCACTAATTTATTCATAACCAGAACCCTTCTTAGACATATCATACATAATACCTTTATTAATATCTTAGACAAAGAAAACATAAGAAAGGGTGAGATCAGATTCTTAGTGAGGGTAAACAAGGTAGATATCAATATAACATGAGCATATGGGTATGAGAACATGAGAATAACATATGAAAACCATACCCTACATACTATAGATCATAAAAATGTTTCATGGTATAAATTACAGTAATTTATAAGACATGAATAATAATGGAATCAAATAACACGATCCATGAGATCATAACATTGGAATATTACATAGGTTTATGGCATATACATAATCATAGAAAATATTATGTCAAGGATACCCATTAAGGCAGTCATAACATGTTAGGCTTGGGATAACCAACCATGTACATACTATGGTCTTGGGATAACCTCCCGTGTACCCTATTTTGGGATTGGGATAACCTACCATGCACCCTCTTGAAAACTTGGGATAACCTCCAATGTACACTTTGAGATCATATAACATTAATCATTACCTAGTTCATTGGAGGGAGATATAAGTCCCACACATCACATAATGAAAATAATATATACATGGGACAAAATATCATAAAACATTCATTATATCAGAACCCAAGAAACGAAATGGGTTTTATAAATATTTCATCATAACATAGCCTATGGAAAAGAAAAATGTTTCATAATCATTTCATCACTTCATTATAGCATAAACCATGGAAAAAGTAGTAGGTTTCATAATAATTTATTCATGGTATAAACCATGGAAGAGAAATGGGTTTCATAAAAATCCTGGGATACTAAACATAAAACATTCAAAGAAATAATAAGAATTATTTCCTTAGATAATATCCCCATTAAATCATAAGTAACATTAAATGATTTCATCTTAGATGGAAAATGATTTTTAAAGATCACTTGGAACATTTCTTGAGGAAAATATCCTTTCACTTTGATTTTTTTAAAAAATAAAACATTTTAAACATACTTTTATTTGAAAAAAACATTAAAAATTTATAAAGTAATATTCAAATAAAATAATGGTCATTATGTTCATAAATTTAATTTAATTCGTACATGTTAAAAAAATATTCCTTTCACATTTTCAATAAAATCCAAATGAGCCTTATTTGGAAAATAACATAAGGATTCCTTAAATTTTTTTTAAAAAGTAAAACATGGGTAAAAATTTATTTCATAAATCCTTTGGATAATGTTATTTTTTTAAAAACCTTTTTAGAAAACATGGTTTTGTAAGAAAAAGGGGTTTCTACTGAAGAGAGAAATAAAGATGATTTTTCTTAAAAACATTATTTTGGTCTCTTGAGTACATAAAGAGAGGAAAATAAAAATAAATCATGTGTTCTCATTAAATAACCAAATTATAATAAAATTCCTGAGTTTCTTGATATATGGATCATAATATTTCATCATTGGAAGCATAAACATAAACAATCCCAATAAATGATGAGATTGTATCATAAAACCCTCACCACTTTGGTAACATTGAATTGTAAGCCCCATTAAAGAACTAAAAAAATGAAACTTTTAATATAATTAAAATAAGTATAATAATTATAAAACTTGTAAAAGGGGAAGTATATACACCTTATAGAATAATATAGGTGCATAATATAACTTATGTCCTAAAGAAGGCAATTTGAGACAAAAATCCCTTACCGTAAGTATTAACTTCCTTAGAACACATTTGAAACTCCTATATAATAAATACCGGTTTATTATACATATATTAAAAAAAATATACTTATATATTTTATACAATATAATATTTACTTTGACCTTTTATTACCCATATATTAACTATTCCTTTGTTAAAGTCACATTTTGGGTAATAACTACTTTGTTTTTTGTGTATATTTTGATTTTTTATTTTTGGTCCTATTACTTTGATTATGGTTACATCATATAATTTTTTTAACCACAATATAAGTATCATATATATTTAGTATATATGTATTTATATAAATCCATAAAAGTTAGATATTGAAAACGAAATACATAATTCATGGAGATGGTAAGTCATGCGTACACATGAACACTGTTTCCATTTTATCGATGGATTGAATCAAATAAAGGTAAAAATATATATCATATTTTCAGAATAATTTTTATTTCACATATATCAAATATTTTCATTAAATACATCCTTATTACCTTCCATGTAAATCATGAATTAATCACATCACTTCATGAGGCGGTAATTCGCCGTACACACAAGCAACGTTATTACATTCCCATTGAATAGAATGTAAGGAGGTATATCTGATATAATAATTAAATATATATAATAATATCATATATATCATATAATAACATTTAATACATTATTATATCCAGCTGTGAGAGGTGGTGATGGAAAATAAATAACATCGGTTCGCGAGGCGGTACTCCGCCGTACAGACGAATGATGATTTCATATCCCATTTGATGGAAGTGGAGATGTTTGTAGTAAATGAAATTAATATAAAAAAATATCAGTATATTTAAGATGTTTATTTTATTATATCATCATTTTTTAATGATAATTTTAGGATGTTGGGGAAGAAAAAAATAAAACGTCCGGTTAGGGTCGTTACCTTGTCTTTGGAAAACTTCTTTTGGTTTGCACCAAAAGGTTTATTAAGATGGATTTATGAAAAAACTGAGGATTTTAGGGTGATATGAGGAAATAAAATAATTTATTTTGTTATTTATTATCTAAACTAAATTATTTTGTATGTGTAAAGAAGAGAGGATAGGAATGGCCTTTAATAAGTGAGGTGAGTGACACACTTGTAATTTTTGAGAAGAAAAAGAATACCCATGTTTTTTACAATTAAAAAGGCTCCAAAATGGAAAATTATAGAACCTATAAGATATTAGGTTAAAATATTTCCATGAAATGGGTTTTAGACATGTTTTGGGCCATTTTTAATCCTTATCTTTTTAGTTTAACAACCAATAAACCCATTTTCACCTTAACCAGAGTAATTATGTTTTTACTGATTTTACTATTCATTATAGTCAAAAATAAAGTTGAACTTATTATATAATATAAATTATTATGATTCCAAATATGCAATCCATTTTTCCAAATTCTATTCACATAATTGTCAAAATATAATTTAAAATTAATCCTAGAGATGCAACGAGAAAACATTTTTCCAAAGAGAGAATGTTTAAAACTTTCATATTATAATTTAATATTAAATTTATTAAAATAAACTAAATTTGAGTAATAGATATATAATTTAACTAATTTTACTTTTAAACCTATTTTTTTTAAAAATTACCTTATAATTGTTTTTAAAGAAAATACAATTTTTTAATAAACACTAGTATTCTTCACTATTCATTGACAAATTAATCTTTTTAGAAAAATCTAAACAATTAACCCTAAGATAATTTTGAAATGATGATTTCAAAAATTAATTTTATTTTTTCAATTTAATTTTCTAAAATTTTTAAAAATTAATTTTATTATTGTTCACAAAAATAAACAAAAAACATTTATTTGAGAAAATAGTATTTTCAAAACAAATAAATACTTTACTGAAAATCAAGTAATTTTTTTTTCAATATGTTTTTTTTATATAAAACCATTAAGATTAATATTTAAAATGTTGTAATTCATATTATTACCACTAATTTTAATGACAAGGTTATAACAATCATGTTTAAATAATAATATTAATAATATATAATTTTTGTTAAAATTGAGTGTCGTGTGTAACATAAGATAAACTCGATGTTGCATGAAAGAGAAGCTATCAAATAAATTTAATTTATTAAAAAAAATCATAAAATCTTAGTGTATTACATTATACCACTATTAAAAATAAATTTTCCCTCGAAATTCTTTACTCTGACATATAAAAATGAGGATAATTCTGCCTCATCATTTACTCAGGTTCCCAAGTAGCTTCCTCAAAATGGAAGCTTCACCATAATATTTTGATTAGGTGAGTGGTATTATTTTATAGAACTTTATCTATATGATTTATAATCTTCATTGGCTATTCCTCATAATAAATATCCTTCTCCAGTGGTATGGTCTTTGAGTTAAGTACATGTGAAGGATCTGATATGTACTTCCTTAGGAGATATACATGAAACACATCATGAACTTGAGAGAGGTTTGGTGGATGCACTAATCGATAGGCTACCATCATGATATTATCAATAATTTTAAAGTATCTAATAAACATATGTATTTTTTCCTTCTTTACAAATCTCATTACCTTATTCCATGGAGAAATTCTTAGAAACAACTTGTCACCAACTTCAAATTCTAGACCACACTGATGATTGTCAACATAACTTTTATTCTAACTCTGAGCTGCCTTGATGTGTTTCTGAATGGATCTAACCTTATATTCCATCATCTATTTCTGGTCCCAATAGATTTATTTCTCCATCTTTATCCCATTAAATTGAATTTCTACACTTTTTTCCATATAGGGATTCATAAGGATCCATCTTAATTCTCATGTGAAAGATATTGTTATAGGAAAAATCAACTAAAGGAAGGTGTTGATCCCACCACATTTAAAATCTATATAACAAGATATCAAAATATCCTATAGGGTTTGAATTGTTCTCTAAAACATACCATCTATTTGAGGATGATACACATTGCTAAAATTGAACTCCATATCAGGATCTTAATGAATACTTCTCCATAACTTTGATGTAAACCTCAAATCCTAATCAGAAACAATAGAATATGGTACTCCATGAAAACTTAACACTTTATTAATGTATATATAGGAAATATTATCTATAGATAAATATTATTTGATCATGATGAAGTGCGATGAATTTTTACGGTGATTAACTATAACCCATATAGAAATATTCCCTTTAGATGTTTTGGGTAGTCCAATTAAAAAATCAATGGCGATGTTTTCCCATTTCCATTTTGGTATAGGTAATGGATGTAACACCCCCTTATACTTTTATATCCCAACCTTAAATTTATGACATACCACAAACTCAGATTCAAACTCTGTAATATATCTTTTCATTCCATCCCAATATAAATACTCTTTCAAATATCTATACATATTCATACTTTCAGGATGAATAGAGAATGAAGAACTATGATATTCCTCTAAAAACTCAATCAAATATGGTATCTATGGAATATATAAACGATTCTTGAACCTTATCATACCATAATTATCAAGGTTAAACTTAGGGACATTTCTAACCTCATTTTGTTAGCTCTACATCTACATTATGTGCCTATTTATTCTTCACTTGGATTGATGGTTGAACACTAATTTGAGAAAGATAATATTTCTCCTCTTCCTTCAAGATTTCTTGATCCATAATTTACAAATACATAAATATTTTATATCTTGTGATCCTCATCATGTATTAGCCACCATGATCCCTACAACTCAAAGCATCACCCACCTTGTTCGATTTCCTAGGGCGATAATTTATTGAATATTGATAATCATTAATTAGCTCTAACCATCTTCTCTGGTGAATATTCAAATCCTTCTATGTGAATATATACTTTAAACTTTTGTGATCAATATATAAATCAAAATTTTCTCTATAAATATAATTCCTATATATATTTAGTGAAAAAATTACCAAAGCTAAATCCAAATCATGATTTTGGTAAATTTTCTCATGAAACTTTAATTTTCATGAGGTATAAGCTATAAACATGTCATTTTTAATTAGAAGGAATCCTAATCCATTGTTTCATGCATCACTCTAGATTAAAAACCCTTCTTCACTATAGGGTAATGTAAGAATAGGTGCGCTGGCTGATCTTTTATTTAGTTCATTGAAATTATCCTCACATTTATCCATCTATAGAAACTTAGATCCCTTTAAAGTGAAATTGGTGAGTGGATTATATAGGCATGATAAATTCTACAAAAATTGTTGATAATATCCATCCAAACTAATAAAAATATGGATCTTATTCACCATGGGTTTTTTTGGGCCAACATTCAATGACTTCTATCTTTGATAGATCCATCTATACACCCTCTATTAAGATTATATGACCAAAAAATGAAAGCTTTTGTAGCCAAAATTCACACTTTGTTAATTTTTCATTCAGTTTCTCCTTCATTAGCATCTTTAGCATAATTATCAAGTGGTATTCATGGTCTTAATTACACTTTAAATATATTAGAATATCATCTATAAAGACTACCACAAACTAATCAAGGTAATGTATAAATACTCTATTCATTAATTCCAAAAATATAACAGAGGAATTAGTAAGGAAAAATGAAATCACTATATATTGATAGTGTTCATAACTTATAAAAAATGTTTTCTTGGGTATATAATCCTTATTAAAACTTAATTGATGATATCTAAAATTAAGGTCAATCTTGGAAAAGTATTAAGCTATATGTAGTTAATCAAACAAGTCATCAATACAGGGTAGAATATACTTGTTCTTGATTGTGATCTTGTTCATTTACTAATAATAAAAAAAGAGTATCATTGATCTATATTTCTTATTAAAAAATAGAATAGGCACACCCTAAGGTGACACACATGTATGAGTGAATCCTTTTTCAATATTCTTATATAGTTTCTTCTTTAATTCCTATAACTCAATTGGGACTATTCTATAGGGAGTCTCGGAAATAGGTGTTGCACCAGGTATGAGTTCTATTGAGAACTCAACTTTATTATTTGGTGGAAGAATAGGAAACTCTTTTATAAATACGTCAAAAAAATCCATTACAATAGGCTTATCATCGAAGTTGAGTTTCTCCCTAAACATAAAAGATAAAAATACTTTTTGAATGGGAATCATGACCCATACAATCAACATAATTTCTATTAGAAGTTCATATCTACCATCACACTAATATATGATTATAGGTTGGTTTGGTATATCAAATGTGACTTCCCTTCCCTAGAAGTTGAGGTGGGATTTATTTAGAGAAATCCAATCCATTCCTAAGATAACATCAAATTCAACCAAAGGGAGAATGAAAAGATTTTCAGGAATCAAATTCTTAAAAAATTCAACAAGAGGGGAATCATATACTTTAGATTTTATCATCTTACCATTAGGGGTTTTTAATACTAACTTTACATATAATCATTCAGATGTCATCTTGATACCCTTAGAAAATTCTTCAGATATAAAAGAGTGGGTAGATCCAGAGTCAAATAATACATTAGAAGTTCTATATTGGATGATAAGTGTACCTTTCACCACTTCATTATTACACCCCTCATCTAAAAGTCTGATCACATGAGACTTCCCTTTGTCCCTTGGCTTAAAAAGTTTCTTACATCAATCATTGTTCTCAACCCTTGGATTTGGGAACTTTTTATCCTAATTACCAGTCTCCTTGAAATTGAAACATTGAAGTGTGGGAGGTTAATTCTGTATAGATTTATCATTACTCATATCATTAGATAACTTATTCCCATAACTTTGGAATTGATATACTTAATGAACTTACTTTACACACTTAAAACGTTTATTATTCCCCTTAAGAAAGTTTCCTCTATGCTTCCATACACACTTTGATGACGAGGGAAATATCACCTTCTTCTCTCTATGTTTTTTTAAAGTTTCCCTTGAATTCCATCATTATTTTCTTATCAAAACCATGTGATTGATGAGTCACTCAAATATCCATTTCACCTTTATAACAAAATTAATTATTACTTCATAGCAACTGAAGTCCCTTATGGATAACACCCTTTGAAGACTTGATTTTAAGACACTTAATAATTAATAAACCTTACTTTTAGGATAAATGATAATAGATGCATATATCACAAGTCTTGTAAAATTTTCCTCATAGGTACTCAAAAATTCCCCACCCATCTGATTTAGCTCAAGGAATTCATTCTCTATTTTTATATAAATAATTTTAAGGAATTACTTATTGAAAAATATTCTATTAAACTCATCCCACACCATGGAGTGAATTTTATCTTGTTCCCTTTTATTCTTGATGAGATTCAACAATTGGTTATCTTTACCTTCCAAATGATAGACATCCAAAATGACTTTTTCATGTTAAAAAAACTAGAAAAAATAAAATATCTTTTCAGTGGTATTGATCCATTGCTCAGTAACTAGTGGATCAACAGATCCACTGAAGGAAGGTGGATGTTGCCTCATAATTGACTGAACAAAATGTTATTCCCTTATTTTCTCATTTATAAGATCAATATGATTCATGGCTTGAGAATTTTGTGTGAGCATAATAATTAGATTTTATATTCTAGCTCCCATAACGTTTGGATGATCAGGAGTACATCATTTTATTTTCTACCGTACTCAAAAATTAACACAGTAACTTTAGGTTCCATCCATTGACTAAAACCAAAAAACATTGTGTAAGCAATAATAATCATAGTGGAAAACCATATAAGCATGAAAAATCACTTATCAGATGTCTAAATCATGAAACATTATTTTTAATATATGACACCTTAGGTTTATCTTAGGTTATTCATAGTCATTATCTATTTAAATCCATCATGATGGTTCATAAATATTTTGTGAATTTATAAAGCATATCCCCCAGGAGTGTCAGACCAGGTGTGTAGAAAGTCCCATTTTCATGCCCCAGGTGATGATTGAGTCTAGATAAATTCACCCTTGTCAGAGTTATTAACCCTATGTACCTCTGTGCTAGAGCCACATACACTTGTAGTATCTAGACATGGATGAAATTTCTTGGAAACCACTCGCTCTATCCTTTAAAAAAATTCCAAGACATTTTACTATACTTTGACTCATCCTATCCTTAGACATATCCTTAGGGATTTCTCGAAATATTTCTTATCCTAGTTTCCAAAGCTTAAATAAACCATTATCTAATACCAACAGTAAAGACCCAAACTTATCATATTTAAATATTACATATTATTATACAAATATTCATTACATAACATAATGATCCACACCATAATCATTTAGGTTTAATGCCTTTGGAAACATGGACACATAAACACCTGGTCCATAAGTAAGCTATGTTATATCACACTAAGTTCTTCATAACTAGAACCCTCCTTAGATATATAATAAAAAATAACTTTCTTCATATCTTGGGGAAAGGAAACATAATAAATGGTGAGATTAGATTCTTAGTAAGGGTAAACAAGGGATATATCAATATAACATGAGCATATGGTTATGAGAACATGGGAATAATATATAAAAACTATAACCTACATACCATAGATCATAAACACGAGTCATGTCATAAATATTTCCATTTTATAAGGCATGAATCATAATATAATCAAAGAACATGAACTATGAGATAATAAAATTAGAATAAGACATAGATTTGTGGAATATAAATAATCATAGAAAATATTATGTCAATCTACCCAAAAATACATTCATAACTTGTTAGGTTTGGGATAACTACACATTTACTTGCTTTAGTCTTGAGATAACCTTCCATGTACCCTATTTTGGGCTTAGTATAACCTCCCTTATACTATATTTTGGCCTTGGGATAACCTCCCATGTACCCATTGATCTTATATAACATTAATCATTACCCAATTCATTGGAGGGTGATATAGGTCTCACCCATAAAATAATGAAAATAATATATACATGTACCAAAATATCATAAAAAATTCATCATATTAGAACCCAAGAAAAGAAATAGGTTTTATAAAAATTTCATCATAATATAACATGTGTAAAATAATCAGGTTTCATAATTCTTTTACAATTTCATCATAGAATAACTTGTGAAAAAGAAGTAGGCTTCATAAGCATTTTATCATGGAATAACCCATGAATGATAAATGGGTTTCATAAAAATCATTTCATCATAAACATAAATTTTTTAGATAAATTATAATAATGGTATCCTTGGACAATATCACTAGTAAATCATAAGTAACACCAAAGGATATCATCTTAGATGGAAAATGATTGTGAAATACCACTTGAAACATTTTTGGAGGAAAATAAACTTTCAACTTTGATTTTTTTTAAAACACAAAACATTTTAAAAATACCTTTAATTGAAAGTAACATTAAAAAATTATAATCTAATAATACAAATTTTTTTCATGATGGTGGTAAATTCCGTTCATTCCATTAACGTTAAAATAAATATTCCTTTCATATTTTTAATAAGATTAAAACAGGTCTTGTTTGAAAAATGATATAAATATTCCTTCCAAAACATTTGTAAAAAGTTAAACATGGGTAAAAATTTATTTAATAAATCATCTGGATAATTTAAAAAAAATTGAAAACATTTTTAGAAAACATGCTTTTGGAAGAAAAAGGGTTTTTAACCGAAGAGAGAAATAAAGATGATTTTTATTAAAAAAATATTTTGGTATCTTGAGTGCATGAAGAGAGGAAAATGAAAGTAAAACATTTATTCTCTTAAAATAAACATATGATAATAATTTTCACGAGTTTATTTAGAGTTTTACATAATATTTCATCATCATAATAATAAATATAAACAATCCTGATAAATGATTAGATTGTATCATAAAACCCTTAGCACTTTGGCAACATTGAATTGTATGCCCCATTAAAGAACAAAATAAAATGAAAATTTTAATATGACAAAAATAATTAGATTCATTATATAACATGTAAAAGGGATAGTATATAAACATGATAGAAGAATATAGGTGAATAACATAACCTATGTCCCAAAGAAGGCAATTTGAAATAAAAATACCTTACCTTAAGTCTCAAATTCCTTCATACACATTCAAACCACATATTTAATAAGTATAAGTTTATTATATATATGTTATAGAACCATAATTATATATATCATACCATATATGATTTACTTTGACCTTTTATTATGTATTTATCAACAATTCCTTTTTTAAAAGCACATTTTGGGTAATAACTACTTTGTTTTTCATGTATGTTTTGATTTTTTATTTTTGTTCCTCTTACTTTGATCATGGTTAAATCACCTTCAAAATGATAAAAATTATATAATTATAATATATATTCATTATATATGTATTTAGAGTAATCTATAAAAGTTAGAGATAGAAAATAAAATATATCAATCACGAAGATGATAGGTCGTACATACGCTTGAACATTATTTACATTTTCTTAACAGATCGAAAGAAATAAAGGTAAATAATATATAATAATTATAGAATCATTTTTATCTCATGTTTATCATATATTTTCATTAAAACCATCCTTATTACCTTCCATGTAAAGTGTGAATTAATCACATTACTTTGCGAAGTTGTAATCCACCATACACATAAGAGATGTTATCGTATTCCCAAAGAATGGAAAGTAAGGAGGTATATGTGATAAAATAATTAAATAAGTATAAAAATATCATATATATAATATATAAACATTTAATAAATCATTATATCTATCTATGATAGGTGGTGATGGAAAATGAATAATATTGGTTTGTGAGGTGGTAGTCTACCATACACAAGAATGATGATTTCATATGCCATTTGATGGAAGTGGAGATAATTGTAGGAATTGAACTTAGAATAAAAAAATATCAACATATATAATATACCAATGTTATTATATAAACATGGTTTAATAATAATTAAAGGAGGTTGAGGAAGAAATAAAATAAAACTCTCAGTTAGGGAAGTTACCTCATCTTCAGAAAACTTCTTTTGGTTTGCACAAAAAGGATTCTTATTATAAATTTATGGTAAAAATAAGAATAATAGAATAATATGAGAGTATAAATAAGTTATTTGGTTAGTTATTATCCTAAACAAAGGTTTTTTTAAGTGGTAATGTGATAGAAGATGGTGTGGCCTTTTATAAGTGAGGTAAGTGACATACTTGTATTTTTTGAAAAGGAAAACGTGTACCCATGTTTTTCACATTCCAAAATTCTCAAAAATATTCCATTATAAAAACTAGAATATATTAGCTCAATATATGGATATCTAATGGGTGTTGGATAATTTTTGGGTCATTTTTAAGCCTTATTTTTTTTACTTTAACCCCTGATAAACACATTTTTACCTTAAGCACCACAATGAATTTTTTACTTTTTTTACTATTAATTATGGTAAAAAAATTTACTTGAATTTATTAGATAATATAAATTATTCTAATTCAAAATATGGAATCCATTTTTTCAAATTACATTTATATAAGTGGTAAAATTTAATTAAAAATTAACCCCCCATACATGGCGAGAAAGCGATTTTCCAAAGAGAAAATGTTAAAATGTTTACAAAATTTTATATTAAAATTAAATATGAAATCGATTCCAATGACCTAAATTAGATTAATATATATATAATTGAAATAATTTTACTTTTAAAAATATTTTTTCAAAAAATAAAACTTATAAAATCTTTAAATGAAAAGGCAATTTTAATAAAAACCTGTACTTCTCACTATTTCGTGAAAAATTAACATTTTTTGAAATATTCTAAAAATTTACCCCAAGATTATTTTGACATTATGATTACAAAAATGTTTATTTTTTCTAATTAATTTTATAAAATGTGTCAAAAATTAATTTTATTATTTTTTACAAAAAATAAATAATCTATTATTTAATAAAATAGTATTTTTGAGACATATAAAGAATTTACAGAAAATTAAGTACTTTTTTTATCAGTATATTTTATTTATATAAAACCATTATGATTAATATTTAAAATTTGGTTATTAATATTCATATTTATAATTTTAATGGCTAGGTTATAATGGTTTCATTTAAATATTAATATTAATAATATATTGCGGTTTGTTAAAACTAAGTGTCGTGTATAATAGAAGCTAAATTTAGTGTTTCGTGTACTGAAATTTATTAAAGAAATTTAATTTATTTTTAAAAAATAATTCATAAAAACTCATGGTGTTACATATATAGACTCAAGGATCGATTATGCTCATTGTTTTTACTAGTGGGTTGAGTTGGGTTGATATAGTTGGCATGATAAAGTGACATGCTTAGGGACACTCCATCACTGGATGAAGTAGGTATTAATGGTATATGGTGTCAACATAGAACCTGAGAGATTATATATTTGTTTATTCATGTTCAATAGATATTTATTTATTCAAATAATATCAGATTCACATATCATTGCATTTACTATCTATTTATAGTACCACATTGGTGGTTACCTATTGAGTTATGTACTCACACCCTACTTGGTTGGACAATGCACTTGGGTACTTGAGAAGCCCTTTTTGCAGGACTAGGTTAGGATGAGGCCTGATATTTCTTGATCTATATGGATCAGTGTGGATGGGATTTGGAGATCAGGATAAGGTGAGGCTCAAGGACTATAATGGATCGACCTGTATTTTTATTGTGGTCGTTATTAATTAATTTATTTTTCATTTTTATATGTGATTGACCTAGTGATGGTTGTTTTTATGCTATAATGTTAATTTGAGTCTCTATGTATCATTTCATTTATTATTTATGATCCTTTTTTATTTCTTCTCTATGCTCTATTGGATGTGTATGGATGATGTTTAGTTATTTTATATTTTGTTACAAAATCTGATACTGAGGGAATAGTCTCATCATAATACTACCCTAGACCCCCAATATTGGTTGGAAACCTCTTTCACATGAGGAGGAATGCCTGAGGTCACATAGATCCACCAATATAGTTAACATTCATAGTGATTTGGTCTAGGATGTTACATTCATATTAACTTAATGAACACACTCTACTATTTGTGTGAACATATTCTTTTAAGATGGATATGTTTGTATAGTGCACTCAACAACCACTATGTACACCACAAACCTCTTTCATCATAGGTAAAAGAGATAAAAAATAAGAATCTAACAATTATATAACAGTAGTGAGGATAGCTTCTTTCACTAGCTGGTAATCCTTGAATTAACCCATAGTAGATATAAAACATTAAGAATGAATGTGAAAAGACTTGGTTTTAAACACTGGATTACTCCCTTGGGATATTCCTTGGGTTATTTACTCATGAACATGAGTAAAAAAGATCAAAATGGATATTGGAAGAGAGATAAATGATTGAGAGAGAAAGAAAACTTGAATTAAAATATTATTATACAATTATAGAAAAATAAATTAAAACTATAGATGAAAACTAAAAAATCACTTTCAATTAGATCTTTAGTATAGTATGCAAGACCTTTAGTAAAAGAGGCCACCTCTTATTTATAGGCTTTAATATTTCCTTATTCTTATTCATGGAGAAATCCCCCAAAAAATTCTCTCTTTTTAATTCCAAAAATTTTCCTTATTACCCTACTATCTTCCTTAATTCTTGCAGGTTCCTAAGATCATGGAGGATCCTTTGTTTAAAATAATTTTTATTGTGAAAAAACCATAGACCCTTATTTCATCTTTTACTATATCATGGAACTAGATAATTTATTATTAAAAATTTATAGTTCTCACATGAAAGTAAACATTCATATTTTCCATGTGGAACATCCTTCTATAGTGTGGAATTATTTATCAACCCTTTCACAGGTCTAAAAATCCTTCATGTAGCCTTTAAGATGTTTGAGTAACCTTTATGAATCCCCTGATGACCTTTACATAGGTCTTGGAGTGCAGAATCTACTCTTATGTTTCCTAAAAAAAATCTATGGTGATCTTTACAAAACCTCATGTGAACTTTATGTAGGTAGTTATACTTGAAGATTACTTTTACACATCTCAACCCAATAGATCAGTTGTGAGGATCAAGTGAATGGATCTACTATTAGTTTTAAGTGACCAAATGATAGAGAAGTGATGATCAATCCAGAAAGGAAGAATTGGTCAGTTTTCTTCTTATATAAGATCATGAATAAACATGATCAATTGATCACTTCATGTGGAATATATTCACATGGTCGATGGATTAACTATGTGGTTCAACCTACAGTTAGTTGGGAACTTCTTCTTTTAGTTGGTTGAGAACAAACATGGTTGATCAATCACTTAATGTGATATATATTCACACAATTGATTGATCAACCATGCAGTTCAACATGCAGTCATTTGGGAACTTATTCTTTCAATTAATCGGTCAAACGTATGATAGAAAAGTGACTGCATGAAAGTTTCAATTTTCCATTAATTAAGGACTTTGTTAAATTTCAAACCAAAACCAATTATTAGTAACAATTAAAAAATTATAAGATTAACATAAAAATTATTTTATTTCTTCATATTTCCTTCAATTAACTTAAAAAAAATCAAAATTCTAAAGATTAAATTTAATATTTATTCAAATGATTCCAAAGATCAAGTAAAATAATTAAAAACCAAGTTTTCATCTATTTTTACTCTAAATCTCAAAATATTCCTATAATATAAATTTGTGATAATTTCCCATTAAATGATTAATTGGTGGGATTAAAATAATTAAAATTCCAAGTAAAATATATGAAACTATTAAATATGTCAATTCCCTCACACTTAAAAATTTCTCTTAGAGAAATCATCCTATACCATGGTAAAACATGATTTCTCAATATACAATTGACCATACTTTTAAATTCAAACAACCAAAGAATTATCATGAATCATAAATGAATTTAATTATTTGTTTCCTCACTAAGAATAAAAATTCATTTAATCCCCTATTAATTCTCATGTGCATTTTTTTCTTACCTCCCCAATAATTTATCCCTCTTAACTCAAGGATTTTGAATTATAGATTTTCTCATTATTAAGAACATATATGATTTCTATATGCTTGACATACTCCTAAAATCTCTACTTCACAAAATCATAAAATTGTGTTAATCATGAAGGCTTTACCTGGGTTTTTCAACGGCTCAAGGATTAGTGGGATTGAAATTTAAAAAAGATGAGGCCAAATAAGGAGGCTTGTCTCGGAAATGAAGTAAAATGAATGAATCAATTTAAAATCAATAATGGGTCCTTAATCACTCTCATATTAGACATAGATGACCTCCAAAACCCTCTTGATTTTTTTGGGAAATCCACACCTTGTAATTTCATAATAAATGAGTAGAATTCTTCCCTCTTCCCCCCATTTATAAACTTGTTTCATCCTACATTCATATATGGATTTATCTTCAAAATCATATCTTTGGTGGGAAAGAGTAATCTTTTTGATCTTTAATTAGTTATGAACTCTTGGTTCATATTTAAATACAATTTTTGTTCATACTCACATCTTTATATCATGAATTTATTTCCATAACAAAAATAATAAAAAGTTCACAATAACTCACAAAATATTTCAATTTTTTTTTTCAAAGGAGCATAATTACCCCCCCACACTTGAGATCAACTATATTTATTCAATTAATTTATATAGAAGGTAGATATGAATTTTTGAATTGTAATGTGTATACCTAAAAAGGTTTTTCTTGGATACTAATGTATTATTAAAAATGGTGATATGTAATGGTAGACTTTAAATTTATAGTTCAATGTTATAATTGGGATTTTCAAAATGGCATATAAATTATTTTTAGAACATTTAATGAAATCTTATATATTTTAATAAATGGAAAATAAAAAGTTATTGATTTCATAGTATGATTCAATACTCTCAAGAAAATAAAAATAGAAAGAATATGTCAAAAAGTCTTAAAAACCTCTTGGGTTTTGGAAAAGTTCAATCAAGTTTAAAATTTAATCAAACTTAATTAAATACTAATTTTGAAAATAAAGAAGAAAAATTTAATTTTATAAATAATTTAAAACTTTTAGAAATTAAAATAAAATATTTTTGTAAAAAACATCAAGAGTGTCTTAATTTTTCCATAAATTTCAATATATCTAAAAGTTTCTAACCTAAAAAAAACTTGAAAAATAAAAAACAAAAAAGAAAACATGCATGTAATAAACAAGTTGGTACCACTCCCCCACACTTAGACTATCACTATCCCATTAATTTTGATAAAATATTATTTTATATTTGTATATATAATTTTTAATTAGACATGAAACAAATCAAATCATAAGATTAATACAAACTGGTTTATTTATAGGGTATCCTTGAATTAGTATCCTAAGTTCCATCTCTTGGAAACCTATCAGAAAATTAAGAAAATATAAGAAAAAAATTAAATAAAAATAATCAAAAATAAAAATAAAGGAAATAATAAAAGGGATAATTCCTAGTTTAATTACCATGTGGGCCCTAAGATTTGACTTCCCTTAGAAGGTTTATAAAAGTTGTTATCCATTGTTATATGGTGGGCGGAGTTTGAGTGAGATAAAACCCCACATAACATTACTTACAGATTTAATTACTTTATAATATTTTTTAAGGTCCCCATGGATAGATTATACCAAGTATATCCCCTTATATATTATGTATAAATTCCCTAGAAAGGGTAATATAAAGTATGGGTCTTCATACTTCTCAGCTATTACTTTTATATCCTATTTTTCCTAAACCTATAGGTCTAGCTCAAAATTTGTTACATCGATAAATTTTTCAAAGGTAAAATAAGTAAAATATTATATTTTAATGAAATTAAAACATGAAAAATTTATATAAAAAATCTTACCCTTATAAGTGCACAACTTTTGACTTAGTTTCTTTAAGAAAATTCACTTGAATTTCTTTATTTAATCCCTTAATTATATATTCAATTGGTTTAGGGAGCTTTAAATTTTTATCATTAAGTGGATTTTCTTATTATTATTTACTCTCAAAGGAAATACATTTCCTAAATGAATATGAAAATTTTAAACAAGGAGATTTAATACTTAAATAAATCTTAATAAAATCAAATTAAATTGAGTTTAGGAAAGGATTGACTCCCTAAGTTGGATCAAATTTAATTTCTTTGTAACGACCCTAACCCTAGTTGCCTGAAGTGGATGCCTTAATTAA
Organism: Viscum album; assembly: GCA_963277665.1. Lineage (NCBI taxonomy): Eukaryota > Viridiplantae > Streptophyta > Magnoliopsida > Santalales > Viscaceae > Viscum > Viscum album. The sequence continues at coordinate 1,589,430,089 of OY728143.1, read as the reverse complement.
ATTGTCATAGATACAAGTTTAAAATACCAAAGAAACAAAAAAGTTTATAAGTTTTAGAAAACAAGATTATATACATGACTCCAATTTTACATTGTGAATAAAAAATAAAATACAATACATAAGAAAATCTAGTAAACTATATCCTTTAAACTCATTTATAAATTTATTCATCATAACTCGGGGAAAGGGAAAAAAATAATGGTGTAATAAAATGATCAATAAGGGTTAATTACATTAGAATATATCAATAATGACAAATCATAATAAACACGTGAAGGTATATAACTGAAAATAAATTCCAAAAAAATATTTAGAAAAGGCATAATAAAATTTCAAGGTAAAATAACTGAAACACATGCCATTTAATCAATAAATTGATAATAAAATTCATCTATAGATAATTTCATAGAAAAAATATCATGGATAATAATAATAAATAAATTATAAATGATATAAATGATTAATTTTAGACACCATGTTCTCTAGGTACATGGTACCTTTACTATCAAGACCTTTCAAAGATGGTTTAAAACTTAACAGGTAAAAAACCATCTGATTTTTCCAACTAATTAATATCATGAGACTACCAATGCATCAAGGGGATTAATTTAAATAGTAACCAACCCATTTCATACCAGTATAAATCATTCATCATATATCGAATAAATCTATTTAACAATGTTCCTTATCAAATATTCATATCGAGTAGAGGAGACACATTTATCAATATTTTCCTAGTTAATCAAATAACTTTCAAAGTAAACATATCATGTAAAAATGGTATATAGTTTAGGAAATAATCATATAAATTAAACTAAAATATTTATATTTAAGTGGAATTTAATTTCTAATGAAAAATTATTATAATAAAGTGATTGTTTTAAGATAAAAATAACAATCACATAATAAAGTGATATTGTATAATAATTTCTACCACTTGGTAATTTTTAATTCAAATAACCTTATATGATATAATTAAAATTGAAACTTAAAATACAATGAATAATTAAATAATCATGATATTAAATGTATAAGGGCCATTATATACACCACATAAAAGTGAATTTGTTCACAATAACAAATAAGTCTCAATGGAATTTAAATTGAGATGGAATCCCTTATATTATGTTCCCTTTTGGTTGAAAACAATTTAAACTAATGTATAATGGTTTTAATCATGTTATTAAATTGTAAAATATCCATAATAATATTTATAATATCATATATTATTCTTTTATAATATCATATCACCTGCTTGTTAACAACCTTTCATTATTTTCATTATTTCGGGTGTTAATTGGCTTGTTGTTCAAGTATATTTTGGCTTTTTATTTTTTGTTTATTTTAATTATATCATGATTTAATAATATTAATAATTAAAAACATTATGTAAAAATAATATATATTTATTATATATTTATTTATATTAATCCATAAAATCTAGTGATAGGAAATGAAATTCACCAGTCATGGAGACGGTAGGCCATATGTACAAATGAACGCTGCTTCCATTTTCTTGTCGTATTAAAAGAAATATAATTAATTGATATATATGTATATTATAATTATATTATCATATTTATGTTATATATATCACATATTTTTATTAAACCCATTCTTAATACATTCCATGTAACTTATGAATGAATCACATCGCTTCACGAGGTGGTAGTCCACGCCGTACACATGAATGACGTTATCATATTCCCACAAAATGGAAACAATAAAGGTATGTGTTATATGATAATTATAGTGGTATAAATACATTATAAATATAATATATATCATATATAAACTATAAATCCATCATTATTACCAACCTTTAAAGGTGGTAATGGAAGAATGAACGACATCAGTTCGCGAGGCGGTAGTTTACCGTGCACAAGAAAAATGATTGTATGTCTCATTTGATGGAAGTGTGTGTGGTTTTAGGTAAAAAACATAACATAAAAATATATTATTATATTTCATATACTTATTTTATTATATAATCATGATATAAAAATAATCTAAGGGGTTTTAGGAGAAAATAAAACTAAAACATTCATTAATGAAAGTTACCTCTTATTTGGGTATCTACTTTTGGTTTACAATAAATCCTTCCTTGGTTAGATTTATAACCAATATAATGCTTCTAGGATGCGTTTATAGAAGTTTTAAAGTGATTAGGTAGTGGGATGGATGAGAAAAATGGATTTGGATATGTGAATAAGTGAGGGGAGTTAGTTCCCTTTTATAGTGTAGGAGGAGTGACATTCTTGTAAATACCTAAAAGTAAAAACTATTGGGAGGTCTAAATTACCTCATGTAACTCCAATAATGAACCATTATTGATCCAATAGGGTATATGGTAGAAATATTTCCATAAAATATATTTTGGACAAGTTTTGATTCATTTACACACCTTATCTTTAAATATTAACTACTAAGTAAACTCATTTTTACCTTAATTACTATGATTAAAATTAATTGTTTTCGCTAATCACTTTGGTAAAAAATCAAGTTGACATTATTAGACATTAAAAATTATTCTTATTTTAAATATGGAATCAATTTTTTGAAACTAAAATAATAGGAGTGGTAGAAATTAATTTAAAATTAATCATAGAGATGGAATGAGAAAGAGGGTTTTAAAAGTGAAAATGTTCAAAAGTTTATTAAGTTTTTATATCTAAATTCAATATAAAAATGATTCTAATGACCTATATTATATTAGTATATGTATAATTGATATAATTTTAGAATATAATTTAACACTATAAGTTATTTAGATGAAAATTTATTTTTCAATTAAAATTTAGTATTTTCACTATTCATAAAAAATGAAACTTCTCAAAAAAATACCAAAAATTCACCCTAATATTATTTCGAAAAGCACGCCATTAAAAGGAAAAAATATCTTTATAAAAATATAGTTTTTTATGTATAAAATTAATTTTTTTATTATCTTATGCCTATCAAATCTATTAGATAAATTTTAAAATATTTGATTGAATATATAACATATAAATTTCGTTAAGATCATACAATAATGGTAATTAATTTAATTTATTAATATTATACACCTTCAGTGCATAAAAATAGTTTTTTTATAAAAACATTTCATTTATATTAAAATGTTTAAATAATTTTTAACCAATGAATTCGACCATATATTTTTATAAGATAATTAATCCTACCTATAACTATAAATTTAACAGCCATGAGATAATTGTAATTTTAAATAATAATATTAATAGTATTCCATAAAAATCAGTCTTTTGTATAACGCAAGTCATCGAAGAAATTCATTGTTGTGTGCATTTCAAGATAACTCAATATTGTATTCAATGCACGATATCAATAAAATTAAACTTATTTTAAAAGAAATATATTGAAATGTCTTGGGGTCTTACATTATTCACTGCTGCAAAAATTTCATCCTCAAAATTTCATGGATATTACCTTCTAAACAGATGAAGGTGATTCTTCTTCATAATATCCTATGGTTTCTATGTTGCTTCCTCCATTTTGTGATTCCTCTAGAGTAACTTTACTAAATGATTCATACAATTCCTCTATACTTTCTCTCTATTATTATTAATCTAGATGGGTTATTCATAATAAGATAGATTAGGTTCCAACTATATTTTGTCATAGGTGAGAATATGTATTGGGTCTGGCATGCCCTTTCTAAAAAAATATGTAAAACACATCGTTTACTTTTTATAGATTTTTGGCATTTCAAAACAATAAGAAAAAACTCCAATTGTTTTTAAAATTTTAAAAGGGTACGATATACTTGGGGCTTAGATTCCCTTTCTTACCAAACCTTACAACACACTTCCATGGAGATAATTTTAAGAAAACATGATATCCCACTTGGAATTCCAAATATTTTCTCAGATTATTGGCATAAATATTTTTAATAATTTGAACTTCTTTAATGTGAGTCATAATATCCTTTACCTTTGTTGTTGTCTCTTCAAAAATTTACGATCCTATAAGTTTCCTTTCACTAAATTCATCCCAAAAAGTTGGAGTGTGACATCTCTTTCCATATAATACTTCATACGGTGTAATTTTAATACTTGAATGGAAAATATTGTTATAGGAAAACTCTACCAAAGGTAAATACTGATCCCACATACCTTGAAAGTTGAGTGATCATGACCTCAACATGCCTTAAATTATTTATATTATTCATTTGGACAATCAATTAGTTTGAAGATGGTAGGCAGTGATCAAATGAAGCTCAGTATCAAGAGACTTCTCAATAATATTCTAGAATTTTGATGTAATGGAAAGATCTATATTGGAAAAAATTTATATAGGTGTTCCATAAAGTCTTACAACATAATTAATATATAGCCTTGTGATATGATCAAGAGATAAATATTCTCTTATAGTGAGTAATTGTGCAGATTTCGTAAGGTGATCAACAATAATCCATATTGTATTAATCTTTCTAGGAGTCTTTTTTAGTCCCATGAGAAAGTCTATCATAATGTCATACCACTTCCACAAAGTAATAGGAATAGGCTGTATGAATCCTATAGGATGATTACTTATAGCTTTCATTTTTTGAAAAACCAAAAATATGGACACATAATCAGCAATTTCCCACTTCATGTTATCCCACCAAAAATGTTCCTTAAAATACCTATACACATTTGTGATACCAGGGTGTATAGAAAAATTTGAGATATGATCATTATAAAATAATTCTATTTTTATCTTAGATATATATGGAACACATAATCTATTCCCAAATTTCAGAACACCGCCTTCACAAATAAAGTTTTCTAGTTTCCCATCATTCACAACTGTAATCTTCTTCTGAAAGTTCTCATCATCAGATTGAGAATTCTTTATCTTATCTATTAAATATGTGTTTTCAATCATTTGAAAAATTATTGATGTCTCCCCTTACTTAATAACTCCCATATCCATATTTATTATATCCATGAACATAGGATCCCTCTCAATCCTCATCTCAGTCAGAACTCTATGGTCCTTCTTATGCAATGCATATGTTACCTTATTTGCTTTTCTCAGGTGGTAGTGTATTGAGAAATCATGATATTTGAGTATATCTATCCATTTAATTTTTCTCATATTGAGATATTTTTGTGAAAATATGTATTTTATGATTTTATGATCCATGTATATCTCGTATCTTTCACCATAAAGATAATGACTCCATATATTCAAAGAAAAATATTATAGATACCAACTCAAGATCATGGGTAGGATAGTTTTGTTCAAGAGTCTTCAATTTCCATGATTTATATGAAATAAGTTTATCATTTCTCATTAATAAATATCCAATTCCCTTCTTTGATACATCACTATATATCACAAACTCATCACTTTCTGATGGTAGAGTCAAAATCAGAGCATTGAAAAATATCCTCTTTAGTTCATCAAAGCATTCTTCACATTCCTTTATCTAAATGAACTTAACCCCTTTATGTGTAATATTGGTTAATGTTTTATCCAATTGAGAGAAAATATGAATTAATATTCGATAGTAACCTTCCAAACTAATGAAACTATGCACCTCAGTTATGTTCACTGGTGTGGGCCATTCTTTGAGTACCTTTGTATTTGTAGGATCAACTGAGATTCCATTTTTGGAGAAAATATGGCCAAGTAAAGAAACTTCATGAAGCCAAAAATCACTATTACTAAATTTACCATATAACTATTTCCTTATAAGAGTCTCAAGAATTATCTGGAAGTGATTCTTTATAGCACACCTATCGCGGGGTGTGGAAGAAAAAAATTTCTATAGTTTTTCCTAGTGCAGCACAACAGTTGACCAGGGTCGTCTCACTTGATGATCTTATAAGTTTGTTCACTCACTTATTTTAATTCACCTATGTCTACATGTTTTAGTTATTTTAATTATTTATCCAAGTAATGGAATTTTTTTTTGGGTTTGGTTTATTTTCTAAAATATTAAAATGACATGAAATATGAAAAATTAAACTAATCTATCATGAAAGGCTAATTATAATGAAACTTGGAAGGAAGAACTTGGTCTTAGGTTCAGTTTTGGGTTCAATCATTATTCTACTTTATTTATTTAAATATATTTTAATAATTCAGCTATGAAATCTAATGCATAAATCACTATCATTTTATTTGGAAATTATGAAATCTCAAATGCCTTAATAAATCTAAATTCCACCCACTCCTATAATAAAGGTTGATGAAACACCTTGGTTGAGGGTGTGGCATATTCCAGGACCTAGATAAATCGAATGTCGTTTCATCCATTGACCAGCTCAACTCCATCATGTGAAGAGCTAACCGATGAAGAGAGGGGAAAGAAATTAAACAAAATAATAGAAATATATTTTCGTTTCATGTCATGGGGGAAAATTTCCACACTTGGTAATGCCTCTCAAATCTACCATAAATATAACATAAACTTCAAGAAATAATTTATGAAAACCTTAACCTCCCCTGGGCCAAGCCTCGGGTTATCCTCCCATTATCGGGAGTAAGATATCACAATGGTGGAAATAGGTAAGAGAAGAGAATAAAAAAGAATAAAATTAAAGAAGAAGATAGATATGGAAGAATGAAATAAAATAAAATAAAATAAAAATATATTATATTTAGAAATAAATTTAAAATTAGAATAGAAAAATAAATGAAAATAAAAAGAATAATAAGAATGAGAAGAGTGAAATGGGTGGAACACAATTTTATAGAAAAAATACATGAATTAATTTTTTAAGAAAAGAAAATTTAAATTACAAAAAATAAAAATAAAACTAAAACTAAAATAAAAATAAAAATAAAACTAAAAAACTAAATAAATGCTGCATGGTCAGACTCCTCTAGTGCTGGGTTCCCTCCATGGGTGCTCAACTCTTTTATTTGGAAGTAATGACCACATTTTATAGACTTAGTGGGAGCCCCTTGAAATTATCTTAAAATCTTTATTTAAGTTCCCCAATACCTGGATATCATTTTAATGAGTAATATCAATTTTTTCCTAAGGATATTATGGTTTTGAGATTTTTAGTGGATCGAGTCCATAGGTAAACAAATGTGGATATCCTTCAGAGTATCTTCCTTCATGTTCATGGTTTCAAGGTGGTGCAGATGTGGCAGTGCATGGGATGTGGCGGTAATGAGGATTATAATAGCTTCAGGGGTGGTGGCCTCCCCTTCCTCCCATCTGACCTTAACAGTGGTCGGATTTGGCTCAAAATGGCATCATGATAGTCGTCTGAGCCACAATAGGTGGTCCATAATGGGGTTGAGGTGCGATAGTGTGAGATAACTCAAGATAGAGCTTCTATAGGGACGATCATGGAGGTTCTCGGGATGAAGCAACAATGGTCTGGTGGGGATGAAGGTGGAGAGGAGTGGAAATATGGGGTGTGTGAGGGAAAGTCATGAAAACTGGAGTGAAGTAGCACTATTTTTGTAAAAATATTAATAGTAACCCATTATTATATCATCCCACATCAAAATGGACAATAGGTGTGTGATTATTTAAATAACAATCCATGACTCTCCCATAAAAATAAAGTCACAAAAAGGTTAGAGGACCCACACCCTCCACTGTTCACATCCTCGTGTTGGAAATGACTTCCTCCCATCACTCTGTGGGTTTCAACACCATGGGATGACACTCCTCAAGCTTCATCCAAGATAAAATAACCCAGATATTTGATCTATACAGGCCCTGTATGGGCCTAACCCCCCCTGTGTTAAGCCTCATGTCCACTGGTATAGCCCTTCTGTGGGCCTACATATCCAGCTGACCTCTTGTGGGTTACTTATGTGGAATATGGGACCCTTTTTTGAGGGTGGACCCAATTGGCCAATTTTTTTTGGTAAAGTACTGAAAAACTTTACACCAAAAAAGTAAAAGTTTCAATGAATTACAAAAATAAAATTCAAAAAATCATTAATAAATTCTTAAAAAGATAAGTCACTAAAAATCATCTTTTAAGTTCATTTCAGTTATATATTAAGAAATTTCCATAAATTCATAAAATAATCACTTTCATGGGCATTAGTCACTAAAATACTTAAAAAATATTGATTTTTTTTAAAAATATGTATGAAATATGTGTGTATCAAATACCCCCACACTTAAACCATGGTTTTCCTTAAGCATAAAATCTCAACAATGAATTTATAGGGAACCAATGTTACCAATATTCAAATTCCAAAGTAATAAAATCCAAAAAATTTCAATGTTAAATAAAACATTCAAATTCCATAAAAATATCAATTAAATTTATCAATTTTCTAAGAAATAATAAAATCAAGTATTTTACTTTTCCCCATTTGAAAATGATTGTAATTTTACAATAATTTACTCAATCTCCTTAATTCATTATTATTAAACATTCTAAATCATGATTTACCTCACTTTAAAATCTTTTCACTCCTATATCATTATATAATTCACGTGGAGTTATGCTAATATCATGAGAACATTATCCTTATCTATAAAATTTTAAATGAAATTTTTTATCCACTTTGTAAATTAAAACATCACATAAAATCATGAGGGATTTTTAATCAAGGTTCATATGAATCTGAGGCTTAAGGTATGTAGGAATTGATATTTAAAAATTATGGCTCAAGGATGAGGTTTATCTCAATAAGTATTAATAATTATATCAAAAGTAAAATTTTATTGACATTATCACCTTGAATTTTTAACAACTCTAACTTCCCTAAAACTCAAACTAAATGTCATGATCAAATAAAGTATAATGAATGATTTGTGCACCCGATTTATTTTTTCACTACTTTTATACTATTTTTTCAAAGAAACTTTTTTTTTTCAAAATTTATTCTTTGAATAAACCTCACACCAAATATCTAACCACATATGATAAAAACTATTAGTTCTTTGATGGTGATTTTTAATTATTCTAAGTCACAACTCATTCTTATTTTTTTTCATTTTTTTCAAGAAGGGAAAAAGTGAAAGTACAATGTATGAATCAAATGAACTATATTTATTCCAAAATGTAACACCACCGCACTTCTTACTTATAATGTAAATCATCCATTTATTCATGAATCCATTCACACCATACTTTAACTTTAAAATATCAATAAAATATTAAGAGGAGGGTAGTAATGAATAAAAATGGCTTGAAACATGGATCGTTTCTAACAAGGTCATTCATGATTTCTATGGGTTAAATAGGGATTGATGTAAAGACGGTCTTTTAAGGATAATTTATTTTAAAAATATTCCTCAATAATTTTAAATATCATTTTTATACTCATAGATATGACAAGTTCAAATTCAAGTTCTAGTTGGTGACATGTCCCATGATCACTGAAAAAAATATGCTAAAGAACAAATAGGAAGTACTTGGTCTAGAAATCCTCTCAGAAATGAGAATATGATATTGGAAAATCAATCTTGTTATGAATAACAATAAAAAATAAACTCACATGAATTTTATAAATTCAAAAAATGAAAAATTCTAGTGAAATTTCATTTAAAAGAATCAAATAATTCCCTCAAATCATGAGTCCTCCTTTCAATATCCATGATTCAATTTAAGCATAAAATTCTCCATTTTACTCATTAAATTTCCTTAAAATTAAAATATAAAATATGGAATCACATTATTTATAATAAACTAATGTCTCCTAGATAAGTCAAGTAAAGCATAAATTCAAGCATGAATATGCAATTTCCAGTTTAAGTTCAAAACATGTTGTAACGACCCAAAATTTTGTCAATGAAAATTCCCTTCTTATAATTATGTTATATAGTATAAATAACAAAAAATCAAATATATAACAAAATATAAACTTTATAAATGAATAATGAAATAAATAATAATTATTTATAGATATTAAGGAACCCAAACCAATGGAATAGTAACATGGCCTATGGAATAGTAATGCGACCCTTATGAATAGTCACCAAACAATAGAATAGTAACCTCACCTATAAAATTATAAATAAAATTTATCCATATTATAAATGAAAATATGATATTATTATATCATAGTATAAGTAAATAAATGTTTTGAAAATGATAAATTTAGTGTTGGTATTTTTATAAAACATAAATGTTTATTTAGAATTTTATAATTAATCAACGATTTAAATGAAAATTTATTTTCATAAAATATATTGATAAATTGATATATTTTTGTCTTATGATTATAAAATAATTTCATGAGACCTTAAATAATTTTTCAAAGTGTTATAAAATTAGTTATAATTTTAAAATTGGTATTTTTTGAAAAAATAACAATTTTAATTAAAAATTAAATTACTCATATTTAGAAAATTATTTTTCTAAAATGGAGTTAATTTTTTAATTCCACACATCAAAAAATAGTTATAGTGATTTTTCTGGATTTTTCTAAAATAGTAGAATTTTTGATGAATAGTAAAATATGGCAATTTACGGTATATATACATTATAAGTTAAATACACTATTACTTAATTAATGGCTGATTAAAGAACCATAATATCAAAATATACTTCTCTATTTACCTTATTTATTCATTTAATCATCATTTTTTCTTGTCTTGAGCCAAAATAATAAACTAATGAATAAAATAACAAAAAAACACCACTCTCATCCACTATAAATACCACCCCTCACCACCTCTTCTTCTCACACCTATAAAGCCTTTAAGCTTGTCAATATTATGAATAAATCTATTAACAAGTCTCTATAACATGTCTATATGCCTTTGGTATTAATAAATGACCAAATTCAAGTGTCTCAAGGAGGTTCTCAAGGAGAAGAATTCAAGAGGTAAAAATCTCTTTCCTTTTATTTTAATTTCTTTCCAATTTATTTTCTTTTTTTATTATCTCCTCACATACACTTATAAAAGTAGTTGGTAACTATATTATCTCACATATACTATAATTTTATTATGTTAATGTAATAATCCATCACCATTTATTTCCCCTTGAATGTTTTTCTAAAAATAAAAACATCATCCGTGATGTGGTAATTTATCACATTCAAGGATGGAAAATTTTCAATTTCATTTACCGCCATCAAGGATGGTCATAAAAAATTGTATTATTAAACTAGATTATAATATATGTATTATAAATTATTTAATGTTCAATAACTAATATATATAGATAATATTAAATAATAAAATAAAACTAGTTCGTGATGATCGAGAAACCACCAAATTAATCTAAACGATTGTCATTAACATTTTATCTAATAATTCATCCTAATACCATATAAAAAATGATATATAAGAGAAAATAAAATTATTTAAGTTCATTAATAACATATAAGTTCAATTCTAGATATCTATTCCCATTTTACATGATCTTTCATACATGTATACAAGTGAACTGATCATAAAATCCAAGGAAACGAACACTCTCAAATAATGAAATTGAATCTTATAAATCATAAAAAGACCATAAATGAAATTAATAAAATTATAATAAATAAAAAATGTATAAAATGTTCTTAATTAATTAATTAATGGATTTAATTTTATCATCTAGGACATTAAGATCAAGTGCAGATCACTTTTGAACATAAGGTAAGAGATTCTTTCCGAACCTCCATTTTTCCTTCGGGTTACGCTTTCTCAATCTTGAACCCAATGTAAATATCATTTATTTTAATATAATTATTCTAAATTCCATGTAAATTTTCAAAAATCATGTATCCAGATCATTTCATCCTTTTATTTTAGGGATATACATGTTTTAAAAAGTTCCCTTCTTAATTCTTCTTGAATAGAAAACCCGATTAAAGGAAACTTCCCAATTTCTTACTAATTTTCAAGTGCACTCCAAAATAAATATTATGCAAACATTATTTTTCTAAAATCAATAATTTTAACATGAAAAAATATATTTGTTATTTTTTAGTTTTATACAAACAATTATGCCATTTCCATTTCAAATAATCTTGAAAATTTTCCTTCAAACCCAACTAAAATGTTTTATTTATAAAGTTTCTTAAACACTATTTTACAAGATTTCACTTTAGTTTTAAATCAATTATCATGATATATACCTATTTTAACTTATTAATTTCAATGTATGATTTAAATCCATCCTTTTATGGACACCATTATGATATTCCATTTTGTTATGCCTTTTGACATGATTATGATACCCAATTCTTTCCATGGGTAACCCTGATGTTTATAATTGATTAATTTTGTATGATTATTTATGTGGCACACATATTCATGAAAATTTTATTATGGATGTACCTAGATAGTGATCCAATTCATTAGGTAATTTTTAGTCTCATGATACTTCATGTGAAACAGTTTTGGCGGTTAGCCTTGAATCATGCTCCATGTGCAACATGATTGGTAGTTTTCCTTGACTCATGATCCTCCTTGTGAAATGAGCCTTGACTCATTATTATGTCATGTTTTATGTTTCTACCAAATTTTTATGATTCCATGATTATATGACCCCATGTTCTATAGGTTATAATTCCATTTTTTATTCATCTTCCATGCATTTTATGTCATCATGTTATGCCTTCTAACACACGTCTATGATTTTTTCTTATGTTTATTCCCTTACTAGGTGTTTTAGCTCATCCATTTTATTAATGTATTCCATAAGATATCCTATATAGATTTAGGAGCTTAGTGGATGTTATTAGATCTTATGTATGATTAAAATAAAGATGTTTTATTCTATTTCCATGTTTTCAGTTTTATGTACCTAATCATCTAAAGACACTAGACTTTACGATCCTTGATTGTATCTGATGGTTAATTATGCTTAAAATAATGTAATAATATGTGTAAAAGGATAGGGTATCTATTGTTGGTATCAGAGAAATTCCTAGTTATTTTTGGAGATTAGGACTAGATCACTTTAGAAATAACCCTATGGATAATTCTATCACCATGGATAACCAAGATTGAAACTTAGGGTATCAAAAGATAGGACATAATTTTCATTTACAAGTTTATACTTCTATGTTTAATGTTTTATTTTTTATATTATTATTAGATGAGTATTCAATCACCCTAATTTTACTTTACTTTTCTTATTTAATGGCTGGAAATAGAATAACTCGTACCAATAATCAAAGTAATGACTTTCCTAATGATATGAAAAATATGATGGGAACATGTGCTCAAAACTTCACGAAACTACTTGATAAATTGACTCAAGTTATGAATAATAACTTGAATCATGTGGAAAAACCTCCTCCTAAGAAATATAAAGTTTCGGTTGAATCCTTCATGCGGCAAAGGCTCCCATATTTAGTGGATATTATGATCCCATCATCACAGAACAGTGGATTAACTCCATTAAAAAGATATTATCTATCCTCTAATGCTCAGAATAAGAGAATGTTTTTCTAGTGGTCTATAATTTTAATGGGGAAGCTAATTAGTGGTGGAAACTAATCAGAAACATAAATTCCAAGGAATAAATTTATTCCATAGAATGGGAATATTTCAAGAAAATATCTTTCAATAAATATTTTCCCTAAACTCTTTATATTAAGAGGGAGAGGGAGTTCCTCAATCTAAAGTAAAAGGAATATGATTCTATTAGGTCATATGAGAAAAAATTATAATACTTTCATGATATGCCTTCAACATTGTTATAAACACCAAAATCAGGGTGGATATCTTCTTTAGAGGACTAATTCAAAGTTTATGAAAAGCATTGGAAATTTGAGACTTTTATAACTATTAAGAGTTAGTCCATTGTGTATTAAAAATTGAAATGAAGATCATAGACTCTCAATGGTCTCATGGGTCCTAAAATAAAAAGAGGAAAATGGTGTTTAATATGGGTTGATCAATAGATAAACCCCATCATGTAAGGAAAACCCAATATCCCATGTGTCAAATTGTGGGAAGAAGCATCCTAGGAACTATCTAAAGGGAACCTAGAAATGATTCCAATGTGGAAGAATGGGGAATCTAGCTAATAACTATGGAAGGGATATAAATAATCCCACTAATTTGAAATAATAAGGGAAGGTTTAGATCAACAATCATCTTATAGTGCAATGTTTCACCTTCAAAGAACATGGGAATTATGAAAACCATTGCCCTAAGCCAAGGGTTGTTGGAGGAAATCTACAACAACAACCTACAAGGTAGCAAGAAAGGGCATATTCTATCACTATTGCTAAGGTGGAGGCCGATAATGATGTGGTGACAGGTATGCTATTTATTCATTCAATAATAGAAAACATACTATTTGATTCTATTTCTACGCATTCTTTCATATCTTGAAAGTTTAGTAGAACTATCCCAACACCACCTCAAAATATGAAGGTTGAGTTATCTCTTAGAACAAAATATGGGGAAATTATTCCATACAATGTATATAAATCCTCCTAGATTATTTTTTATGGATTGAACCTCCTAAAAAATATTATTTTACTTATTTTTGCGGAGTTTGATGCTATATTGGGCATGGATTAGCTATATTTATACATAACCAACATTTATTGTAGGGAAAGGGAGATCACTCTTCACATGCCAAGGTATACTTAAATTCTTTATAAGTGTAATAAGGAGGATGAATCTCCATCAAAATAATTGTCTCAATTATTGATATTATTTACTTCTAAGGAATCACATCTGGCTCAAATTATTAAGACAAAGGAGAGAATCATGCTTGAAGACATGTCCATTGTGAGGGATTACACTGATGTGTTCCTCAAAGAGTTTCATGGACTTCCTCATGATTGAGATGTTGAGTTATCAATTAAACTTATTCCTGTATCTCTACCTATATCAAATAAACCTTATAAAGTGTCCACCATTGAAATGGAATAACAGAAGAAGCAGTTACAGAAGAATCTAAACAAGGGTTTTATACACCCAAGTTCTTCATCATGGGGCTCACTAGTCCTCTTTATAAAGAAAAAGGATGGATCAATACACCTTTTTATTAATTATTGTTATTCAATAAAATCATTATAACGAAAAATTATCCCCTTCTATAGATAGATGAATTGTTTGATCAACAACATGGGACCAATTATTTCTTTAAGGTGGAACTTCAGTCAGGATATCACCAAATAAAGGAGAAAAAGGAAGATTTTCCCAATCTACCTTTTGAATGAGTTATGGACACTATCTATTCATAGCGATTCTCTTTAGAATCACTAATGTTCCATAAATTTTCATGGATTTAATGAATATATTCTTTAGAGTTTACCTTGGAAACTTTGTGGTAGTCTTTATTGACGATATTATGATATACTCCAAGATAAATGAGGAACATGAGGAGAATTTTAATATTGCGCTAAATAATTTGCAAAGAGAGAACATATATGTAAAGTATAGTAAATACAAATTATGGATTAAATAAGTATCATTATTGCAACATGTAATCACCGATAAAGGAATATATATGGACCCTTCCAAGACAAAGGCAATCAAATATTTTCCCATGAAAACATATATAATGGAGATCCATAATTTCTTGGGTTTAGATGGGTATTACTAGTGATTTTTGAATAACATATCATGATTTTAAAACCCACTAACCAAGAAAACTTGGACAGGTGAAAAGTTTTTCTAGACCATTGAATGTGAAGACTGCTTTAAAGAGTTGAAAAAGAGGATTATCACTACACTAGTGATCACACTACCAATAAGTGGGAAAATATTTATGGTATACATCGATGATTCAAAGAAGGGGTTAGGATGTGTACTAATTCAAAATGAAAAAGGAATTGACAAAGACTCAAGTTAGTTGAAAATTCATGATCAAAACTATCCCACGTATGATCTAGAGTTGGAGGTTGTGATCTTTGTGTTGAAAATATGGCAACATTATCTATATGGGGAGAAGTGTGAAATATGTACTGATTATAAAATCCTCAAGTATATATTAAAAAAAAGGAGATTTATATGCACCAATGTAGATTGTTTGATCTCATCAAGGATTATGACTACTCAATACACTACCATACTGGTAAAGAAAATAAGGTGTCAAATGATCTAAGTTGAAAAGATCCCACATATTTGTTAATAATGAGAATTGAGAAGGATCAAATATTTTTATACCTTCAAAATATAGACATATGAATCATTAAGTAAGTAAAATTATAAATCCTTTCTCAAATTATTACTCAACTATCCCTCATGGAGAAAATAAAGGATGCTCAAATAAATGATGTAGAAATTCAGAAAAAGGTGGAAACTATCAAAAATGGGAAATCTTAAAAATTCCAAATGGATGAGGAAGGATACATGAGATTTGGGTCATGAAAATGTATACTATCCAATCCAGATGTAATGAAAGAGCTTCTGAATGAAAAAATATCTTAACCTTCTCTATTCACCCAGGGAGCACAAAGATGTATCAAGATCTCTAAGAAAACTATTGGTGGGACAATATGAAGAAAGATATTTCTGAATATACATAAAAGTTACTAGTATTTCAGAAAGTGAAGGATTAAATGAAAAATTCTAAATAGATGATGAAAATATTACCCATACCAATTTGGAAATGGGAAAACAACACCATGTACTTTGTCACCAGACATCCGAAGACATCCTGAGGAAATAATGTAATATGGGTTGTTGTGGATCATCTTACAAAGATAAATCACTTTATATCAATTAGAGAGGACTTCTCCCTATATCTACGTGAATGGATATAAATTATATAAGTGTTAAGGCTGCATGTAGTACCTCTATCAATTGTATCCAATCGAGATCTGAGATTCACCTCCATGTTCTGGAAAAGTCTCCAACATACTCTAAACACTAAGCTGAAATTCAGTATGGCCTATCATACTCAAACTGATAGCCAATTTGAGTGGACTATTCAGACACTAGAAGACATTTTCTATGAACTTAAAGTGAGAATGGGACTAACATATGCCTTTGTTAAAGTTCTTATATAATAATAGTTTCCACTTGAGCGTCCAAGTAGCTCTATATGAATCCGTCTACGGGAAAAGATGTAGAAAACTGATGTGCTAGGATGATATAACAAAATTTATCTTTATTTCATATCTAAACATGATTTATTATATAAAATCTAACCTAATACAACTCAAAATATCGAGATGTCTAGTGTATTTGGGGTTTAGGAACATTACATAATAACTTAAAACATGAAATACAACAAAATCTATATTGAAAACTTCTTTAGCAAGACCATAACATTACTTTGTACTTAACACTACATGAGATAACCTGAGGAGATACATAATAAAGGGGTGAACTATAAATCCCAGTATGTGAATAAACATGGAATAAAATGAGGATAATAACACATGTTGGAAAATTAATATCAATGAGGAAACAACTTAAAACAACCGCATCATAAACATAAGTCAAAGTTAAACAAAAAATAATTCATGGTGGATAAAATTCCCATAAAGGAATTAGGTAAACACCTATACCAACATGAAGTATCATGATACTAAACATTACCCAATTAATTGGAGCACTATCAGGGCACACCCTTCATAAACATATCAATCTCATGCTTAAGTGTGCCACATATATCATATAACTTGGATTCATTTAACATAATAATTTTATTAAATGATATATAAATTTGGAATACATAAATTTAAGTACCAAATCAATATTATTATGTGAATAAAGGTGAATACCACTGATAGATAAATGGGTATGGTATTCACTACACAATTATTTTGGCATGGTAAATCGTGGTGCAATTTCAAAAGTATAACATCATCATATAGAAATTCATAAAATGGGTTGATGAGAGAAAAAGGGATCTATCAAAAATTAGTCATGAAATGGACAATAATAGTTACATTTAAGGACATTCCCCAACATAAGTAATTGTAAATAGAAGGCGTAATATAATACAGGATCTTGAAGAAAAGAGGAGAAAGCAAAATAACCCTTACCAAATTTTGGCATGGTAACAGGTGTACGTAAAGGTTATTAAGAGTTATAAATGAGAGTGAAAGGGGATATTATAATTTTAATTGAAAGTGTACAATAAGTGTTATAGTTAAGAATGTATCCCAACATAATAAAATGGTAATTACAAAGGCATAACATAAATGAAGTGCTTGATTAAAAGAGGAGAGAAAGAACCCTTTACAGAATTTTGGCATAGTAATGCCTTAGTAAGGGTCCAAATGAGTGGGGATAAATGATACCTCATAAAAATAAAATAAATTTAACATTAAGATAATTATTTTAAACAAATGGAAATATAAACAATCTAAATTAATGAATGAATCTCAAAGAAGGTTCTTGAATTCAAGGGTGAGGTAAGAAATCCCTTACTTGGATGTGTGACCCCAAAGGATTGGGAGAGGCTTCTTGGGAGTTTGGGGGAACATTGGGAGTACTATGGGAAGTATAGGTAAGAGTTTGTATGATATTAAAGGATTTTTAATGAATAGAAATAGTAGTTTTTGTGGGTTTATATAGGAAAGGCATGTGATATCTTTATTATTTTGGTTTTGGACACTACATAATAAAATATTCACTACCACAAACCATTTCATGGTTTTTGTCAATGGTTTCTAGAAAAAGGGAGTGGTATAAATTATTTTATGAGGCCAATTTATGAAGATAATAAAATATTTCCCTTTCTTATGTGGAGGTGAGTCACACTTTTAGAGGAATGATTTTAAAATCTTAAAATATATTATAAGTCTTGGAGGATTCACTAAGGCTTTATAAAATAAATAAAATAAACATAAAATTATATTATTTTAAAGTAAAAAAATATATTTGTATGAGGTTACCTTTTATATAATTTATTACATCAATATTGAGATATTACGATGTCATAAAACACACAGTATATTTATACGGTATTTAATTTTTACCCAAAAATTCGATTGTCTCAGAAAATCATGAAAAATTTATCGTTGGATAATTTTGACATCCTGATTCTAAAAATAATATTCATTTTATCTAAATAATTTTCTTAATATGTTAAGTTTCACTTTTATGATAAAAACAGATATTTATTGAAAATGACTAGTTTTTGACAATAATAGTTTTCGAACCCTAATAAAAATTAAATTTAACTTCATAAAAATTATAAGATAATTTATATTAAAACAATTAATTTAATAATAATATTTTATTAAAATATTATTTATTAAAAAAAACCATTAATTAATTAAAATAACTTTCGTAATTTAATTTGAATATTAACGAACAATACTATTTGTGCTTTAAAAATCATTTACAAAGTAACAATAACAGGAAGAAAACATATTTATTATTATATAAAAAATAATGTACATAATATTATTTCTAGGGTCTTGATATATATCCCTTAATTATACAAGAATATTCCCTAAGAGTAAGGTGAGCGATGGTGGGGCTTTCATGTGGCTGTTCAGTGAACATGGTTTGAGTTGTAATCTCGACGAGCTTGAACTTATCCTGTAAATGATTTTGCTCATTCTTAAGTGGTTGGATATTGGATTGGGATTGGTATAGGAAAATTAATAGAAATGATATCTCCCTTAGAATCCCTGATAAATGGTATTTATAGGGTATGATTTACTAGGTGAGGCCATCACTTCATTTGTCTATTCCAAAAGGATTTGTTGAAGCCCTATATTTATACTAGCCATGTGATCACTGTTCAATGGCTATATTATCAATGGTAAAGATACTTAACGATCATTTAAAATAAAATTTGATATAATAAAATAAGTTCATGTATTTTATATAACCATAAGATATTTAATTAAATCAAAAAGGCAATTTTATTTATAAATTTTTGGGTCGTTACAGATAAAGTCGGTGAACATAAGCTACTAGGAACTGAAATGGTCAAAGAAATGGTAGAAAAGGTAAAAACCATTTAGCAGCATATCCGGGTATCCCAAAGTCAACAGAAGAGTTATGCAGACAATCATTGAAGAGACAAGTTGTTTAAGGTTAGAGACATGGTATTCCTCCACATATCTCCATGGAATAAGATCATGATATTTGGATAGAACGGAAAGCTAAGTACCAGGTATATTAGCCCCTTTGAGATTCTTGATCATGTCGGAGATGTGGCATATTGACTAGCACTTCCACCAGCCATATCTTAAGTACATGATGCATTCCACGTATCACTCTTAAGGAAGTACATATTGAATCCCTCACATGTACTGAATTTATAGGTGGTATAGCTGGAGAAGGATCTCTATTAGGAGGAGCAACCAATAAAGATCTTGGATCATAGAGATAAAATTCTACCTAACAAGACCACTAACCTGGTCAAAGTACTATGGCATAACCATAAGTATGAAGAGAAAACATGGGAACTAGAGGAATAAATGAAGGAGAAGTACCGTCACCTATTTTTCCCATAGTTTGTAAAAAAAATTTTGAGGGAGAAATTTCATAAGGGGGAAGAATGTAACAACCCAAAATTTTATCACTGAAGATTCCCTTCTTATAATTATGTTATATAGTATAAATCACATAAAATAACATATATAACACAATAAAAACTTTATAAATGAATAATTAATTAAATAATAAGTATTTATAGAAATTAAGGAACATAAACCAAAGGAATAGTAACATGACCAATATAATAGTAATGTGACCCTTAAGAATAGCAACCCAACCAATAGAATAGTAACCTCACCTATGAAATTATAAATAAAATTTTATCCATATTATAAATGATAATATTATATAATTATATCATAGTATAAGTAAATAAATGTTTTGAAAATGATAAATTAACTGTTGGTATTTTTATATAACATAAATGTTTATTTACAATTTTATAATTAATATAATAATTTAAAAGAAAATTTATTTTCCTAAAATATATTCATAAATTGATATTTTTTTGTCTTATGCTTATAACACAATTTTATGAGACCTTAATTAATTTTTCAAAGTGTTATAAAATCAGTTATAATTTTAAAATCAGTATTTTTTGAATAAATAATGATTTTAATTAAAAATTAAATTTCTAAAATTTAGAAAATTATTTTCAAAAAATTTATTTCATTTTTTAACTTTACACATTGAAAATTGTTAGGGTCAATTTTTGGTATTTTTCTAAAATAGATGAATTTTTGGTAAATAGTAAAATACAGTAATTTACGATATATATACATTATAAGTTAAATACCCTATTACTTGATTCATCGCTGATGTAAGAACTATAATATCAAAATTCTCTTCTATATTTACTGTATTTGGTAATTTAATCACCACTATTTCTTTTCTTGAGCCAAAATAATTAACTAATGAATGAAATAAAAAAAACACCCCTCTCCTCCACTATAAATAGCACCCCTCACCCCCTCTTCTATTCACACCTTTAAATCCTTAAAGATTATCCAAATTTTGGGGGAAAAAAATTCCCAACTATCTCCTACACATCTATGATCCTTTTTCCTCAATAAAAGAGCAAATTCAAGTGCCTCAAGGAGGTTCGCAAGGAGAAGAATTCAAGAGGTAAAAACCTCTTTCATTTTCTTTTAATTTCTTTCTAATTTCTTTTATTTTCTTATTCTCTCATCAGATCCCCTTATACAAGTGGCATGGTAAATATAATATCTCACATATACTATAATTTTATTATATTAATGGAATCATCCACCATCATTTCATTCACATCTTTTTTTTTTCTAAAAATAAAAACATCAACCATGTTGTGTTAATTTATCGCATTTAAGGATGATTAGTTTTCAATTTACATTACCGCATTCAAGGATGGTCATAAAACCATTTTATGTTTAAAAACAATTATAATATATTTATTACATCTTATTTAATTTTATGAAACTAGTATATATACATAATATTAAATAATAGAAGCAAAATAGTTCGTGATGATCAAGAAACTGCCAAATTAATCTAAATGATTATCATTAACATTTTATCTAATGATTCATTCTCATACTATATAACAAGATGATATATAAAAAAAAGTAAACTTATGGAAGTTAATTAATAAAATATAAATTTAATTATTTATATCTATTCCTATTTTACATGATATTTCATACATGTATACAAGTGAACTTATCATGAAAACCAAGGAAAAAAACTCTCGAGTGATGAAATTGAATATCATAACTCATCGAAAAGGCCATAAATGAACTTAATAAAATTATAATAAATAAAATATATGTATAAAAGGTTCTTAATTAATTAATTAATTGATTTAATTTTATCATCTAGTATATTAAGATCAAGTGCAGAACACTTTTAGACATAAGGTAAGGAATTCTCTCCAAACCTCCTATTTTTTTCAGGTTATGATTTATATCTCTTTGACTCAATGTAACTCTTTATTTTTATATAATTAATCTAAATTAAATTTAAAATTTTCAAACTTATGTATCCATATCATTTCATCCTTCTATTTTAGGGATATACATGTTTTAAAAAGGTTCCCTTCTCAATTCTTCCCGATAAGAAAGCTCAATTAAAGGGAACTTCCCAATTTTCAAGTGCACTCAATAATATATTTTAAGCCACCATTATTTTTATAAAACAAATAATTTTAACATGAAAAACTATCTTCATTTTTTTTGTTTTATACAGAAAATTATCCCTTTTCCATTTTAAATAATCTTGAATTTTTTTCCTTAAACTACACTAAAATGTTTTTTTTCTAAAGTTTCTTAAACACTCTTTTTACATGTTTTCACTTCAATTTGACATAAATTATCATGATATATGAATATTTTCCCTTATTAATGTCCATTTATAATTTAAATCCATTCTTTAATGGATTCTATTATTATATTCCCTTTTTTTATGACTTTTGACATAATTATGATACCCAATTCTTTCCATGGGTACACCTTATGTTTATGTTTGATTTATTATGTATGATTATTGATGTGGAACAAATATTTATGAAAATGTTATGATGGGTGCGACCAGATAGCACCTCTAATGCATTGGGTAATGTTTAGTCTAATGAGACGTCATGTTCAACGGTCTTGGTGGTCAACTTTGACTCATACTCTATGTGCAACGGTCTTGGTGGTTAGACTTGACTCATGATCCTCCATGTGAAATAAGCCTTGAATCATGATTATTCCATGTTTTATATTTCTTCCACATTTATATGATTACATTATTATATTATCCCATGTTCTATATGTTATTCTTCCATTTTTTTATTCACGTTCCATGCCTTTTTATGTCATCATGTTATGCCTTCTAACCCATGTGCTATGATTTATTCTTATGTTTATTCCCTTACTGGAAATTTTATATCACCCCTTTTGTTTATTTATTCCCCAAGTTATCCTATGTAGATGTAGGATCTCAATGTAAGTTAAGATCTCTATATGTATGATTAAAATAAGGATGTTTTATTCTATTTCTATGTTTTTAGTTTTATGTATCTAATCTTACAAAGACACTATAATTTACAATCCTTGTTTGTATTTTATGGTCAATTATTATTAAAATCATGTAATAATATGTGTAAAAGGAGAGGGTCACTATACATGTTGTAGGAAAAAATATAGAGAGTTTATAAGGTAAAAATTAAAAATGAACTCCCTTTCCAAATGAATATTTTGTACACTTACTTCACTATTTGGGACCTTCCTTATTCCATCATGAACCTACAAAAGAAAATTTATCAATTAATCACAACGATCATGCCATTTAATCTTATAAATAAAATAGGGAGTGGGATGCATGCTAGACTAATTCTTAAGACTGAAATTTAAATCTGAATTCCTAGAAAATAAGTAAATGGACAAGTCTTGTTATGATCCCCCAAGTGGGCCCTAAATTTTTACTTCATTTAGAGGGATTTACCAACTATTATCCATAGTATGATGGTGGTTGGAGCTTCTTGGATTTGAACCACCACATGTGGCTTTTCCCAGCTTGTGCTTCTTCCTTTCACAATTAAGTGCATCTTTCATGGATGGGGTGGGATGAATTATGGACCATCCTCTTCCTTGGATTATACTTGTGAAACCTCCTCCTTATTTTCTAGTTTTGTCTCAAAATTGTCTACATGAATTGAAAGATCAAAGGTAAAGTAATCATGTATTTTTTCTTGAATAAAATCTAAATTTGAAAAATCATACATATTCTCCATTTCATAATGAACAACCTCTATCTTGATTTCCTCAAGATCAACTACATCATTTTTATGGGATTACTCAAATGTATTTTCAGCAATGTTAGGGAGCTCCATGTGTTCCCCAAAAAGTGCATGTTATTCATTTTCTTCTAAGTCATGATAAGGATCGACCAAATATAAAAATTCAAAAAAATAAGGAGTAATAATCAAATTATATTGAATAATATTAGAAAATAAATAATTCAAATTAAGATCATCTCCCTAAGTTGTTTCTAGTTCAACCACTTATTCAGTGGTTAGTGCCTCTTGAATTTGGATCTCAGAAGATGGAGGCAGGTTGTCATGACCCATCCCAAAGGGGAATATACCATGACTCCCCAAGCCCGCCTCCAACAGACTAGAGGTTGGAGACTAGAATCAAATAGGAACATCAATAACATGCGAGGCCTTAACCTAAGTACACACACACACATCTCCAAGCCCATACAATGATGAAAATTAAAAACAACTAAATAAACATGCATACATACATCTAAATCCCACAACCAAAGTACATTAGTAATTAAAGGAAATTAAATAGATCCAAATACAATCCCACCAAAAAAGTTTTTTTAACACAATCCCAACCTGAAAGAAAATTGGGACTTCTGTTAGAATACTATAGGAACAAACCTCAGTTTTTCCGATATCACTACATCATCTGGTCCTAGTCCATTAAGGACTTTTTTGAAAGGTCTATCATCTTCAAAAGACACGACACATGCGGGAAAATACCATGCATGGGTGAGTATAACAATACTCAGTAGGACACTGTGAAACCACAAAGCATACAACAAAGGAAATACTATCATCTCTACAAAGGTATATGTCTACAACATGTATAAAAATAATATCTAGATATACTCATAAAAGACACATAGTTTAAAGGTAAGTCACAACCATAGTATACTAGCCTAGGATTCTATCTTGAAGATCCAAAAAGTATTAGTCTGGGAGAACAAACTCCTGAGTATAATAGTACTGATGATGCTTGCACTACTGGAAAACTAACCTATAACAATGGTTTGGAACTGTTGGTATAGGCCTCCAAACCGTTGGTATAGCCTATACCAATGGTTTGGAGAACCGTAGGCAAGTAAGCCGTTAGGATAGGTCTATACCAACGGTTTTTGGAAAACTGTTGGTATAGACCTATACCAACGATTTTGAAAACCGTTGGTATAATTAATATGAAAATCTATACCAATGGTTCCATAAAACCGTTGGTATATGTATTTCCAAAAAAAACATTCACTGGGACTTGATCCCAGGACCTCCAGTTTATCATTTAATGACCTAACCACTAACCTAACATGACTTTTGTGAACATAATTTCATAAATATATATTTTTATTATCATAATTATTTTAAATTTTGATTTATAGAATGTTCTGGTTAAGAAGTTTCGATAAAAAATCAAAGGACCTATACCAACGGTTTTGACAACCGTTGGTATAGGCCCCTGGAATCTGGGAAGTGATGTTGAAATATTGGGGACCATTACCAACGGTTGGGAAAAGTGGCCACAAAGTGGACTTTTC
Organism: Viscum album; assembly: GCA_963277665.1. Classification (NCBI taxonomy): domain Eukaryota; kingdom Viridiplantae; phylum Streptophyta; class Magnoliopsida; order Santalales; family Viscaceae; genus Viscum; species Viscum album. The sequence goes on along the minus strand of OY728143.1, from coordinate 1,589,404,522 downwards.
CCAACGGTTTGGCAAACCGTTGGGAAAACCTACTCTTTCCCAACGGTTTTGGCAAACCATTGAGAAAAGTGGCCACAAAGTGGGATTTTCCAACGGTTTGGCCAAACTATTGGGAAAGGGGGTATAGAAGTGTTGGGAAATGTCACATTTCTAGTAGTGTTGTCTGAGAGGTAATTCTCATCAAGTATTATCATTATAAGTACACACTAATAGTATTAAGAGAATATGATACACTGATGAGGATCACTCCCAAGGATATGGGGTGATACCAACAACTCAATCTAGATTAACCTACTAAGTATAGGATTTATGCGTATGTATTGTTGGTCATGATGATACTAAGAAATCCTCTTAAGGAAAATGGATGAATATAGGATCTCACTTTGGGACTCTTGATGGGATTATAACAACTCTATATAAGAAGTCCTACTTAAGGGTTCGTAGTCCTAGGAGTAGGAGATGATTCCATACTAGCCCTCAGGGAAAGGATAAGGGTAACACACCCTAATAAAACTTTTCAAAGATACACAGGACAAGTTTTTTAATACATGTATAATAAAGTACATGATGTACTGTAGGGGTCACATGCCATGTCCCTTGACCCTGGGTCCTGACCATGTGAATGGACCGTGTCTCTTTCCCATGTCTTTATAGAACTATACGACATGTAAGATACCCATATACTCTACCCATGTTCCAGTACAAAAATTTATCCCGTGAACATGTGACCATGTACCAGTAAATGTATTATCCCATGTACTTGTTCTAGGCTGTGTCCCTGAAGGGGAGTACACGACATGCTCCCTCCAACCAATGTACTCCACCCCATGTCCTTGTTCTTATGAGGTACACACCAAGTTCACTAGTGAGAGATCACAATCCATGTGACAGGGGTCACATTCCATGTGATACTTAATTTTCTACAAACCCTAGATGCTTCCATGAGGTACCCACATGACTTGTAATCTTGGATTACACATTGTGTGGATCAAGATTTTCCAGAATCCCAGATCTGCAATCCGTGCATCTTTTCTGCTGCTCTGGCCTCTGATACGACCACACCTCACCCATAAAATAATGAATCATGACCCAATGAACCTAGAAATCACCAATCAATAAATTTTGGGCCTTCTATCTTCTTAGGAAAACAGATTTATGCATATTTATTCATTGCACATTGAATAACATGAAAATCAAGTATCTATGTCACCTGATTCGTTGTTGTCTCCATTTTTGCACCACCATCGAATCATGAAAATCCTAGATCAATGATATCAGACCATTGATCCAAGAAATGAGTGTACAATGATCAATTGACTAGGATATGTTGAACCCTATGCCAAATCAAGAACACCCATGGTGGATGAAGAACCAGGGGATAAAAGCACAAGAACAGATGAGAAAAATGAACCTTAATCGATGTTTGTGTTGATTTCAATTCATTTTCATGATAATAAAAATGAAGAAATAAATAATTTCAAAGTAATTTTCCCAAAACCTAATTAATCTAACCCATATTCCAAGATGACTAAACCACAAATCAATCTGTTCATTGATTGATTCATTTTCATCATAGAAATAAATAATGGGGAATGAAAACAAAAAAAAAAATTCCCTAACTTTATTTGGATCAATCACTAATGAAGAAATATATAGTGTCATACTCATTTGCGAGATCCTTCGATCCTTTCTAGTTTCGATCGTCGATCCTTGATCTAATCATCATTCATCTTAGAGAAATCCTCCGAAGATCTATTCAACAGCTTTCCAATAGTTCCAAGGTTATATGTCTAACCATACGATTTATCCATAATATTATATTTAAATACATGTCAATTATTTCATCAAGAATTAAAATTAAAATAATTTATTAAATTATTTTATTCATTTCCGCATCCACGATGACTTTTCCACAAACAAAGCATGCTGACAAAGGTTAAGTCGCACCGAGGGTAAAAAATACCTTCTGAACTCAATGGTGCCATCCAATTTTTGATCATAGACTCCATTTAGAAGTTATTCCAATTTTTTTTATAAAAAATGTGCATGATTACTATTTAATATATTTCAAACATTTATTCCGGGCATACTGGGCCTTGAAATTGCATGCCATATTAGTACCTAGTCTTGAAAATAATCCATATAATATCCAAAAATAATACATGGTAAATCCAGGTCATTAAATTCTCCCCACCTTGGGGATTTACATCCTCTAAAAGCCAAAATAAGGGCTATACAAAGAGATATGGGTACTAAGAATGGATTTGAGCCTCCTACTACCATGTTATATCTTGAAGATTCCCATAACACCAATAGACACAAACTAAAGAAATTGATCATCTAAAAATAATACTCTCCTGCTGATCCTCAATATCTATTAGGTACTAAGCAAAGGTATATCCACCCTTTATGTCAAGATCAGCCCAGTCGATAATGTACAATTGTTCATGCACATACCTCCTCAAATGTGACACATAGAAGACTTCATGTACCTGGTATAGCTACAGAGTTAGATCTAAGTGGTACACCCCCTCTCAAACTCTATATAGTATCTATAAAGGGCCAATGAACCTCAGAGATAGCTTTCCTCCCTATATAAATCTTTGTAATCCATGATGAGGTAAAACCCATATAAACATATAGTCTTCTTCCTCAAACTATAAAGGAATCCTCTATATTTCCACATAATACTTTTGATAGCTATGTGTAGTCTTCATCCACTCCTGGATGGTCTTCACCTTCTTAGCAGTTTCTCTCACTAACTCTGGGCCCATGAGTGCTGACTCTCCTAGGCTAGTCCAGCAATGTGGTGACGTATAGGGTTTCCTATACAAATCCTTGAATGGTGTCATAATGATGGTGGAATGGTAACTATTATTGTATGAAAACCCTACCAGTGGTAAGTGATCCTAACAAATATGGAAAAAGTTCAACATACAAGCTCGTAGCTTGTCCTCCATAACCTGACTAGTCTGCTTAGTCAGGCCATCAATTTGGGGGTGAAACATTGTGCTAGAGCATAACTGAGTCCCCAAATCCTCCTGCAATACCTTCCAAAACTGAGACGTGAAGCAAGAATCATGGTCAGAAATGATCATCGATGGAACTCCATGGATCTAGATTATCTCCTGAATGTATAGGCATCCCAAGCTCTCTACTGAACTCTACTTCCAAATTTATGAGAAGTGGGCTAACATGGTGAGTTAGTATGCGATCACCCAGATAGAATTGTGGCCTTGGACTTATATGATAAGACCATTATTGTCACACCCATGACTTTTTTTTAATTAATTATTCATTTAATTTCCATTCCTGATTTATTTTGGGGGTTTACCACTCATTTTGTTGAAAATAGTGGGTTTTGAAAATTTGGGCCAAACCCTAAGCCCAAATCCAGATTTAAAAACAAATTTTGATTCTTCTATAACTCGTTCAATTTTTACTATTTTATACTAATTCCACTTCCCAATTGTCATACCCTAATATATTAAAATCACCATATCCCTTTGAACCACTTAGAAATCCCAAATCATGATGGATTTGGGTTTTTAATTAAGGTAATGGGCCTGCCCGTAAGCCCATTTCCTGCTTTAAATCATTTTTTTAAAATTTCAATATCTCATTTGTTTTTTTATTTTTTTTCGGTGATTCCACCTCCCACTCGAAGCCAAAAACCTCAGCCTCACTCCCTGTATCGCGTTTTCCTCTTTGGAGCTCAAATACCCCACGGAGTTGGATGATCTTTCTCAATCTTTCTCAAATCGACCAGATTTGATGAGGTGAAATGAATCTTTCATAACTCCTTCAATTTTCATCCTTTTCACCCCATTTCAGTCCCCAAATGACCTAATATGACTCCTTCGGACCTCCATATCAGTTTTGGGTACTTGGAGATTCATATATTGGTGGATTGGGGCTGATTTCTTCAAGATATTTCAAGTAAGGGAATTCCTTCTTGGTTCCTTCCATCCTCTTTTAGTTTTATTTCCTATTTCTTGAAGTTCCTCATGTCCAGAAGTTAGATTTAGATCCTAAGGTCTGATTTGGTATCTTTTGGGTCAATTTTTGGTGGTCTAGGTCTGGATTTATATTCCTTGTGGTGCGGCGGTGGTGCGCTTAAGGTTTCGCACCAAGTTTTGAGGGTTTCGACTCAAAAGGTAGGTGATTCCATGTGTAACCATTTTATGATGAGTTAGTTTGCTTGTTTTATTAATTTAGTATGTTTATAATCTGTCTTGTGTGGTTTGAAAACTGTTTTTGATGAATTTGGTTAAACATTTAATTTTTAGTTGTATTTTAGCTTGAAATTGGGTACTTTTCATGTGTGACTCTTGGGGTAATGTTTGGATTTAGTTTATAACATATGAAAGTGATTTATTAGTCTTGAAAGGGGCTACCAATTCTGTTTTGTTAATTCCTTATTATCATGTAGGCCTTGAAAAGAGGTTTTTTGAATGAGTTTAAGTTGTAAAACCGTGTTGTACTTTTTGAAGGAGATTTATGAAAACGTGTGTTTTTCATGTGTATCTTTGTGGTATTATTTGATGTATTTTTATAACATTTGGGGGTGATTTAATAATTGTTTTAGGGCTGAAAATTCTGTTTTGGATTGTTATTGTTATGATTTTGGTTTTGAATGAGGGGTTTGAAATGGGTTTAGAGTGCAAACAATGGTTATACCTCTTGGGTTTGTTTTATAAAAATTGAAAATGTTTTATTTTGTTAAAAAAAGTTGGGAAAGGGTGTATATGTACTGTTTGGGTGAGTGTGTTCACCTAATGTGGGTTTTTGAATGGTAAAGTGGTGATTTGAGATGTCAAACATTTTTAGAATGTTTTATAAATTGCCGAAATGTTTTACTAAATTGTGTTTTATGTGCGAAACACGGGTGTGGGATGTTTCGTGTGAGTTTATTGATAAAATGAATTGTGAAGGTGAGAAGGGTATTATGTGACATGTGTGTGGGATGTTTTGTGAGTTGAATAACTTTTAATGGTTTTATAAAATCGTTTAAAGGATTTGTGTAAGTGTTAAAGAAATGTGAAAAGTGTTGTAGGGAATTTTGGTGTGAGTTTGATTTCAAAATGCATTTGAATGAATAGTGGAATTTGTGACTTGTGTGATGTACATGGGGCTGTTTGGTTAATGTGTGATGTGGAATTGATATTTTCATGTGAAAACTATACTTCTTGGATTGTTGAACTTGTTTGAGCACAAAGGGAAAACCCGGGTATCTAGGTGGGTGGACGTGTACTAGTATGCTAGTGAATCCGTGGGGTTTGGCCTCAGTTTCACTTAGCAAGATTGACGCTTACAACTCTAACTAAACAATGATGATGATGATTGGGGACCACTAGGTTATGGGTATGATCCCTACTAGTGGCTCGTGCACGAGAACGGATATTTTTGTGTGTGGTTAATCTCACCGAGATACGAGGTACCTGGGACCCACAGCTAGTTAGTGCCTAGGGGTTATTTCCTATTACTTGTGCTCATTAGATCCTTTGTACTTACCGTCGGTATATGGTATTGTTGGCTGGAAAATTCAGTAGTTTTTTCATTTATTTTAAAATTATTTTTACTTTAAAATTATCTCACATGAAAACTGTTTTCATTTATTATTTCATCCTTTAGAAAATTGTAACTAGCATTTATTATTTACAAAACATGCAATGCTTTTTGTCATGAAATGTTTATCACATGGAATCTCATAGAGGTGGTATTTTACTGGGCTTTCTCTCACACCCTACTTACACCTTTGGGTGTAAGTAGACTTGCTTATTTTATGTCACAGGTTTGGGTACAGGTTTTATGCCTTTGGTTTGGGTTTTTAGCGGTCCATCGTGATGGAGTGTCGTGGAGATGGCTTGAGGGCGGTGCCTCTTTCCATGTGGAGGTTCTTGGGCTGTATTTTCTTGGGTTTGTACCTTTGTAATGGTCTTTAAATTTTTTTTAAAATTGTGTAATTCAGTTCTGAATTTTTGAAAAATATTATTTGGTTTAAAAAAAAAATCCAGATTCGTTTCGTTGGATTCTTTTGTCATTTTAAGTTTATAAACTCGGGTAATTCGTTCCCAATTATCATTTTATGATACCCGGGCACTTGTGCCAGCCCATGGGGATCGGGAACGCCCTTCGGGACTTGTCACGGTCTGGGTTTGGTGCCGGTTTTGGCGGCGTCCAGATTCAGTTCGTGACAAAATGGTATCAGAGGAGGTTCGCTCCATTGGAGTCATGTTATTTGGGAAATAGTCAGGATAGTCTAGAGTTAGGATTGTTGGGACATGGAATTCTAGTTATGGGTAGTGTGCTTGATCACCACACCTCATTTCCGGATTCAAGTCACCAGGGGAAGTTGGGATTTGTCTAGGTCTTTTGGTTTTCTTGGTTTGATGATGATTAGGGGAAATGAAAAGAGAGTAGGGTTAATGGTCTCAATGAGCTCGCAGGGTCTGGCAAGCCATGTGGAGCCGGGGATATTCCCTAGAACACTCTCTGTGACAGTGAAGTGATTGGAATATGGCCGCCAACCATATGTCCAAGTCACCCACTGAAACTAGTTTCCCCTCGCATTGTCTGGTGTTCTTTAGTTTTGAAATCTTGGAACTTTGGTTTTAAAGTGACTTGGTTTTAGGAAGTGTCATGTTTTTGTGAAATGATTTTCAAATAAATATGGAATGGTTTGATTTATGAAATGGCAGAACTGAATATTCAGAATTATTTTGAAATGGAAAATTGTGTTCTTACACCTCTTTTGAAAGCAAAAACTATATTTAAGTTGGTTTTAAAAAAGTGTTCCCATTAGAGTTTTCTAAACTATTAGAAGTTTTTTTAATGGGATGAGATGTTTTGAAATTGATGTAAATAAATTGAATGTGAGTTTTCATTGGAGTGATTGTGCCTTTCTGAAAAGTTTTTTTAATGCGGTAATTTGGGTTCGACCTCCTGGTTAGCGGTTTTGATAAGAATGATGTGTTGGTTGACCATTTTGGTTTTGAAAAGTTGAAAGAAATCAGTGCATTGACCTTTGGTATTTCCATGAGTGACCACATGCATGGGGTTATATGGGATGATAGATGTTTGATGGCATGACTGGATGAGTGCCTGGACGGATATGAGGAGGGTGCCTGGTGTGGCACAAAAACATGCATGTGTGAGGCCCATGGGGTACCATTGGTGGATACGCTCACCGCTGAACCATTTTTTCAGAAATGGTTTTAAAGAAAAACATGTTTTCTTGATGAATATTTTGGGACGGTTTTTATTATGGGTTTTTGAAAATGTTGATGTTGTGGGATGTTTTGAGTCCAAGAACCCCTCCTGTTCGAACTGTTTTTTTGGGTTTGTGTTTGGTTGGAAAGCTGGGTAAAAGGTCCGGTTAGTAGTATCCTATGATATATGTTTCGGGACACCATTAAGATGGTTCCATTAATGAGTTTGGATCTTTTTTGTTGCATGTTTTTACCAATGAACCAGCTTGGTTGGGTCCTTGGGTTCTCTCATTGGATAAGGTGCTCCCCCATTAAGATTTAGTGCACAACTGAAGGGCAACACAGATTGTTTTGCCATTGGAAAATCCTCCAGTTGATCAATGTAAGGAATATTTTCTTGAGATTTGTAGAATGATTCTACACCATTTACTTTCTTGGTTTTTTTTTCGGATCCTCTTGTTGCGTAAGACTGCTCGTGGATGGTTGAAAGAGACCTTAGTTTCTTAAGCTACCTAATTCGTCGAAGGTGAAGTTGTACAATATTATGTGAGTCTATTTTTTTCAAAACTATTTTTCCTTTTGGGAGATCTCGACATCCTCTATTTTAGAGGAATGTGTTTATATGTGTCCTTTATTTCTGTTGTTTCTCACCCTAAGAAGCAGGGTGTGATGTGAGTGCATCCTCTAAACCCTTATTTCAGTGAATTTAAAAGTTAGGGTAAAGTGAGTTCTGGAGTGTGTTATGTCTGGGTGAACCCATCTGGGATTACATGTAGTTGTTTGTATAATCATAAGAAGAAATTCTATTTGGGGGTTTCCAAATCCTAACTACGAGGCCGAAGATGCTTCAATCATTCCAGCTCCAGCCATAGGTCCCGGAGAGAAGCTGACACGTAGTCAGAGGAAATCCCAGGGCAGTTTTTAACCTTGAACAAATAAATGTTCTTAGTATGAGAGAAGAGAATAGTTTAAACTTTTGTTGTTATCATCTTACTTCATTTGTTCACGTTCGGTGGAAAGAGGTGGCGGGCCTCATCCCCATGTTATCTCCCAATGACTTTCTTTTCCCCTTTGGTTCCCTTTGGGTTTGGGGTAAAGGTTTTAGATATTTCTAGACATGTTGAGTGAACACTTATTAGTAACCATTCCCTAGAAAACCATGTAGGTATAAGGATCCACATGGTTAGCACATAGTTTCCCAAACTGTGCGGGCTAACCGTGTTGTTGTCCCAACTCTTTATGTTTTGGGGTTTTTCTATGCCGGCCCATATTGGTCAGTTAAGATGGATGGTTCTTATGGTGGGGAGAACCACTATGAGTCTCATGTATATTATTTTGAAAATTCCTAATGGGATTCTACCCATTGTACTGGGGAGTTTGTTCGGGGCTCCCCTGTTAGTGTCTTGATTCTTTCTCAGAAAAAAAAATTAAGTTGTCTCTTATGGTTGGGGAGCCCATTTGTGTATCCTTGTACCAGTAACTCACTTTTGTACTTGGTCTTGGATTAGATGTGGGTAGTCTCGTTCGGAGCTATATAACCACATACATCTTCCTTGAGTAAACGTTGGGATTGGAGATTTCCCAATTGTTTAGTTATATCAAGGTAAGTGTAACCTTGTTCGATGTTCTTGTTTGTTTGGGTAAATTTCTTGAGCCTTGTTCAGATAGTGTTTGAGGAGTTTTGTTTTAGGATAAATCTTGAATGTGATTGATAATTTCAGTAATGAGGTGTATGTTTTGGTTGTGAAGTATTTCTTCCTTAATTGATCATTGGAGGTGTTTTGACCTTTGGGGGCAAAGCTTAGCAAATGAGTCCATTTATGCCTTTCGGTTGGGTTTGGTTTTTGCTTTATCCGTGATGTGGCTTTCCGAGGGCGGAAAGTTTTATGGTGGGGAGAATTGTCACACCCATGACTTTTTTTTAATTCATTATTCATTTAATTTCCATTCCTGATTTATTTTGGGGGTTTACCACTCATTTTGTTGAAAATAGTGGGTTTTGAAAATTTGGGCCAAACCCTAAGCCCAAATCCAGATTTAAAAACAAATTTTGATTCTTCTATAACTCGTTCAATTTTTACTATTTTATACTCATTCCACTTTCCAATTGTCATACCCTAATATATTAAAATCACCATATCTCTTTGAACCACATAGAAATCCCAAATCATGATGGATTTGGGTTTTTAATTAAGGTAATGGGCCTGCCCGTAAGCCCATTTCCTACTTTAAATTATTTTTTTAAAATTTCAATATCTCATTTGTTTTTTTACTGTTTTTCGGTTATTCCACCTCCCACTCGAAGCCAAAAACCTCAGCCTCACTCCCTGTATCGCGTTTTCCTCTTTGGAGCTCAAATACCCCGCAGAGTTGGATGATCTTTCTCAATCTTTCTCAAATCGACCAGATTTGATGAGGTGAAATGAATCTTTCATAACTCCTTCAATTTTCATCCTTTTCACCCCATTTCAGTCCCCAAATGACCTAATATGACTCCTTCGGACCTCCATATCAGTTTTGGGTACTTGGAGATTCATATATTGGTGGATTGGGGCTGATTTCTTCAAGATATTTCAAGTAAGGGAATTCCTTCTTGGTTCCTTCCATCCTCTTTTAGTTTTATTTCCTATTTCTTGAAGTTCCTCATGTCCAGAAGTTAGAGTTAGATCCTAAGGTCTGATTTGGTATCTTTTGGGTCAATTTTTGGTGGTCTAGGTCTGGATTTATATACCTTGTGGTGCGGCGGTGGTGCGCTTAAGGTTTCACACCAAGTTTTGAGGGTTTCGACACAAAAGGTAGGTGATTCCATGTGTAACCATTTTATGATGAGTTAGTTTGCTTGTTTTATTAATTTAGTATGTTTATAATCTGTCTTGTGTGGTTTGAAAACTGTTTTTGATGAATTTGGTTAAACATTTAATTTTTAGTTGTATTTTAGCTTGAAATTGGGTACTTTTCATGTGTGACTCTTGGGGTAATGTTTGGATTTAGTTTATAACATATGAAAGTGATTTATTAGTCTTGAAAGGGGCTGCCAATTCTGTTTTGTTAATTCCTTATTATCATGTGGGCCTTGAAAAGAGGTTTTTTGAATGAGTTTAAGTTGTAAAACCGTGTTGTACTTTTTGAAGGAGATTTATGAAAATGTGTGTTTTTCATGTGTATCTTTGTGGTATTATTTGATGTATTTTTATAACATTTGGGGGTGCTTTAATAATTGTTTTAGGGCTGAAAATTATGTTTTGGATTGTTATTGTTATGATTTTGGTTTTGAATGAGGGGTTTGAAATGGGTTTAGAGTGCAAACAATGGTTATACCTCTTGGGTTTGTTTTATAAAAATTTCAAATGTTTTATTTTGTTAAAAAAAGTTGGGAAAGGGTGTATATGTACTGTTTGGGTGAGTGTGTTCACCTAATGTGGGTTTTTGAATGGTAAAGTGGTGATTTGAGATGTCAAACATTTTTAGAATGTTTTATAAATTGCCGAAATGTTTTACTAAATTGTGTTTTGTGTGCGAAACACGGGTGTGGGATGTTTCGTGTGAGTTTATTGATAAAATGAATTGTGAAGGTGAGAAGGGTATTATGTGACATGTGTGTGGGCTGTTTTGTGAGTTGAATAACTTTTAATGGTTTTATAAAATCGTTTAAAGGATTTGTGTAAGTGTTAAAGAAATGTGAAAAGTGTTGTAGGGAATTTTGGTGTGAGTTTGATTTCAAAATGCATTTGAATGAATAGTGGAATTTGTGACTTGTGTGATGTACATGGGGATGTTTGGTTAATGTGTGATGTGGAATTGATATTTTCATGTGAAAACTATACTTCTTGGATTGTTGAACTTGTTTGATCACAAAGGGAAAACCCGGGTATCTAGGTGGGTGGACGTGTACTAGTATGCTAGTGAATCCGTGGGGTTTGGCCTCAGTTTCACTTAGCAAGATTGATGCTTACAACTCTAACTAAACAATGATGATGATGATTGGGGACCACTAGGTTATGGGTATGATCCCTACTAGTGGCTCGTGCACGAGAACGGATATTTGTTTTTGTGGTTACTCTCACCGAGATACGAGGTACCTGGGACCCACAGCTAGTTAGTGCCTAGGGGTTATTTCCTATTACTTGTGCTCATTAGATCCTTTGTACTTACCGTCAGTATACGGTATTGTTGTCTGGAAAATTCAGTAGCTTTGTCATTTATTTTAAAATTGTTGTTCCTTTAAAATTATCTCACATGAAAACTGTTTTCATTTATTATTTCATCCTTTAGAAAATTGTAACTAGCATTTATTATTTACAAAACATGCAATGCTTTTTGTCATGAAATGTTTATCACATGGAATCCCATAGAGGTGGTATCCTACTGGGCTTTCTCTCACACCCTACTTACACCTTTGGGTGTAAGTAGACTTTCTTATTTTATGTCACAGGTTTGGGTACAGGTTTTATGCCTTTGGTTCGGGTTTTTAGCGGTCCATCGTGATGGAGTGTCGTGGAGATGGCTTGAGGGCGGTGCCTCTTTCCATGTGGAGGTTCTTGGGCTGTATTTTCTTGGGTTTGTACCTTTGTAATGGTCTTTAATTTTTTTTTTAAAATTGTGTAATTCAGTTCTGAATTTTTGAAAAAGATTATTTGGTTTAAAAAAAAAATCCAGATTCGTTTCATTGGATTCTTTTGTCGTTTTAAGTTTATAAACTCGGGTAATTTGTTCCCAATTATCATTTTATGATACCCGGGCACTTGTGCCAGCCCGTGGGGATCGGGAACGCCCTTCGGGACTTGTCACGGTCTGGGTTTGGTGCCGGTTTTGGCGGCGTCCAGATTCGGTTCGTGACAATTATGAACTCTATGGATATCCCATCCCACTTCCACTCTATAACATCAAGAAGTTAATACAAACCCATTGGAACTTGGTTCTCAGCCTTCACTTGTTGACAAGTAAGGTATCAGGAGACAAATTTTGCAACTCCTTTCTTCATCCCTAGAAACCAAAACTAACATCAGAGGTCCAAGTATATCTTTTCCATACCTAGATGTACCTCTAAATTATATTTATTAAATAATATTAGAACCACCTGCTACAATGTCACTGGTACTATCAAACATCCTTTGAAATGAATGGCATGCTCACCATGTTTAGAAAATCCATCAAAAACATCTCTAGTGAATATTTGAATATACAGGGAATCATAGTAAGTGTCCCCAAGTTATGCCTCCTTAACTTGTTGCACTAGTGGAGGGTTAATAACCATCTAATGAAGGTAAGCTACTCCATATCCATCCACAAAGGTTAACTGAAATGAGTCCAACTGCTCTGATGCTTTTCTCAACAACTATGAACAAGATATCTTGTTGAGAGCATCTGCCACTATGTTTTCCTTCCCAAGAGTATAGACAATCTCAAAGTTATAATCTTGATGGAACAATATCCATAAACTATATCTCAAGTTAAGATACTTATGAGATAATATATACTTGATACTATTGTGATAAAAATAGATGATAAACCGCTCGCCCATCAGGTGGTGTTGCCACATATTTAGTGCAAAAACTACTGTCGCTAATTCAAGATCATTGGTCATGTAGTCCTACTCATTTGGTCTCAACAAATTTTAACCATAGGAAATCACAACCTAAATCAAAATTAGAACACAACCAAGACCGATTCTTGATGCATCACAGAACACTATATACTCAACACCCTCCTCCGACAATCTCATGATGGGAGAGCCTATCAAAAACTATTTTAAATGGTGAAAATATTGTTGGAACTTCTCTGTTCACAAATAATTATTACCCTTTTGAGTCAAAGTTTTCATTGGTGTTGATATCCGGGAGAATGTAGGTATGAATATTCAGTAATTTCCTACCAATATAAGGAATCTCTGCACCTCTATCACGCTCTTGGGTGGCTCTGAAGATAACACTCCCTCGACCTTGGCTGGTTCCACTAGCACTCCATCTCATGAGATAACATGTCTCATAAAGTGGACCACATGAATCCAGAACTATAATTTCGAGATATTTCTATAAATCTTGCGCTCTTAGAGTACATCTAGAACTATCCTCAAGTTTCTCGCATGATTCTCCTCAGATGTTGAGTATACAATAATATCATCGATGAATACTACCACAAACCAGTCAAATAAAGGATGAAATATCCAGTTAATGAGACCCATGAACACTGATGGGGAATTATTTATACCAAAGGTCATCACCAAGTACTTATAGTGACTATAACGACATCTAAATTCTATCTTCATTATGTTTTCATCCTGTACTCGTATCTCGTGGTAGCCTGACCTGAGGTCAACCTTTGAGAACCATCAATCCCCTATCAACCAATCGAAGAGGTCATTGATCATTATTAGTGTATACGTGTTCTTCATAGTCACCTAGTTCAATTTCTGGTAGTCTACACATAACCTCAAGCTCCCATCCGCCTTCTGGGAAAACAAAACTAGGGCTGCCTAGGGTGAAACACTGGGCCTAAAAAAACCCTTCCTCTACAAGTCCTCCAACCGTACCCTCATCTCAAAAAGATATTAACAATCCATATGATATACTAGCATAGATATCAGTACTTTCATGGGGTGTATATCAATGTAGAATTTTATATCTTGGTGGGGAGGTTAGACTGGAACATCCTCAGGGAAGACTTACTCATAATCTAGCACAACTATAGGAAACTAGGAACTCATAACATCCACTACACCAAGGGTTAGTCTAGACAAATGATGAGTAATCTGATTTACCCTCCTATTCATGAGTCTATATTGTGCTTCATGGGTTTACGTTTCACTGATAAAGGAGAATCTAGTTCCGTCACTGCAGACACACCACATCATCGACCTGAAATAGTCAATCTGGGCATGAACTGTGGATAACCAGTCCATACTTAAGATGAATCATAAGGCCTAATCACTTCTACAAAGAGATCCCAATAGTAATTATTTCATCCAATAGTGAGGTCACACTGTCAGTATAAGTGTGTGATCACAGAGTCTTCTCTAGTAGGAGTCTTCAAGAGTAAGAGTCGAGCCAAGGGCTCAAACGAAATCTCTAAGTCTTGAACAAGGTACATGGAAATAAAGGAATTATTATCACCCATATCTATATGCACTGTACCTAAGTTAGAAAAGACATAGATTATTCCTCGAATCATTCCTAGAGCCTCTATCTTGTAAGCTTTGACCACCTACAACTATCCCCTCCCCTATCCCTCATCTTCCTGAGCCTAGCGTAAACCACCTAGGGGTGGTGGTGGTAACAATTCAAAGCATTTACCACCTCCTACTACTCTCCCAAATCCTCTTCCACATCCTCCAACCTACAAAGCTGCCTAATAATACCACCACCTCTGCCTTAATAGACCATATATGGTTTCACTGTTAGTTATACAACAGGTCAGATAATTTTGGGCAAGATTTCCCCTACCATCACATAAGTAGTACTACCTATATCTGGGATGTGTGGACCCACCCCATGAGACCCAAACCATATATAATCTAACTTGGGACCTCCTACTAAAGTTTATGGAATTTCTAGGTCCCTGAGACTAATGTAGAATCCCTACTACTGAGGTATCTCCTCCTTTATGCCTGCCACTGGCGAACATTGGCTGTATCTGCTCAGCTAAGAAACTCTCTACCACCAAATCTCACTCAAGAACCCCAAGATAAGTAGTAATTAATAGATATATAAAAATGGATTATATTTATCTATGAAGACCTTTCTTGAAGGTCCGACCCCTGAAGAACTGGTTGCGAACTATATCCATAGAGTACCTGGAGAGATTGGTAAACCTCGATAAATACTCAGCTACTGTCGTGCTCCCCTATTGGAGCTATATAAGATCCTGGATATGTACATACCTCAGTGTAGTTGGTGAGAACTTATATATAAAAACTCACTCAAACTCTATCTACACAATATTTTCCTCATTATAAGACTAGTTCACTAACCCCCACCATCACCTAGATGAGCTGTGGAGAAGGATCGCTGTCAGGACCACCATCTGATCTATCGGTGTCCTGACTAGATGGAAAACTTAGGTCACCACCTCACGCTAGTACTTAGCCACCTATTGTTCAATATCACCTTAGAAACTAATGTGTATTTATCACTGAAACTCATGAAGTGTGCTTAGCCTGTGCACCTCATCTACTGGTACCGTGGGTACCACGTGCTTCTCTACAGGTGGCGGTATAGATGGTGCACCACCTAGAGGTAACATCTCAAGAGCTGGTCCCTGTATCAATGCCTCATCAATGAGGGGATCATCTGTGTGATCATGATGCTGAATCATAGCTGTAATATGTTGTAGAGGCATCATGAAAGTAAAAAATATATACCATGGTCAACGAGTTTATCTGGAGAGCTGACTCAAGAAGGACATGAAAATCACAACCCATTCCTATATGATGCACGTGCCATTATTTTCTCTGAAACCAATGTTCTCATGTACCGAGTCAAAAATTAGGTGATCAGAGTCCTAGTGTATGGATATTTTGGCCACCAAACCAACACTGGAGTCCCTCGCCTGAAATTAAAACTTGAAACACTTAACACTATTGACCTAAACCAATATCACAGACTCCAATACTAAAGTAAAAATAAATTCTCTAAAACCACTCTATCATGACCCTTCCCAAATGGGCCTATTATACAACTCCCCAAGACCACCTTCAATAGGATAGGGGTTGGAAACTAGCACTGAGTAGGTATATCACTGATATGGGAGGCCTTAGCCTAAGTACCTGTACACATGCACACATCTACAATCCTATAAAAATTTGAAAAGTAAAAAACAACTAAAAAATATGTAGGAATGCATTTAAATACCACCACCTGAGTATGATTGGAGGTAAAGGAAAGTAAAATGGGATAAATACACGGCCACAAAAAAATTTGCAACATAATTCTGACCTAAAAAAAACTAGGACTTCTATCAGAATACCATAGGAACACACCTCAGTTTTTCTGGTCTGACTAAGCACCGTCTTGTCTTGGTCCATCAAGGACTATATCAAAAGGTTGATTGTCTACACAAGACACAACATGTGAGGGAAAATCCCATGCATGAGTAAGTATAACAATACTCAATAGAACACTATCAAACAAAAAAACACACAAAAAAGGAAATACAGTCAGCTCTACATAGGTATATATCTATAACAGATATAAACAAGAATATCCAAATATACTCAACAAAGACACATAGTCTAGAGGTAAGTTATAGCTATATTATACCAACCTTGGATTCCATCTTGAATATCAACAAAGAACTCATCTAGGAGAACAAACTCCTGATTCTGATAACACAGATTACATCCATCTGAGAGGTAATGCTCGTCGGGTCTCTCCATTAGAATTACTCACTAATAGTATGAAGAGAATATGATGCACAAATGAGGATCACTCCCAATGCCATGGGGTGATAACAAAAACTCAATATGGTTTAACTCTCTAAGTATAGTATCACATCCCACATATTTTTGGTCACAACAATACTAATAACTCCACTCAGGGCATGACGATAAATAGAGGATGTCACTGTGGGCCTCTTAGAGGGATTCAAATGACTCTATCCAAAAAGTCATACTAAAGGGATCATAGTCCTAGGAGTAAGAGATGATTCCATAGAAACCCTCTAGGAAAGTATAAAGGGAAAAAACTCTAATGAAACCTATCTTGGATATAGAGGAAAAGGGTTCCAATCCATGTTTAATAAAGTAAAAAACATGTATTAGGGGTCACATGTCATGTCCCTTGACCTCTGGTCTTGCTTGTGTAAATGTCCTGTGTATCTTTCTCATGTTCATGTATAAGTACATGACATGTAGGCTACCCATGTAGTCTACCCGTGTGCCAGTACAAAAATTTATCCTGTGTACATGTGCCAGTGTACTGGTACATGACTTAGCCAGTGTACTTAGTACAATCCATGTCCGTATGGGGGAGTACACGGTGTGCTCCAACCCATGTACTCCACCCTGTGTCCATGTTCCTATGAAGTACACATTGAGTTCAATAGGGAGAGAACACAAGCCATGTGATAGGGGTCACACTCCATGTAATACTTAAGTTTATCCAAAACCCAAGCTGCCACTAGGAGGGACCCACACACTGTGTAATCCCTAATTACATGCCGTGTGGATCATGATTTTATAGAATCCCAGATCCGTGATCTGTATGTATTCTATGCTGCTCCGACCTCCGATCCATCCATGCCTCACCCAAAAAATCATGAATTAGGCCTTGAATAACCTATCAATCACTGATCAATAAATTTTAAGCCTTTGATCCTCTCAAGAAAATGTATTTATTCATCATTCTTCATTATGCGCTGAAGAACATGAAAATCGAGTGTCTATGTTGTCTAATTCACTGATACATCCATATTCACACCACCATCGTGTCATAAAGATCCCAAATATACACTATTGGATCATTGTGATAAGAAATAGGTGTCCAATGATCTATTGATTGAGATATATCAAACCCCAAGCCAAACGAATAACACTCATGGTGAATGAAGAAATGGGGGAGAAAAGCATAAGAATAGATGAGAGGAACGAACCTCGATCAATGATCATATAAATATCAATTAATTTACATGAGAACAAAAAAGAATAAATCAACAATTTCAAATCAATTCTCCCTAAACACGATTAATCTAACCCATACCACAATACGACCAAACCATAGATCAATCTGTTCATTGATTGATTCACATTCTTTGTAGAAGTCAAGAACGGGGAATGAAAACAAATAAAAAAACTAACCGAACTTGATTTGGATCAATCATTGATGATGAAATATGTGGTATAATAGTCATTGAAAAGATCCTTATATTCCATCCTATTTTATCTGTGAATCCTTGATCCAGTCACTATTCATATGAGAGAAATCCTCTGAATCTCTCTCCAATAGATTTCCAATGGTTCTAGGGTTATGCGGATAACCCTAGGATTTCTAAATAATAATATATTTAAATACATTTAAATCATCTCATCAATAATTAGAATTAAAATAATTTATTTAATTATTTTATTAATTTTCATGCTTGCAATGATTTTTTCACAAACAACTCGCACCATCCAAGGTTAAGTTGCACCTAGAGTAAAAATCGAATTCTAAACTCAACGGTGCCCTCATATTTCTAATCTGAGTCTCTGTTTAGAAGTTATTCCACTATTTTAGTAAAAATTAATTCACATTATATTTATTATATTTAATATATTTAAAACATTTATTCTAGGAACACCGGACCTCATAATCGCATGCCATATCAGTGTCTGATCTCAAAAAACAATCTATACAATATCCAAAAATAATATATAGAAAATCCGATTCATTGCACAAGTATTTAGGCTTCTCCATTTTTTTTCAAATTCCATCACTGGTGTGGATTATTCCTCCATGGATAGAGTGACATTCAATGTTATTAGATCTTCTACTTTTTTAGGGATAATAGATATCAAGTTATAGTTCATACTCATTCCTGAATTCTTCTAGACCTTGTTGATCTCACACATGAAGCTCAACAGGTAAGTTTTCCTCATCATGAATCCACTCTAGTTCATTATGATATTCTTAGATTTTGTTATTCTGATGGTTGGTCTGTGGTACTCCTCAATATTGGCCTCAAATTCTAGGATGTTCTAAAAAAATCCACGAAAGACCGGTGGCCCATATTCTAGTTTAGGTTTATGTTTATTTGATTATGATTGAAAATATGCAGTTATCCATTCCATTTTCCTCAAAAAATCATTTAGTGTGTCTCTCATCCCTTTGAATATGTCATGTAAATTATTATTGAAAATTGTTTCTTGATATTTCACTTGGTTATTCTCTTCAAAAATAGTGGTAGAAAACAAATACAACTCTACTCTTGTATTGGACACTTCTTGATAAAACAATGGGAAGTAATCCTAGAATTTTGTTAACTCTATAGTCAATCCTTCAATAACTTGTTGTTTGAGGGACTTTTTGAGATACTCTATAAGGTCCTTGAATTCATCCTTTATGATTATTTTTCTTCTATCCCCCCAAACCTATCTGGAAAAAAATAAAACTTCATCTTTTGTAGGCCAGTTTGATTCAACTATGGGTCCTGAACTTGTGAGTAATTGTTCCTTAAAGAGTAATAAAAGTTTGGATACATCATGGATTTTTTTTTAAATTTTTTTAAAGATATGAAAACTATATAAAATGTAAAAATAAATAAAGTAAGAAAACAGATGATTAGCTCCCAGAAATGATGAGGATTTTAACAACGCACCTATCGCATGGTGTGGAAAAAGAATTTTTTTAAATTTTTTCCTAGTGCAGAATAGTGGCTGACCAGAGTCATATCACTTAATAAACTTCTATTTTTTTCACTAAATTATTCTAATTCACCTAAGAATACTTGTTTTTGTTGTTTTAATTATTCATCAAAGTAATTAAAAATGATTTTTGGGTTTTATTTATTTTATAAGATATTGAAATGATATGTAATATGAAAATTTAAACTAAATTAGAATGGAAGGATAAAAGGAATGAAATTAGGAAGAAAGAACTTGGCCTTAGGTTCAGTTTTAGATTCAATCATTATTCTCCTTTAATTTTTTTAAATTTATTTTGATAATTCAGCTATGAAATCTCATGCATGAATCACTATCCTTCTATTTAGAAATTATGAAATCTTAAATTCCTTAAAAAATCTAAATTACACCTCCTCCTATAATCAAGGTTGATGATATAACTTGGTTGAGGGTGTGACATCTTTTAGGACCCATCTCAATTGAATTCTGTTTCATCCGTTGTTCAGCTCAACTCCATCATGTAAAGAGCTAACCAATGAAGATAGGGAAAAAAATTTAAACAAAAGAATAGAAGTACACTTTAGAATCATATTAGGGAAAAAATTTATATACCTCAACATTCCACTCAGATCTACCACAAACATAAATTATGCTTTAAGAAAAAATTAAAGAACTCCTTAACCTCCCTCAGGCCAAGCCTTGGGCGAACCTCCCATTATTGGGAGTAAGAGATCACAATGGTGGAAATAAAGAAGAGAAGAGAATAAAAAGAATAAGATAAAAGAAGGAGAGAGATAGGGAAGAATAAAATAAAATAAAATAAAATAAAATAAAATAAAATAAAATAAAATAAAATAAAATAAAATAAAATAACATAAAATTAAATAAAATAAAGAAAAATATATAATATTTAGAAACAATGTTAAAATTATAATATAATAATAAATAATAATCAAAATTAGATGAATAATGAGAAGAGTGAAATGGGTGGAACACGATTTTATAGAAAAAATGAATGAATGAATTTTTTGGGAAAATAAAATTTAAATTACATAAAATGAAAACTAAAAAAATATAAAAATAAAAATAAAACTAAAATTGGAATGAAATGAATCATTCTTGGCCTCCTCTAGTGGTGGGTTCCCTCCACAGGTGATCAACTTCTTTATTTGGAAGAAATGGATTCCTTTTATGGACCGAGGGAGAGGACCTCAACCTTCTCTTAAAATATTCATTTAAGATCCCCTGACACCTAGATATACTTTTATTGAGGAATATCAAATTTACCCTAAGGATCTCAGGATTTTAAGATTTAAAGTGGACCAAGTCTATAGGGAAACAACTGTAGATCTACTTCTGAGTAGCTTTCTTCACATGCATGGTTTCATGGTGGCATAGATGTGGTAGTTAATGGGATTCGACAAAAATGAGTATGAAAGTAGATTCATGGGTGGTGGCCACACATTCCTCTCATCCGACCTTAATAGTGGATTGATGAGCCTTTAAATGTCCTCATAACAGTTGTCTGAGTCACCAGAGGTGGTCCATGGGGGTGTGGAGGTGCGGTAGTGGGAGAGAGATCAAACTCAAGCTACTACAATGATGATCATGGTGGTTACCAGGATGAATAAGCGATGGTTCGACATGAAAAAAGGTGGAAGTCAATTAGGATAAGTAGCATGGGGTGTGTGAGGGAAATCTACATGAACTGGATCAGAGAGACACCTTTTTTGTAAAAAATGAATAGTAACCCATTATTCTACTATCCCACCTCAAAATAGATATTGTGTGCACACTTATTTAAATAAAAACATGTGGATCTCCAAAAGTAATGAAGTTACACAGAGGATGGAGGACCCTAAACTGATGCTGTAAACCTCCCTATGCAGGAAATACCATCCTCCCATCGCTCTGTTGGTCTCACCATCATAGGATGATGCTCCCAAATATTAATCTAAGCTAAAATATTCTACAAATTTGATCCCCATGATCTCTACACAGGCCTGACCCCTTGTGTGTAGCCTTTTACCTACTGATCTAGCCCTCATATGTACTTTCCTATCCAGTTGACCCCTTATCAGTTACCTATGTTGTGTGTGGCCCCCTTGGTTAAGAGATGACCCAAATGATTTTTTTTGGGTAAATTCCTAAAAATATTCAAACCACTAAGGTAAAAGTTTCAAAGAATTGAAAAATAACATTAAAAAAATCATTAATAAATTCTTAAAAAGATAAGTCACTAAAAATCATCATTTATGTTTATTTCAATTATAGATTAACAAATTCTCATAAATTCCTAAAACAATCACTTTCATGAGAATTATTCTCTAAAATACTCCAAAAACCACTAAAAATTGTTTAAAAAATAAGAATAAAATATGAGTTTATCAATTCTCATGGTCCACATAGGTTTTAGAATATACCAAAATATTATCAATGAATAACACAACAAAATCATCAAGATATTCCTTGGATACTATGTTCATTAGATACATAAAAATGTAGGGTTCATTAGTCAATCCAAATGGAATTACTATAAACTCATAATATCCATACCTCATTCAAAAAAGGTATCTCAATAATGTCTTCCTTCTTTACTTGTATCTATTGATACCTAGAATGAAGTTCAATTTTTGAAAATATTAGGCTCCATGAACTTGATCAAATACGTAACCAATGTGAGGTAGAGGATATTTTTTCTTTATTTTAATTTCATTGATTTCCCTATAATCATTGCACAACCTCCTAGATCCATATATCTTCTTAATGAAGAGAATGAGGGCTCTCCATGGTAAAAAAACTAGGGTGAATAAAATCCCATACAACCCAAATCCTCTAGTTTTTTATTCAACTACACTAATTTCATAGTTTCCATTATATATGGATTCATTAATATTGGTCTTTCATTAGGGATTAAATCCTTAATGAAAAATTTAACTTCACACTCTGGGGAATGTCTTGGTAATTTTTTAGGAAATACATCAATGTATTCCTTTACAATAGGTACATCCACAATTTGAAGATTACATCTTCATCCCCAGTTGTTTTTCCCCTTTTCCACCAATAATTTCACTCAGTATATCTACTAGGGTTGGATCAATATATGAATAAGATAGTGAAGTTTCTTCTCTAAAGATAAGTAATTCTACATCTTCCTCACAAATCATAATTTCCTTCTTCTTGTAATAATTTTTTTACTTCATATTTTTAAAACCAATACACAATTAGGATTATATTTATTTCAACCATAGTTATGATAATAAGGTCAGAAAATAAGTTACATTTATGTTTCATAATGGGGACTACCCAACACATATTTGTTGCACTGAGACTTCCCTTAAGAGTTTCGACTGACAACTACCGTATTAAATATAAAGAGAAATATTTAATTTTATTAGAAAAATAGGTAGATATAAAGGAGTGAAATAATATTGAATCAAATAAAAAATTGGCTAAATTTGAATATGATATTAATGTACCTTCCACCACATCATTGGGAACTTCTACCTTAGTTGTAGTGATTGTATAAACTTGGCCATCTCCCCTTAGCCTATTCTATGGTAGATTATCTTGATGCTTGGAGAATTTTTTTGCATAGTTCCACATATTCTTACTATTTTAGCACTAAATAGTTTTTTCCCTTATTCCCCTTGCATTATTTGACATCATGACCCCTTTCTCCACACTTATAACAAACTCTCATTCCTTTTAGGCATTTCCCAGGGTAATCCTTTCCATAGTTCTCACATGATATAAATTTCTTCATCTTCTTATCTAATGAATTCCATTTATCTTGGTGTTCAGATGAACTCTTCTTCTCTTTGTTACCCTTGAATAAATTTATTCTAGAAAATTTATTATCCATTTTAATGGAACATAAAAATATTTCATCATATGATGATAAATTTTGGGAGACTAGTTCCCTTTAGTGACTTGTATTAATCCCTTCTATGAAATGGTAAATATTTTAATCTATTTTTATATGTAATCCATAGTATACCTATCCAACCTTGTAAATGTATATTCATAATCTATGACACTTTATTATTTCATTTTCTTCTATCTAAGAAACATCATTTTCATTTCAATTTGCTGCTCACGAGGGAAATATTTATCAAAGAATGTCTCCTTAAAGGATTTCCATTACATAATTTCCATTTCTTCTTCCTCCCTAGTATTCTAGATCAACAACCACCCTTGATCAGTATTTCCTTTGAGATAATACATCACAAGTATAACCTTTTCCTTTTCACCACATCCTAAGACCATGAATATCTTCTTTAATGACATACTCTATTGCTCAGCTATAATTGGATTAGTAGTCCCACTAAATGATGAAGGATTCTATTACATAAAGTGATCCGAAATAGGATATTCTCACTATGGAATAGGTTTATCCATTTGGGAAAGGTTATTTTTTATAACCTGATTAAGATACCCTAATATATCCATAATTTGTTCCATTTTGATACTAGCTGTGTTGGTTTCTTAATTAGGGAATTATATACATTTTCCATGAGTATTAATACCATTGTCCCTTCTAGATTCCATTTATAAATAGTTTCATATACTGGATTAGATCATATCATTATGAAACATAATTTATAATCCCAAAACTAGTGAAATACTTAACATAAATTAAAAAATTTATGTGTATCTAATCTCATAATCATAAATGTGGTTTCTTTAGGATGTTCTCCTATACTTATCCTCAAAGTAAATCATAGGGTTATCATATATAATCTATGTTTTCCTAATTCTAGTTTCCATGGTTTTTACTAAACTTGGATTTGATACCAACTATAATGACCCCATCCCTAGTAGCCTAGAGCTGGTGCCTTACTTTATTACATTGGTATAGATACATGATTCAAATCGGAAAGGGCCATACAATTGAGAAATTTTTTAAAACCATATTACATAAATGATGCCAATTTTACATTGGGAATAGAAAATGAAACAAAAAATATAATAAAATATAATAATCTGCATCCTTGAAACTCATTCAAAAATATATTCTTTATAATCCGGGGAAAGAAAACAAAATAAGCGTGAGTTTAAATGATCAGTAAGGGTTAAGTACATATAAAGCTATCATGAACCAATAATCATAATCAACATCGAAAGGTAGATAAATGAACACACATGCCATATAAATATCTGGATAAGGCATAATCAATATGGTAAGGTAAAATAACCGTAATACACGACATTTAATCAATAAAATGAGAATGAAATAAATCCATAGATAATTTTATATAAAAAAATCACAGATAATAATAAAAACTGAATTCTCAATGATGGTAATTACTACATATTAGATTCCATGTTTCCCAGGTATATGGTATCTTTACGTTCAAGACTTTCTAGAAGAAGGTTTAAAACATATTGGGTAAAAACCCATTTGATTTGGACAAATTATTCATCTTGTGAGATTACCGATGCATTAAGGGGATTAATTTAAACAACATATAACCCATTTCATATCAGTCCAAATCATTCCTCATATATCTAATAAATCTATTTAACAATTTTCCTTATCAAATGTCTATATAGAGTAGAGGATACAACTTTATCAATATTTTCCCAGTTAATAAAATAACTTTCAAAGTAAAAATTATATCTAAAAATGGAATACAATTTAGAAAATAATCATATACATTGCAAAATAATATAGATATTTAAAAGAAATATAATTTTAAATGAAAAATTATTACAATAAAGTGATTTTTTAATAGAAACTTATCAATCACAAAAGAAAGTGAGATTGTATAATAACTTCTACCACTTGGTAATTTTAAATTAAAATACCCTTGGATGAGATAATTCAAATTAAAACTTAAAATACCATGAATAATGAATTAATAATGATATTACATGTCAAAGGGTTAGTATTTACATCACATAAAAGAAAATTGGTTCATAATAACAAACAAGTTTCAATGGAATGTAAATTGAGACGAAATCCATTACCCTGCATTCTCTTTTGGTTGAACACCCTTTAACCTCATGTATAATAGTTTAAGCATTATATTAATTTATAATAAAACCATATTAATATTTATAATATCATATATAATTCTTTTATAACATCTTATCACCCATTCGTTAATAATCTATCATTATATTCATTATTTTAGGTGTTAATTGCCTTGTTTTTTGAGTATGTTTTGACTTGTTATTTTTTATTCCTCATACTTAGATCATGATTCAATCATATCCAGAATTTAAAACATGATTTAAATATCATATATATATATTTAGTATAGATGTATTTATAGTAATCCATAAAATTTAGTGATAGGAAATAAAATTCACTATTCATGGAAACAATAGGCCATACGTACACATGACTAATGATTCCATTTTATTTTCATATTAAAATAAATAAACATAAGTGATAAACATTTATATTATCATTTTATTATCATATTTATGTTTTATATATCACATATTTTTATTAAACCTATCTTTAATACATTCCATGTAACAGGTGAGGGAATCACATCACATATGATAAATCCAAAGGAATAAAGACATTATAAATATCATTTTTATCATATATAAACTATAAATACATCATTATTAAAAACATTGAAAGGTGGTAATGGAATAATGAATAATATCAGTTTATGAGTTGGTAGTCTTCCATACACACAAATAATGATTGCGTGTCCAATTTGATAGAAGTGTCTGTGGTTGTAGGTCATACCATTAACATAACAAAATTTCAGAATATTAAAGATATTAATGTTTCTATACAATAATGATATAAATTTTTAATGGGTTTTAGGAGGAAATAAATAGAAAATGCTTGTTGATGAACATTACCTCTTCTTTGGGTATCTCCTTTTAGTTTACACCAAATTAATTCCTTGGTTAGCTTTATACCATATATAATGCTTCTAGTATGAGTGTAAGAAAGTTGGGAAGGGAATTTTATAGGTTTTGGATGAACCAAATGGCCTGGGATGTGTTAATAAGAGAGGGGAGTGAGTACCCTTTTATAGTGGAGGAGGAGTGACATTCTTGTAAATACCCAAAAGTAAACACTATTAGGAGGACTCAATTACCTCATGTGCCTAAAATAATGAACCATTATTTGATAAAATATGGTATATAGTTGAAATATATACATACAATGGGGTTTTTAAATGTTTTGAGTCATTTACACACCTTATCTTTTAAGATTAACTACTAAGTAAACTCATTTTTACCTTAATTGTTGTGATTAACATTAACTGTTTTCACTAATAACTTTGGTAACAAATTAAGTTGAAATTATTAAACATTATAAATTATCTTGATTAAAAATATTTAATCTATTTTATAAAATTTAAATTATAGGAGTGACATAAATTAATTTAAAATTAATCCCACAGACAAAACAAGAAAGTGGGGTTTTAAAGTGAAAATGTGCAAAAGTTTACTAAGTTTTTATATCTAAATTAAATACAAAAAATATTAAAATGAAATAATTTGTATTAATGGATGTAAAATTTATATAATTTTTATTTAATATAAATTTACAAATTTAATTTAACATTATAACTTTTTTAGATGATAAGACAATTTTCAATTAAAATTCAGTATTTTTCACTATTTGTCAAAAAATGGAACTTCTAAGAAAATAAAAAAATTCACCCTAATATAATTTTTACTTTTATATTTTAAAAATTAAGTTTATTTTTTTTTAAATTAAATTTATAAAAGGATTAAAATTTAGTTTTAAAACAAGTGCTCTATTGAAAGGTGGAAAAACTGCCTTTAGATAAAATACATTTTTTATATATAAAATTGGATTTTTATTATCCTATGCCTATAAAATATATGGATAAATTTAAAAACATTTTATCGAATATATAATATATAAATTTAATTAATATAATCCCAAAATGTAATTAATTTAATTTATTAGTATTAGATGCCTTTGGTGCACGAAAATTAGTTTTTATAAAAATATTTCCTTTACATCCAATTGGTTAATTTATTGGTAACTACTGAATTGAACCATATATTTTCATAAGATAATTAACCCTAATTATAACCATAAATTTAAATAATTGGTGATAATTTTCATTTTAAATAATAATATTAACAGTATTTGGTAAAACTCGGTCATGCGTGTAACACAAGTCATTGAAAAAGGTCATTATTACATGCATTTCAATCTAAATCATTATTATATGCATTGAAATAAATAAATAAAATTAAAATTATTCTAAAAGTAATATATTATAATGTCTTATGGTGTTACATTCTTCTTCATTGGAATGTGCCTCTTGGAGTTGGGTGGTAATGGATGGAACCAGGTAGTCAGGAACCACCACACTCTCTTCAAATTCAACCACTTGGGTGGTTTCTTCTTCCATGACTAGGGAGAGGTATAAATGTGATGGTTATTCAACATTAGTGAGATAATTTTGTAGGTTACCTTCCATAAAGTTATTCTATGATTTTTCAAAAAATCATGATTTCCCATAAGTTCATTTACTTGAATTTATGCCTCAAGAATCTCCTTCAGCTAAGGATGAGTGCAGGTTGTTGTTAGAAATTATTTTAGTAACCCCTTATTGTCATCATTAGGTTTCTTAATGTTAAAAATTATTGGGGGAATCCCTTCCACCATTGGTTTAGGTATAAGTTCGGGTTCAAGGTACTCCATTTTATGATCCTAATATTTATATATGTATTCAACTATTTGGTTCCTAAAGTTCTATAAGACTTCTTGGATTTCATACAACTAAGATTTTCTTTAAATTTATTCTACTGGTACTGAGGCATTTAATATAAGTTTTTGGGCCAGGTGTTTCGGACTCTTTCACCGGGGCACGCGCATCTGTCTGCGGAGGAGGACGTGCTGCTTGTAGCCCCGCATTCCCTCTTTCCAAAGACGGGCGGCATCCACTCCTTATTCAAGGACATCTGCTCCTTGATCGAAAATGGGATGATGGGATGTTGGTTCTTCCTTCTGTGGATTCCTCCTCAGAACTCATCACCTAGTTCGGGTCTCCCTCATAGATTTAATACGTTGTTTGTGAAACTCTTCTCAGTGCCATGTTTCCATGGATGCCGGTTAATTACACTACTTCTGTTAGGACATTCCAAAGGGTCCGGTCAGGGAAGCAACCTTCAGTCGGGGGAGTAGTCACGTCGAGGCATCAGTAGCATGTCTGTATGCTAGGGAACTGGCATGTCTGTCTTTTTTCCCTTGTCATGGGGCTTCTCGAGGGCATGGAAGCTCGAGCCATCCCACATCGAGTGCGGGGAATTATATGCCATAGGAATATATCTGAGATTTTCTTCAGCTTCCCATGTTTAACACAGGGTATGCCGCAGGTTTAACGTCCAGCGGAGATGGTTACGCCAAAGGCGTGCCATCCGAGGTTTTCCTCAGGCATCTCATGTTTATCATGAGGTAGGTCGCAAGTTTAATGTCCAGCGGAGACGGGTCGTCCTGATCAAAACACTAGCTGGAGTGAATCAAATTGACGAATTTCCCTTGAAGAGATGCCTATATTAGGGCCAACCCATGGGCGACTTCCTGAATGTTGTAAAGAGGAGCGGAACGACATGATCTCACTGGGATATGACGGTCCGGGTGAGAATCAGGGTGGATGATGGATGAATGAATGAAGTGGAGGGGGGAATGACATGGGACCATCGCAAGGGCAATGGTGAAGTTGGGCTTGAGCCTCGAAGAGACCTCCTACGTATCTCCATGGCAGGGAATCAAAGTCCGTGTAGTTCAGGATGATGCTGGTGAACCGACGTGAAGGTAGACCTTGGTCCGATGGGTGTCTTCAGTGAACCGACGTGAAGGTAGACCTTGGTCCGATGGGCATCATCAGCGAACCGACGTGAAGGTGGTCCTTGGTCCGATGGTGGTGGGATTGATCCTCATGAAGGATTATTACATACCATGCCTTGACCTGGATCAAAGACCTCGTAGTTCAAATTGGAATGTGGAATACAGTTTAACGTCATGTGGGATGGGGGTGAACCGACGTGAGTGAGGTTGGGACGACCGGGTGATGGGCTTGAACCTTATGGAGGCTTCCTACGTACCATGCCTTGACATGGATCAAAGAACACGTAGTTCAGGATACTATGTCAACAAACCAACGCGAACAAGGACCTTGGTCCAGATGGTGTGGGGATTACACACTAGGCTGCCCGGGTGCTGGTGAACTGATCCGAAGAAGGTCGGAATAACCAACGGGTGGTGGGCTTGAACCTCTGGGAGGCTTCCTACGCACCATGCCTTGACATGGATCAAAGTACTCGTAGTTCAAAGGGTTTCTTCGGTGAACCGACGTGAAAGTAGACCCAGGGGTCCACTAGTGGTGGGCTTAAACCTCGTGAAGGCTTCCTACGTACCATGCCTTGACATGGATCAAAGTCCTCATAGTTCGGAGGGTGGGTGTTGGCGAACCGACATGAGGAAGAGACCTTGGTCCGATGGGAGATGGGCTTGAACCTCATGAAGGATTCCAACATACCATGCCTTGATATGGATCAAAGTCCTCGTAGTTCGGGTGGTCACAACGGCTTGCCGTCAGACTGGAATGCAGTTTAAAGTCATACTGGATGAAGGTGGAACTCGACGTGAATAAATGACGGATGGGCTTGAACCTCATGGAGGCTTCCTACGTACCATGCCTTGACATGGATCAAAGACCTCGTAGTTCAAATGGGTGTGTAGTTTAATGTCATGAGGGATAAGGGAATACAGTTTAACATCATGCTAGACGATGGAATACAGTTTAATGTCATTCTAGATGAGGGAATAAAGTTTAACGTCATGCTGGATGAGGGAATTTCCATGGACGATGCTCACTCTAAGCCCACATGATTCATGCTCGGTGTGAGAAACAAGAGGCAGCAAGGACCTGACGATCACGTCGCGAAGGGTGCGTCCGTGAGAAGCGAAGAGGGGCTTACACATAGGGCGACCCATGGTGCTGGGACTTACTCCAGGATGGAGGCCCGAAGTGTGGAAAAGCGCAGCGAGAGAGGGATTTGGGACCAATGATAGGAGGTGCCTTGTTCCCTATCGCGCCCTCCACTGGCCTTGGCAGTGGGGAAATACGGATGTGCATGGGTGCTACATTCCGCAAGAGGGGCTAGGGGGCTTACACCATGGTGGTTTCTCTTCTCCCATAGACATACGCTACTCCAAGAAGGAGGATATCTTACCTTGTGGAGGGGGTGACCCCGTCTCTATGGAGATGGGTGGCGTAAAAAATGTCTGAGATGGGGGGACCCTGCGTGCGAAGCACGGGTCCGGATCACAGTTTAACGTCATGTGTTGAGGACGAGGTGCTTGGCAGTTTAACGTCCTGCAGCTTGGATGAGGTGGGTTCACTCTGCACCCCTAGGACTTACATGACCAGCACCCTCTGCTCCTTGGGGGATGGAAGGTACCAGTAAGGCCGTGGTAAAAGGGGGTCGCGGAGCATTTCCTCCTCCTCTGCTTCACAGCCGACTCGTGAACATCAGGGTGTTCACAGAGCATTTCCGCCTCCGGTGATTGACGGCGGGCTCGCGAACGTCAGGGTGTTTGCGTAGCATTACCGCCTCCTGTATTTCGCAGTGGGCTCACGAATGCCAGGGTGTTCGCGGAGCATTCCCGCCTCCTGTGCTTTGCGGCAGGCTCGATGCTCAGAAGGTGCTTCGCGCCAGAGCTTCATGAGGCAGCGCACAAGGATTCTTTTCCGTCCCTTCTTTACATTCAAGATTTTGGCGCCAAAAAATACCCCCCTTCAGAATTTGAGCCGTGGAGGGACGAAGGGTCGAAGTTTGAGGGAAAATCGCCAAAATTATTGGTGGTTCACGATGCGGCCTCGCGAAGGGGCCCGCTATGCGGCCGGCGGCCACGCTGTCTGGACGTGCTGCGAAGCTTCGGGGTCGCAGCCTATAAATAGGGGGGCTGCCGCTCTTTTTTCCTCTTGTGAATCTTGTCCTCTTATGCTCTTGACTTCACGAAGCTCCACGTACTCCGCGTCTGCCCTTCGCGAATCGAGCTTTGCGGCGAACCGCGAGTCTCCGACTCCGCGACCGCGCCAAGAGTACTTCTTTTTTTCCGGAAAATCCAGACTTCGTGGCTTGGTTTTGCGGTTGATCTTCGCGAGCGATCTTTGTGAGAAAGCTTCTCAATCGGGCTTGAAGAAATTTGTTTCTATGCCGAAACCGAAAATGGCCCACCGAGAAGCTGTGTTGGGGGTGCTTACAGACGCCGCCCGAAGGGATGAGATAGCCAACTGTCTGGTCCTTGGGGAGATGGTTTGAAGCTACTCAAACCATACCTCTTTGACATAACTACTATCGGAGGGTCAGAAGAACTATCCGCAGTGCAAGAAACTTCACTTGTATGGATTCGGGCTGAGGGATGACATCTTCATCCCTGAGGCGAGTAGGGATGAACCAGCTTGCTGGTTCAAGAGCACGCCATGCCAGCGCCAGTGGTTCAGGGAGGCCGATGGTCATGCGCGGGAGGATTTCACACCCGTCACCACCGAATGTCTCTACAACCATGTGAACAATATTAACAGGAAGCCACTGCAACCGGAGACATCCCCTCCTCTGTACCGTACCATGCTGAAGGCGGCATTGTAGGATCCGAAGAATGGGTGGTCCGATGAGTGGGACCTGCACCAGGGCGGAAACTTCACCAATGAATGGGAATGAGCCTACTGGGTAGGCGCCTCATGTGAGGAGTTTGGGTTCGAGCTGAGGAGAGTGGGTTTGTATGAGGCAGCATGGGCCTCCCAATTCCACATTTACCAACCCAAATAGCTGATACCGGAGCTGCTGAGCAGATGGTCGTCTAGAACCAATACTTTTCACCTGCACCATGGGGAGGTGGGCATCAGCCTGTGGGATGTACACCAGATTTCGGGGGTTCCGATCTTGGGGGCCATGTATGATGAGTTCTTCCCCGTCATGAGCGCGTGGGAGGATACGGAGCAGATTCCACGACTGGCATCGGCGCTGATGGCACTGGTCCCTGGAAAGGACAAGGAAGCATTGAGGGATGTCCACTTTAAGAAGTGGTTCAAGCGGTTCCTGAACTTCCTGGAGAATTGTGAGTTTCCTTCGAGGCCTCGAACTTGTCCGAAGGTGGATCAACAGGGTAAGGAGCACTCGTACTGGCGGGTCTTGGAGGACAACCAATGGAAGACTTGGGGTTTCAGTGTCAGCACTGAACAACAGCCGATAGTCAGGATGGCGGCGTTCATCGCGGCCCTTATCTGCAGTTGGATTCTACTGGTGAGGGATACCAGCATGGGGGTGCGGCCCAACTCATTTATCATGGCGTCGGAGCTGGCCATGGGGAAACGGGTCAATCTGGGGATTCCAATGCTCACCAAGATATACAGGATGCTACGACATGTTAGCGAGGGAAAGAAGCCACCAAGGATATGCGGGTCCTTCCACCTTCTTTATGGGTGGATTGCGGCGCACATCAGGGGGATCTATGAGTATCCAAACCCTATCTCGCCGCCGGGAACGAACTTCCGTCCCTCCATTCTGAATGTGGCCTGGAGATTCTCATTCAAACTAACCGTGCCAATGGTGCTGAACCGGGTGTGGAGGGCGGATGAGTTTAACTTTCACCCATTCCCATTGCCAACGGGGATACTCACTGATGACGGGAAGGGAACGGAAGAGCACCGGGCTTATCTCCTAGAATTTCGAGGCGAAGTTTTGGTGGAATGAGTGGATCGTGAGCCGCTCTGTGAACCGTACACCCCGCATCGATTTGTGAGGAAGTTTCGGTGCCTCCAGCGGCTGGCCCCGTAGGTCTACTAGGAGGTGCATTACGAGGAGCACCCGTGTGTGATGAGGTATCTGTGGCTCTTGTTCACACGGGAAGACGAAAAAATGCGAATCACATTGCCTCTATCCACCGCCACTTTCGGATTGGTGAGGGAGTATTCCATTAGCTGAGAGGCTGCTTATCCGGGGGATATGCTGAAGCAGCCAACTATTTGTGTTAGTGATGATGGGCCTCCTCTATCCTGAGGTCGGGGTCGGAGGGTATTAAGGGCCTCTCGTGGTGGCGGGGCTGCCTTGGCGGCGAGACCCGCACCAGCCGAGGGTGTGGAAGCAGCGGCAGATCTGGTGATTCCAAAAGAGTAGGGCCATCCGGAGGGGCAGCTGCTGAGGGGATTTCGTAGGATATCCACTCAGGCTCCGGGGAAGCAGCTGCGTCATATCGACATGGCAGAGGATGCCGTCTTCCCGGAGGCCTGGGACATTTGGGATGTCAACCGGAAATTCCTTAGTCCACCCGAGATATGGGTGCACCTGAATCACCTCGGGATGGAGTTACTGGGCATAGGCCCAGTCCGGGCTGGTTTTAGGGCGTCTCCGGCGGAGGCAGAGCAATACTTGGATGAGATGGAGGACTACGTTCATTCCAGTGGTGTCCCGCGCTCAATGACAGACCGGGTGAGGGTACTACTGGATCAGATGGTCCCCCCATAGTTGTCAGCTGCCGATCTGAGGGAGCTCTTCCCCCTGCCGGAAGAATCAAAGGACTCCTCTTGGGAGGATGTGGCCGACGGAGGGAGCCCATTGGAGGAGGGAGAAGTTAGAGGCCAAGACTCAGATTCTGATGATTTCGCAGAGGCTCTCGAGGTAGCATTCTGAACTTCTTTCCTCACGGTCCATTCTCGGGCCATCACAAATTTCTCACCGATGTTTGAACCATGCAGGAGGAACTTGTGCGCAGGCCTCGCTCTCGCCCCTTGGCGGGTGACGATGTAGGACCTTCAGAACCCGCGCCTACGGCTGCATCCAGTTCTGCATCTGGTGGGGCCAAAGCACCTGAGGTGGCTCCTCAATAATCTATAGACCTTCCAATAGTATACGGAGGGCCACGCCTCGTGGTCCTGTCAGCATCGAATCAAGAGCATCACCAGGAGATCGATCTCCATAAGTTTCCTCTACTGGATTCATTGTTGTCACATATAGATGGTGCCAATTAACATATGTGTCCTTTCCTGTGGTACAGTTCTTCAACTGGAATGGTCTGTTGCGGCAAGGCTGGTTGGGATGTCTGGCGGCATCCCTCCTAGGGACATGCCAGTGATGGTGGAGATAGTCCCCCCATCTCCCTGAGATGCTACACACACTATCACTGGTAGGGCCACCAGTAGGGTCGTGCCTAAGGTTATTGAAGTGGAGTCTGATGACGAGGATCAATCGACCGACCCAAGTCCCATCACGCCTGCTTCGGCGCCAAATGTCATGCCAGATTCAACACCAGATGTAGATCCTACCGAGGATTTCCTGCAGGCGTATCCCGCGTACGAGCCTGCCAATCACGCAGACTGGGACGAAACGGCCTCCGACAAGGAGGACAATAGCATAGTCCACCGTTGATCATGGAAGCTGATCACACGCTTCATCAAAGAAACCCCCCAAATGCTATAGATGAATGAAATGGACAGACTTCGCTCGCGGCTGCGCGAACTGTGCACTAGGGGAGTGGATGCCCAACATCCTCATGCGCTCGTCCAAGATCTCATGGCCGAGCAGATCCAGGAGTATGATCGCGGGCTCAGCGTGGACTGGCAGCGGAGGAAGGATACCAACATCAAGAAGCTCCAGGAGGCTGAAAGCAAGGTCCAACAGATGAAGACCCGGGTAGATGAGCACTCAACCACTCTTAATGAACAATCTGAGCTGATTTCACAGTTGAAGGCCCAGCTGGTAGAGGCAGAAGAGCATATGAGGTAGGCTTCTGGAAAGATGGCTGTCGTTCAAGCTGGCGTATAAAGGGCCAGATCCAAGGCTGATGGACTGCGCCCCGCTGCTGCTGAGGAGGAGCCGGAGTTGAGTCGGTGACAACAAGTCTTGGACGCCACAAGCCGAAGGGTGGCAGAGCCGCAACGTTCTTTTGATGGGGTCAACCCATCCATGGGGGGAGTCGACCCCTAGGTAATGTAACAAATTACAAACCTTTCAATGGTACTTTCGCGCTTCAATTTTTTTTTCTTGAATACCATAGCATGCACGATTTCCACTGTTTGCATCGGTTCATTACATCCCTATAATATTGGCAGGACGTCCGGCGGCAATTCCCCAAGCTCACGTGGGTCAAGCCCGATGTGAGAAACAGGAGATAGTTGCCTCATCGTCCCTCCCAACATGGGAGTGGAAAACAAGCCTCGGGCATCCGGGTTTTGGACAACCAGTCCGGATTTCCGGATGGTGGGAGAGGCCAGGCCGGAGAAGGAGGTCCTTAGAATAACCGAATTACAGTTTCTTTAGAGCGCTCTTATGCACGAACGGTGCAATGCCAGGGGCGCTGAAATCGGTCTGAACAGATAGAAATGGGAAGTGTGGATCATGATACCCAAGATTCGGAACACTGCAGGGACGATGTGAAAATAAAGGGCAATCGTTAACCATGGAGGAGAAACGATATCCTTACTGCGTTATCCTAAAATGGGTACAACAAATGAGGGTCTACCATTGACCATGTTCAAAACACGGGACTAGGTCGCAAATGTTGTTGGTCAATCCTTCGGGACGTTGGACCATGATAGTAGGCGGACCCTAGGTCGAGCATCCATACTGTTAGGGGGTCCTTCCAAACATGACTAGTCTTCCGGGACGTTGGCCCGGGACGGTAGGTGAGCCGATGCGGCATGAGACCAGGCTATTAGGGGGTTCCTTCAGACATAAAAGGGGACAAGGGTCTGAAAACGGGGTACGCAAAGCGTGGAATATGGAGTGATGGTTTGTCCGAACAGAATCCAACACTTAGGTAGTTACACCACCATGGTGGGAGTATGCCAGATGGGCCCATTATTTTGGTCATGGATCCTTCCTTCTTTGGGACATGGCCTCTCTAGCGAGGGATCCGGCCAGGGGTCCGGAAAGGGGAAGGATGGGATTAATGATTCTTATGGGTTTCACCCTAGGCAAAATACCAGGGTGTCTCTACGTATCCCATGAGGATGGGAATCAAGCCATATGTAGTTCTGGAAGCATAGTTTAACGTCATGCGGGACGATGAGAAGCCTGGCTGTGTTGGTACACATCCTGCCAAAACTACTAAGCCCACGCGAGTCATGATCGGTGTGGGAAACAAGAAGTAGTGGTGGGACTTTCCTGACACAAAAAGGCATGTTAGGGTAAAGGGATGCTTGGCGAATACCAACCCCATGATACTAACATGCCCATGTGGCACACTTAGATGCGCGAATAGATAGAGCCGAATATGTTGGAATTCCACTTGAACATGAGGAAGTGGAAATGTGTGAATCATGACGCTCGAGATTTGGATCACAATGACGGCGTCGTGACGATAGAGGATAGCTGTTAACCATGGCGGAAATGCAATGTCCATATCGCGTTAGCCTAGAATGGGGACAAACAAATGAGTGTTGACCATTGACCATGTTCGAAACAGAGGACCATGTCTCAAATGTGTCAAAGATCCTTAGGGAAGTTGTCCAAAAACGATTGGAGGGCCCTTAGGTCCAACATCCATGGAGAGCCATTAATCCTAGCATCCATGTCGTCCGAGGGTCCTTTTAGATGTGGAAGAGGATGATGATCCAAATAGCGAGCTCACGAAGCTTGTTCATGGGATGAGGAGGATGTCCCTATGAAAATACCACACTTCGGGCTCTTTGTCAAAACACATCTGAATACGACAATGAGATGTATTAGATAGAGGGATCAGAGTCCTTTCCCATAGGGAGATCTTAGTTTAGGGTCATAGAATTTGGACCAAAGGGCGGGAGGAAACATAAGAGGCACATGGTGGAGTAACTCAAACACCTGTCGTGAATGGGAATAGGGGGTGTGTACGGTGTGGTGAACAATTTGACGTGAATGAGGACATAATCCCATATCACACAGCATGACCCCCTTTAGAGAGGTTTTAGGTCAAGGGACCGAAAGCGAAAGTTAGGCTGGGCCCGTCGGGAAGTGCCCGGGCGCTCCTATGTATCTCATAAGGATGAGAATCAAGCCTCATGTAGTTCTTGAGAACATCTTAGTTTAAGGTCTTAGAGCTTGGACCATGAATGGGTAAGGGTAGAAAGGGACACATGGCAAGGTAGTTACAAAACCTGATGTGAATGAGGAACTAATCCCTACTTACCATGTGTTCTATGGGGAAATGCTCGAGTTGAGGTACCGAACACGAAGGTTAGGCTGGGCCCACGGGGAAGGACCTGGGTGATCCTACGTATCTCATGAGGATGAGAATCAAGCCATACGTAGTTCTGCAAGGTGTCATGGTAGGGTACCAGTGCTGGGAAAAAAGAGGAGTGCGGGCGTGGCCCTTGCACTAAAAGAAGCGGAATTTGGTAAATCTTGTTTGTCCTTTAAGGCGAGTGGTTTTTTTGTGAAGCGACATGCCTAGGGTAGCAGGCCCTGGTGTCTCCATAAGAATCAAGCCGTGATAGGAGTTGACAAATGGCATGGCATGTGGCCAATAACCAACTTGATGTCCTCTACAACAAGGTCATCACAATGCAGTGCCGTTTTTCATCGTGTGACCAAGACGATAATGTCATAGTTTAGGGTCGTGTGACAGGACCAAGCATGCATTTTAATGTCATGCAGCGCAGACGTAGCAGAGGCGATGCTAGGCGGGGAATGTGCGCAGTGTCATGAAACACAATTGATGGAGACATGATCCCACATCACACTGTACGCCACTTCAAGAGGGAGACTCAGGCCGAGGGGCCTATATAGAGGTAAGAGGTGAAAAGAGGGGGAGAGAGACTAGCTCCCCAAATGGGATGGACCCGAAGACAAGGCGTCCGGGCGGTCCTACGTATCCCATAAGGATGGGAATCAAGTTGAATATAGTTCTAGATGGATCTTAGTTTATGGTCTTAGAGCTCGGACCATGAATGGTGACAACTTCTCGAGTAAGCGTAGATGTCAACCTGATCCCTAAGCCCACGTGAGTTAAACTCAGTGTGGGAAACAAGGAAGGGAATCCTTATCGCAATACTTGGGGCGTCCATCAAAGGGGAGTCAGCAGAGAGCCCCGGAGGACACCTTTGACACGGCTTGTTCCCCCAACGCGCATACATGCACAGAGGAATAGTACCAAGAGTTCCGAGACTCTACTTGGACATGATGAGACTGGAGAAGTATGTGAATCGTGTAACCGACATTTTGGGCTTAATGGGGTTGGCGTAGCGATAGTGGAAAACTGTTAACTGTGGTGGAAAAAACAGTCTCCATATTGCGTTAGCCTAAGGTGGGAACAATAAACGAGCATCGACCACTGACCATATTTGTAACGCGGGATTTTATCAATTTGTTGTCCAAAACCCTCGGGGGCGTTGGCCCATAACGGTAGGAGAGCCCTTGGGCATAGTATCCATGCTATTCTTGGGGGTCCCTCCGAGTTTCAAAGATGATGGAAGCCCTGATGCAGGGATACACAAATCCTGGAATGTTGGTGCAGACGTGTCCGAGTAAAGTTTGGCATTCCAGGTAATAAACCAAAGTACCCTTAGGCACATTGGTGAACCGCTGAAAAGGGGTGACGAAATAGCTTGGGAGGGAGAGGTACATGGCGTGGTCATTACAGGACCGACGTGAATGAGGACATAATCCCATACCACGCCATATACACCCCTCATGGAGGAAGGGTAGGCCAAGGAGCCAAGATGGGATGGAGATTCCCAAGAGATGGGGATGGACCCAAATCTTAGACATTCGGGTGGTCCTACGTACCCCATAAGGATGGGAATCAAGCCACATGTAGTTCTAGAAGATACCTAGGGGGAAGTATACCCTAACGAGGATGTTTATGATGCGGCGAGTAGCCTGACACGAATGATGACGTAATCCCGCACCACAACACACAATCTTGTGGGAAAGAACCTGGGCCCAGGGGCCCGGCAAGGCCATGGGGCTGGAGGATGGGCCTCGGTCAGGAAGGCCTGACAAGCTCACAGTTTAATGTCTTTCAGTGAGGACGAGGGTCGGGGAATAGGATTCCCTGGACAGAGGAGGTGTATGGTACGCTGAACAAACTGACATGAATGTGGAAATAATCCTTCACCACACCATACACTCCAGGTAAGAACTTGGACTAGGGCCCGCAAAGGACAAGGGGCCTGAGGATAAGCCTCGACCAGGAAGGCCTGACTGGCTTGGAGTTTAACATCTTGCAGTAAGGACGGGGCCAAGGGGCCTGAGGCTAGGCCTCAGTCAGGAAGGCCTGACTGGCTTGTAGTTTAACATCTTGCAGTAAGGACGGGGGGAGATCTTAGTTTAAGGTCATAGAGCTTGGAACATTTTGCAGTTTATCATCTTGCAGGACGTAGATGAAGTTTAAGGTCATGCAGGACCCTACAGTTTAAGGTCATGTCGAAAAAAAAGGATTATTAGGCAAATTACTGCTTGAGGAACTTGGCATTTGTGGGAAGAGTTATGCGCTCACCATTCGTGGTCACCAAGGAGTATGCCCCGTTGGGGTAAACCTTATGGATGATATAAGGCCCTTCCCATTTGGGCTCTAGCTTGGACGGTTTCCTACCAGGGATCATTGGCGCTCGAAGATCCAACACTAGGATGCCCTGTAGAAAAGAACGAAGGCAAACCTTCTTGTTGAAGGCCCTCGCTATCTTATTCTGATGCCTTTCCAGATTGTGCAGGGCATGAAGCCTGTTCTCGTCCAGTGCTTCTAATTCAGTTAGACGGATTTCGGCCACCTCATCTGGTGCTTGGTGGTCATAGACTGTAGTGTGTAATGATGGAAGCTGGATCTCAATGGGTAGGATGACCTTATCCCCATACACCAGGGAATATGGGGTTACCTGGGTAGAGTTGCGAGTCGTCGTCCGATAAGCCCAAAGGGCATTGGGGAGCTTGTCCCGCCAACTTTTCTTGTTCTGACCAACCATTTTCTGCAGAATGTTAGAGAGGGTTTTGTTGAATGCCTCGATCTGCCCGTTTTCTTGTGCATGATAACGGGAGGTATGGTTCAAACAGATATTGTACTTGGCGTACAATTTTTTCAGCTCATCCACTCGGAAGTTGGTGTCGTTATCGGTGAGGACAACACGAGGGACCCCAAACCGGTGAATGATATTTGAGCTCACAAAGTCGATGATGGAACATGCCTTGACCTCTTTGAGTGGAACTGCCTCTGCCCACTTGGAGAAGAAATCTGTAGCAGTTAGGATGAACCTACACTGGTGAGCTGTCGCTGGTGGATATGGTCCCACTACATCAAGTCCCCACACCGCAAACGGCCAAGAGTACCTGGTGGAGTGGAGGGGTTCTGGCGGCCGATGTAGGAAGTTGGCATGAACTTGGCACGCATGGCATCTCTTGGCAAACTCGATACAATCCTGGATCATAGTGTGACAACTAGGTCCCAGTGAAACACCCCGCCTTAACATGGCCGTCGGGTCCTGGCCTACCAGGTACCACCAGTTGCCCCCGAAGACATGTGGGTCCCACCCTAGGGTCCACCCACATGCCCGAATGGGTCATCTGACTAATGACAGTCCCCACAGGCCAACACTTGTCCTTTCCAGTGTGCTTTGTCCTCACTCACACACACCCTGAGAAACTTTCTAGGAGGTCACCCATCCTGATCACTACTCCAAGCCAAGCACGCTTAACTGTGGAGTTTTAATCAGAAAGGATCCCGAAAAGGAAGATACACCTTGTTGACATGAGTCATATCATTTAGTCATTTAACCCTTTATCATTTGGGGATGTTACACATAGAGGTCCAGAAGTACCCCAACCTCTGGATTTGATGGGACAGCTTTGGCCCAGCTTGATGGGCACCACAGGAACCGGCGTGGACCTCTTGCATAACCTGAGAAATATCGACTCCTTGAATGCAACAGAGGATAACGCCATCGAAGCTCCGCTTATAGAGGATCTGCTCAAGACTGGGACCACTCTGGAGGGTAAATTGCAGCGCGCGGCGTCGGATTCGCTCGCGCTCGGCCCGGTCTTCTGGGAGGCAACCATTTTGGAGATACTCGACAAAAGGTTCCCTCTAGTTGGGAGTGGCTTCAACCACTATGTCTGATGAACCCGGGACCCCTGATGTAGAGGGCCTGGCGGTGAGACGACTTACCCACAGGATATCATTGTCCTCTTGGGTGATGGGGGCAATGAATCTCTGGTGTGCCACATGTATGATCAAATCATTTTTCTTAGGTTCCGCGAGTGACACAGCTAAGCCGGCCAAAGCGTCAGCTCGACCGTTCTGTGACCGAGGGACATGGGTGACCTCTGTCTGAGAGGGGAACTGGGCCATTAGGTGGAGGGTGCACTCCAGCAATGGCACAAGCTCTGGCTTCCTAACGACATAATCTCCATTGACTTTCTTGATTACCAGCTTGGAATCTCCTTTCACATGTAGATGGGGCACGTCGATCTTAAGGGCCAACTCGAGGCCGGTGATGAGAGCCTAATACTCTTCCTCGTTGTTGGTGCAGCCTTATGACAACAGGAACGAGTATGGTAGGACGACTTGCGCTGGGGTAATGAAGACGATACCCAGGACCACTCTGTTGAGCTTATGATCATTGAGCCTCCTACCGGTGGGGCTCCGGGAGGCACTGTCGAAGTGCATTTTCCAACATGGGACGGCCTAATCGACTGAGAGGATCGTCTCATCAGAAAAATCCAAGTCTAGGGATTGATCCGTAGAGGTTGGATGGGCAGCTAAAAAGTCTGCCAATGCCTGTCCTTTAATGGCCTTCTGAGGTACGAACCTGATATCAAACTGCTGGAGAATCACCGCTCACCGTGCAAGTCGGCCAATCAACATGGGTCGGTTCAGGATGTACTTCAGTGGGTCTACCTGGGAGACCAATTGCACCTCATGGTGCTGCATGTAATGCCGCAACTTCTGTAAGGAAAAAAACGAGCACAAGGCAACCCTTTTCGATAGGAGAGTATCTGATCTCCGTATCGAGAAGCATGCGGCTGAGATAGTAGAGACTATTCTTCGTACCCTCGTTATTCTTCTGGGGAGCAATGCACCGAGGGATCATTCCAGGGCGGTCACGTAAATGACCGGTGGCTTTCCGGAGATGGGTGACATCAAAACCGGAGGTTGGAGTAGATACTGCTTGATTTCCTCGAGGGCAGTCCGACACTCCTCATCCCATTCGTAGGCGGCACCCTTCTTCATGAGACGGTAAAAGGGATTACACTTGCCGACCAGATTCAATATGAATCGGCATATATAGGCTAAGTGGACTTAGAGACCTCAAAGTTCCTGAATATTGCTCGGGGGAGGCATTTTACTGATGGACTTGATCTTCTCTGGTTTGATCTCAATGCCTCGGTATCTAACAACAAAGCCAAGAAACTTCCCAGAGGTGACCCCGAAGGCACACTTTAACGGGTTCATCTTCAAGTGGAGGGAACAGAGGATACCGAACACTTTCTCAAGGAATTTGAGATGGTCCTGGCGCTGGAGCGATTTGACCACTAGGTCATCCATGTAGAATTCCACCAGCGTCCCGAGAATCGGCCTGAATATGCGATGCATGGCTCTCTGATAAGTGGCACCTGCATTTTTGAGGCCAAAGGGAATAACCTGGTAACAAAAGGTACCTTGGGGGGACCTAAAGGTAGTTGACTCCTTGTCCTCAGGGGCCATCCGGATCTGGTTGTACCCGGAATACCCATCCATGAAAGAGAGGGCTTGGAACCCGGCCGTAGCATCAATTAATAACTCGGTCACCGGGAGGGGAAAGTCATCCTTT
Organism: Viscum album; assembly: GCA_963277665.1. Lineage (NCBI taxonomy): Eukaryota > Viridiplantae > Streptophyta > Magnoliopsida > Santalales > Viscaceae > Viscum > Viscum album. The sequence continues at coordinate 1,589,361,254 of OY728143.1, read as the reverse complement.
GGACAGTGGTGATTGAGGTCACAGAAGTTGATGCAGACCCTGATCTGCCCATTCTTCTTCCTGACCGGCACAATGTTGGCAAGCCACTTGGGGTACTGGACTTCCTTAACGAAGTTGGCCTTGATAATATTGTCAACTTCGACCTCAACCATTGCACTGTGAGAAGGGTGCATCTTTCTAGGGGGCTGCTTAAACCCACAATGGTTTGACGGGAGGCCTAGGCAGTGAACGACTACCTGGGGATCTAGTCCTGGCATCTCATTGTAACTCCAGGAAAACACATCACAGTGTTGCTTTAGAAAGTCTACATACCTCTGCTGCTCCTCAGGGGACATAGCTGTACTGATCAATGTGGGTCTCAGATCTGCCTCGCTACCAAGGTTCACCTGTACCAGTTCATCAACCGTGGTAAAGACGCCTTCCTCGAAGGTGGGGGGAGAATCCTCCAGATATTCCTCTCCACCTGTGGAGGGGTTCCCCACAAAGGGAGCTATTTCTGAGCTATCACACCCTGACGGGCAGCTGGTGCCGGCTTAGGCAGTAGTGGTCATCATATCAGGAGACCCACTTGCCACTGATACCACAACAATGAAGGAAGTCGATCCTATCCCATCTGGCCTTCGGCCCAAGGGGCTATGTTTGATGACATCAAAGCAGTGGTGATGCGTCGGCCTGAGTCAGTTGATTCCAGCCCGGTAGAAGATACACGTATGATGTACTGCCGTTGTCATAAGCTTTACATTCCGGTACTGCACAGGGGTAGGAGGCTCCGGGATCACTTGAGCTAGGTTGGTGTAGGAGTATGAGGTGATTTTCCATCGTCGCTTGGACACGGGAACACGTCTTCCTTGCGTACCCGAAACAACGAAACACTGCCCCATGTCCGGGGTCGTGGCATCAAATCGATGGATCGGTAAAATGTAGGCATCATCCAGGCCTACCCATGGATCACTTGTGACCAGGATGGGTTCATCCTCACTTACTAGAATTTTCTTATCCTTGATCTTGTAATAATCAGCGTCTAGATAGTGGGCTTCACAAGAGGTGAAAGGAGACTCATCTCCTTGGAGTACGCCTACTCGACCATTGAGGGAGTATTTTAGGCAGTGGTGGTACGACGAAGGGACCGCTGCGTGCAGATGGAGACATGGCCTACCCATTAATGCATTGTAGACGGTGTCCTGAGAGACAACTATGAACTCGGTGCTGGAAATTAGGTCGCCGAACTGGGTCTTTAGGCGGATCTTGCCGACTGGGGATTGCTCAGTCCTGTCTTACCCCTGGATTCTGAGGTCGGAGGGTGTCAAATCATCTTCAGACAGACCCAGCTTTCGCAGTTTCTGAGTCGTGATTAGGTTGATCCTGAAAACCGTGTCAATGAGGCAGTGGCAGACTTCCATGCCATTGAAGTGGCCAATGATGTATATTGGGAGAATATGCCCCTGTATGAGAAGTTCCTCATCTTCACCAGAGAACTAGATAACTACCTGGCATTCAGCGTTCTCAATTGTCTTAGCATTGAAGGCTTCCGCAGGTGCTACCTCCATCTCAAACTGAAGGGGGCTCCTTAGGGCCTCAGCAAGTGCTTCACACATTTCAGACGATAGGTGAAGCGCCTCAAGGATAGAAAACCTTGCTGGAATGCCGGCCAGGTGCTTCAAGACATCATACATTCATGCCAAGCGCGAACCTCTGCTTACAGAAGGTCGTTCGACAGTTGGAGGCATAGCGGGTCCTGGCGGTTGAACCAACAGTTGGCTAGTGCTGGGTACATCCTGCTTCCTACTAGTTGAAGCCTAGAGAGTAGTCGCCGAACTAGGATCAGACAGTGGAGACTGGCCAATAGCCGGGCACAACTTACTGTGATACAGACGAGGCAGCTCTTCCTGATCTAGTTGCACAAATGGTGGTGGAGGTAGAGTTGAGGGCGTCAGGTGGGGTTGCGCGTGCTGAGCTCTGTGCTAAGCCTGCTGTATAGTCTTAGTAGCATGCACGACCTAGCTGAAAGTGCCCGCTAACGTGCCTCGACGACCGGTGTGGTTGTGGTTCCGCTGACATTGACATCGGCTGGGGACATTGGGGAGGCTTTCCTGGCGTTCCCCTTCGTCGGGAGTCATATAGGGCTTTACCAGCTCCACAGTGTTAACCGAAGCATACCCCTGGCTATCGCTCGATGAGTCATCCACTACCGGGCGGATTCTGGGAGGAATCCCCATTTCAGGGGGCATAAAGTCACCAAGAGTGTGGGATGACGATGGAAGTGGTGAAGCGCATTGCTTCTTCTTGCGTCGTCGCTGCTTTCCCTTTTGGGAAGAGGTCGGCTGTGAAGACGATGCAGAGGTGATGGCTACTTACCACGAAGGCTCCGGATGATTCAGGCGTGCCCGAATAATACCATGGGAACGAACGACAGTTTTTTGAGCCATCCAGTTGTCGTATCTCTGGGACCCGTGGCTGGGAACCTGCTGCCACTCGCCTTCGCTTTCACTACCAATCTCTGACCCTGCAAAGACACCCGCTACTTGTGTTGGTGTCGGGCCCAACCTGACTATGTTGTTGTTGACTTGGTCTTGAAGCCAGTCTTTAAACACATAGCATTGCTTGAGGGTGTGCCCCAGAATCTGATGATTAGGACAGTAGTTGGGGTGATCAGTGAGATTCGCCTCTGCCGGCCTTCTGCACTCGGGTAGGTGCACAATCCCTTTCTCTAGAGCACTTCAGAAGTAGCCAGGGACCTGATTTTCGTTGAAAAAATAAGCCTGGTGCCTTCTTTCTAGATAGGGGCCCCTGGGGGCTTGGCCCTGACGAGGGGCCGGAGGGGCCTGCCAAAGAGGCAGTGCCTGATTGTCTCGCCTAGGTGGTGGTGGCGCATTGCGTGGGGGAACCTGTCGATTCTGATGCAGTCGCTACTAGGAAGGATCCTGCGCTTGAGGTGGAGGACCTCTGCGGGGTTGCGGGGACGGTGCCGCTGGCAATAATTCCAACTGCCTTGAGGATTCTATTTGGGCCACTGCGGCGGGTTCGGCTCTGGAAGCCCTCCTGGCCGGGATCATAGGGGGCAACAAACGTTCCTGACTAGCCTGTTGCAGAGACTCCTCGAGGCGCTGAGCCTTATCTAAGAAATCCCGAAACCCTCCAGGGTAGTTCTGGGTGATCAGGGAAGGAACCGGCTCCGTTTTAACATTCCCTACACACATCGTCAGTAATTGATCCTGAGTTAGTGGCATGTCGAGGGAGTATGTAAGTTCCTTCCACCGGGCGATGAAGTCTGCGACTCACTCATTAGGCCTTTGTTTTTACTTGAAGAGGTCTGAAATGCTGGTCTTTCATGTGGTGGAGTTGAATTGGTATAGGAACTGCCAGCGGAGATCCTTCCAACCGGTCACCGATCCGATAGGGAGCTGGCTGTACCAGACGAATGTGGGTCCCTCCAATGTTTGTATAAAACATCAGAGCTTGGTGGTTTCTTGCTGGGCCGGAGTCCCCAGCATGGGGCCACACCTGGAAGAAAAGTGGGCCAAATGCTGCAGTGGGTCCCCTGTCCCATTGAAGGGTGAGAAAGTGGGGTTCCCAAAACCCGGGGGTGCGGGCATATCATCCACCCATGCGGAATATGGCTTGCCATCCGGTGGGACCGCCACCTGCCGCATTTCCAACGCTTCGAGGTGGGCGATGAGTGCCGCTATAAGATCATCCGGGTGGGGGTCCCTGTCTTGATGGGGATCCCTAATCACAAGTGCGTTTCCAGGTTCTTCGACATGGTAGATGGCTTCGGCGACTCCTGGAGCGACTGGAGGAACGACCTGTGGAGCGATTGGGGGAACCCGGGCTAGATTCTTCAGATTGCCCCATCATTCAGGAGGGTTTGGCGAGACGTATCGCGCCCTCTTGCCGTAAGTTCTGGCTTCTGCCCGGTTTGCGGAAGTAGCATGATCAGGGCTGCCCGGAGGCGTCTCACCATGGGGAAATTGTTCCTACCCCTACTGCCCCAGCTTGGGATTACTATAGTCGGGTCGCCGATCTACAGCGCGCTCGGCCAAGAGTTCTTCAACCAGCCTCTTCTGCTCAGCAAGCTACTAGCATAACGCGGCCTTCTCGGGATCTTCTTCCATCTTATGTACAGATGTGGACGGGTCAGAGTTATTGATAGTTCCAACGTGATCCTTACCCTTACCGGCATTTCGACTGAGTACCAGTGACTCTGTGGGTACAGGGAGGCCTAGAAGGTTCCTCTGCTGATGGGTAACCCTCCCTGATGGGTCCAGCAGTGGAGGTACACCCTCGGGGGGTAAATCTCCATCGTGAAATTCAAGCTCGTCTTCCTTGTCCACTACGTCAGCCATGTGGACCGCGACCCCTCTTGAGGGAATGTCCTCAATGTCGCATAACGAATCGGGCTGCCGTCAGATAGGGATGAAGAATAGAGCGGCATAGTTTCCCCAGCCACGGACTTGCACATGGGGGGTAGCTTCCCTGATTACTCTGCGGAGTACTTTGAAACTCTGAACACATTTCCGTTGAAGGGTGCTCTGACGACCTGGTGACTCAGGGTGCTGGGCCACAGGGAGTGTGGCCAAATCGATCAGGTGACATTGCTCACTGATTTCTTCAAATTTCTCTTGAATTCTAGGGTACATCACCCGCTCATAACGAAGGCGGAAGTGTGTCACCCATAGGGTTTGGCAAAAGCACCCCACTTCCTCTGGGGTAAGGGACTCTGGTGCGTGAAAGTTTGGTGCCGCCTTCGGCCAGAACTTCTCCAGGAAGTGATCCACTGCAAGAATGCTCCAGAAGCTCCTGGGTTTGGACTCGGGGTCTGGACTTGTATTGACCCACTCATCAACCGGGGGCGGCTGAGGTACCGATAGAGGTACTAAGGCAGACCGCTGGGACAATAAACTTGGTGGTGGAGAATACGGCGAACGAGCTGACTGGCCGCCGAACTCCGGGCCATACTCTGAAGAGTGAGGTGACCTAACCAGGATATCACGATACGATGGGCTGATAGCCACAGCTTATAGCGCGGGATTTGCATCCACCAGTGATGGGTTACGCCATTGCTCTTCCATCGTTGGTCCCCAAAACAGCTCCCCGTGATCTCTAGTAGAGGTAGAGGGCGCTTCCAGTGACGAAGGTGGTGATTGTACAGTCGGGACCTGTGGCATTTCCACAATTTCTTCCTCCTAGATGTACCTACGGAGGGAAGCGGGAATCCAGTGGACCTCACATTCTGGGAGAATGAGGCTAACGCGCCTGGTCCCTACCCCAGTTCTTGACACGATGGAGCAGGGAGAAGGTTCCATCACTGAGCCGCATTCCACTTCAGAGTCCGAGAAACGGGTAGGTCTGATCTCCACCAGGGCCTTCCCAGGACTCTTCTTGTGGAGGCAACGACCCACTCTCCTGCCCCTAGATGGATTTTCGGGACAAGGTTGATCCTCAACATGTGGTCTCGAGGCAGCGCTAATGCCATGGCAGAGAGGGATCCCGCTTGAGATAACCGGGGTGCAAGGAGAACTAGGGAAAATGTCGAAGGGCACACGGGGATGGCCTCTATGGACAGTACCCACGTGGGCGGAGTGAGGCTGACCTTCACTCCTCGAGTTGCTGGGGTGAGTAGGACCTTCGTGAGTTGCAGAGAGGATGTAGGGAGGACCCCCATGTTGGAGAGGGACCAGATGGGTAGTGCCTTCATATCGACGGTCGAGGGCAGGGGGAGGGTCTCCATACCCTATATGGTGGGCGTGGGAGAGGTCTCCGCACCGAGCGTCACTACTGCGGGGCAGGTCTTTCTTTGTGATGGGGGTAGCACGAGGCATGTCTCCGTGAGGAGCTTCAGAGTGGGGGAGGCCCACGCTCTGCCGAATAGTGGTACTGGGAGGCCCTCCATACGGGGTGACATTACTGCGAATTGATTCGGGGCGATCACCACTCAGGCCTATAACCCAGAGAGCCAACCCGATCTGTTCATGGGGTAGTTGGAGCCTCAGTCCTGGTCGGGTGAAGGAGTGCCCCTGTTCAGTGTATACAGGGACTCCAAACTGCACGTCGATAGTGTCTTGGGCCACAATAGCTATTGACGTCGACGAACCTTGACAAGCGTCCTCAGCTCGGGCTCGGCGCTGACGTCGGGTCAGATGGGCTGGCGCAGGTGGTGCAGGGGCGTAGCCTACCTGCTCTTCTGGCGAAGCTGGTCGACGACGCTGATGCATCCGGGTGGGAGCCCTTGCTTGGAGCCCCTGACTTGGGACTCTGAGCGGGCCGAGCCGGACATCAACCGCCTCATCAGTGTAAGGAGAGAAGTCGTCAAGGCGTTCCGGGGACATGCTCCCGAAATTATTGAACGTTGGGGTGGGGAGATGGGGATCCCCGCACGGCCTTTGAGGGTGGCGTTGATGGCGGGGCCTAGATGCCTCCAGGTCCAGGTGGTCCATATCCCGAGTTGGGATGAACCCTTCCTCCTCATACCTGCATACAAGGTTGTTGATCACCCTTCACTGGATGATCTCTGACAGGGAGAGGGGACGTGGGCACCCCGTATTCACAGATGTAGAGGCCGTCGTGGTGGCAGCATAGCCAGGTGGGGCGACTATGCCGGTATTGCCCCTTCCCTGTGTAGGTGAGCGGGTGGTGATCGCGTCTCCATAACAGCAACTTGGTTCCTGGGAAACAGAGAGATCAACTCATCAGCACTGTGGGGAAAAGGATTGACGACCAGTTCCCCAACGTCATTCCATTATCCACGTCTGTAAGAAGGATCCATGCCAACACGTTGCAGAAGGGAATGCCCCACGTTCTACTGCCCCAACTTCTAGTGAGTTTCACGCCAGGACTTCTATTTTCTTGGTAGGACCCGGCGCCAGATATCTAGATCTGGTGACATGTTAATCTACTGGTGTCTTGAACACTACTAATCTCCACTTTGAGGAGAATTCATTCACGTCAGGTTCACCGTTTCTATTTCCGACGCTTTTGACAGGGCACACACATCCGTCTGCGGAGGAGGATGCACTGCTTATAGCCCTAGATTCCCACTTTCCAAAGGTGGGCATCATCCACTCCTTATTCAGGGAAGTCTGCTCCTTGATCAAAACCGGGATGATGGGATGTCGGTTCTTCCTTCTGTGGATTCCTCCTCAGAACTCGTCACCTATTCCAGGTCTCCCTCATAGATTTAATTCGTTGTTCATGAAACTCTTCCCAGTTCCATGTTTCCATGGACATCGGTTAATTACACTACTTCTGTCAGGACATTCCAAAGGGTCCGGTTAGGGCAGAAACCTTCAGTCGGGGGAGTAGTCACGTCGAGGCATCAGTAGCATGTCTGTATGATGGGGAACTGGCGTGTCTGTCTTTTGTCCCTTGTCACGGGGCTTCTCGAGGGCGTGGAAGCCCGAGGAATCCCACATCGAGCGTGGAGAATTATATGCCATAGGCATATATATGAGGTTTTCCTCAGCTTCCTATGTTTAACACAGGGTATTCCGCAGGTTTAACGTCCAGCAGAGACGGTTATGCCAAAGGTGTGCCATCCGAGGTTTTCCTCAGGCATCTCATGTTTATCACGAGGTAGGTCACAAGTTTAACATCCAGCGGAGACGGGTCGACCTGATCAAAACACTAGCTAGAGTGAATCAAATTGACGAATTTTCCTTGAAGGGATGCCAATATCAGGGCCAACCCATGGGCGGCTTCTTGAATATTGTGAAGAGGAGCGGAATGACATGATCTCGCCAGGATATGATGGTCCGGGTGAGAATCAGGGTGGATGATGGATGGATGAATGAAGTGGAGGGGGAATGACATGGGACCATCACAAGGGTGATGGTGAAGTTGGGCTTGAGCCTCAAGAGACCTTATACATATCCCCGTGGTAGGGAATCAAAGTCCGCGTAGTTTGGGATGATGCCGGTGAACCGACTTGAAGGTAGACCTTGGTCCGATGGGTGTCATCAGTGAACCAACGTGAAGGTGGACCTTGGTCCGATGGGAATTGTCAACGAACCGACGTGTAGGTGGACCTTGGTCCGATGGTGGTGGGCTTTATCCTCATGAAGGATTCCTATGTACCACGCCTTGACATAGATCAAAGACCTCGTAGTTCAAATTGGAATGTGGAATACAGTTTAACGTCATGCGGGATGGGGGTGAACCGACGTGAGTGAGGTCGGGATGACCGGGTGATGGGATTGAACCTTATGGAGGCTTCCTACGTACCATACCTTGACATGGATCAAAGACCACATAGTTCAAGATGGTGTGTCGGCGAACCGACGTGAACAAGGACCTTGGTCCAGATGGTGTGAGACTTACACACTAGGCTGCCCGGGTGTTGGTGAACTGATGCGAACAAGGTCGGAATGACCAACGGGTGGTGGGCATGAACCTCAGGGAGGCTTCCTACATACCATGCCTTGACATGGATCAAAGTCCTCATAGTTCAAAGGGTTTCATCAGTGAACCGATGTGAAAGTAGACCCAGGGGTCCACTAGTGGTGGGCTTGAACCTCGTAAAGGCTTCCTACGTACCATGCCTTGACATGGATCAAAGTCCTTATAGTTCAGAGGGTGGGTGTCGGCAAACTGATGTGAGGAAGGGACCTTGGTTCGATGGGAGATGGGATTGAACCTCATGAAGGATTCCTACGTACCATGACTTGACATGGATCAAAGTACTCATAGTTCGGGTGGTCACAAAGACTTGCCGTCAGACTGGAATGCAATTTAAAGTCATACTGGACGAAGGTGGAACTCGACGTGAATAAATGATGGGTGGGATTGAACCTCGTAGAGGCTTCCTACGTACCATACCTTGACATGGATCAAAGACCTCGTAGTTCAAATGGGTGTGTAGTTTAATGTCATGCGGGACAAGGGAATACAGTTTAACGTCATGCTGGATGAGGGCATACACTTTAACGTCATGCTGGAAGAGGGAATACAGTTTAACGTCATGCTGGATGAGGGAATTGCCATGGATGATGCTCACTCTAAGCCCATGCGAGTCATGCTCGGTGTGAGAAACAAGAGGCAGCAAGGACCTGGCGATCACGTCGCGAAGGGTGCGTCCGTGAGAAGCGAAGAGGGGATTATGCATAGGGTGGCCCATGGTACTGGGACTTACTCCAAGATGGAGGCCCGAAGTGCGGCAAAGCGCAGTGAGAGAGGGATTTGGGACCAATGATGGGTGGTGCCTTGTTCCCTATCGCGCCCTCCACTGACCTTGGCAGTGGGGAAGTACGAAGGTGCATGGGTGCTACCTTCCGCAAGAGGGGCTAGGGGGCTTACACCAAGGTGGTTTCCCTTCTCCCATGGACATACGCTACTCCAAGAAGGAGGATATCATCCCTTGTGGAGGGGGTGACCCCATCTCTGTGGAGATGGGTGGCATAAAAAATGTCTGAGCTAGGGGGACCCTGCGTGCGAAGCACGGGGCCAGATCATAGTTTAACGTCATGTGTTGAGGACGAGGTGCTTGGCAGTTTAACGTCCTATAGCTCAGACGAGGTGGGTTCACTATGCACCCCTAGGACTTACATGACTGACACCCTCTGCTCCTTGGGGGAGGGAAGGTACCAGTAAGGCTGTGGTAAAAGGGGGTCGCGGAGCGAACCATCGAGGGGTCCATGTTAGCGTGACTATGTGAAGAAGCAATAGCCGTTAGCGTGCCTATGTGAAGAAGCATTAGGCGAAGCAATGCTATGGGTGATGTTGTCCATGGGACTTTGAAATCACATCGTTCAAACCTGGAGGGTCGCACGGGAAGAGGAATTTCCAGGCGAAGGAGTGTGCTTCGCGAAGTGGAGTGCCTTGGCCTTAGCATGGGGCGGAGGTGTGGATGGGGGGTGCTTCGCGAAGTGGAATAGTATTTGAGGAGCACTGTCTTGCGAAGCAGGGGTGCCTCGTGAAGCAAGGTACTGCGTGGCAGTGTGCTTCACGATATGCAGTGACCCTTCCTTGGCATGGGGATCACTTGTATGGGATGGGTGTTTCGCAAAGCATAAATGCTCCACGGCTGCCCGGGTTCCCTTGGGAATCCCCTTCCTCCGCGAATGCACTTAGGCTTCACGAAGGGCATCCCTCTCGGAGGAGGGGCTCAAAACGAGACAAGGTAAAGGAATCTCACAAAGTAAAAATACCTCGCCGAGCTCATGATTCCCAGGGTGAAGGGTGCTTTGCGATTCGGGAGTTGAGAAGCCGAAAGGTTGGATTGTCCCTCCTCTAGGATCAGGGGAAGCCCAGTATTTATAGGAAAGGGGTGCCGTGAAGCAGAAATCACGCGATGCGAAGGGGCGGTGGTTGCTTCGCGGCGGGCTTGCGAATGTCAGGGCGGTCGCAGAGCATTACCGCCTCCTGTGCTTGGCGGTGGGCTCGCGAACGTCAGGGCATTCACAGAGAGTTTCCGCCTCCTGTGCTTAGCGGAGGGCTCACGAACGTCAGGGAGTTCATGAAGATTTACTGCCTCCTGTGCTTAGCGGCGGGCTCACTAATGTTAGGGCATTCATAGAGCATTTCTGCCTCCTGTTCTTGGCGTCGGGCTCACGAACGTCAGGGCGTTCGCGGAGCGTTACTGACTCATGTGCTTCGCGGTGGGCTCGCGAACGTCAGGGCGTTCGAGGAGCGTTCCCGCCTCCTATGCTTCACGGCGGGCTCGATGCTCGGAAGGTGCTTCACGCCAGAGCTTCGCGAGGCAGAGCGCGAGGCTTCTTTTCCGTCCCTTCTTTATGTGCAAGATTTTGGCACCAACACCAGGGATCTAAAAATTTTCATCACCAGAGTGATGAAATTTTTTCATGTCTGGCGATTCAAGCCCTAGTAAGGTCCTAGAATCTCACATGAATATATCAAATCACAAAAAAAACATGAAAAATTACCTCATTCGAATCGACATGTGTTTGAATACATATCATTGTTGGTGATCATTACACAAAGGATTTGAGGAAAAGTGAACGCTAAATGATGATATCATAAAGATGGTGTCCAATGAGAGTATCACAGCGACCGTGGATGGGAATTTTATATTAGATGTTGTGCTAAGTGGTGGCTAACCAAAAGTAGTGAAGAATACTTAGTTTTGTTATTAAATTTTTGAGTGATGCACAACCAATATTCTCCCAGTACACTAAATTAGTAGAAATAGTAGCATAAATGACCAAAATACAGAATATAAATGATCCGTGTCATAATAGTTTAGGTCTAGTGATTTTGGAAACATGGAAACATAAATATCCATTTCATAAAATTATCTCATTAAGTTATTCTTTAATAGAAAGAAAAATCATTTCTAAAACCATTCTTCATAACCTAAGGATATGAAAAATAATAAAGGGTGATCATAGATGCTCAATAAGTGTAAACAAGAGAGATATCAATGATCATATAAGGATAACATAAGTAGTAGGAATTCACCTTCATCCTATTTTGTTATAATCTTCCATCATTTATGCTTCCCATTAGTTTCTAAACACATCTATATCATCTTGTGAATATGAGTTTTTACGATAGTCATAGTAGTAATGAAAAAATATAAATACACAAAGGATTAATAAATATTTTAAACAAACTAGTAATTATTTTCAAAAATACCTCTTTAGGGATACTATTTTGTTGATTAAATATGATCTCTTTCATAAATTTAAAAACATTATAACCATAGTCCTTTCTGTTTGTTTGTTTGGGACACTACAGAAACATCAAAAAAAAAAAAAATAAGTAATTTGTTTTGATATGTGTTTGGATAGTGCAATATTATTATATATACCCTGATACTTGTCCAGTTTTAGATCTCATCAGCGTTCTTGTCCTTAGGCCCTGGATTCATTCCATGAAGTAGATGATATTGATGCACCACCCTATCATAACTAAATCCTCATTACAAGATAATATAAATTATATAACTAGATGTTTAGTTCTAAAATGTTGGTTCTAGTGTTTTAAAAATTAGCAAACGCCATCATGCATGGTCGGTTTGTTGGATATCCATGCATTGAATCTAGAAAATAAATCTTTTGAGTATCCAAATTGACTGTAATGAGTATCCAATGCTGCCTAAAAACAAAAAAGGAATAAGTAATGAAAGAAATAAAAATATAGTTGATATGATTAAATTTTAGAGTTTTACCCCTTCATAGTTGGTATTAAAAAGAGTTTGTCATCCATAATTTTGTTTTCAAACGATTTGAGTCGGGATGGAATTATTTCACCCTCTTTATAGGAAGTTATTTCTTCTTTTTAAGAGGTTATGTTAGGACTAACAAGTCCAAATTTTTTTTCATGGAGAAATACCTTCAATTTTTTTTCATATATACGCCAGTGAAAAATATAAAATGTATTTAGTCATAATTATTATAGTGTATCATCTTTTGTAAAATCAAATACTGAAAACATACATCATGTAAACATTTAAAACTGAGGCTCCTAGCCATTCATTCTTGAGGATTTAATTTACATTGTCAACACTAATATAATATGATTCTTCCCCTCTGTACATTTTTTTTTCAAAATCAACTATGTGAGTATTTCCATCTATCAAATTTGTATCCACATGATCCTGTAATGATATTAAATGTGGATATAGAACGTGTGGGGTGAAGGTTCTCTCAGTAGATTTTTTCGATCGATTGGTTAATCCTTGAGATGGTTTTGAGCCGATCTTTCATTTCAATCCCTTCCCTTTGTCCTTTTGTAATAACATTCATTGGTTCAGACCTTTTTTCATTAAATGCTAAAGGTTCACATTGAAAAATAAATTAGAAATGAATACCTCCTTGTCAATATGTTTTTACAAGAATTGAAGGCCATGTGATGCATGTTCCAATATATTGTTCGACCGTATGAATACCGTCATCGTCATTTGGAATAGGTAGCTCGATGCTTGGCTCATGAGACACGTTAATAAACACTCTGACATGACCTATTTGAAGTGTTTTGTTGTGTAGCATGTCATTCTGCATATTCAACACGATCACCCTCACTACAAGCCAATGGGTGGGAGTTGATGGATATAAATAACAGTCATTTTCACTATGTATAATATCATTACAGGAAAGGTATCAATGTCTATTTTATTAGAATTTCACAAAAAAAATTATTATAACATTGATTACCTCAGCTAATTCTGGTTTTTGAGGGCATTGGATCACCTCAAAGCTGGTGGGGGTGGGGTGGAATCTTAAATCACTAGTTATTCTTGAGTTGTTTATTCTCTTTACCTCTCCCCCATCAAAGTTTCTATCATATTTATTTTCCATTGGAACTATTCTTAAAGGGTATATAGTCTTTATCTCATCATTTTCATTTCTTCATTTTGATCCTCCTCTTTTTTTTTTCAAAAAATATGTTCGCGGTGTCACCCCAAAACCTGCACCTTTGACGCGGCCATACTATTCTAGCTGCTTCATGGCCGCTGAAAGTATGTCTGCATCCGATGTGGGTTTTGTTGATTCCTGTGACTATATCAGTTAAAAAATATATTAAAATAAGTTATCATTGTTATGTAGTAGAGATTTAAAGCAAAAAAAATATATCCTATGTCATACTTACACATGTTTCCCACACTTTTTGTGTGTTTTCATCTACCAGTATCCCCTATTTATTCACACGAGCCTCCTTCCATTGTACATGGAGTGGGATGGAAGTGGATTTTAATTTTGATTCATCAATATGAATATAAACATTGTAACATGTTTATGGTGTTGTTTTATGTCACATAAAAGTATTACAGTAGATTTAAAATATGTACCAATTTTTTCTCAAGTGAAGCGTACTCCATCTTTGCTTTATGGTAGGGGTACGCTGGTTTTGCTACCCGTTCCTTATTTTTAGCACTCATTTACTATTTCATAAATCAAAAACTATGAATAAAAGTGATGAATACAAGAAACATCAAACAACATATTACCAGACGCAATATACCAAAAAAGTCTGCTTCACACAACAGCTGCTAAACACATCCCACGCTCCTTGGGATATCAAGTGTGCATAAAGAGGAGGTGGGTATGACTTGATTTTCCATTCATCATCTTTAAGATTATATTTTGTTAAAAAAATTTAGAAGCCTCTATAAATCCTTCATGTAACTCTTAATACATATTCCTTGTACGAGGCATATACTATAAATGCAATCTGTAAGGGATGATGAAGATTAAGTCAATGTTTTAGTATTTTATTTTATTTTAATAAATTAAAGAAATGATATCATAATGTTACCATAATATTTTCCCACATTAGTGTCTTAAGACCGGTGACAACATGGTGTCATGACTATATATCAATCAGCACACGTTGCTAAGTGACGATTCCAATTTCGCTACTAAATATGGATTTGTTGGGGGTTATCATGCTGGCCTAGATTATTCCACCCCACATCAAATTTAATGCATTTTTCTTTTACCTTATGGATTTTGGATGACACTGTCAAACTATGATGCTCTTTGTTTTGCGCCGTTAGGGTTTCATTGCCTACCATTTCCTCAGTTTCAACATCATCATTATGCTCATCTGGACTGCTAGCATTGACACTAGGACCAACAACAACAGGTTGAGAAAATTTTTTTACCTCAACATTGGGAATAATAACAACAGGTTGAGAAACCTGTTTTTCCTCTTCATTGGGACTAATAGCAGTAGATTGAGAGACCTATTGTGCCTCAGGATTGGGTGCATCATCAGGTGCAGAAGTCATTATCTACAGAAGTGGTTTAACATTTAATTTAGATTTTATAAAAGTAGCAGCGAACATATAATAACATAAGGTAACACAATGTATATTATAATAAAAAATAACCTAATTATTTAACTCTTTTTTTAAAGGCTAAAGAGGATTTACTCTTCTATCGACAATCCAAATCCCATCATTGTGGTATAATCTGACATAAAAAATGCCATCTATATTGAGATCACTATGAAATGATTACGAATTCCCAATGAAAGGGTCATCCACTATTGAATTTTCATCTAACCATTCAGTTATTTTGGTTGATAACAGAACAATTGACCAGTTTTGGTTTGCGGGATCTGTAAGATAAAATACTTGTACTACCTAAGATGCCATTATAAATGATTCATCTTTCTCCCTTTACTTATTGAAATCAACTTTCACAAATCCCAATTCATCTATTTTAACAGAAATTCTATTATCAACCAACTTACATTGAAAAACCAGCACTTAGAATTTCGTATAATCCAACTCCCATATTTGTTTGATGATTCCAAAGTATGACATATTCATATAAATTGGATTTCTATACTTAAAACCAGAAAAATGCATCACTTTAGCCACAAGTGTAACCCCACTATTCTGCATGGTATTTTCTTCATCATGTTCATTAGTGTATAATCTATAACCATTAACTATATAAGCATTGTATGATAATACATACACACCTGTTCCTCTGGCTAACCATCAAAGTCGTTATGAAATTGAGTCTGGATTTTCATATGAATTCTTAAAAATATGGTCCCAAAATAATCTTACAAACTGTCAATTATGTGTATATGATATCTATTTTGTATCCCTATATGGATTAAAATGCCTAAGAATTTCTTTGTGGGTTTGAACATATGGGTCAATGTCGAAACTGTTATAAAAAATGTAAAGGTGGGATTTCTCTCGATCTGTAATATTGATTGTAACAACCTATCTTCCAGAAATTCTTTCACCCTCAAGTCACCCAGTGTGATAAGATTTCAGAAGGCCAATTATTTCCACACCAGACAGGTATTTGGAACAGAATTCAATAACTTCCTCAACAATATATCGCCCTATAATACAACCCTCTGGCCAAATTCTATTTTTGACATAACCTTTCAAAATATTCATATATCGTTCAATGGGGTACATCCCTCTATAATGTACATGACCACATATTCGAATCTATATCATTAAGTGAACCATCAAATGAACCATCATATCAAAGAATGTTTATTCACATAATATGATGGAAATTTATCTTTCCATAGTTGACAATTTTGTCAGGTCTATGACTTTTCTACATATAGCTTTGAATAAAAAATAGATCTTTGTTAATGTATGGTTGAATTTCTTTGAAAAAATGCAATTTAAAGCTATAGGAATTTGATCTTTCATCAAAACATTGAAGTCGTTTGATTTCATACCCTTTAACTTTAAATTTCTCATTGACACAATGTTCTTGATATTTGATGAATACCCCTTTGGAACATTTACATCATTCAAAAAGTTGAAAAACTGATATATCTCATGTCTATAAAGAGTGTAAGAAATAGGAAGAAGAAATGTTTGTCTTCACCCTTCACTGGTGCCAAATTTTCTCGTATTACTATATCAACCATGTCTAACCTAGCCTCAATTCCATCCTTTATTTTTCTGGGTGAATTTAGAAATGTGCCGATGACACTATCACATACATTTTTTCAACATGCATAACATCAAGAAAATTTCTGACATACATACAATTCCAGTATGGTAATTAAAAAAAAACTGATCTCATTTTCCAACCATTTTTCGTAAGGTTTTTCAAAAATGGTTTACCAAAAGTAGTGTCCACATATTTTAACTTCTCAAAAAATTGATCACCTGTTAGTGGAGATGGTGCTATACATTCTTCTGAACTTCCATAGAATGATGTTTTTTAAGATCGGTACTTATGCCATCAAGGTAGAAATCTATGATGTCCTATAAACATGGTTTTTGATGAATGTTTCAACCAAATTGACCATGAACCTTGTTCTAAAATGGGACACCCTTGAGTTCCTTTAATGCTATATCCTGAAAAATTTCCACAAGAAAGAAAGTCATTTATCATCCCATACAACATGGATCTCAAAGTGAAATCTTCATTTTTTTAATCATCATACAACATAACACCTGAATCCCATAATAATTTCAAATCCTCAATCAATGGAGTCAAATAAATATCAATATCATTACTCAGTTGTTTTGGTTATGATATAAGCATAAATAACATGATATATTTTCATTTCATGCATAAATATGGTGGTAAGTTATAATTTTCCAGCATAACCAGCCATGTACTATGAGTGCTTCTTTGAAAACCAAAAGGATTCACTCTATCTATAGATAATGCAAGACAATGGTTTCTCGGCTCATTTCCAAATTTAGGATACTCATGATCAATTCTATTCCACTGAGGAGAGTCTTCTGGGTGATGTATTTTCCCATCTTTAATTCTTGTATCTGCATGCCATGTCAATTGTCTTGAAGTCTCCTCACTTTTATATAGGTTCCTAAACATTGGAATGACTGGAAAGTACCATACAACTTTCGTAGGACTGGATTCATCTTTCTTGTATCAAGAAACATCACACTTTGGGAATTATTTATGGGATTTTTTGTCCTTGAGAAATAGTATAGAATCATTCGTGCAGGTTTTTATTCTTTCATAGATCATACCCATCGGTCATAACATTTGTTTGGCATCATATGTTTGGATCGGGAGCTCATTATCTTCTAGGAGCATGTTATCCAGGAGAGAAACTTGTTCCGTAAAACTCGCATCACTCTACCTATTACCTTCTTTCAAATTATATAGCTTCAGTACATTTGAAAATGCTGTATATTTAGTGAAACTAGCATAAAATGGTGTCTTTTCACAACTCTTTAACTTCTCAAACAATTTTGGGAAATCAAAAAGTTCATATTCAACTATCCTTGTCATTTCCCCAATATGATATTCATCATCATTCATATCTTTAATCACATACTCCATACGGTCATCTTCATTATTCACACTTGTAATCATATCAAATTATCCATAAAATGCAGTGCTATCCTAGCCATTACCTATATTTTTTTACCCATGTTTATTCCGAAATGTATAACTTCGATCTATTCTGTGACAGATCAAGTGTTCTTCCAACTCCTCTGGACTAATTTGTCTTGAATAATAACAACATAAACACAGACAAAGGATTTGAAAAAGGGTCATATGCACAATATTTTTCAAACCTGATAAACTCTTTCATGTCATCTTCATACTCTTTTGTCAACCTATTGGCATTCATCCATTAATTATTTATATTCATCCTATTTGAATCAGTAATATTAATATCTAACAAAATAATTACACAAAATATGTTCAACTAGGGTCATCATCTATATATAATCAATGGAACTAGATATGGTAAAGAATACCCTTACCTCTCTATACATTACTTAGGACCAAATTAGATCACACCCATCTTCCCAACCACCTAATCAATGGAACTAGCTTTGAGAATCCCTTGCACTAGAATGTTTTAGTATCCCACATGTGATCTATATATATTGTTGTAAACTGGTTTTTAGTGTTTCTCTAGAAATGTAATGTCTCAATTCAAGAACTATGGTACTAAACTAATAGATGGTATGATTTTCTATAGAGTTCTTATGGGTGGAAGGATTCATTACATGTGTTATTATGGTTATTTGACTAGGGTATCCATAAAGTGTCCCATAGAGTCCTCTAGTGAAGTGGTTTTCTAAGATTTAGTGGAATTTCACTAGTAACAAATTGGTGGTGGCATTGAAATGGGTAAGGTTTTTATTGATATTCAATGGAGAAGGAACTAAATCATGGAAAAAAATGGCATAACAATCATGAAAATAACCAAAACACCATACAAAGACACAATTATGATCACAATCGCAACACCATATAAACTAAACAAACACAATTTCCGATTTTACAAATCATCCCTCATTCAATTATGCATGTTGATTTAGGGGTTATCATAGAAGTTTTTTCATCTTGGGGAATTCATTAATTATCTAAGTATACATAAATTACCAATTTATATATTCAAATGTTCAACAGGAACCAACCAACATGCAATTCATTTAGTGTGCAAACAAGGACCACCAACGACCATGATTTTTAGTGGGGAATTTATCCCGTACAATTCACAACATAACCATCAATATCCCGAATGGTCCTAAGGACTTCATTTTTATTTATTTTTGAGAACCCCCCATTCAAGGGATGAGAGGGAACCCTTACAAGGCCCGTAGGTTCAAAGATTACAAGGCCCATAGGCTTAGAAGATTACATGGCCCGAAGGTCTTAGGGAATTCAAATAGACTATCTACAAGGAACTGCCACTCCCCAGCATCTGCATCATGATAGTAGCTCTCCACATTTTCATGTCCGTCTGGCTAGGCTTCCTGTGTAAGCACATGCTACTACTGATGGCATAGCCATACCCTCTCATTCTGACAATCCATTTGGTTATGCTCTGGTGAGTGCACCTACTCTGAATCCTCTTCTGAGGCTTATCCTTTTTTGTAGGGTGTCTAGGGAAACTACATGTGGCCCGAAGGCCTTGAGGTGGCCCGGGGGCCTTAAATGTTGCCCAAAAGCCCTACCAACCCGAGGGCCTGGGTGGCCCTAAAGCCTAAAGGACTCCAAGCCCAAACTGGTGGCCCATGGTGAATAGTTCTAGCTGCTACAGTACTGAATAATACCTGCTATAGTACTGCTACAGTGATTGCTATAGTACCTGTATAGTGTACAATACTACTATAGTGCTGCTATAGTACTGCTTCAGTACCCCCGGAAATATCCCTCTACCTGGTTTTGAACTTTGGTCTTA
Source organism: Viscum album (assembly GCA_963277665.1). Classification (NCBI taxonomy): domain Eukaryota; kingdom Viridiplantae; phylum Streptophyta; class Magnoliopsida; order Santalales; family Viscaceae; genus Viscum; species Viscum album. Next base: position 1,589,341,685 of record OY728143.1, on the reverse strand, counting down.
TGGATGAACTTAAGGATACCTCACTAACTGGGCTGAGGATCATGTGCATAACCATCAATATCAAATAGTAATAACATGCGAACAAGAGGAAACCAATGAGTAAGAGGGGAAAATTCATCGTAAAGGTGTGGTTCATCGCGCAGTGGAGGTGTGTTCACGATAGAGGAAAGGCACGCGATAGATGAGATTTCCAACTGAAAAGAAAACATAAAATGAGAACTCATATGTTATACCTATCCCAAATAGGTCCAATGAGATATAGAAATAGGAAATGTATAGTTAAATAGTTTTATTGGTCAATAATGGGATTTTATTTTCCATCTATGATATATGATTCCAATTTATTTATTTTTTGCATATCTACTATTTTCCTAGATGTTCAACTTATAAATGGGAAATGTCTGGTTTTCAAGAGAAAGATAATTTTTAATTTACTTTAATTTAGGGGTAAAATATACCACATTAATTTTATCTTTTTCCCAGGGGATCATTGCTATCCCATAGGGATCACAAACGCCTCTTAGGTTAGTGGAAAGTCTGGTCAGTTGTTGGTTATGATACCATCCTGGGCCGTATCATTGCATTTCAAATTGTAACTGACCCATGTCCATTTAAATATAGGATTGGGGGTGGGGGTCAGACACTAATATATTCCCAACTCCACTGGAGTTCCTATGGGGGTGGGTCCTAATAGTATCATATCTGATAAATATTTTTTAGATTGGCCATTAGAGTAGTCATTGTAAAGGATTTTCTCATTTGTATGGTAGTAATGCTTGTTGAACCTAGTGTGTTAAGTAGACATCATAAACTAATAGGTGATTAAAACTTATGTGATGACTTCATAACCTATGGAAAATATATAGGAAATATCTTAAAAACCTCAATGAATCTTAATAGGGTTGGTTTCATTCATCATATAATTACAAGTCATGTGGAATGTGTAAATGATAAGCTTGGGGGGGGTGAATGATGAGGAAATGTTGATGGAAATGATGATGTGTCGGTGTGTTTAAATATTCAATGTATATTTTTTTTATTATAATGATTTTGGTTTATGTAATAATATTTAGGCCACTTGTGTTATTCCATCATGAGGTTCAATAAGAAGAGGTGTATCAAGCATCCAAGGATGTGCATCATAGACTAAAACTAGAGGTCGGGAATGTAACGAAACTATCCTTAAGGGGTTATATATATAGAATTTATTGAGTATGGTGTTTTTTCTATAATTAATGTGACTTAGTGATTGTTATATAAATTTGAGATTGTATTTCATCTATTCTATACTAGAAATCTACTTCATGTTCCTTTTGGGGTGAGTTTGTTTTGAGGATCAACATGATAGATGCAGATTCATTTTTAGGGTGTGTATGAAGGACCTTAGAGTTTATAGAGATATAGAATATATATTGGTTATTTTTTGGTTGTTTATGTTTGTATAAGTATATCATTATATAACTTGACAAAGGATATTTTCAAGTTGATCTCAGTAGAGATAATATTAATATGAAATTGTTTTTACATCAACAATTAGAGTTCTCTAAAAATGAAATTTTATCCTATTGTTTGGTATATAGATTACATTCATAATTTATACATAATACTACTAGTTTCTTAATAAAATTCAATCATGGGTATTGGAAATTTTTAAGGTATTATTTCTATTAAAATACTCATGAATGAGTTGGATACTCTATGGGGTGAAGGGATGTTTCAAAGTAAATGTGTTCTATCAAGTAAAAGTGAATCATGGTATAAAGAATATGATTATTTCATGATGGTAATGAAAAAGTGGATGAGTTTAATCATACATATAGAATTCATGTATGTTCAGACCATCTTGAAAATGATCACCCTAAGATGATAGGTGAATCTAGGTGTTGCAAATTTAGAACTACTATCTTGATGATGTTAACCCCTTTTATAGGATATTTTTACATAATTTAAATGAACTCATTAAATCCTTCCCTCTTAATGGATCACTCACCAAAACAAACACAAATGAATAAATATAATGAAAAAAAGTATTTTACATGGTTTTCTATAAAGGGGTACATCTAAGGAGAACACATCATTGATAAATCAATGTGAAAAAAATATAGTATACTCACCTTTAGTGGATTAAAATTTTAGTGATAGTAATTTCATAACATGGTTACTGTGAGGTGTGATGAATATCCACAATGAGATGGATGCTTTGAGACACAATGTAAAAAAACACACAACCATAAGGCATACAAAACCAAGAAGAAAATATAAACCTGGAAATGGTGCCCCCAAATCTCTATTGAAAAACCAAACACACATCAAAACCATTTCGAAAACAACCAATACTACTATTACATAAACATGGAAAAATAGGCCTTTACACCAAGGATTTACCAAAAAGTGCCCAAGTGCCTTTTTAATCCAAGTTAAAACACATAAAGCATATGAAAGTTATAAATGGACCCTTGAGTTTCAAACACACACACAACCAAACATTTCACAATTGCCAAAAGGTCCCTTATCCTTTCCAAACACACACCAAGTCATTTCCATAAAAAATCCATCAAAACTCTAAAATGAAGACACCTTTATAAAACACACTAAAAAATTTATCAACAATTGTACAAACAAACCAAACAATTTATAAACAATTATATAAACTACCCAACTAGTTTATAAACAATTTTATAACAAGACAACCGGTTTATGAATATCTTTTGTAGGCCAAACAAAGTATAAATAATTTTATAAGAAACCCAAATAGTTTACTATAAATTCTATAAACAAATCAAAAAATTCATAAAAAATTTCATAAACGGGCCAAAAAATTTAATTTTTTTATAAACAAACCAAATAGTTTATTAAAATTTTTATAAAGAGATGAAAAAAATTACACAATCTAGAAAACACCATAATAAACTATTCAAGAGTAATACAAAGGTGCTTGTCATGTTGAAAACATTATCAAAACAACATTTGACATCCACTAAATACAATTTTTATAATCACACATAAAAATAACCAAGGAAAAATACTTCCAAACTATTTTTAACAAAACCAACTAACTTAAAAACACTATAGCAGATTAACCAAGTGTATTGCGAAGCTATGAATCAAGTCAAAGATTTAACTAAAAACATTAAAGAATCAAATGGACTTAATCGAAAACAAAGATGTGAATTCTCCTACCTCAGATGTGTGCAAATGAGACGCCGCTTCAATATAAGGGAGAACAAGACATCACAGACCCTCCGTACATGTTAAAAACAAAAGGAAACACATCACACATAAACATTACCCATAATGGTTCATCCAAACCCTACAAACGCTATGGAAGCTAGGGAAACTACAAGAGAGACTCACCGGGGGGAATCCGTGCATTGTAGATAAGGCTTCCGGGATGGTCGTCGGATGAGGAGGGAGCATAAGAGAAGGTTAGGTGGACAAGGGGGCCGCGTAAGGAGGAGGAGGAGAAGGAGATGGAGGAGGAGGAGGAGGAGGAGGAGACAGCGACGATGATGGAGGAGGATGAGTCAGCGGTCATCGAGGAGGTGGAGGAGGCAGCGGTGGCTGAGGATAAGGAGGAGGATGGGTCACGATGGAGGAGGGCTCGACGACGTAGGGGTCAGCTTTCGCGAAGGCTTGAAAGGGTGCGAGGAAGGAGGAGCCTGTTAGGGTTCTTTTATAAAACCCACTGGAATCTTTATCAGTGCTAGTTAAAAGCGTTGATAAAGATATGTTTTATCATCACTAAAATAAAAAGCGCTAATAAAGGTATACTTTTAATAATTTATATATATTATTATATATTTATTTAAAATAATATATATATATATATATTAATATTTATAACTATATATAAATAAATATTTATTTATACTTATAAAATTATAATTTAAGTAATTATAAAATTATATGCAATATAATTATTATATTTATAATCAAATAAATATATAAAATTAATATATTAATTATATATATTTAAAAGATTATAGATATATATAACTATATTTATTCTAATTTTATAAATATTTATATGAAATATATATATATTTATAAATATAATTATAAATAAATAAATAAATATATATTTATTTAAATAATTATAAAGTTATAAAAAATTTATATATCTTATATTTATAATTTTTTAACATATATAATTAATATATTTATTATAATTTTAAAATTATTTAAATATATCTGTATTTATTTATAACTATAAATTAAATTTGTATTTATTTATCAATATTTGTATAAATATTTATAAATATACTTATAAATATATATATTTAATTATATATAACATAATATATATGAAATAATAAATATTTTTTTATAAATTAATAATTATTTAAATAAATATAAATTTATCTGTATTTATTTATAAATATTTGTATATATTTATAAATATATCTACTTAATTATATATTTATAACTTTATAAGTAGTATAATAAATATATTTATTATAATTTTATAATTATTTACATATATATATATATATATATATATTTATAGTTATAATTATAACTATAAATAGTATATATTTATAAATATTTTTATGTAATTTTTAATATATATATATATATATATAATTATAATATTTTATGTATAATTTTATAATTATTTATATATATAGTTATAACTATAATTACAAATGTATTTGAAAAGTCTTTATATATATCATTAAAAATATAATAAAATATATTTATTATTTAAATATATTTAATGTAATTTTATAAGTACATTTTTAGAACATATATAATTCATATGGGTAAAATTATGAATTAATCAATATACCACATCAATGGACAAAGTGATGTAATGTATAAATGAACATTCATGCATGATACATAACATATACGCCTGATCAATATATTCATTGACCAAATTCATTAGAAAACACACACATATATATTCAATAATTTTAATTATAAATATTTATATTAAAAATTATTATATATTTATAAATAAAATAAATAAAATAAATAAAATAAATAAAATAAATATATTAAATATAACAAATATAACAAATATAATGAATTAATCTAATAAATCTAATAAATCTAATAAATCTAATAAATTAATCTAATAAATCTAATAAATATAAATCTAATAAATCTCTAATAAATCTAATAAATATAATAAATATAATAAATATGATAAATATAGTAAATATAATAAATATAATAAATATAATAAATATAATAAATATAATAAATATAATAAATATAATAAATATAATAAATATATTTATTATTTAATGTAATTTATTGTCACATACATAAATTATTTTGAAGTTAAATTTCATTTATTTTCCATTCAATCTTTGTTTTGGAGGGTTTCCAAAGGTTTTATGGATGAATAGATGAGTTTTTATGAATTGGGCTAAACCGTGAGCCCAATTCCAGATTTAAATATAAATTTTGTTTCTTTTATAACTTTTTCATTTATCAATATTTTTCACCCATTCCAATTCTTAAATGGTATCCTCTGACCAATTAACACCAAAATTTAAATTAGGAGCCTTTATAAATCCATAATCATGGAGGATTTGGGTTTTTATTTAAGAATTGGGCCAACCCGAAATCCCATTTTCCAGTTTTAAATTGTTTCTTTAATTTTTTTTAATATATTATTAAATATAATGTATTTTTCAGTTATTCCACCTCCCTATAGACCCTAAGAAACCCAGGAGAGCTCCCATTTCCTTTCCCCCCTCCTTGGAGCTATTTGAAATCGTGACTTAGGGCTGAACTTCATAGGGTGTCTCAAATCGGCCAAAATTGAAGAGGTAACTTCATCCCTTCTTAACTCTCTCAATTATTACTCTTTTCCATCCATTATAGTTCCTAAATTAACTCCTAAATATTTTTCGAACAAACCCTGAATTTTGGCTGTTTTCAATTTCATCAACTATTGTTTTTTGAGTGATTAATTCAGGATGCTTCAAGTAAGTGAGTCCATTTCTTTCCTCTTTCAAATTACTTAGGGTTTCTTCCCTAATTCTTGAATTATAAAAATTACAAAAGGTAGGGTTCGTGACTAGGTTCTAAATTAATGTATTTTGGGTGAAATATTGAGGTTTTATGTTTCTTTTAACTTCCTTGAGGTGCAACGGTCGTGCGGTTGATGTTTCGCCCCAATATTTGGGGGTTTCGACACATTCGGTAGGTGATTCTGTGGGAAACCATTTAATGGTGAGTTATTTTACTTGATTAAATAATTTTTCATGTTCCTTATATTATTTTCATTATGTGAAAACCATTTTTGGTAGCAATATTAAATCATTTGGTATAAAAGTTACATTTTTGTTTGAAGTGTGTATTTTTCAAATGTATTTCATGTGTTATCTCTTGTGATAGTTTTTTAAAATGTGAAAGTGATTTATTATTTGTTGAACAGGGCTGCCAATTTTGATTGGGTAATGATATAGTGTCTTTTTGACCTTAAAAGGAGGGTCTTTGAATGGGTTTTATGTGTGTGACCTTGTTATACTCCTTGAAAGTGTTTTATGGATTTGTGTGTTCTCATGGGTATCTTTTGTGATATTGTTCAAGGTTATTATATAACATTTTAAAGTGGATTATTACATGTTTATTGGGATTCCAATTATGTTTTGGTAGGATATTGGTGTGATTTTTTCTTAAGAATAGGTTTTTGAAATGGGTTTTGTGTGCAAGACATATTTACACCACTTGGGTTCTTTTTATGAAAATAGTAAATGTTTTAGTTGGTTAAACAAAGTGGGAAAAGGGTGCATATGTACCGTTTGGTATGTGTGTTCACATATTATGGGGTTTTGAAAGGTGAAGTGATGTTTTAATATGTAAAATATTTTTAGAATGTTTTGTAAATTTTTGAAATATTTTATTAAATTGTGATGTGGGAGCGAAAATTGTTTGTGGGCTGTTTCGTGTAAGTTTAATGATAAAATGATTTTGAAGGTAAAAAGGGTGTTATGTAACAAGTGATTGGGCTGTTATGAGTGTTGTAATATATTGGAATGGTTTTATAAATTTGTTTAATGAATTTTTGGAAGTGTTAAAGAAATATGAAAAGTGTTGTGGGCTATTTTGGTGTGAGTCGGATTTCAAAATCAATTTGAATGAAAAGTGGAATTTTGTGGCTTGTGTTGTATACATGTGGGTTGTTTGGTGAATTTATGATATGGAAATGATATTTTCTTGTGAATATTATATTCATTGACTTGTTAAACTTGTTTGAGCACAATGGGAAAACCTGGGTATCTAGGTGGGTGGACGTGTACTAGAATACTAGTGAATCCGTGGGGTTTGGCCTCAGTTTCACTTAGCAAGATTGACGCTTAAAACTCTAACTAAATTATGATGATGATGATTAGGGAACACTAGGTTATGGGTATGTACCCTACTAGTGGCTCATGCACGAGAACGAATATTTTTGATGGTTACTCTCACCGAGATACGAGGTACCTGAGACCCACAACTAGCTAGTACCTAGGGGTTATTTCCTATTGCTTGTGCTCACTAGATATTTTGTTCTTATCGTCGGCATACGATATGAGTGGCTGGAAAATTCAGTAGCCTTGGTATTTATTTTAAAATTGTTTATTCTTTAAATTATCCCACTTGAAAACTGTTTTTTTAAGTTGCATCTTTTAGAAATTGTAACTAGAAATTACATGTTTTTTGAAAACTTGCATGATTTTCATGTTTGAATGTTTATCTCATGGAATATCTTAGTGGTGGCATCATACTGGGAATTTTATCACACCCTACTTACTCCTTTGGGTGTAAGTATACTTGGTTATTTTTCTTATCGCAGGTTGGGTACAATTTCTTTTGTTCTAGTGGTTCAGGTTTCTAGCAGGTCCTTGGTGGTGAAGTCTTGTGGAGATGGATTGAGGGCGATGCCCCATGACATGAGTGTTCTTGTGCTATTTCATTTTGGTTTTGTACCTTTGGTATAGTATTTTTGAGTTGTTTTAAGCTATGTAATTCAGTTCTGAATTTTTGTAAAAGATTGTTTGGTTTGAAAAATCCAGATTCGTTTTATTAGATTCTTTTGTTGTTTTAAGTTTATAAACTCGAGTAAATCATTCCCAATTCTCATTTTATGATACCCGGGAACTTGTTACAGCCCATGGGGATCGAGAAAACCCTTTGGGCCTTATCACAGGCCAGGTTTGGCACTGGTTTCAGTGGTTACCAGATTTGGTTCGTGACAAAATGGTATCATAGGGTGGTTCGCTCTCTTTGGGTCATGTTATTTGGGGAACAATCAGGATAATTTAGAGTTATGATTTTTGGGACTTTGAATTTTATTTATGAGTAGTGTGGATGATCACCACACATCATGATGTGATTCACATATCTAGGGGAAGTTGGGACCTTTTAGAGTCCTTTGGTTTTCTTGGTTTAATGATGATTAGGGGAAATGAAAAGAGAGTTGGGTTAATGGTCTCAGTAAGCTCGCAGGGCCTGGAAAGCCATGTGGAGATGGGGATATTCCCAAGAACACTCTTTGTGATAGTGAAGTGATTGGAATATGGCCACCAACCATATGTCCAAGTCACCCACTGAAACTAGTTTCCTCTTGCATTGTCTTGTGTTCTTTAGTTTTGAAATATTGGAACTTTGGTTTTAAAGTGACCTGGTTTTAAGAAGTCTAAAGTTTTTGTGAAATGATTTTCAAATAAATATGGAATGGTATGATTTATGAAATATTGGAACTGAATATTCAGAATTATTTTGAAATGGAAAATGGTGTGATTACACCTCTTTTGAAAGCAGAAACTATACTGAAGTTGGTTTTGAAAAAGTGTTTCCAATAGAGTTTTCTAAACTATCATAGTATGTTTTGTTGGGATGAGATGTTATGAAATTGATTTGAATAACATGAAATTGAGTTCTTGTATAAATGGTTGTGTCTTTTGAAAATTTTAGTAATATTTGAATTGGGATTTGGATCTCTTAGTTAGCAGTTTTGAGAAAAAGGATGTGTTGATTGACCGTTTTGGTTTTGAAAAGTGGAAAGAATATTTGTTTTAAACTTTGGTATTTCCTTGATTAACCACATGCATGGGGTTATATGGGATGATGGATGGTTTATGGCATGACTGGATGAGTTTTGGGATGGATATGAGGAGGGTGACCGGTGTGACACAAAAACATGCATGTGTGAGGCCCATGGGGTACCATTGGTGGATACGCTTACTGCTAAACTATTTGTTTTGAAAGAATTGGTTTTAAAGAAAAACATGATGTCTTGATGAATAGTTTTTTATGGTTTGTATTATGGGTTTTTGAAAATGTTGATTTTATGGGATGTTTTGAGTCAAAGAACCTCTTCTGTTTGAACTGTGTTTTGGGTTTGTGTTTGGTCGGTAAGCTGTGTTGTAGGGACGGTTAGTGGTCTCTTTTGAAAAATGTTTTGGGATACCTTTATGGTGGTTCCCTTCATGTGTTTGGAGCTGGTTTATGGATTGTTTTGACCAATGGACCAGATTGGTTGGGTCCTTGGATTCTCTCATTGGATAAGGTATGCCCCCATTAAAGGTTAATGCATAACTGAAGCGCAACCCAGATTGTTTCTCTATTGGAAAATACTTCAGTTGATCAATATAAGGAATCTTTTTCTTGAACTTTTTAGATTTAGTATACACCCTTTCTTTTATTGTTTTTGTGTATACTCTTGTAGTGGGAGATTGATTATGGATGGTTGAAAGTGACCTTAGCCTCTTAAGTTTCCTAATTTTTCGAAGGTGGAAGTGTTCTGGGGTTGTTAGCATGGATGAGTATTTGGATAGTGTCTAAGAGGAACTCTCGGTCCTTCATAGTCTCTTCGAAGAAGGATTTCATGTTAAACTACCAGTGTGGGAAATCTGGTCATGAGAGGATATTGTGGCCACTTTCTAGAATTTTTTGTTCTTTGGGGATGTTGTAAAAGTTCCCTCTCTATGCATTGTGTATATTAGTCGCAATGGTCATGTTTGGTGATGCCTTGTGATGTCATGTGCTCGATTGACCGTAAAGGTGAAAGTTGGGCAATCATCTGAGAGTCTTTATTATGTTGGGAGAATGTCTCCCTTGAAAAAACATAAAAATATTCCATTTTAGAGGAAGTTGAGTATAAGTGTTCTTTACATCTATTGTTTCTCAACCGAAAAAACAAGGTGTGATGTGTGTACATCTTCTAAGCCCTTCTTTCAGTGAAATATCGAGTTAGGGTAAAGTGAGTTTGGAGTGTGTTATGTGTTGGAAAAACTTATCGGGGATTGTGGTGTAGTTGTTGTTTGCAACCAAAGAAGAATTCTCATTCAGGGGGTTTCCAAAGCCTAAGTGTGAGGCCGAAGATGATTCAATCATTTGAGCTCCAGCCATAGGTCTAGGAGAGAAGCTGGCTCATAGTCAGGGGAAATCACAGGGTCATTTAAACCCTTGTGTAATGTCCTATCCTCAGTATGAAAGATAAGAAGAGTTTAAACCTATGGTGTCATCATCTTTCTTCTATTGATCATGTTCGTTGGAAATAGGTGGAGGTCCTTGTACCCATGTCATCTCCCAATGTTATTTCCTCCCCCTTTGGTTTCCATTGAGTCTTTAGAGAAAGGTATGATGTTTGGCTAGACAGGTTGACCACATGGTTTTCACTTGGTTAGTAGTGACCATTCCCCAAAAAACCATGTAGATAGAAGAATTACCACTGTTAGTTCATGGTTTTCCAAACCATGAAGACTAACCATGTGGTCATCTCAACAATTTATATTTTGGGGTCTTTCTGTATCGGCCCATGCTGGTCGATTAAGATGGTTGGTTCTTATGGTGGGGAGCCTATTTTATTCCCCCGTAACAATAACATAGACTTATCCATGGTCATGGATTGGTGGTAGGTAGTATCGTTCGGATCTATCAAGATACCTAAATCTTCCTTGGGTAACTATTGTGATTGGAGAGTGCCCAATGGTTTAGTTATAGCAAGGTAAGTGTAACCTTGTTCGATGTCATTGTTCGTTTGGGTGAATTTCTTGAGTCTTGTTCAGATAGTGTTTGAGGAGTTTTCCTTTGGGATAAAGCCTGAATGTGATTGATTGTTCCAGGAAAGTGGTATATGTTTTTTTTGTGAAGAATTCCTTCCTTAATTGATCACTGGAGGTGTTTTGGCCTTTGGGGGAAAAACCTGGCAAGGGAGTACATCTTGGTTTATCAGTTGGGTTTGGTTTTCGTATCTAGCCTTTATGTAGCTTTCCGGGGATGGAAAGTTTTTATGGTGGGGAGAATTTTCACATAAATGACTTATTTTGAAGTTAAATTCCATTTATTTTCCATTCATTCTTTGTTTTAGAGGGTTTCCAAAGGTTTTATGGAGGAATAGATGAGTTTTTATGAATTGTGCCAAACTGTGAGCCCAATTCCAGATTTAAAAATAAATTTTGTTTCTTTTATAAATTTTTATTTTTTAATAATTTTCACCTATTCCAATTCCTAAATGTTCTCCTCTAAACTATTAACACCAAAATTTAAATTTGGAGCCTTTATAAATCCATAATCATGGATGATTTGGGTTTTTATTTAAGAATTGGGCCAACCCGAAATCCCATTTTCCAGTTTTAAATTGTTTCTTTAATTTTTTAATATCTTATTAAATATAATTGATATTTTGGTTATTCCACCTCCATCTCGACCCTAAGAAACCCAGGCGTGCTCCCATTGACTTTCCCCCCTCCTTGGAGCTCTTTGAAATCGCGACTTAGAGCTGAACTTCATAGGGTGTCTCAAATCGTCCAGAATTGAAGAGGTAACTTCATACCTTCTTAACTCTCTCAATTCTTACTCTTTTCCCTCCATTACAGTTCCTAAATTACCTCCTAAATATTGTTCAAACAACCCCTGAATTTTGGATGTTTTAAATTTCAGAAACTAATGTTTTTGGAGTGATTAATTCAGGATACTTCAAGTAAGTGAGTCCATTTCTTTCCTCTTTCAAATTACTTAGGGTTTCTTCCCTAATTATTGAAGTATAAAAATTCCAGAAGCTAGGGTTCATGACTAGGTTCTAAATTAATGTATTTTGGGTGAAATATTGAGGTTTTAAGTTTCTTTTAACTTCCTTGAGGTGCAGCGGTCGTGCGGTTGATGTTTCGCCCCAATATTTGATGGTTTCGACACATTCTGTAGGTGATTCCGTGGGTAACCATTTAATGATGAGTTAGTTTTCTTGATTAAATAATTTTTCATGTTCCTTATATTCTGTTCATTATGCGAAAACCATTTTTGGTAGCAATAGTGAATCATTTGGTATTAAAGTTACATTTTTGTTTGAAGTGTTTATTTTTCAAATGTATTTCACGTGTTATCTCTTGTGGTAGTTTTGTAAAACGTGGAAGTGATTTATTAGTTGTTGAACGAGGCTACCAATTTTTATTGGGTAATGATATAGTGTCATCTGGGCCTTAAAAGGAGGGTCTTTGAATGGTTTTTATGTGTGTAACCTTGTTATACTCCTTGAAAGTGTTTTATGGATTTGTGTGTTCTCATGGGTATCTTTTGCGATATTGTTCAAGGTGATTATATAACATTTTAAAGTGGATTATTACATGTTTATTGGGATTAAAATTATGTTTTGGTAGTATATTGATGTGATTTTGGCTTAAAAATAGGTTTTTGAAATGAGTTTTGTGTGCAAGACATATTTACACCACTTGGGTTCTTTTTAGGAAAATAGTAAATGTTTTAGTTGGTTAAACAAAGTGGGAAAAGGGTGCATATGTACTGTTTGGTATGTGTGTTCAAATATTATGGGGTTTTGAAAGGTGAAGTGATGTTTTAAGATGTCAAATATTTTTAGAATGTTTTGTAATTTCTGAAATGTTTTATTAAATTGTGATGTTGGAGCGAAACTTGTTTGTGGGCTATTTCGTGTAAGTTTAATGATAAAATTATTTTGAAGGTAAAAAGGGTGTTATGTAACAAGTGAGTGGGATATTATGAGAGTTTTAATATATTTTAATTATTTTATAAAATTGTTTAATGAATTTATGGATGTGTTAAAGAAATATGAAAAGTGTTGTGGGCTATTTTGGTGTGAGTCGAATTTCAAAGTCAATTTGAATGAAAAGTGAACTTTTGTGACTTGTGTTGTATACATGTGGGATGTTTTGTGAATTTATGATATGGAAATTATATTTTCTTGTGAATATTAAATTCATTGACTTGTTGAACTTGTTTGAGCACAAAGGGAAAACCTGGGTATCTAGGTGGGTGGACGTGTATTAGTATGCTAGTGAATCCGTGGGGTTTGACCTCAGTTTCCCTTAGAAAAATTGACGGTTACAAATCTAACTAAATTATGATGATGATGATTTGGGACTACTAGGTTATGGGTGTGTACCATACTAGTGGCTCGTGCATGAGAATGTATATTTGTGATGGTTACTCTCACCGAGATACGAGGTACCTGGGACCCACAACTAGCTAGTGCCTAGGAGTTATTTCCCATTGCTTGTGCTCACTAGATATTTTGTGCATATCGTCGGCATATGGTATGAGTGGTTGGAAAATTCAGTAGCCTTGGTATTTATTTTAAAAGTGTTTATTCTTTAAATTAGCCAACTTGAAAACTGATTTTTTTTAAGTTGCATCTTTTAGAAATTATAACTAGAAATTACATGTTTTTGAAAACTTGCATGCTTTTCGTCTTTGAATGTTTATCACATTGAATCTATTAGTGATGGTATCCTACTGGGAATTGGCTCACACACTACTTAAATCTTTGGGTGTAAGTAGACTTGGTTATTTTTGTTGTCGCAGGTTGGGTACAATTTCTTTTGTTCCAGTGGTTTGGGTTTCTAGCAGGTCCTTAGTGGTGAAGTATTGTGGAGATGGATTGAGGGCGGTGCCCCATGCCATGAGGGTTCTTGGGCTGTTTCATTTTGGTTTTGTACCTTTGGTATAGTCTTTTTGAGTTGTTTTAATCTATGTAATTCAGTTCTGAATTTTTGTAAAAGATTGCTTGGTTTGAAAAATCCAGATTCCTTTTATTGGATTCTTTTGTTGTTTTAAGTTTATAAACTCGAGTAAATCATTCCAAATTCTAATTTTATGATACCTGGGTACTTGTGCCAGCCTGTGGGGATTGGGAACACCCTTCGGGCCTTGTCACGGGCCAGGTTTGGCACTATTTTCGGTGGTGACCAGATTTGGTTCATGACATTTATTATAATCTTATAATTATTTAATTATATATATATATAATTATAATCTTAGAAATAATTTTTTCAATTAAAATATTATATATATATTTTTGAATTATTAAAAAATATATACTAATTATAGACATGTGTTTTTTATTTAATGTATACAAATAAACATTATTTTTTATTACAAATATAATAATTTTATATAAATTAATAATATTTTTTATTAAAAACTTTTATCAGTGCTAATAATAGCACTGATAAAGGCCTACCCCTTTATCAGTATTTTATGCTTAGCACTGATAAAAGGTTGTGCTTCCATTTCTCTATTTGTGGTAGTGACATCAAGGTCCTTAAAGATATAAGGAGTAGTCATAGTAATGAAAACCTTCTGATGAACACACACCATGTATTATAATATTTTTATCTCATGATATATCATAAATAGATATTCACACCTTATTTCATTATCTATTATTTATTTATTATTTATTGATCTAACTGTATAGACTTAGATTTTTCTACCATGGAAATTTATTTAATGAAAGAACGAACATCCTAATTAACTAGGTTTGAGATATCACATTCTCATCTTAGAAGTGAAAAATTCTATCTTGATCATTCAACCAATTCCATAACACCAAAGACGCACCCAAAACAAGCTACCTCATCAAAAATTCAATGTCATATTTTTTTCATTGCATCAAAGTATTAAATTCAATGGCACACATTGATAACGACCTCAATTCGGGAGAACAATACACATGTTTGTAGATAGGAATGACCAGTGACACCTGAAGCATGTCATATTCTTATTGGAAGGTCTTTCCTCATGATCTTATCTACTTGAGATCACCAAGTATGAAATTCATGAGAAGAAGCCTCAATGATTATGAGCCCACAACACCTAATGGTCACACATCATCTATTTCTTGTTAGCATGATGCATCTGGACCATAATACATATCTCTAAGATTACTATCATGGTATCTCTAGGTTTGTATTATAGCTCGAGAACAACTATAACCTTTTGATATGACATGTAATCTATGGACATTACCTTAAATATGGTGGATATAGAAGTATCTACACTATTATGGTAAGTTGAACACATGTATATATCAAGCTATATACATGAATTTGTAACTATAGTACATAAATAAGTTGGTTCTAGAGAACCCACTTTTAATAGTCCCACTTACACTAGATCCAACTACTTACACGTCTCAACTCACTAGCTCTCACATGAGAATCATAAATTTGCTGAGATATGAATCTAGTCAAGGGTTCTTCCATTTTATCCTATATGGATAAACTGATAGCTATGAATTCACATCTATAAGTAAAGTCCCTCATGATATGAAACATATAAAGTATATTATTTATCCACTGGTGTGAACTGAGATCCCTAGAAATCCCCACTACTATAGTATTATCACAATAAAATGTAATAGGTTCTGCACTGCTAGGAATAACACCAATGTCTGAGACAAAGATGCATACCCAGAACACCTCCCAAGCTATATCAGAATCCATTATATACTCATATTATACTGCAGAATTGGCAACCATGGGTTTCTTTGAGCTTCTCTAGTTCACTACACCACCATTCAGGAAAAAGACATATACTGACTATGATTTTAGATCATCATGATCTGTCTGGAAACCAGTATCAATGTATCCTCTTACTACTAGTTTTTCATCTTCTCCATACACTAGGAACATATCTTTTATATTCCTCAAGTACTTTAGGATAGTTTTTATAGCTACCCAATGAAACTATCTTGGATTAGTTTTATATCTATGAACCATTCTTAAAGAAGAGGTAACATAAAACCTAGTACATAGAATGACATATATGATAGATCCCACTATCGAGGAATAAGGTATTATACTCATTCTTTCAATATACTCCTATGTTTGTGGACATATTTTCTTAGAGAGATTAATAACATATGAAATTGGCAACAAACCACTCTTGGATTATTCCATATTGTACATTTTGATTCACTTTTAAATATATGTAATTTGACATAGCCTAAATATCCTTTGAGATCTATCTCAATATATCTTGATCCCTATAATTTAGACTACATCATCTATTTCTTTCATGGAGAACCATTCATTTTACTACATCTTAACTAACTGTAATACATGCACTTGATTTAACATAATTAAAACATCATTGACATATAACACTAGGAAAATGATGGAATTACCAATAACCTTATTATAGAAACATGGTTCATTTTCATTCTTGACGAAACCAAATTCTCTTGTTGCATCATCAAAATGAACATTCCATGATCATGATGCCTACTTCAACCCATAAATGGATCTCTACAGCTTGAATACTTTATTATCATTCTTTGACTTTATAAATACTTAGGGTTGAGTCATATAGATGTCTTTAACTAACTTACCATGTATAAAATTAGTTTTTAAATCCATTTTACAAGTATAATAATTATGGAAGGATTTTATTGCATGTAATATTCTGATGTATTTCAACATCGCTACTGGTGAGAAGGTTTCATCATAGTCTATGCCTTGACATTGTCTAAAACGATTTTCTTCTAGTCATACTGTTTCGGTGCGGATGTGCGTCGGGTTACGCTGTTCCGCCAGGACGCGTTCGCGCGTGCACCCGTCAACCCGAGGGGATGGGCGCGCGGCTTGTGGTCCCGCAGTCTCGCTTTCCAAGGGCGGGCGGCATTCGTCCCTTATTCAGGGGCGTCTGCTCCTTGATCGAAACCGGGATGATGGGATGTCGGCTCCTCCTTCCTTGGACGTCTCCTCGGAACTCGTCGCCTAATCCGGGTCTCCCTCATAGACTTAAGAATGTTCGTGAATCTCGTTCCCGGCGCCATATCTTCATGGACACCGGTTAATTACGCTGCTTCCGCCCGGACGCTCCAAGGAGTCTGGGCGGGGCAGCAACCTGCGGTGAGAAGGCCGGGTGGCTCTGGGTGCTGGGGGCGTGTCGTAACACTGCGGCTCTGCACGTCTGTCTTCCGTCCCTAATAGGGCTTCTCGAAGGCATGATGGCCTGAGGCATCCCGTACTGGGTGCGGGGAACTGTGTCACCTGAGGTTTTCCTTAGCTTCCCATGTTTAACACGAGGTATGACGCGAGTTTAACGTCCAGCGGGGACGGCATCGGACCGATCAACACGAAAAGTGGATCAGATGACAGAACCCCTTGCGGGGAACCTCTGACGCTGGGGCCAGCACATGGGCGGCTTCCCAAGTAACGTGGAGTGGAGTGAAGTGGCATGACCCCACCGGGATGTGGCGGCCCGGGTAAGGATCAGGGTGGATGATGGAGTGAAGAGCTTGGACCCCGTAGGGGCTTCCTACGTACCGCGCGTTAGCACGGATCAAAGTCAACGTAGTTCGGGTATACAGTTTAACGTCATGCTGGACGTCGGCAGGCCGACTCACGAAGAGGTCTAGGCCGCCGGGCGGAGGATTGAACCGAACCACCTCGCACAGAGGGGGATGGAACGGCCGGGTGGATCACAGTTTCACGTCATGCTGGACGATAAAAGGAGAAATGGAAAAAGGGGCTGTGGGGAGGCACAGTGGAGATACACACGGGCAGTCTCCCACAGGGGCGGATTCATAGGTGAATCGACGCAAGCGTGAACCCTGGAGGGGTCCACTGATGGACGAACCGACGTAAATACGACCGGGACGACCAGGTGGCGGGCTTGGACCTCAAGAAGGCTTCCTACGTGCCCTGTATAGAAGACAGGGATCAAAGTCCACGTAGTTCATTCTGTCAGGACTTACGCACTTGAGGCAGCCCGGATGCGGCGAAACTCAGTTGGAAGGGACTTGGACCGAAAGTAGGAGACACCTCGATCCCAGTCACACCCTCTACTGGCTTCGGCAGTGGGGGAGCGCAATGGAGATACACATGTGCAACCCCCCACAAGAAACTAGGGGTTTGTAATACCCTGCCCCCGTAGGGAAAAGCCACTCCCATTAAATCGTCCCAAAAGCGGGACAATCCCGACATCCCTGCAGAGACGAGCGGGTGGGGGCCACATCCAAACCGGGGGGGACCCTGCGTGCGGAGCACGGGATCAGTCATGCTGGACAAAAACACTTGGCAGTTTAACGTCTTGCAGTGCGGACGAATGTGCAGTTTAACGTCATGCTGGACATATGGGCAGTTTAACGTCATGCTGGACATATGCGCAGTTTAACGTCATGCGGGACGTATATGCAGTTTAACGTCATGCTGGACATATGTCCGTGTCACTTCGCGCAAGCCTGGAGGGCCGCACGGAAAGACAACGCACGGTGCGGGCACCCAGGATGAAGATCATCGGGCGCCACGCAGGCGGGTACCCTCAGGGGGTCAAGGGAGGCGACCCTGGCGGATTGCGCGCAAAAGAGGAGCTTTGCGCGCAAAACCGCGAGTCGGCGCGCAAAATGGCGGGCTGGCGCGCAATTGGGCCAGCGCTTCGCGCGCGGATGATTGGGATTGCGCGCACCGGGCTTCGGGTAGCGCGCGGGGGCAACGGCTCATTCTCTAACGAATGGCCACTTTGAAAATGGGGGGTGCGCGCAATCGGGCTGGATTGCGCGCACCCGGGGGGCAATTGCGCGCAAGAGGCTTCTTTTGCGCGCAAAGGCCTTCGGGTTGAAATTTATTCAAAGGAAATGAGCCAAGGGGATTGCACGCGAAGGCGGACCCCAAGGCTCTATTGCGCGAAAGAAAGGAGGTTACCTGAAAATCGGCATTGCGCGCGGAAGGGGTTGAATTGCGCGCGCGGGAGACCGTTCGACTTCCAGCAACCTTTGAAACGTTGGGGGTCGCCTAGTATTTATAGGCAACCCCGGGCGCGGAATCCAAGGCGCGAGCGCGGAATTCTCCTCGCGGGCGCGGAATCGGGCACGGCGCGCAAGGGAGTTGCGCGCATCCCGGGGGTTTTGCGCGCGGATCATCATCTTTGCGCGCAGGCCTCTGAAATTCCGTGCAAGGCCTCCGGGCCCTCCGAAACATTCTTCCGACTCCAAATATGACCTCGCTTTCTGCATCCGGAGCTTCGTTTGGGAACAACGGACTTTTCCGGCGTCTACAAAAGCCCCCCCTCGGAATCTGATCGGTGAGAGGTCGCAACGATCGGGTTCCGAGGGAGACGCCGGAATGCCGAAGTCCTGGGCGGCGCGGGACTTAGGCGCGCAAAAAGGGGCGCCGGTCGCGAAATTCGCCGCTGCGGTCGCGCAAAGCGCTTTCCGCGCAGCGCGGACCCCAGCCTCGCCTATAAATAGGGGCACTGGGTCCCTCCGTGCCGTACACTGGCCTTCCGCGCGATAAGCATCTCTGCTCTCGTGCGCGAAATTGCCTTTTCCGGCGCGGAATTCGCCCGCTCGTCGCGCAAAACCGTCCGGATTTTGCTCTGTCTTTGCGCGAATACCCGGGGTTTTACGCGAACGACTTCCCGATTGCGCGCCGTCCACTAGGATTGCGCGCCGACTCTCAAACTTTTCCACCAGCCTCGTCCGATTCCGCACACTTCATCCCTTAACCCGCACGACCCCCGGAACTTCTGAGATGGCCGCGAATCAAGGAAATGAGGGGGATGCCGCCACTCGCAGGGCTGAGATGGCGACGAACGAGGAGGTTTACGGAGCCAAGGAGATTGTTTCCAACAATCAATCCTTGTTCGACTTGCTGACGCCGGCCCAGAAGACATATCCGCTGTCGGACAACCTGCCGCTCTGGAACTTCGGCATCCTAGATGAGGTTCCGGTGCCAGGGTTCGAGATTGATGCGCCGCGGACCTGGGTGACCCGGGAGGACGAGCTTCTCCGCTATAACATCACCAACAATGGGCATCCTGCCAGGGAGACCAGACACTTGGATGTCTATGTCCTGAACCCGAGGACGCGAACCATTGATGGGGGTGAACCTACTGCGGAGAATTCTCCAGCCCTCTACTCGAGCATATATCGCCAGAGTGTCACGGACGACACCAAGGGCTGGCTGAAGGACTGGGACTTGTGGTCTGGGGGAAACTTCACCAGTGAGTGGGCCTGGGCGTTCTGGGTACGCCACACTTGCGATCACTTCGCAGAGGAGCTGCGGTACATCGGCCTGTTCGAGGCGGTGTGGACGTCGCAGTTCCACTTCTACCAGCAGTCTGAGCTCGGGCCGGAGCTGTTCACCCGCTGGTCTCCGGATACCAACACCTTCCATCTTCACCATGGGGAGGTCGGCATCGGTCTCTGGGACATCCACTGCATCGGAGGTATCCCGTTGGAGGGCTACCAATACGATGAGTTCCTGCCACCGAAGAACACCTGGGAGGACAGGTCACGGACTCCCATCCTGACCTGGCATCTGCTTGACCTGGCTACGCAGCGGCTCGGGATCAAAGACTTCCAGAAGGACATAGCCTACAAGGAATGGTTCAGCCAGTTCTTGGAGCATGACCCGGAGGTCAAGATGCCAGGCAGGGGGAAGCGGTGCCCGACCGCAGCTCAGAGGAGCCGGAACGGGTCGTACTGGCGGGTCCTGGAGACGGGTGACTACCGCTCATGGGGGTACTGCGTCATCGAGGCCCGGGACCCAAACGTCCGGTACGCGGCGTTCCTGGCCGCCTTTCTGAGCGGGTGGCTCCTTCCAGTGCGGGATGCGAGGATGGGCGTCCGCCCGGCGACACTGGCGATGGCGGGCGCCATGGCTGCCAATAAGAGATACAACCTCGGGGTCCCAGTACTGGCGAGGCTGTATGCCATTCTGGGACGTATCTCACGAGGGGGGTCGCCACGAAGGATCTGTGGGCCCTTTCAGTTCTTCCACGGATGGGTGGCTGCTCACCTCGGTGGGTACACGTTCCCAAATGCCATCATTCCTCCGGGCAACGGCCTGCGACCCTCCCTGCTGAACATCGCGGGGGTCGCTCCGATGACCCTAAGTGAGGAGGGCGTGAGGATTCGGATTGGCAATCATGCCAATTTCAACTTCAGTCCGTTCCCCACTCCCGTCGGCCAGATGATCGACAATGGACAGGGCCCGCTGGAGCAGCATGAATACTTCCTGAACATGCGGGGCGGGGTGCTCGTGGCTCGGATCGACGGGAAGGTGATCTGCGAGCCTTACGTGCCGACCCGTTTCGCCAGGCAGTTCGGGTGCCTTCAACGGATGCCGAAGAGGGTATTCACTGCTGTCCGGGAGGAGACGAACCCTGGCGTCCTTGCCAGATGTGGCTGATGTTTGCCTCTTTCGGCTCTGGCGACGTCATCACTCTCCCTCCTACCGGAGTTGACGCAGGCTTGGCAACCGAGTACGCCGAACACTGGGCCATCGCGTACCCCGAGGGGCTCTTACGGAAGCTAGTTCGGCGGCTCGAGGTTACCCGTGCGGAGACCGAGCGTCAAGGAAGGAGGCGAGGCGCCGCCACACGGGGGAGAACGGAGGCGCGCCAAGCAGCGGAGCCGGCGCGGGCAGGGACTTCGGCGGCGGGCACATCGCGAGCTGCCGCTACGACCTCAGCGCCCAGAGAGGGGGCGCGTGCGGTGGTCGACGAGCGGCCCGGGAAGCAGGTGAGACGTCTGCTCGAACCTTCCCATGATGCGGTCTTCCCGGCGCTGTGGTCGGCCTGGATGACCCTGCGGCAGTCACTGGGGACCGACGCCATCTGGCGAAAGATACTCAGAGAAGGAATCTATCTGCCAGAGGTCGGGCGCCTCCAGATTGCCGACAGAGTGGAATTCAACCGGCAGTATGCGTATCTGACGGCCATGGACGAGTACGCGCGCCAACGTGGTCAGCGCGCGGAGCCATCCCTTCTGGTGAAGGTGATGCTCGGTCTCGAGCCCGCTCCGGAACAGATGCCGCCGGAAGAAGATGACAGTAGCAGCGACTCCGAAGAAGAGGAGGAGATGGGGGAGGATGAAGGCTCCGAGGGAAGATCCCATCAGGGGAGCCCACGGGAGAGCGGCGAGGTGGCCGGCTCTGACAACGTTGATGTCACTGAGCTCCTCGAGGTCCGCTTCTATCCCTACTCAATATGCTTCATCCACTCTCTTATGCAGCTTCTAACCCATTTCTCCATCTTTCTCAGGAGCGCACGGATGTTGGTCAGGCGTCCTCAGCGGGAGTAGGAGGGGCGCCAGCAGGACAAGGCGGGGGCCAGACACCCATTATCGAACTGACAAGCGCTAAGGGGTCCCCTGCTGCAACTGTTCCTGCGGCGATCGGGGTAGCGGAAGAGGACGCTCCGAACTCCCGTAAGTCTCCCTACTTTACTGCTGGTGCTTGCCGTTGACGATCCGTGACTAACCATGGCATGCCCCGCGCAGTGATCTCAACATTGGAGGCTCGTCAGGTTGCCGAACCCGGGCCATCTACGAGTGGACCAGTGGTGGACATGCCGCCTGCTCCGGAACAGACTTCCCAAACCGAGCCGGCCCCACCAACTGCTGATCAAGGGGCTCCGGACGTCGGCGGTGCTGACATCGGAGAGAGGTTGGGGGCTGACGAGGGTGTCAGCGCCGCTGGGGAGAGAGAAGAAGGTCGCCCGGATGTTGGGGAACCTATCCCTCGTGAGGACCTCCCAGGGGCGGACCCTGCAGCAGACCTGCTGGCTGCCTTCCCTGCCTACCGGCCTGCCGATCCCGAGGAGATGGACGACTCAGACACGGAGGCGGTCGAGGAGAGCCGGATAACGCGCCGTAGGGGGTGGAAGTGCATCCAGCGCTTCCTCAAGCGAGACCCGTCGGAGTGGCTGGGGCGCATGGGATCACTTCAAACCTGGATGCGCTTTTTGTGTGCCGGGGGAGCTGATGCTCAACGCCTCCATCTAACGGTCCGTGATTTCATGGCCGAAAAGATGCGCGAGAGCTGCCGGCGTGCCAACGTCACACAAAGTCGGGACATGTCGGAGAGCACGCGGGCGCTCCTCGCGGCGGAGCAGGAAGTCCGGCGTCTCGAAGGGCAGGCGGCAGAGAAGGAGGCCTTCGTCGCAACGTGTACCGAGCTTGTGGAGCAACTAGCAGCCCAGCTGGTTGACGCCCAGGTACAGCTGACGGAGGCGGGCCAACAGATGGTCACAATTCAGGTCGAGCGGGAGCGTGCACAGGCCAGAATCGACGAACTGCGCGCTGCGACCGCCGACGAAGAGAGGGCACGCAGAGAGCGAGAAGCAGCTCTGGAGGCCGCCAGCCAAAGGGTAGCGGCATTAGAAAGACTTATCCAGCACGCTAACCCCTAGGGGCTTTTGTTTTTTTCCATTCCCAGAACATTTACTTCCGCTACTCAATATTTAGATCCATTTGTATGAATCAATATATTTATCTGCATCTTTTGGTTTAACATGCTCAACCACAATTCGTTGTCTTGCGGGAGTGTTAACCAAGCATCAGGCATCCATAATTGGGCCTAGATTTCTGGAGAAAAGAGGGAGGTCATTCCTAGGAAAGGAGACCTCAGACCTAATCAATGTATCATCCCCCCAACTTGTTCCAACACACGAGCGGGACAACGCTAGGGGCGTTGAGATTTTATCCGAACATAGGGAAATGAGAAAGGGTGAATCGCGTGTCCCGAATCCGGACATCCACAACGGTCGGCCTTCCAGGAAATGCCCAAGATGGTAGCCGGACAGTGGATCGACCATAACAACTGTAATAGACAGACCGAAAAAGGCCATCATTCATATTGCAGGAGGCGGACCACATGTCATCATGAATACCGCTTTGGGGTTCCTTCAGACACAAGGGTGGAAATCCAGATCAACAGGGCATGCGAAGCGTGGGGCGAAGTGACGATTTGTTCGGACAGAATCCAATGCTCTCAAAATTGCGCCACCGTGGGGAAAGCGTATTAGGCGGATGCACTAACCTGGCCGTGAGTCACCTCAATTCTCAGGCAGCACCTCTCTGACGAGGAAACCGTCGCTTCCCATCCTTGTGATGGGGCATCCCGAGCTGAATCGGGGAGAATATCACAACTGCACCACTCTACCCGAAGTCAGGCCAGACGGCCGGCGACGAGGAGGGGCGGGACTTAACGATCCCTGAGGCTGGACCCGAGTTGAGATGCCCGGGCGTTCCTACGTACTCCATCAGGCTGGAGATCAAGCCACACGTAGTTCTGAGAATGCAGTTTATCGTCATGCAGGACGTAGAATCCCATTTGGGGGAGATCTTAGTTTAAGGTCGTAGAGCTCGGACCATAGGGGTAGATCTTAGTTTAAGGTCTTAGAGCTCGGACCATAGGGCTAGATCTTAGTTTAAGGTCTTAGAGCTCGGACCATAAGGGGAGATCTTAGTTTAAGGTCTTAGAGCTCGGACCATAAGGAGAGATCTTAGTTTAAGGTCTTAGAGCTCATACCATAAAGAGAGATCTTAGTTTAAGGTCTTAGAGCTCGGACCATAAAGAGAGATCTTAGTTTAAGGTCTTAGAGATCGGACCATAAAGAGAGATCTTAGTTTAAGGTCTTAGAGCTCGGACCATAAGGACCTCAAAGTACGCCACATCGTGGTCATATCCCCTGGACATGCGAAGATGCACTGAGGGATAGTGTCAAGAGTGTCGAGGTTTCGCCTGGACAGAATGGGAGGTGGAAAATGTGAATCATGCGGCCATTCACTCAAGGACTGGAGGCGGCGGAGTAATGATATGGGAGTACTGCCGACCGTGGCGGAAAAGCAGCATCAATATCGCACTAACCGTTGGTGGAATGAGGCAGCAA
Source organism: Viscum album (assembly GCA_963277665.1). Taxonomy (NCBI): domain Eukaryota; kingdom Viridiplantae; phylum Streptophyta; class Magnoliopsida; order Santalales; family Viscaceae; genus Viscum; species Viscum album. The sequence goes on along the minus strand of OY728143.1, from coordinate 1,589,316,806 downwards.
ACGAGCATCGACCGCTCAATCGCAGGATTCATATCGATTTGCTGCCCGAGTCCATTGGGGGTACCGGCCCGAGTCGGTGGGAGAGCACTGAGGCATTGTGTCCGAACCGTTCACGGGGGCTCCACCCAGGGCGTAGACGATGGGTCCGAATGAAATGGGGCACGAAGCCTGAAAAGCGGAAGAAACCTGACCAAGCGGATCCTGACCCTCCTGGCAATAAACCAGAGTACTCTTGACACCGGTGGACCACTGCAAGGGGTCGGGGAACACGCCTTGAGGGTGACCTGAAGGCGGAGGATTCCCCAGAGAAGGGGGAATCTCTAAGAGATGGGGGGCTGGACCCGAAGTTTCAAACATTCGGGCGTTCCTACGTATCCCATAAGGATGGGAATCAAGCCGCACGTAGTTCTTGAAGCGCGGCGCAACACAATCGGGCACCAGCGCGGGGAAGAGTGCGGGTCTGACCCTCGCACACAGAAGGAGCGGCATTTGATATTTCTTGTTTGTCCTTAAAGATGAATGGTTTTTCTTTGTGCGGCGACATGCCTGTGATTGAGAAATCTCTGGCGTCGCCACAATGATCAAGCCACGGAAGGCATTGATGAATGACGTGGTTATTAACCAGCGCCCAACATGAGTGTCCCCTGAGGGGAACATCACGATGCAGTGCCGTTTCTCGTCAGGCGGCCAAGACGATCACAGTTTACGGTCGTGTGGTAGGACCAGACAACACAGTTTAAGGTCGTGTGGTTCGGACCATGGAGGAATCCGCTTATCGCGGTACGGCGGACACGGCGGAGGTGGGAGCATACCCAGCCCTGCGGTCACGCACGATTCCAGGAGAAGAGTCTTGGGATAGGGGCCTGCGTATGTCCATCACCCGAGGGGCAGAGATGCTAGCCTCCAGATATACTGGGCCCAGAACGCAATTGTTCGGGCGACTCCTTCCTCCTTATGGGGACGAGGGTCCAGCTACGCATGGCCCTTAGGGAGGATATCCGCATATATCCCTGGTGCTCAGATCATGGGAGCCTCGAACGACATCATTACCCTGGTTGGTCTGCCTAACGTGTAGAGGTGTACTGAAGGTCAGTATGAAAAGAGTGTCAAGATTCCACTACAACGCGCAAAGGCGGAGTGTGATGAGGACTGCGCAACCAATGTTCAGAGCCTGAAAGAGATGACATGGCGATCGAGGATGTTGCTGACGCATTCGCAACACAACATCCGATCGCGTCAGCCTAAGACGGGGCAAGCAAACGAGCATCGACCGCTCAATCGCAGGATTCATATCGATTTGCGGCCCAAGACCCGCCGGTAAATCGACCCGGAGCGGTAGGAGAGCACTGAGGCATCGTACCCAAACCGCTAACGAGGATCCCTTTGGGTGAAGGCTCGAACAAGAGGAAGCGCGAAGCCTGACAAGCAACACAGGACTTTTCGGGGTTGAATCTGACACTACGAGTCATAGACTGAAGTACCCAAAACATGTTAACAGATCTCCGAAAAGGGTCGGAGGACTCACCCTGAGAGCAACCAAAAGAGGGCAGATCCCCGTGATCAACCAAGGGACGGGGCTGGACCTGAAACACAAGCGTCCAGGCGGTCCTACGTATCCCATAAGGATGGGAATCAAGCCGCACGTAGTTCTTGAGAGGCAGTTTAACGTCATGCAGGACGATGAGGGGTGTGAGGTAGTCCCACACACGGGGGAGGCGTACGGTGCGGCCAGTAGACCAACGTGAATGAGGACATAATCCCCCGCTCACGCGATACGCCTCGCACAAAAAGGAGGGGAACTTGGGCCAGAGACCCAACGCGGGATAGGGATTCCCGGAAAATGGGGCTGGGCCTGAAACATGAATGTCCAGGCGGTCCTACGTATCCCATAAGGATGGGAATCAAGCCGCACGTAGTTCTTGAGAGGCAGTTTAACGTCATGCAGGACGATGAGGGAAAAAGAAGGGGGGAGCAGAAGGCATCCCCAAACATGGGGGGGCGTACAGCGTGACGAGCAAACCGACGTGAATGAGGGCATAGCCCCGCGCTCACACCATACGCCGCACACCCGGGGGCAACTGGGCCAAGGGCCCGAGATGGGATGGAAATTCCCGAAGGATGGGGCTGGGCCTGAAACATGAATGTTCAGGCGGTCCTACGTATCCCATAAGGATGGGAATCAAGCCGCACGTAGTTCTCGAGAGTGCAGTTTAACGTCATGCAGGACGTATGCTGAACAGTTTAACGTCTTGTAGCTCGGACGTAGTGCAGTTTAGCGTCATGCAGGACGAAGCACTTGGCAGTTTAACGTCTTGCAGCGCGGACGAATGCTGAACAGTTTAACGTCTTGTAGCCTGGACGAATGCAGTTTAACGTCGTGCAGGACGTATGCAGTTTAGCGTCATGCGGGACGAATGTGCAGTTTAACATCATGCTGGACAAATGTGCAGTTTAACGTCATGCTGGACGTATGTGCAGTTTAACGTCATGCTGGACAAATGTGCAGTTTAACGTCATGCTGGACGTATGTGCAGTTTAACGTCAGGCTGGACAAATGTGCAGTTTAACGTCATGCTGGACGTATGTGCAGTTTAACGTCATGCTGGACAAATGTGCAGTTTAACGTCATGCTGGACGTCGGCACACTCAGACAAAGTACTGCTTGAGGAACCTAGCGTTGGTGGGAGGAGTGACACGCTCACCATCCATAGTCGCTAGGGAGTACGCGCCATTGGGATAGACCTTGTGGACGACAAAAGGTCCCTCCCACTTGGGCTCCAACTTGGGCGGCTTCCTGCCGGGGATCATCGGCGCTCTTAGGGCTAGCACTAGATCACCCTGCAGGAAGGAGCGGAGGCGAACCTTCTTATTGAAAGCTCGAGCCATTCTTCTTTGATGCCTCTCCAAGTTGTGCAAAGCGCGAAGTCTATTCTCATCCAGTGCTTCCAACTCGACTAGACGGGCTTCAGCAACTCTGTCCGGCGCTTGCTGGTCGTAGACCGCAGTGCGCAAGGACGGTAACTGGATCTCGATGGGCAGGACGGCCTCAGCTCCATACACCAGGGAATAAGGGGTCATCTGGGTGGAATTGCGAGTCGTCGTCCGATAAGCCCAGAGGGCGCTGGGGAGCTTGTCCGGCCAACTCTTCTTGTTCTGACCAACCATCTTTTGCAGAATGTTAGAGAGGGTTTTGTTGAACGCCTCGATCTGTCCATTCGCCTGCGCATGATAGCGAGATGTATGGTTCGAGCGAATGTTATACTTGGCGTACAACTTCTTCAACTCGGCTGCTCGGAAATTGGTTCCGTTATCCGTGAGGATAGCGTGAGGCACTCCAAATCGATAGATGATGTTGGAGGTCACGAAGTCAGCGATCGAACAAGATTTGACCTCTCTGAGCGGAATCGCCTCTGCCCATTTGGAGAAGAAGTCCGTGGCGGTCAGAATGAACCGGCACTGGCGAGCTGTCGCCGGCGGGTAAGGTCCCACAACGTCCAGTCCCCAGACTGCAAAGGGCCAGGAATACCTTGTGGTATGGAGAGGCTCCGGCGGACGATGCACAAAGTTCGCATGAACCTGGCACGCATGGCACCTCCTGGCATACTCGATGCAGTCATGGATCATAGAGGGCCAGAAGTATCCCAACCTCCGAATCTGGTGGGACAGCTTCGGCCCAGTCTGGTGGGCGCCACATGAACCAGCATGAACCTCTTGCATGACCCGTGGGATCTCAACTCCCTGAAGTCAACGGAGGAGAACACCATCAAATCCGCGTTTGTAGAGGATCTGCTCCAGGCCGGGACTGCTCTGGAGGACGAACTGCGATGCGCGGCGTCGAACTCGCTCGCGCTCGGCCCGATCCGATGGAAGAATGCCATGTTGGAGGTACTCAACCAAATGCGTCCTCCAATCAGGGGCTGATCCGACTGTCATATCTAGGGTACTCGGGGCTCCGGGCATAGGGGAAACCGTGGTGAGGTTACTTACCAACGGGCCGCGATCTTCTTCCGGGATAACGGGAGCGATGAGCCTGCGGCGCGTCACGCGGACGATCAGGTTGTCCTGTTCAGGCTCCGCAAGTGACGCAGCGAGGCTGGCCAAAGCATCTGCTCGACCGTTCTGCGACCGGGGAACATGGACAATTTCCGGCCGAGAAGGGAACCGAGCCATCAGAAGGAGGGTGCACTCCAACAATGGCACAAGTTCCGGCTTCCTGACTACGTAGTCACCATTGATCTACTTAACGACCAGCTCGGAGTCCCCTTTCACGCACAGACGGGGCACGTCGATCTCGAGAGCCAACTCGAGGCCGGTGATGAGGGCATGGTATTCCGCCTCATTGTTGGTACAGCCCTCTGACAACAGGAAAGAGTATGGCAGCACGGCTCGCTCTGGGGTAATGAAGACGATACCCAAGCCCACTCTGTTGAGCTTAGGATTATCGAGTCTTCTACCGGTGGGGCTCCGGGATGCACCGTCAAAGTGCATCTGCCAGCATGGATCGGCTCGATCAACCGAGAGAATGGTCTCATCAGGAAAGCCTAGATCCAGCGGCTGATCCGCGGAGGTTGGGTGAGCAGCCAGAAAGTCTGCCAATGCTTGCCCTTTGATGGCCTTCTGAGACACATACCTGATGTCGAACTGCTAGAGAATCACAGCCCACCGCGCTAGGCGGCCAGTCAACATAGGCCGGCTCAGGATATATTTCAACGGGTCTACCCGAGAAACCAACTGTACCTCATGGTGCTGCAAGTAGTGCCGTAATTTCTGTACGGAAAATACGAGCGCCAGTCAGCTCTTCTCGATGGGGGAATACCTAACTTCCGCATCGAGGAGCATGCGACTGAGGTAATAGAGGCTATTCTCCGTTCCCTCGTTGTTCTTCTGGGCGAGAAGGGCACCCAGGGACCGTTCCAGGGCGGTCACATAGAGGACCAGCGGCTTCCCGGATACAGGCGGCATCAGGACCGGAGGTTGAAGCAGGTACTGCTTGATCTCCTCGAAAGCGGTCTGACACTCTTTATCCCATACATAGGTGGCACCTTTCTTCATGAGCCGAGAAAAGGGCTTACACTTGCCGGCCAGATTCGCGATGAATCGGCGTATATAGGCTAAGTGGCCTTGGAACCCTTGCAGTTCCCGGACGGTACCTGGGGGAGGCATCTGGCTAATCGCCCTGATTTTCTCTGGGTCGATCTCAATACCCCGGTATCTCACCACAAATCCAAGGAACTTTCCGGAGGTGACCCCAAAGGCACACTTCAACGGGTTCATCTTCAGGCAGCGAGACCGGAGGAAGCTGAACACTTTCTCAAGATCTTTGAGATGGTCCTGACGCTGGCGCGATTTGACAACCAAGTCGTCGACGTAGCATTCCACCAGTGTGCCAAGGATTGGCTTGAATATACGGTGCATCTCCCGTTGATAGGTGGCACCTGCATTCTTCAGGCCGAAGGGCATGACCCGGTAGCAAAAGGTACCTTGGGGGGCCCTGAAGGCAGTGAACTCCTCATCCTCAGGGGCCATCCGAATTTGGTTGTATCCGGAGTATCCATCCATGAAGGAGAGGGCTTGGAACCCTGCCGTGGCATCAATCAACAGCTCTGTCACTGGTAGGGGAAAATCATCCTTCGGACAGTGGCGGTTGAGATCGCGGAAGTCGATGCAGACTCTGATCTGCCCGTTCTTCTTCCCGACCGGCACAATGTTGGCCAGCCATTTGGGGTACTGAACTTCCCTCACGAAGTTGGCTTTGATAAGCTTGTCAACTTCGGCCTCAACCATGGCACCGTGGGATGGGTGCATCTTCCTGGGAGGCTGCTTGAACCCGCGATGGTTCGCCGGGAGACCAAGGCGGTGGACGGCTACCTGAGGATCTAGCCCCGGCATCTCGTCATAGCCCCAAGCGAACACATCACGGTGCTGCCTGAGAAAGTCCACGTACTGCTGCCGCTCCTCAGAGGGCATGGCGGCACTGACCAATGTGGGTCTTGGATCGGCTTCGGTTCCAAGGTTCACCTGTATTAACTCATCGACCGTGGCGGGGACGCCCTCCTCAAAGGCTGGGGGTGCATCTTCCACGTCCTCTCCGCTCGGGGAGGGATCGTCCACGGGAGAGACTGCGTTGGAAACTGCATTGGGGCTACCAGATCCTGCTGGGCCACTGGTGCTGGCACGGGCGGTCGCGGCCATCTCATCAGGAGACTCGCGGGCCGTCGAGACCATATCGACGTCCAACCGGTGAATCGGGAGGACGTAAGCGTCATCCAGACTTGCCCAGGGATCGCTTGCAACAGCGACAGGCTCAACCTCACCTGCCAGGATCTGTTTATCCTTGCTCTTGTAATAGTCCGCGTCCAGATAGCGGGCTTCACATGAGGCAAAAGGAGAGGCATCTCCTTGAAGCACGCCTACTCGACCATTAAGGGAGTATTTGAGGCATTGGTGGTATGACGAGGGAACCGCCGCGTGAAGGTGAAGCCATGGCCTGCCCATCAACGCGTTATACGCAGTGTCCTGAGAGACTACCATGAATTCGGTGTTGGCAACCAAGTCACCGAACTGGGTCTTCAAACGTATCTTGCCGACCGGGGTTTGCTCGGTGCGGTCGTACCCCTGGATCCTGAGGTCGGAGGGAATCAAGTCATCCTCAGACAACCCCAATCTCCGGAGCGTCCGAGTTGGAATCAGGTTAATCCCAGACCCCGTGTCGACAAGACAGCGCCGGACTTCAAGGCCATTGAACTGGCCAGTGACATACAACGGACGGATATGTCCCTGTATGGGAGGGTCTTCATCCTTACCAGAGAACGAGATAACTGCCTGACATTCGGCGTCCTCGATCGTTTCGGCGTGAAAGGCCTCTGCAGCCGCAACCTCTGTCTCAAACTGGAGGGGGATTTTCAGGGATTCAGCGAGTGCCTCGCGCATCTCAGATGACATGCGCAGAGCCTCAAGGATGGAGAGCCTTGCTGGGATGTCGGCCAAGTGCTTCAGGACATCATACTTTTTGGCCAAGCGCGAGCCCCTGGTTGCAGGAGGTTGCTCTGCGGTTGGTGGCATGACGGGCCTTGCCGGTTGGATCGGCGGCCGACTGGTACTTGGCGCATCTCGCTGTTCAATGGTCGCAGTCCGGGAAATGGTCACCGTACTGGAGTCAGGAGGCCGGGATGGACTCGTGGCAGGGCGGAGCTGGTCGCGACGCGGCTGAGGCGGTTCTGCCTGGTCCCACACCACAAACAATGGCGGAGGCGAATCCGTCATCCCCGGATGGGGGGGCTGCGCGCGCTGAGCTCGGTTTTGAGCCTGCTGCCTAGTCTCAGTGGCGTGCACGGCCCGGCTGGAGGTACCAACGGCTGTGCCCTGGCGACTCCTGCTGCTGCGGTTCTTCCGACGGTGGCGACGACCGGGGACACTAGGGAGGTCCACCTGGTGTTCTTCAACGTCGGGAACCGAAAAGGGATTTACCAGCTCGACGGTATTAACCGAAGCGTACCCAATACCGTCATCGGACGAATCATCCATCACCGGGCGGATCCGAGGAGGGACCCCCATCTCCGGGGGCATGAAATCGCCGAGAGTGCGGGATAGTGGCGGAACCGGCGGGGCGCGCTCTTCCTTCTTGCGCTGCCGCCGTTTGCTCCTCTTGGAAGAGGCAGGCTGGGACGACGATGCCGAAGCAGCACCCGCAGGTTCTGGGGGCTCAGGCTGATTCAAGCGCGCACGGATGATTCCATGGGCGCGAATGGTCGTCTTGCGGGCCATCCAGTTATTATACTTCTGGGATTCGCGGTTGGAGACCAGCTGCCATTCGTCCTCGTTGCCACTATCGTCATCTGATCCCACGAACACGCCCGCCACTTGTGCTGGAGCTGGGCCCAACCTGATTACATTGTTGTTAATCTGGTCTTGGAGCCAATCCTTAAACACATAGCACCGCTGGATGGTGTGCCCCAGGGCCCGATGGTAGGGGCAGTAGCGGGGGTTATTCGTAAGATGTGCCTCCTCTGGCCTCCAACACTCAGGCAGTCGCACAATCCTCTGCTCCAGGGCGCTCCGGAAATAACCGGGGACCTGATCCTCGTGGAATGAGTAAGTCAGGTGTCGCGGGCCCCTTGGAGCGTGGTCTTGACGAGGGGCTGGAGGGGCCGGCCGAGGAGGTGGACCCTGATTATCTCGCCTGGGTTGCGGCGGTACATTACGCGGAGGGGCCGGCCGGTTCTGGGGCTGCCGCTGCTGGGCCGGGAACTGAGCCCGTGGAGGCGGATTCCTGTGAGGCTGTGGAGCTGGCCTCGCCGGCAACAGCTCCAATGGCCTGGGGGCCTCTATCTGGGCGACAGCAGCGGGCTCAGCCCTGCTGACTCTCCTTGCGGGAATCATTGGAGGCAGCGGGTGTGCCTGGCTGGCCTGTTGCAGGGCTTCCTCAAGACGTTGAGCTTTGTCTGAGAAGTCCCTGAACCCTCCGAGGTAATTTTGAGTGATCAGGGAAGGGACCAGCTCAGTCTTGACGTTCCCGACGCACATTGTCAGCAACTGCTCCTGAGTCAATGGCATGTCAAGGGAATACGTGAGACCCTTCCATCGGGCGACGAAGTCCGCGACTCGCTCATCAGGCCTCTGCTTGCACTTGAAGAGGTCTGCGATACTTGTCTTCCGGGTCGTGGAACTGAACTGGTAGAGGAACTGTCTACGGAGGTCCTCCCAGCTGGTTACCGACCCGACGGGGAGCTGGCTGTACCAGACAAATGCTGGCCCTTCCAGTGTCTGAACAAAGCAGCGAAGCTTAGCGGCCTCTTGCTGCGCCGGAGTCCCCAACATAGGCCCGCACCTCGAGTTGAAGTGGGCTAAATGCTGTGGCGGATCTCCAGTCCCGTTGAAGGGGGCAAAAGTGGGATTCCCGAATCCCGGAGGCGCCGGCATGTCATCCACCCATGCTGGGTAGGGCTTGCCGTCCGGTGGGATCGCCACCTGCCGAGTCTCCAAGGCTTCCAAGCGGGCAATGAGTGCCGCCATCGGATCGTCCGGACATGGGTTCCAGTTATGGCGAGGATCTCTAACCACGAGCGCATTGCATGGCCCTTCAATCGGGTCGTCGAACTCGGCGGCTCGTGGGATGGCGGGCGGAGCGGCCCTTGGGGCAGCGGGAGGAATCCGAGCGGGGTCTCTCAGGAAGTCACGCCGCTCGGGAGGGTGTGGCGAAACATAACGCGCCCTCTTGCCATAGGCAATGGCCTCTCTCCTGTCGGCGAACACGGCGTAATCACGGTTGCCCGGGAGAGTCTCATCGAGGAGCGGTTGTTCCGGTCCCTGCTGTCCTGGCCTGGGATCACCGTAGTCAGGCCGCCGTTCTGCAGCGCGCTCGGCGAGGAGCTGGTCAACCAGCTTCTTCTGTTCGGCGAGCTGCTGACGTAGCGTAGCCTTCTCGGGATCCTCCTCTGCCCTCTGCATGGAGGCAGATGGGTCGGCGGGCTTTATAGCCTCGCTGTGCTCTTTTCCTTTGCTGACGTTTCGGCTCAACGTTAGTGCTTCAGTGGGCGCGGGGAGCCCCAGGAGGTTCCTCTGATGACGAGTGACTCTCACCGATGGATCTGACAACGTCTTGTCTTCGGGGGGGGGGGGGGGGGAAGCCCCCGTCGAGAAGTTCCAAGTCGTTCCCCTCTCCTGACAGGTCAGCCATATTGACCGTTCCTGTCCCTGGGGATATACCCTCAGGGCCACCCAGCGAATCGGGCTGTCGGCGGATCACACTGAAGCGTAGGGCAGCGTACTGCCCCCATCCACGGATATACACGTGGGGAGTGGCTTCCTCGATAACTTTGCGGAGTACTTGGAAACACTCAACGCATCGTTGTTGGAGGGCCTCGTGGTGCCCAAATGACCCGGGGTGCCGAACCGCGGGGAGCATGGCCAGGTCAATTTGACGGCACTGCTCACCAATATCCTCCAGGTGCGCTTGACTCCCGGGGTATGGAATTTGTAGGCGGTGAAGACAGGAGCGAGTCTCCCAGAGAGTTCGGCGGAAGCATTCGAACTCATCCGGGGTGAGCGATTCGGGTGCATCAAAGCCCGGTCCTGCGACTGGCCAAAACTTCTCAGGGAAGTGGCCCTCTGCAAGGACGGTCCAGAAGCTCCACGACTCAAACTCGGGACCCAGATCTCCTTGGTCCTCTTCAATGGCTGGGAACGGACGGGGAACCGGCAGTGGTGCCGAGGCGGGCCGCCGGGCTGATGGGCTGGCCGGCGGTGAATACGGCGAACAGGCCGATTGGCCTCCATATCCCGGGCCGCCCTCTGAGGGTGGCGGTGCCCTGGCTACCACATCACGATAGTACGGGCCGGCGAGCGGACATCCTGCCGTAGCATCGGTGCTCGCCGAGGGTGCACTAGATCGTGGTTCGACCGTCGGTCCCCAGAAAAAGTCTCCGGCTTCTCCGATCGAGACGGAAGGCACTTCCGGAGGGGCCGGTACCAACCGCAAGCTTGATCCTTGGGGGTCTACCAGGCCCTCGTTACTCCGGATATACCTTCGGAGAGAAGCGGGGATCACATCGATCTCGCTCTCGGGGAGCACGAGGCTGACGTGCCGCATTCCTACCCCTGCCCTTGACTGGCAGGATTGGGGAAAGGGCTCTGTCGCCGAATCGTACTCCGCCTCTGAATCAGAGAAGAGAACCGGTCGGATCTCTGTCCGGAATTCCGTAACATTCTTCCCTCGGCGTCGACGCCTTGCCTTCCTGCCCCTGGGCGGTTCTTCGGGGCAGGGCTGATCTCTGTCCTGGCGTCCTCCGGCCGCACTGGTGCTGGGGCCAAGAGGACTGGAAACCAAGGTGCGAGGGGCACCGGGACAGATATCAAAGGGGACGCGGGGAGAGATGATTCCGGGCAGGCCTCCGGGCCGGGATCGGAAGGTGGGATGACCCATGCCTCCTGGATCGGCCACACAGAGTAGATCCTGCCGGTGAATAGCGCTACCGCGAGGTGGTCCGCGGTGGCTACTGCCAGTGCCAGCAACCGGGAGAGTCAACCCAACCTGCCTTTGGGGCGGTCGGGGCCTCGATCCAGGTCGGGCATAGGAGTTCCCCTGCTCAGGATGCGCAGAGGCCTGGCGACTGGAGCCAGCAGTGGCTTGGGCCAATGCGGCCGTTGTTGCTAGAGCCCCAAGGTGGGCATCCTCTTCCGCTCGTGCCCGACGTTGGCGTCGAGACAGACGAGTCGGGATGAGCGGCGCGGGCAGGTGGAGAGCCCGCTCTTCGACTGGAGAGGCCTGGCGGCGGTGTCGCCGTGGCCTGGCGGGAGTCCTTACCGTAGATCCCTGGAGCGAATCCCGGATAGGGTGATCCCGAGCATCATCCACCTCATCCGCATAGGGAAGGGAACTGTCAGAGCGCTCCGGGGATAAACTCCCGAAGCGATTGGACGTTGAGGTAGGCAGCGGTGCCTCCCTGCGCGGCCCTCGGGGGCGGCGGTGGTGGCGAGGCGCAGCCTCCTCAAGGTCTAGGCGAGCCATTTCCCTAGTGGGGATGACTCCCTCTTCCTCGTATCTCCGCACCAGGGTGTTGATCACCCTTCTCTGGATGACCTCCGAGGGGGAGAGAGGGCGTGGTCGTCCCGCAATTGCGGCTGCTGGGACGACTGTGGAACGGGCGGGACCGCGCGGAGTAGCCGCGTCGGCGTTTCCCCTACCTCTGCGCCAGTGGGCGGGTGGCGATCGGGCACTGGATCGGGCGACCTGATTTCTGAAAGCAGGGAGAATGACCCATTAACACTGACAGGAAAAAGGAATCGACAACCAACCATTAGCGCCACGACGCCTTCCGTGGGGGGAACCCAGGCCCTCGACGTTGCGAGACGGAGTGCCTGATTTCACTTCCCCAGCCCCTGGCGGGCAAGACTGAATGCTTGGCCGGGCAACATGCCGGTCTTCCAACACCTTTGAAAGCCATCGGTCTTCGTATCGAGGAGAAGAGATTCACGTCGGGTTCACCATTTTTCTGTTTCGGTGCGGATGTGCGTCGGGTTACGCTGTTCCGCCAGGACACGTTCGCGCGTGCACCCGTCAACCCGAGGGGATGGGCGCGCGGCTTGTGGTCCCGCAGTCCCGCTTTCCAAGGGCGGGCGGCATTCGTCCCTTATTCAGGGGCGTCTGCTCCTTGATCGAAACCGGGATGATGGGATGTCGGCTCCTCCTTCCTTGGACGTCTCCTCGGAACTCGTCGCCTAATCCGGGTCTCCCTCATAGACTTAAGAATGTTCGTGAATCTCGTTCCCGGTGCCATATCTTCATGGACACCGGTTAATTACGCTGCTTCCGCCCGGACGCTCCAAGGAGTCTGGGCGGGGCAGCAACCTGCGGTGAGAAGGCCGGGTGGCTCTGGGTGCTGGGGGCGTGTCGTAACACTGCGGCTCTGCACGTCTGTCTTCCGTCCCTAATAGGGCTTCTCGAAGGCATGATGGCCTGAGGCATCCCGTACTGGGTGCGGGGAACTGTGTCACCTGAGGTTTTCCTCAGCTTCCCATGTTTAACACGGGGTATGCCGCGAGTTTAACGTCCAGCGGGGACGGCATCGGACCGATCAACACGAAAAGTGGATCGGATGACAGAACCCCTTGCGGGGAACGTCCGACGCTGGGGCCAGCACATGGGCGGCTTCCCAAGTAACGTGGAGTGGAGTGAAGTGGCATGACCCCACCGGGATGTGGTGGCCCGGGTAAGGATCAGGGTGGATGATGGAGTGAAGAGCTTGGACCCCGTAGGGGCTTCCTACGTACCGCGCGTTAGCACGGATCAAAGTCAACGTAGTTCGGGTATACAGTTTAACGTCATGCTGGACGTCGGCAGGCCGACTCACGAAGAGGTCTAGGCCGCCGGGCGGAGGATTGAACCGAACCACCTCGCACAGAGGGGGATGGAACGGCCGGGTGGATCACAGTTTCACGTCATGCTGGACGATAAAAGGAGAAATGGAAAAAGGGGCTGTGGGGAGGCACAGTGGAGATACACACGGGCAGTCTCCCACAGGGGCGGATTCATAGGTGAATCGACGCAAGCGTGAACCCTGGAGGGGTCCACTGATGGACGAACCGACGTAAATACGACCGGGACGACCAGGTGGCGGGCTTGGACCTCAAGAAGGCTTCCTACGTGCCCTGTATAGAAGACAGGGATCAAAGTCCACGTAGTTCATTCTGTCAGGACTTACGCACTTGAGGCAGCCCGGATGCGGCGAAACTCAGTTGGAAGGGACTTGGACCGAAAGTAGGAGACACCTCGATCCCAGTCACACCCTCTACTGGCTTCGGCAGTGGGGGAGTGCAATGGAGATACACATGTGCAACCCCCCACAAGAAACTAGGGGTTTGTAATACCCTGCCCCCGTAGGGAAAAGCCACTCCCATTAAATCGTCCCAAAAGCGGGACAATCCCGACATCCCTGCAGAGACGAGCGGGTGGGGGCCACATCCAAACCGGGGGGGACCCTGCGTGCGGAGCACGGGATCAGTCATGCTGGACATAAACACTTGGCAGTTTAACGTCTTGCAGTGCAGACGGATGTGCAGTTTAACGTCATGCTGGACATATGGGCAGTTTAACGTCATGCTGGACATATGCGCAGTTTAACGTCATGCGGGACGTATATGCAGTTTAACGTCATGCTGGACATATGTCCGTGTCACTTCGCGCAAGCCTGGAGGGCCGCACGGAAAGACAACGCACGGTGCGGGCACCCAGGATGAAGATCATCGGGCGTCACGCAGGCGGGTACCCTCAGGGGGTCAAGGGAGGCGACCCTGGCGGATTGCGCGCAAAAGAGGAGCTTTGCGCGCAAAACCGCGAGTCGGCGCGCAAAATGGCGGGCTGGCGCGCAATTGGGCCAGCGCTTCGCGCGCGGATGATTGGGATTGCGCGCACCGGGCTTCGGGTAGCGCGCGGGGGCAACGGCTCATTCTCTAACGAATGGCCACTTTGAAAATGGGGGGTGCGCGCAATCGGGCTGGATTGCGCGCACCCGGGGGGAAATTGCGCGCAAGAGGCTTCTTTTGCGCGCAAAGGCCTTCGGGTTGAAATTTATTCAAAGGAAATGAGCCAAGGGGATTGCGCGCGAAGGCGGACCCCAAGGCTCTATTGCGCGAAAGAAAGGAGGTTACCTGAAAATCGGCATTGCGCGCGGAAGGGGTTGAATTGCGCGCGCGGGAGACTGTTCGACTTCCAGCAACCTTTGAAACGTTGGGGGTCGCCTAGTATTTATAGGCAACCCCGGGCGCGGAATCCAAGGCGCGAGCGCGGAATTCTCCTCGCGGGCGCGGAATCGGGCACGGCACGCAAGGGAGTTGCGCGCATCCCGGGGGTTTTGCGCGCAGATCATCATCTTTGCGCGCAGGCCTCTGAAATTCCGCGCAAGGCCTCCGGGCCCTCCGAAACATTCTTCCGACTCCAAATATGACCTCGCTTTCCGCATCCGGAGCTTCGTTTGGGAACAACGGACTTTTCCGGCGTCTACACATACATTATTGGTATTTACTTTACCATCCATGTATAACCTTTTCTTGAATACCCATTTTCACCTAATGTTATTTACACCATCTGGAAGGTTTACTAAAATCCAATTGTGATTTTGGTACATGGAATCCATATTAGAATTCATGGAATCTTTCCATTTAGTATCACCCTTTCCTACTACTTCTTCCTTTTGTGTTAGAGGTTCATCATTATCTAAGAGTAATGTGTCACCTGACTTGGTGAAAATAAAACCATATCTCTCAAGTTCTTTAAATTCTCTATTAGACCCACACAGTACTTTTGTCTCATGAACATCTTCATCTCCCACTGAGTCTTTTGGAGATAGTTCCCATATCAAATCTTGTGTATATGGAGCATCAACTTCATCGAAGTAAATCTTTATACCACTATTTCCATTGGAAATGTTTTCAATTTGAAGAAATATGGCATGTATTTCCACAATCACTTTCTAATATGAAGGGTTATTTAGGTAATATCCTTTTGTTTCTTTAGGATAACCTATAAAGGTTCACACCATGCTTCATGATGCTATTTTTTTCTCTTGGTATAATCTTGAAAAAATCCTCAAATACCCATAAATGTACATATGAAAAATTAGGTTTCCTTACACTCTAAAACTCATATAGAATCTCATCTATTTCCTTAGTTATTATTTGGTTAAGGGTATATACCCCTATGTCCAATTCGTATCCCCAAAAGGATGATGGAAGAGTTTCCTAACTCATCATTGATTTGACCATGTCAAGAAAGGTATGATTCCTCCTTTTACTAACACTATTACAGTGAGGTGTATAATGAGGAGTGAGTTATGATACTATCCCACACTCCTTTAAGTGATTAATGAAATATTGGTTAAGATAATATCTACCTCGATCTGAGCGAAGTGCCTTAGTCTTCATACCAATATGGTTTTCTACTATATGATGGTATTATTTAAACATATGAAAGGAATATTACTTATAAATTATTACATAGATATATCTAAACGTACTATAGTAATCATTATCATCTATTTATTTATTAATAATAAAAGGTTACAAACACATCCAATCAGAACCCCGATAACCAGAAGTCTGAAGAAGCAATGGGATGACCACTATGGGGGTCTAAAATAATGAAGTCAAATGGAATCACTTCTAATTATAGGAGGAAATGAATTATCACTAATATAGAAAGTATAAAAATCCACCCCATGAATCTATTTGAATGTTCCATATACATTAGTATAAATTAATTCCAGTAATTTAGTGGCAAATAACACTTTCCTAGATAAGTTTAGTTTTGTCATTTTCTCTTATAAAAAAGTGTGATGAAGCTGGAATCTTCCTTCAATGTTTACTCTCATTTGGAGACTCTTTCAGAACAAGATACCCGTGGATGAAAACCTTCAAAGAGTTGATATTTCTCTATGCTCAAGATGTGTGTTATGACATCATCATCGTGAAGATGTGAACCACCTATTTTTTTTCTGCAATACTACTGCCTCCCTCTGGAAAGCTATTCTTTACCTCTTTGAGATGAAACTTCCTCACACTGGGTTCATTCTTGATTTTCTGGATTTGCTGTCTAGAACTCACCACTCAAAGCAAATCATGGCTCTTCTACGCACTGTCTGTGATGAAGTTATCCATGATATTGGGAAAAGACACAATAGTTCCCTTCACCAATAGACCAAATGGCATGCAGGACAAGATTTTGATACTGTCATTAAGGCTATTCAAGATGCGGAACCCAGGATCAAAGAATACTGCAACAAATCAGTTAAGGACTTCAGTATCCTTCGAAGGCTGAAATTTGCAGCACTTTTTCCCAGGACAATAGGTATGATGTAGGTATTCTGGTCGGCACCCTTCAGAGGATGGTTGAAGTTCATTATGGATGGTGCTTCCAGGGGTAATCCAGGACCAGTGGGATTCAGGGTTATCTTTAGGGACCATCATAGGGAAGTGGTAGAATATAGCTACGACTCTTCTGGTGGGACCACAACACTAAAAGCTGAAATGATGGTGGTTATTAAGGAAGTGGATACTATTCACCAGCGAGGTTGGAGCAATATATAAATTGAATTTGATTTAGCGGTGGTTGTGTAGTCCATTAGAGTAGGTCAACAATAACTCTCATGGAATCTGATAGGAAAATGTATAAATTTCCTTGAAAGGATCTCCTCCTTGAATCATATTTTCACGCATACCTTCCAGGAAGCGAACTACATTGCAGACTCACTTTCCAACAAAGGTGTCTTGGAAGTGAATTGCACAATGCTCAAAAATGTGCCTGATGAAATGGTGCCTCTTATTCTTTGGGGAAAATGTAAAGTATCTTCTTTCCACATTGTATAACTCTTTTCTCTTTTTTTCTCAATATAAGAGTCGATGTGCTCACTTTTATCAAAAAAAGTGTTACATACATCCAAAGGTTTTACTCATTTGAGTCTAAAAACAATTCTTGATGTAATTTTTGTAAATTAATCTCATTTACATGTCCTAGATTTAAGTGTTAAAGGTAGGTGTTATGTGAGTCAATTTTGTTAGTTTTGTGAAGGATTATCATTACTTGGTTTTTGAGTTCAAGTATATATAATCCATTGTTAAGACAAACCATACTATAACACATGTTATCCTTATAAAATATGAAAAGTTTACTTAAAATCTTGAAATAAAATCACATGGTTTAAAAAATTAACACTGATATTATGTTTCTAGTAACTAAAGAAACATAATAATAATAATTCAATATAAGAACCAAACCACTAGGCAGGGTTTGATGATAATATCCCACTTCAAAGGCTGCTAGTCTCATACCATTTGTAGCTCATAGATCCACCTAACCTTTTGAAATATTATGGAATCTACTTGGTTTCTTTATGGGAATAAAAATGTGTGATCCACATGCTGTATCCAATACCCAGCTTGTAGATAAAGACAAATTGCATTCAATGACATAAATACCTAAAGTAGAATATTCATATTACACTCTTTTCCTAGCTCTATAATTCTTCTTCTAGTGGCCCTTCTTGTCACATAAAAAATAGGCATCCACCTTCTCATTTCCATACCTCTATATCTTTGTCATTTTGGAAGGACAATGCATTGGTTTATTTGGATTGGACTTAGACTCAAAACCCATATTCTTTCTCCCACTCCTCTTATTCTATATAAGGACAAAAAAATTAGCATTGTTCATAACCTTATTAGCTTGGAAAACTAAATACAATATATATCGGAGAAACTTTGTATTTTTATTAATATTGTAATTAACAATAAAATTCAAGAAGTTTGGTGGCAAAGAGGAAAGAATGATATCCATGGATAGTTCTTGGTTCATCTTGAATCCAAGGGATTGAAGTATCTTAATGCACTCGAACATCTTGAGTACACGAGGTCCTAATTCATTCCCTAATAATATACTACACCTATACAATGCACTATATATCTCATATATTTCTTTATTATCTCTCTCCTGATAAAACTATTAGAGATGAGTTAGAATCTTTTAGGCATATTTATACTCATGCATTTTTTATAGTTGACTGGACATAGATAACCACATGATACACTATACATATAATGAATCATCTACATTCCTTTTCCATTTTTATTTATTTAACTTTCTTTCTCCCTAAGGAGGCTCAATATGAAGTGACAAATCTAGCACATAAAGCTTCCTCAATTGGAATAGTACTATGCACAAGTGCATGTACCACTCTTAGAAGTTATGGACAATCATGATGTTTATTATCCATAATTTATTATAGTGATAATATACCAGTGGTGTTGGTGATCATAATTTTTATCTACAAAAAATAGTAGCTAGTACTTTATCATGATTATCAATTTAGACATTACCTATTAAATCATTAAATGTATCCCACTATTTTATCAAACCTCAGTATCCCTCACTACTAGATTTAGAATACCCAATCACTTAAATATTTTAGTGGAAATGATCTTTTAAACCTATCCTCTTAGTCTAAAATTTGGCTATGCCACTACTTAGAGAGTTTAAAGGTAGGAACTAGACTGAACAACTGTATTAACTTGTGGTTCCTTGAACTATTCAGTGAAGTCCCAACTTCTAAAAATCATAACCTTGTTTCCCTCACTGATTTTCTTCTAAAGTGGTAGTAAGATAGTTTTGGACACTTCTTCGATACCATATTTAGTTAATTTAACCCATAATTTACATAAGAACTCCCCAGTAGTAGGAGGCAACCTCAATTGGGGATGACAAGTACACCATACACCTGATTTTGTTCAAATGTAAATAATATAAGGTGTTCAGAACTTAATATTACTTTGAGGATTTTTAATATTTATAAATTAATGTAATAATTTTATATTAAATAATTTTATATTATATTGTTGTGTTAAAAAATGAACATGCATCAATAGAATACATTCATCTTGTATTTATGTATTTTTATGTTTATTATCTTATATATTATCGCAAACATAAATAATTACATAAATAATAAAACATTAATAAATAAAATAAACTGCTCAACTGGTCTTGGATATATAATATTGGTTGATCTATATAAACTTAATGAATCAACCATAAACTAGGGGTATAATACTTGAGTTGAGTCTTGAATAGTATTACAGTTTGGCCCCATTCTAGTGGTTTCACTTCTTGTATGGGAATCTTCCTCGTCATGGCATGATCCACATGTTAAAATGTAATTATCAAAAGTGTATGAAAACTCACATGAAAGCAAGGGGATATCCAGAAGCTCAATATACATAACAAACCCGATGGTTGTGTAAAACCTTATACATATTAAAATGAATAGGAAGATTTATAAAACATCAAAAAATTAATCAAATATTACAATCATCGCATACAATTGTAATAATTTATTAAATAAAATAAATCCCAAAAAAATGGTTTGTCATAGCTTAAGACCAGTCAATGGATAAAATAAATGTGCGATTAAATTAAAATGAAATAAATTTAGGTTTAATTGCATTTCAATAAATTTAATGAATTATTTGAATTAAAATAATTTAACTTCATTCAGTCCCTAAATGAATTTAATTTTATATCAAAATTAAATCAATTTTTTTAAATAATAAAATTATTATCATTTTTAATCCAAAAATTATTAAATTAAATTTTGATTATATTAAAAGAAAATTTTCCCATGGTTAGAACCCCACCATCCCTTTGCGAGCCAGGCCGAACCCACACATGGTGGTTCCAAGTCCAGAAAACCCATTGTAGGGCATCCTAGGATTGGCATGACTCGTAATGGTTCATTTTGGGTAGGGAGGAATCCTATCCGACCTATCTCAGGTTTTATAAGACTCGAAAAGAATCACGGGTCGAATGATCATGGAAAGAGGGGTCACCTATCATCATGATAGGGGTTTCACTGATCATAGGATGTAGGTCGGGGGGGGGGGTCTCAGCCATAGAATTGGGTGGACATCTGAGTTCACTACAACCGATAGGGAAACAACAAACACTAGCAACGATGGCTAGCTTCGTGGTCAGCCGGAAGTGGGAGGTGTGGTGATGGAAGGGTAGGAAAGGGGTGATGATAAAACTGTCTGAAGATGGTGGTGGTCTAGTGTCTATTGTGGGCGAAAAAAGACAAGAATCTAGGGCTACAGTCAGGTGGCATGGAGGGGTGACACTAGGGAGGATGGTTGGAAGACTTGCTCGCTGCGATATCGATACAGTTGGTGGGAAGGAGGCCGATGAATTCATCAACAATCCTTTTTTTGAATTTAGTTTTTTAGTAAGTCATGAAAACTTCCATTTTACCTTTAATAAAAGTATATTTTTTTATGAAAACTCCTAGAATCTACCAGAATCTAGGTACCCCTTTTTGTGTTTTTATTTGATCCTAGATCATCCACCAGCCACCCCCCAATATTTTTTATAGCCCCAATTTCAAAAGCCTATATTTTAGGATATTTGAATTTTTATTTTAAAACTATGGAATTGAACCCATGGATAGAATATTACCGACCACTAAAATATGGCTGGTAATTGGATGAAAATGGGGTTTGACTGGAATCACCACTAGAAACTAGAATACAATAAATTTAACACATAGAAAATATATGTTTGAAATTTTAATACCCATCAAAAATACAAATGATCCATATTTAGTTTTTCATATGACCATAACTTGGCTGTCCAAGATTGGATCAATGTACGGTCGAATCCATTGGGATTGAAAGGAATCCCTCTACTTAATTTAAAGAAAATTATTTATTTGTTGGTGAAAAACATTTATGCGACCCCTTTGATACAAATTACTGGTACCGGGCTATGAAATGGAAATTTGTAACACCCTGAAACTAGTTGCTCGGAGCCAGTGCATTATTTTATTACATTAGAATGATTACAATAAAGACGTATCCCAAAGGAATGAATAGTTTAGTAGTTTTGGAAAAATAGATATATAAATAATTTCAACATTACAACTTGAAATAAAATACATAATAGAAATTCCATTGGGAACATATATGACTCATAGATTATCCCTGCAAGTCATTTATAGTATTTATCTTCGCAAATTGGGAAAAATAAAACATATGAAATGGGTGAGATCAGATGCTTATTAAGGGTAAGTAATACATCAAAAGTTATCATAAACATAAACACTAGGCATGATGACCAAATAAAAACAAATTCCTTTAAAAAAATACCTGATCATAATGTGGTAGGAATAAAAGTTAATAAAATAATGCCATAATAAATGATCATAAGAGTATGAAACATAACCATTGATATTTTACTAGTAAAATAATCAGAAGATTTATCAATTAATAATATCAAAATGATGGAATTCATAATGCAGGACTTCTGAATCATATTGTCAAGGCCTCGACCAAGACATCTAAAAATGATTAAGGCCTTAGCCAAAACCATATATGAAAATGGGAAAGGCCTCAACCAAGTCCATATATGTTTTGTCTCAGGATACCTACTGATGCATCAATGGGATATAGTAGGAAAAACCCATCACTTAATTAGTAAAATACATTACTCATAAGAAAGGGGTTAAACATAAACAACACATACATTCATATTGAAACTAGTATATGAAATGTAAATAACTTTCCCCAATCATTAAACATAAACACTAACCATTCAGAGTAATATGGTGATTGGTATCTAGATAGCATATCCATAGTCAAAATAATCATAAACCATTAAATAAAATATGGTATATCATATCGTAAAATATTAATCCCAATTAAACATAAGAATCAACAAGAGTGTTTAAATAAATGAAAATAAACTTATAAAATCAACATATAATTCTTGAAAGAAACACTATTTTACTTTCAAAAGAAGAGTTATTTTGAAAAAATATTTGTATAAAACTAGAAGTGAACTAAAATATTTTTTCCATAATTAAATGAGTGATATTATAAAAATAGTGTTGGATTAAAAAAGATTATAGAGTGCCCTTGAAAATAGGCAAGATTAGAGAAGTTCCCTTTAATCGGGCTTGTTTATCAGAAATAAATTTTAAAAGATCATTTTAAAACATGTAACTACCCATAAAAGAAAGAAGGATTATATTTAGTACACATATATAGAAAATTAACACATAATTAATTAGGATTAAATAAGAATAATTAATAATTTCATTGTGGTAAGTAAAGAATAAGAGTAACCTAAAAGAAAATGGAGGTTCAGGTTGAAAATCCTTATTTTATGTGCGAATGTATTCTGAAATTGACTTTAATGTCCGGGATAATAAAATTAAATACATAAGTTAATTAATACATAACCTTATATACAAATATTTTATTAATTATATTTTTATTAAATTAATTTTTTTTCTTATTGATAAGTTATAAAATTGAATTTCATTATTTTTGAGTGTTCGTTTTCCTTGATTTCATGATCAATCTTCTTGATTATAAGTAATGGAGTTCATTTGCAATGGATATAATTCTAAAAAATTGAACTTATATTTTATTAAAGAACATATAGTATTGTAAATGGTTATATATCATTTGGTTAAATGGTATGAGGATGAATCAATAGATGATACATTTAGTGATAATTGCCTAGCTTTTTACGACGGTTTTCGACCACAATGAACAAGTTTTGTTATATTATTCAATATAATGTATAAATTATGGTTAAAGACTCATTGAATAAGATATAATAAATATTTTATATTCTATTTCAACAATAATAAAGGTTTCATGACCAGCCTTGAAGAATAAATTGAAGAACAAAACTTCGTTGTCCACAAAGGTTTAAATTGGAATCCTTGGGCGATGATTTCGTTTATAAAATAAAAGAGAGAGAGTAAGGAGATTGACAATGGTTATTACATTAAAATGATAAAATTCTATTATATAGATGATAATAGAGTTATAAATATCAATTGGACAGAGGATGTTAGGATATAATAATAAAATAAAGAACTTTAAAAGAAATTAAATGGAAAAAGGAAGAGGATTTTACCATTTGAAATATACTCCTTGAGAACCTCCTTAAGGGAAGAGTTTTTGGTCTTTTGGAAAGAACACGATCTATTAGATGTGGGGAGAGAATAGAGAAGAGTATTTTTTTTATAACTTTGAGAAGTTTCAAGGATTAGAGGAGTGAAGAGAAGAGGGAGTGATGAATGGTTTTTATAGTGTCAGAGAGGGGTGATTTTTGAATAACTTATTCATTATTTTATTATTTTTCTCAAGATAAGAAACAATGTTGATTATTATGACAAAAAATAGTAATAAGTTAATTTTAGTTAGAACCACATCTGCTTAAATCATCCATACATCACCCATGACTCAATAAATCATGTATTTAGCATTTATCATAAATTATCATATTTTACTATTCACTAAAAATTCACGTATTTTAGAAAAGTCCAAAAAATTCACTATAACCATTTCTAGATGTGTAGAATTAAAAAATGGACTCAATTTATCAAAATAATTTTCTAAATTTTTGAAATTAAATTTTTAAATAAAATCATTATTTACATGAAAGACAAAGATTTTAAATTTAAAACTGATTTTATAATACTTTGAAAAATTAACTAAAGTCTCATAAAGTTATCCTAAAATCATAGGAAAAAAACATAATTATTGAGGAATAAATTTTATGAAAATGAATTTTAATTTAATTTAATTTATTAATTTAAAATTTTAATTAAATATTTATTACTCACAAAAATACCAACACTTAATTATTAATTTTTAAAATATTCACTCTCATTTATAAGGTGCCTAAATTTTATTTATACTTACATGGGTGATTTTAATATTCATAAGGGTCATATTACTATTCATAAGGTTAAATTACTATTCATAAGGGTCAAGTTACTATTCACAAAAAACGTAAGTTGATCCTATCAGACTCTAAATATCTTACTGATCACAACTATATATGTCTGTTTTTTGAAATTCAAAGCACAGAAGTGGAAAAATAAAATCTAAAAACTAGGTTACAATTATATCATATTAATAAGAAAGTATATATTTCACATATACTCATTGTTTCATTCATTCTATTTTTTTTTATTTTTATGTTCTTGGCCTGTTATATTCCCCCCGCTACAAAAATTCCATCCTCAAAATTCCAGAATGTTACCACATAAAAGGATTTGGGTAATTCTTCATCATAAGTTCCTCAGGGTCTCATGTCACCTCTTCAATTTTATTATTTTTACAAAGTACCTTTACTAGTTAAGTCATATGATTCCTCAACACCTATTCTTTAGTGTCTGTAATCCTGATAGGCTCTTCACAATAATATAAGTCAGGTTCCAATTCTATACATTCAAAAGTGAGTACATGTGTTTGGTCTAGCATGTAATTTCTTAACAATGAGATATGGAACACATTGTGTACCTTATAAAGTCTAGGTGACATTTAAAAACGATAATACATAGCTCCAATTCTCTCTATAATTTCAAAAGTTCCAATGTACCTAGGGATTAGTTTCAATTTTTTTTCCAAATCTTATAACACCCTTCCATGGAGATACTTTTAAGAAAACATGATCTCCCACATGAGATTCCAAATAATTCCTTTGATTATCAGCATATATCTTTTTTTTCTACTTTGGGATTCTTTGATATGGGTTTAAATATTATTCACCTTTGTTGTTGTTTCCTTCACAAGCTTTGGGCCAACAAGCTTCCTTTCATCAACTTCATCCCAACATATTGGTGTATGATATCTCTTTCCTTAAAATTCATCATATGGTTCCATTTGAATACTTGAATATAAAATATTATTGTAGGAAAAATCCACCAAAGATAAATACTGATCCCACAAACCTTGAAAATCAAGTTATCATGATCTCAACATGTCTTATAAAGTTTGGATCATCCTTTATGACCACCCGTTAGTTTGAGGGTGATAAGTGGTAATCAAATGAAGTTCAGTATCCAAATATTTTTGAATATTTTTCTAGAATTTTGATGTAAATAGTGTATCAAAATCAGACAAAATTTATAGATGTTCCCCCATGAAGTATTACAACTTGATTAATATAATTTTTTGTAAGGAACTCCAGTGTAAAATCCTCCCTTATAGCGAGGAAATGTGCAGACTTAGTGAGTCGATCAACAATTACCCAGATCGAATCATTCTTTATTGGATTTTTGGGTAATTCAGTGACAAAATTCATAGTAATGTCAACTAATTTCCATGTAGTAATAGGCATAGGTTGCATGAATCCTCTAGTATCTCGTCTTTCGGCCTTCACTTGTTGATATACTAAGCATTTTGATTCATAATCAGCAGTTTCATGCTTCATGTTGTCCCACCAGAAATGTTCCTTAAAATATATATACATCATAGTTATACTTGTGTGTATAGAGAAATATTTACTATGGGAATCATCCAATGACCCCCTTTTTAGCTTGGTTATAGCGGGAACACAAATCCTCTTCATAAATTTCAGAATTCCATATTCATATAAGAAGTCATCCAACTTCCCATCACTCCCAACATTAATTTTCTTTTAAATATTGTCATCATCAGGCTAAGAACATTTAATCCTTTATAATAAAGATGTTTAGGCAACCAATTGAATAATTAATGGTGTTTCAAATTCTTCGATAATTCCCATATCCGTCCTCACTAGACCCTTGTACATAGGATTCTTCTCAATTCTCATTTTGTTTAGAAATCTACAATCCTTCCTGATCAATATATCAACTACCTTATTTTCCTTTCATAGTTGGTATCGTATAGAATAATCGTAATCCTTGAGTAGCTCGAACCATCTCCTCTTCCTCATGTTGATTTCCTTCCATGAGAAGATATATTTTAATATCTTCTGATCTGTATATATCTCACATATTTCTCCATAGAGATAGTGTCTCCATATCTTCTTATAAAAGATACTAGATACTAACTCAAGATCATGAGTTGGATAGTTCTATTAATGAATTTTTAATTACCTTGATGCATAAGTAATAAGTCTATCATTCTACATAAGGAGACAACCAAATATTTTCTTTGATGCATCACTATAGATCACAAATCCACCATTTCTCTATGGTAGATTCAGGATCATAACATTCACTTATATCCTTTTCAATTCTTCAAAACATTATTTACATTATTTTTTCTATACAAACTTAACCCATTTATGAGTAAGCTTGGTCAATGGGTTATCCAATTAGGAAAATTTTTCAATGAAACACTAATAATAACTTACTAAACTAATAAAACTATTTACCTCGTTTATGTTCATTGGTGTAGGCCATTCCTAAACTACCTTTTTCTTTATAGTATCAAATACGATTCCATCCTTAGAGACAACATGACCCAAAAAAGAAACTGTTTGAATCCAAAATTCACACTTGTTAAACTTCCTATATAATTCATTTCTTCTAAGAGTTTTCAGAATAATACGCATGCGATTCTCACGATATTTATAAATTTTTGATCAAACTAATATATCATTGATAAATACTAGAATAAAGTCATCAAGATATTTATTGAAAACTCTATTCATTAGATCTATGAATCATAGAGTGTATTAGTCAGTCCAAAAGGCATTACTGTAAACTCGTAATGCCCATACCTAGTTCGAAATGACGTCTTTGGAATATCTTCCTTCCTCACATGCAATTGATGATATCTAGATCAAAGGTAAATCTTTGAAAAATATCGGTCTCTATGAAGATGATCAAATAAATCATCAATACAAGGTAAATGATACCTTCTATTGATCGTAATAGCATTGATCTCCCTGTAGTCAATACATATCCTTATAGATCTATCTTTATTCTTAAGTAAAAAAACATGAGCTCCACACATAGAAACACCAGGGGGAATAAACCCCTTACTACTCAACTCCTATAGTGGTTTATTTCTCTCCACTAATTCCACTATGTTCATTCTATAAGGAGTATTTGATATAGGCCTTTTACCCAGGATTGTTCAATAGAAAAATCAATTACCCACTCCAGAGGATGTCCAGGTAAATCCTATAGAAACACATCAATGTATTCATTAACAATTGGTATATCCTCAATTTTAAGAGTTATTTCCTCACTCATATATATTGTTTTCTCTTCCCCCTAAGAATTTAATTCAGTAGATATACAAGGGTGGATCTAGATAAGAATTAGATGATGAGGTTTCTACTCTAAAGATAAAGAAATCTATATTATTCTTAAAAATTTCAATTACTTTCTTATTACAGTATATTTTCACATCATAATTTGAAATATAATCCATAATGAGTATTGTATCAAATTAAATCATGGGTATGATGATAAAATTAGTAGATAAAGCACATTTATATGCCATAATGGGAACTGCCTAACATATCTTTGTTGCAATGATACTTACCTTAAGTGTTTTTACTGAAAAATACTTTATTAAATCAAATTGGAAATATATAATTTTATTAGAAAAATAAGAACATATAAAATAATGTGATGATCAAAAATCAAATAAATCATTGTCTAAGTTTAAGGAAATGATTAAAGTACCTGCCACCACATCGTTAGAAACATCAACCTCAGCAGTTGTGATCGCATAAGCCTATCCTTTATCCCTTGGAATTTTATGAGGAACATTTCTTTGAAACTTTGGACAATAATTAACATAGTGTCCCATATCCCTACAATTATATCATTGAACATTAATATATTATTTCTTTTCCTTGTAATCACCAGCATGATGGCCTTTCTTTCCACACTTATATCACACTCCTTTTCCTTTTAAGTAGGAAGCAGTGTGTTTCCTTCCACAAGTATCACTTGTTGATAAAATACCCTTTTTATTCTTCCCTTTATCCATTATTTTATCTTCCACCCTCTTCTTATCTTTCTTTCCCTTATATTTATAAGACTTAGAGAATTATTTCTCTATCTTGATGGTACATGAGATAATATCTTTGTATGATGAGAAACTTTGGGATACTAATACCCTTCATACTAATGGTTTTAAACCATTAATGAATAGATCAATATTTCTCCTTGGATTATATATATACTCCATAGAATGCCTTGATAACCTTGTGAAGTTAGCATCATACTTTACAACATTCTCATCTTCTTTTTTCCTTAGATTTAGAAAATACATTTCCATACCCAATCGCTATTCATGAGGAAAGTATTTTTATAATAAGATTTACTTAAAATCCATCCATCACATATTTTTTATCTCTTTATCCTCCTTTTTGTTTTGAATTTACATCCAACATTTATCAACATATACTAATAGATGATAAACTTCCATGAAAACCTTCTCCCTTTCATTACTTCCCAAATCAAGAAATATCTTCTTTAAGGAACTTATCCACTGCTCTACTACAAATGGGTTTGTATTCTCATTAGATGATGGAGTATATTACCACATAAAGTGGTATAACATTACTCTTACATGTTGTGAATTAGGATACTCCATATGGATAAGGTTATTGTTCATAACTTGAGTCAGTTTTCCCATTATAGTTATAAGTTTCTTATCACCAATTGCAACATCATTATCCTGCATAGGTTGGAAATCCCTACATGGGATATGCACTTTCATGCAGTTTCCTTTCCTTCCAATATGCACCATTTCTAAATAATGGGATACACTAGATTAGATTATAAATCATAATGTATAATCTCAACTATAAAAATACTTAACATGAATTCAAATCCTATGCATAGCTAATCTCATAATCATAAACACGGTTTCTTTGAGAAAAAAATTTACTTTTAAACCCTTCATTATGGATTGTAAAGAAAATATGAATTATCCTAAGCATATCTCACAAGAGTTTCAAACTAGGTGTGCATTAAGACCCATTTTCATGTACCAGGTTACCCTAAGTTAAACTCGGAACACCTTTTCAGAGTTGTTACTCTTAGGTATATCTGTTCCAGAACCACATCCAATTGTAGTATCCATATAAGGATTTATTTTCTAAGAATATCCACATAATATTTTTCTTAGAAAAATTCTAGGATGTTATTGTATTATTATATTCAAAGTATACCTTAGGGTTTTTTTCCCAAATATATGTTTTTAAAATCTATTTTCCAAGTTTTCTACTAAAATTTATCTGATACCAACTATAACGCCTCGAACCCAGTTTCTTGAAGACGGTGCATTATTTTATTACATTATCATGATTACAAGAAAGTCATATCCTAGAGGAAAAAATAGTTTAGTAGTTTTAGAAAACTAGATACATACATAAGTTCGACCTTACAACATGAAATGAAATACATAATATCAATTCTGTTGGGAACATCTATGAATCCTAGATTATCCCTGAAAGTCATTCATAATATTCAACTTTACAACTTGTGGAAAATAAAACATAAGAAAGGGGTGAGATCAGATGATTAATAAGGGTAAGTAATACATCATAAGTTATCATAAAAATAAACACTAGGCATGGTGATCAACTAAAAACATATTCCTTTAAAAAAATACCTGAGGATAATGGGGCATGAATAAAAGATAATAAAATAACACCATAATAATTGATTATAAGAGTATGGAAGATAAACATTGATATTATACTAGTCAAATAGTCACATGGTTTATTAATTAATAATATCACAATGAGGGAATTCATAATTTGGTATGTCTGAATCATACCATCAAGGCCTTGACCAAGACATCTAAAAAATATTAAGACCTCAACCAAAACCATATCTGACAACGGGTAAGTCCTCGTCCAAGTCCATATCTGTTTTGTCTCAAGAGACCCACTGATGCATTGAGGGGCTATAACATGCCCCACTTGTAACTTAATAAGTTAATAAATTCATCATATGAATGAGGTTAAAAATAAATGACATATACATTCTTATTGAAACTAACATATGAAATGTAAATAACTTTCCCCAATCATTAAACATAAAAACTAACCATTCAGAGTAATATGGTGAATGGTATCAAGATAGAAAATCCAAATTCAAACTAATCATAAAACATTGAATAAAATATGGTAGATGATATCATAAAATATTAATCCCAGTTAAACATTAGGATCAACAAGAGTGTTGAAATAGATGAAAATACTCTTATAAAATCATCGCGTAATTCTTGAGAGAAATACTATTTTACTTTGAAAAAGAAGCGTTATTTTAAAAAAATATTTGTATAAAACTAGAAGTGAAATAAGATATTTTTTCCATAATGAAATGACTGATTTTATAAAAATATTGGTGGATTAAAATAGATTATTGATTACCCTTGAAAATAGGTAATAATTTGAGATATTTCCTTGAGTCGGGCTTGTTAATCAGGAAGAATTTGTGAAAGATCATTTTAAAACATGAAAATACTCATAAAATAAAGAAATAGTATATTTGGTACACATATATAGAATATTAAAACATAATTCATGATTATAAAATAATAATAATTAATAATTTCATTGAGGTAAGTAGAGAATAAGAGTAACCTGAAGGAAAATGGAGGTTCGGGTAGAAAGTCCTTACCTTATGTCTGAATGTATTTTTCACTTGAGATTAATGTCTTGGATAAAAAAATTAAATCCATTAATTAATTAATTCAGAACCTTATATATATATTTTATTCATTATAGTTTTATTAATTTCATTTATGTTCCTTTTTATAATTTATAAGATTGAATTCTGTCGTTATGGAGTGTTTATTTTCCTTGATTTCATGATCGGTCCACTTGATTATAAGTAATGGAGTTTATGTGGAATGGATATAACTCTACAAAATTTAAATTATATATTTTTAAGGAAAATAAATGAGTGTAAATGGTTATATATATCCTTTGGTTACATGGTATTATGATGAATCAATAGATAAGATATTTAGTGATAATCGTTTAGATTTTTACGACGGTTTTCGATCACAACGATCTAGTTTTGTTCTATTATTCAATATCATGTATAAATTATGGTTCCAGAATCATTTAATAAGATATAATAAATATTTTAGAATATTTTTCAACCATAATAATTGTTTCATGACCATCCTTGAAGAATAAATTTATGAACGAAACTCCATCGTCTATAAAGGTGGTAAATTGGAACCTCCCGGACTATGATTTCGTTTATAAAATAAAAGAGAGTGAGAGTAAAGAGATTGATAATGGTTATTACATTAACATGATATAATTACGGTATATAGATTATAATTGAGTTATAAAGATCAATTGGACAAATTAGGTTAGGATATAATAATAAAACAATGAATTCAAAAAGAAATTAAATGGAAAAAGGAAGATGATTTTATCTCTTAAAATATACTCCTTGAGAACTTCCTTTAGGGAAAGAGTTTTGGTATTTTGGAAAGACCAAGAGATACTGGATGTGAGGAGAAACTAGGTAAGATTATTTTGGCAGAAATTTGATAACATTAAAGACTTATAGAAGTGAAGAGAAGAGGGAGTGATGGGTGGTTTTTTGTAGTGGAGGAGAGGGGTGATTTTTGAATATCTTATTCATTATTTTATTATTTTTCTCAAGACAAGAAATAGTGTTGATTATTATGACAAAAAATAATAATAAGTTTATGTGAGTTAAAACCAAGTGTGCTTACTTCACTCATACATCACCCATGAATCAATAAATCATGTATTTAGCATTTATCGTAAATTATCACATTTTACTATTCACAAAAATTCAAGTATTTTAGAAAAATCCCAAAAATTCACCATAACCATTTTTTGACATGTGTAATTAATGAATGGACTCCATTTTATCAAAATAATTTTCTAAATATGTGAAAATTAATTTTTTTAAAAAATCATTATTTACATGAAAAATACAAATTTTAAATTTAAAACTTTTTTTATAATACTTTGAAAAATCAACTGAAGTCTCATAAAGTTATCCTAAAATCATATGATAAAAAAATACTTATTTAGGAATAAATTTTCTGAAAATTAATTTTATTTTAATTTAATTTTTTAATTTAAAATTATAATTAAATATTTATTACTCATAAAAATACCCGCACTTAATTATTAATTTTTAAAATATTCACCCACATTTATAAGGTGCCTCAATTTTTTTATACTTATGTGGGTAATTATACTATTTATAAGGGTCATATTAATATTAATAAGGGTACAATACTATTCATAAAGGTCAATTTACTATTCACAAAAATGTAATTTGATCATATCAGAATCTAAATATCTTATTGGTCACAACTATGTATGTCTATTTTTTGAAATTTAAAGCACAAAAATGACAAAATTTTATATAACGGCTAGGTTAAAACCATCTCCTATAAAAAATAAAGTTTTTGTTTAACAGAGACTCAGTGTTGCATGCATTCTATATTAAATTTATTTTTATGTTCTTGGGGTGTTACAAAGTCAGTGGCCTAGGGATTTAAAAATTTTCATCACCAAAGTGACAATTTTTTTTATTTCTCAATTTTAGCCCTGATTAGGTCTGAGGATATCACATGAATATATAAAATCACAAAAATTAAATACAAACAATTACATCATTTGGATCGATGCATGTTAGACTTCATCTCATCACTAGCGATCGTTTTATGAAGGATTCAAGGCTGAAACTCTCTAGATCCACCATACATGATTCAAGAGTTAGTGAAAATTATGTTCATTGAATTCCAGGTGCTATCATAGAGCTATGTCAAAATCCTTCTATGTCAAGATAATCACCACAATCCTGTTCATTCGATCCGTGATAACGATCATAGATTGAATGATCTGGAGGGACCTTTCTCTCTCTTGGATGTAGAGGGAGAGAGAATCTATCAATTCCAAATAAATGAATATTATATGGAAGAGGTCTTCTCTTATTCTTATATAGTGGGAGATAAAATACTTGAAAATGGATCCCCGACCCTCATAAATCTAATACCCACTAAATAAGATATAAATAACTAATTACAACGAACTAATTGTGTCATAATGTCATTTATATTTTATCACCTATTATATATATATATATATTAAATATGTTATGTGATAAAATTGATTCATTAACTCAAATCATAATTACCATAATATTAAGCTAACCTTGAATAATAAAATAATATCCATTCATATAATATTTTCTATATATTCACTTAATTTCTTATGTGTACTTTTAATAAATACATTCAACCTAATAATTATATACTTGAATAATAATGAATTTATTTATTCATTGGAGATCATATATACTCATACACATCTCAGACCCTATAGTGGGGCCTATCATTACCTTTATTCTTATTCATTATAATAAGGTAGACACTTTAAGATGTTTTTGTTTGTGATCCTCTAGGGCCTTATCTCAATATTAGTGAATACTATTTATAGACCAAGAGTAGAGTCTAGAAACCTATCAAGGCCCCTAAAGAGATAAGTAATAGTCATATAAATTAAAACCTTCATATAAACACACACTTTGTAATATAATCTATGTGTCTCATGATATCTCATAAATTAGGATGCAAACCTTGTGTCATCAACAATTATTTCTTTATTATTTTTTAATCTAAATGGATGTACTTACCTTCTATCATGGACATGAATTTATTGAAAGTACTACCATCTTGATCAATTAGGCTTAAGATATCACTTACTCAACTCAAACGCAACAAATTCTATCTTGATCATTTAACCAATTCCATTCCACCAAAGATGAAGCCAATGCAAGCTACATCTCCACAACTTCAATGTCATGGTTTTTTTTATTGCATGAAATTATGTGATCAAATTTTACACATTGATAATGATCTCAACTTAGGAGACCAATACACATTTTAATAGATAGGATTGAACAATAACACCTGAAACACGTGGTGTTCCTATTGGTGGGTTTGTACTCATGATCTCATCTACTTGTGATCACCAAGTGAAAACTTCATGAGAATAAGCCTCAATGCTTATGGGACTCCATCACCTGATGGTAACACATCATATATGTCCTGTTAGCATGATGTATCTGGACCATATGAAATATCTTTAATATTACTGTCATGGTATCTTTAGGTTCTCATTATTTCCAGGGAACTACTATAACCTTTTTATATGACATGTAATCTAACGAAATTACTATAAATATAGTGGAAATTGAAGTATCTAAACTATTATAGTAAGGTGAAAACTTGTATATATCAAATTGTATACATGAAATGGTAATCAAAGTACATATATAAGTTGGGTCTTGGGAACCCACTTTTAATATCTTCTTCTTTTTACCATTGTTTCTCTGGAGAGTAGTTGGTCCATGCATAATAATTTAAGTTGGAATACATCTTGAAAAATATTTTTAGTTGTTTTTTACAAGAAAAAGGAAAATTATTTTACAAATGTGAAATATAAATAGCAAGTGAAAGACTATGTTTCTCATTGAAAACAATTCTATGTTTTGACATGCCTATTATAGGGTGGTGCAAAATCTATAATTATTTTACCAGTAAAATATAGTGGATGAACAAAGTCAACTCACTTGAGGTTTTATGTTGTTCAAATACTTAAAATTTTAATTAAATTATTATATTTTTGGTATTTTATATTTTATAAAAGAAATAAAATTTTGGGTTTTTAGTTTTATGGAATGGAAAATATAAATTTTAACATGTATATGTAATGATTGTTTTTGATAAAGTAATGAAGAAATAAAATACTCCTAAGTGAGTCTTTCAGAGTGAACCTTCATTTTCTTATTTCATATTCACCTAATGAACACACACCACTGTATTTGTGAATTTATTCTTCTATGATGGATGTGTTTGTATAGTGCACTCAATAAATGACAAGTACATTATACACATCCTTCACATAAGGTGAAAGAGATGTAGAAAAATAAACTAGCCATTAGATAATCACATTGAGGATAAATTATATCACTTCTTGGTATTCCTAAAATTAACCCAATGTATATATGAAACATTAAGCATGAATGTGAAAAGACTTGGGTTTAAACACTGGATTACTCCCTTAATATATTCCTTAGGTTAGTTACTTATAACCATGAGAACATGAGGTCATAGTGGAGAATAGAAGAGAGAGAAATAACTGAGAGATAAAGAACACTTGAATTAAAATATAAATTTATTAATACAGAAAAAGGAATTAAAACTATAGCATAAAACTAAAAGTAACACCACCAACTAGATATTCATTGTAGTGGCCTATCCCTTAAACAGTGGCAACCTACTCTTATTTATAATAAGTGACATTTCTTTCTTCTTTTTCTTGGTTAAATCCCCTAATATATTATCTCTTTTTAATCCCATAATGTTTAATTATTACCTTGTGGTATTCATTATTTTTCAGGAGTTCCTAAGATATTAGAATATCATTTATTTATAATCCTTTTAAACATGTGAAAACCCCAAAATTCCCTTATTTTATCTTTCACCATGTAACTTGATATTTTATTTTTCAAAACTTAAAGTCTACAAATACATGGAAATATGCATATTTTCCATGTGGAACTTCCTTTTGTAGTCCAAAATTCTTTCTTTACCCTTACATAGGTCTAGATAAACTTTAATTAGTATTTAATATTTTTTATTCTCCTTTATGTGGCTCCTAATGA
Source organism: Viscum album (assembly GCA_963277665.1). Lineage (NCBI taxonomy): Eukaryota > Viridiplantae > Streptophyta > Magnoliopsida > Santalales > Viscaceae > Viscum > Viscum album. The sequence continues at coordinate 1,589,281,332 of OY728143.1, read as the reverse complement.
AATTTACATAGATCCGAGATATTGACCTCTACCTTTATGAATCGTTAACAAATCTATGATGATATTTACATAATTTAATGTGACCTTTATATAGGTAGTTCTATTTATATACAACCTTTACATATCTCAACTAAATGGATTTATCATGAGGATCAAGTGAATGGATCAAAAACTAGTTTCAATTGATTTCATGATATACAAGAGACCGCATGGTAGCTTCAGTGTGTGGTCGATTGGATGGTCATGCTATTGATTTAAGACTCTGAAGAACTTCCAGTCATAGTTGATCTATATCGACATGATCAATTTGTCTCCTTCTTTCATTCGATTAAAAATACTCATGGTTTATTGATCAATTTATGTGATATATCTTCACATAGTTAATGGATTGATCATGAGGTTCCACATGTATTTAGTTGGGAAATTCTTCTTACAGTCAATTGAGAATAGGAAAGGTTGATTTATCACTTCATGTGGAAGATCTTCACGTGGTTTATGGATCAATCATGAGGTTCAATGTGAGGTCAGATGAGAACTTCTTCTTATAGTCTATTGATCATTTTCATGACTGATAAGTGACCACATGGATATTTCAATGTGTCGTCAACTAAGGAATTTATGATATATCTTGAAATGGTAGATTGTCTGAAACACTTCCAAAATTTCCATATTAACAAATAACTTATTTTATTTATTTATATTTACTTCTAGTAACCTAAAATAATCATTAAAATACCAAATATTAAATTTAGTATTTATTATAAAAACTCCAAATATCATGTAAAAAAATTTAAAACCAAGTTTTAAGTCATTTTCACACTAAATAATGAAATATTTATATAATATAAATATATGATAATTAACCTTTAAATGATGAATTGATGGAATTAAAATCATTGAAATTCAAATTTCAATACACTAAATTATTGACTCTATCACCACCGAAGATAGTTTTTGAGGTGTTTAGTTTCTTTTGGATAATGGGATATTACCAAAGATTCATGATAGAATTCTCTAAGATCATAGCTCCCATTAAGGCCCTTACTCATAAAGAGAATCTATTCATCTAGACTAATAGTTTTCAGAAACTTTTTGAGGAACTAAATTATAGTTTGAATGGTTATTGATAGAGATAAATATTTCATTAATTTTACTTATAAATTTAATAATTTTATTCCCACAATTTTCCAATTTTATGGGTAATTATCACATAATTAGATTATATAGATATTCTGGCATTTAATGTAAAAATAACTTAAAATAATGATTTTATCTATTTTATTTATTTTAGGAGTTATTAGAACAAAGTATTTGTTGAAATTTGGGTTCTTGGATGTTATTTCAATAATTCCAAAGGATAAATGGTATGTTTAAGAATTTTGGATACAAAAAATCCTATAACTTGATTTGAATAGAAATTTGGAAAAGGGATACTCACCAGAATATGTAAGAGTCATATACTCTTACATAAGAGTCATTTTTAAGGAGGTATAAAGGTATTAAATCAAATAAAGAATAACTTCTAGACGTTTTTCAAGGAATCAAAAGAGGATTTTTAACATTAAAAAGATAGCTAAAGTAGGTAGAATTTAATAAAGGACTAAGATACATAAGATTCCTTGAATCCATACATAATTTTTAGCTAAAAAATTGATGGGAAAAAGTATAAAGTGAAATTGTAGTACCTATTAATATGTAAGAATCATTTGTATGAAACTTACGAGTCCTTCAGAGTTATAATTTAAAATTTAGAAAATTATATGAATGCATACAATTAATTTTTATAATACATAAGTTTTATTTTGAACAATATGTAAGAGTCATTTTTTCATTCCTTGGGATATATAAGGGTCATGCACTTAGTGAAAATTTGGATATTTGATACGTAAGAGTCAAACCAGTTCATAATGGTACATGACATATTAATTATTGTAGGGAGGAAGCTACTTAAGAATTATCCTCATAAGAATCATCAGATAATATCCTCATGAAATTAATAAATATTTATATAGCTCTCAACATATTCTAATCACCTATGGTGTGAGATTAAAAAAAATCCATAGAAATAGAATTTTCGTTCATCTAAACCAACGTATGGTGAGATCAAAGTTACATTGCCTATAACACTCACCCACTAACACATACTATGACCTTTGTTCATGCTCTAAGATATGTAACCCATGATCTTTGACCATTTAAAAACTTTCACATATTATTTATACACATGAATTATATAAAAAGGAGATTAAGGAAAAAATATAACATGGGAGGATTGAAGATAATGGGAATAATTTTAAGATAAATAAAAATATATTACCGCCAAAAGGAAGAATACTATCTCCAATCCATGCTTATGAGGAAACCACTAATTCAAGTCGATACTATCAGGAGCTTTAGTTTATTACTATAAAAAACCTAAACAAATCCACTATAAAGGATTTGAATTTTTAGTTGTTCATGGTATATTCAGTCCTAACCAATTATATTTTAGGGTTTATGATTATTTTCTATTATCAATTTTTTGTATTTTTAATTAAATTATTCTCTATTTATTTTAGTTTCTTCTATCATTTGGTATTTTCTTCTCATGGTGATCTCTAATCTTCATCTTGGTGAACAACTATAGAAACCAAGTCTAATAATGCCTTTATTTTATATTATTTAAGACATTGTTTTTAATTAAAAAACATTAATATCCCAAGGATTGATGGGTTTAGTGTATTTGGAAACTGGAAAAATAATCATATTAATTTAAAATACTTGAGATCATTTCTCCTTAAAGGTTCTATACTTGACCATATTCTAGAAATATCATTGATAAGACTCACCATCAAAACCTTGGGAACGAAATAATAATAAAGGGGTGAACTCAAATTCTCATTAAGGGAATTTTTTTTATCAAGGATGAGTTCATAATAATAAGAAAAAAAATAACCATAAGGTAAATATCATTACATTATAAGTGAAAATAATAAGACATAATTAAACTTCAAAGTGCATATAATAAAAAGTTAAAGATAAAAACGATCAATATTGAAGTATAATAGCTATAAAATGTCTTAGAATCATTTAACATAATACTTAAATGATTAGATAATCATAATGAATAACATACTTTAATTGTGACACAAACATTAGAATAGGGAGACCTTAATTTCATAAGACACACCGTCAATTACCATGATTCTCATAAAATAAAATATACAATTAAATAATTATATCATGAGATTTAAACTCTTAACAAACAAATTAGAGGGCGATATAGGACCCCACCCATCATTCATCCATACTTACACATTCTACTTAACAAAAATTCACTTTTCATATCATAAATAACTGAAGGAAAATAAATTGGTTTTATAAAAATTCCAAATGAAAATCATTATATTATTATAAATAACCCATTAAAATAACATTGTTTTCATAAAAAATCCAGATGGAAATCATTCACATTTTATAAAGATCCCACATAAATAAAATAGGTTTTAAAAGATATCCAAATGGAAATAATTCACTTTTTTCTAAAGAATCCATAAAAATAAAATAGTTTTAATAAAATATTAGAATATAAATTATTACATTTTTATAAATAACTCATGGATATAAAATGGGTTTCTCTAAATATACCAATGGTATAAAATAAAATCATGAACTAAATCATTTGATACTGAAAAATTGATCACCCAAAATAATCACATAATAAAATAAATATATCTGGTGAAACATAAAAAATAACTCCATTATATGTTTATATTTTTTAATATCTAGAGGAAAATGAAATTTAAATCATGAAAATATATTTCTTGTATTCAGTTTTTATTCATTGATGTAAAATACATAATTATGAGTATCTTTTTAAAAAGTCTCAATTAAAAAAAAGTGAAAAGAAAACCATTAATTTAATTTTTTTTGGAAAAAAAAATATTTTCCCCCATAAATACATATATAAAATCATTTAAAATGGATATTATTGAGAAAACTAAGTACAATAAGAAATTTTATAACTGAAATCAAGAAGTTTGTGTTACCAAATCCCTTTCATTTACCCTCAATTTCCACAAAAGCGATATAAATTAAGGTATAATAAAGATAAAAATATTAATTAACTATTTAACAGACTAATTAATATATATTTCCATTTATACTCTTCATTAATAACAATTCAATTCATGTATTATATTTTTATAATCTTTTTTCAAGATTAGGTGTTAATAATCTTGACAGTTTTGAACGAGGTTCATAAAAGCAGTGTAGATATTCATTCTTTTAAAAAAATTAATCATTTAAAAACCTTTAAATGTACTATAATTTATGGTTTTTAAATAAATATAATTTTATAATTCCATCACATGTGATTTTTAGTCATGTTTTTTGAAGACAAAAGGGACAATGAACCAATTTTAGGTTATTTACTGATATCGATGGATTCAATATAATGATACTTATTTTTTTGTTATCCATAATGAACCATATATATCATATATATTAATTTTAAATATCATATATACTCATAAAATATAAACTAAAACCATCCATAAAGGTGTTAGTGAAAAATGAAATATATCGTTCCATGGAGGCGGTAGTACAGATGTACACATAGATGATGATTCCATTTTTCAAAGTGTGGAAAAAATATTTAACATAGTATATAATTTAATAAAATTAAATATTATATATATAATATATATTTAGTTAATTACCCTTTTTTATTATCCATTTTAGGAAGAAAAAAAAATGAAACGTGTTTCTTCGTGAAGGTAGTAGTCTGCACGTACACATGATTCACGTTTTTATTTTTCTTAAAGGTAAAGGTAAAGGTGTTTAATTGTTGTAAAATTACAATAATAAAAAATAATTATAATAAATATACCAATTTTATAATTTTAAGATAACTTATTGGAATTTAAGGATGAAGAAGTGCACATAAAGTAATGTAAATGAGAAATAAGTAGTTATAAATTTATACCTCACTTATTGGATTATCTTCTTATAAAAGGGGGTTAAGAGTTTGTGTGATAATATTTTGGGAGTAAAAAAACCTATTATAGGAATATAATAATTTTTAGAAGAGTTTTGGGCCAAAATAAGTGATTTTTGGTGTGATGGGAAGTGAGGATATGAGTTCCCCTTTTATAAACTCTTAAGAAGATTAACTACAAAATTAGAAAATAATGGATATGGAATAGATAAAAACAATAAGGGACTCAACCAAACATTCTTAGAAATGTTTTAATTTTTTTTGGTCTTCCCCTCTTGGTTAAACCCCTTTTAACCCTTTTTATTTTTACCGAGGTAATTAGTTTTTACCAAAGTAATTTATCCTTTATTCATGAAAATAAAATGGTCCTTATTATATAATTTATAACTAATGATTAAATTTTTTGAATAAAATTATATATATATATATATATTTAAAAGTTATAAAATTCAATTTTAAAATATTAAATGTATAATTTATTAATTATTTTTTAAACATTTAACTAAAGTTCTAAAATTTCAGATATGGGTTTGTAAACAAAAACCATCATTTTTTAAATTATAAATTTATTTATAAAATTCATATTTATTTTTATAAAACTATTTTATGAATTTATAATTCATACTTATATACTAATAATGTCATAAAATTCATGTTACTTGTAAAAACAATATTTTTCAATTTTCACCTAAAAATCAATATTTCTAGAAAAACCCCAAAAATCATTATTCAGTTAATATTTTTATGATAAGTTAAAATTTTAATTTATTTTTTTCAAATTCACATTATAATATTTATAAATTTAACTTTAAAATAAATTCATAAAATATCTTGAAAAACTTTTTTTATAGGAAATCATTTTTTTTGGGTATATTAACCATTCTTCTAAAATTATCGCTAATCATAAATATATCAAACTTAGACAATATAAATTTTATAAAATATGTTTTAATAATATAAAAATATTTTATTAGCTATTTATCCACACTCAGTAAGATCGTATTATAAGGGAACTTTATTTCATAAGGTGGTTGTAACTGCTTGTACCTTCTTATTCAATGAATAACATACAGTTGTTAAAATTTATTTTAATAAAAGTGTCATGGTCCATTTGGTTATGGTTTTGTGTATAAAAAATTATATCAAACATAGTATTTATTTAAGGAGGAACATTTTATAAAATCTTGGGTCGTTACATTCTACCCCATTAAAATAATTTTATCCTTGAAACTTTATTACATGGAAGAAATCAAGTGAGGGAACTTTTATCTTATCACATCCTCAGGATCCCATATGAATTCCTCAAAATTTTGATTCATCTAAATGAATTTGACCAGATTAGTGGTCTTGTTCTATAAAACCTTGTTTCTAAAATCTTGGATCTCTACTGGTTGTTATTTACACGAGAGATCATTCTCGAAGTTTGAGCATAACACATGTGAAGGTTCAGGTTTTTACTTTTTAAAAGTCAACACATGGAACACATCATGTAATTCAGAGTGGAATGGAGGGAGTGATAAGTTACAATATATAGACTTGACATGATCAAGGATCTCAAATGGACTAATCTACCTAAGGTTCATCTTCTCTTTCTCCCCAAATCCTATAACTCTCTTCCAAGGAGATATTTGAATATAGACTCTATCACCTTCTTGGAACTCTAGATATCATTGATGATTATATGAATTACCATTCTATATAATTTATACCACTCTCATATACCTCTGATTGGTTGGAACCTTCTCTATCAATTCTTGGACAAGGTTAGGACCTATCATCTTCCCTTCTCTAACTTTATCCCAGTATGTTGGAGTTCTGCATATCTTCCCATAAATAGCCTCATATGGTACCATCTGAATGATTGAATGGAAATTTTTGTTATATGAGAACTCTATCAGGGGATTTTTTGATCCCAAAATCCCTAAAATTCCATTTAATAATATCTCAACATATCATATATAATTTGAATAGTCCTCTTAGACTGACCATCTATATGATGGTTATAATTAATGTTGAAGATCAACTCTATATCTAATGATTTCTAAATAAATATCCAAAACCTCGAGGTAAATCATGGATTATGATCAGATATAATAGATAGTGGTACTACATACAACCTTACCACTTCTATTTCTTATATATTTGTGAGTCGGTCAAGAGTGAAATATTCTCTTATGGAAATAAAATATGATAAATTGATAAGATGATCGACTATAACCCAAATATCATTATGGAATTTATACATTTTGGGGATCCATTTGATTAAATACATGGATATGATTTCCCATTTCCATACCGGTATGGTTAATGGTTGCAACATACCCATATAATTTTTTCATTCATCCTTAACTTGTTGGCATACCGACCATTGAGATATGTATTCTTCAATCTCTCTGTTCATGTTATCCCACCAGAAATTCGGCTTTATATCTCTGTACATCTTTATGCTTCCTAGATGAGTAGAAAAGGATGTGATATGTTCATGATCAAAAAGATCATTCTTCAATTTTAGTTTTTATGAGACACATATTTGGGTTCCAAACATTATAACTCTTTATTTATTAAAGAAAAACTCTAGAATATTCACTACCTTCTTCTATAACACTATATATTATCTTTTTGGGGTTATTTGATCTCTATATGAATGGATAATTGAGAATCCAATTGGGAAAGATACGATTTTTTACCTTCCCTTATGGATTCAAGACTCATCATTTTCAAATCCATTAATATTGTGTTTCTTTAAATACTCATCATAAATAAGGTAAAATGATATTTCTTACTCCAAGTATCAACCACCTTATTTTCATTCCTAGGGTGGAAATGTATTAATAAATTATAGTATTTGATCAGTTTTGACCATATCCTTGGTTTCATATTTAACCCTTGTGTGAATATATATTTCAAATTATTTTAGTTGTTTACTTCTCACCATAAATATAATTCTTCCAAATTTTTAATGCAATGATCACCACCATTGTCTCTAAATCATGCATAGGGTAATATTTCTCAATAGTTTTTAATTATCATGAGGCATAAATAATTACCTTTTAATTTTTTATGAGGTCACATCCCAAGCCCTTATTTTAGGAATCACTATATATTACAAACCCTTACCCATTGTAAGACAAAGAAATTATAGGTGCTATAACCAATATCTTCTTTAATTAATTAAAAACATTCTTCATATTTATCTATCCAAAATAAATTCAGTACCTTACATGTTAACTTGGTTAGTGGATTTGATAACTGTGTGAAATTTATCAAAAAGCATTGATAGTATCTAGATAATATAAGAAAAATTTGGATCTCAATTATTGTGGTTAGTCTGAGCCATTGTTTGATAACTGCTGTCTTTGAAGGATCTATACATATTTTCTTTATAGTGGTTACATGACCCAATAAGGACACCTTTTTCATACAGAATTCACACTTTCTAAATTTGGTATACAACTAATCCTTTATGAAGGTCATGAAAACTATCTAAAAATGATCTTTATGAACTCACTTTCTCTTAGAATAAATAAGAACATCATCTATAAAGACAACTAAAACTTATCTAGGTAATCTATAAAGGTTCTATTCATTAAAACCATGATAATAATGAGGGAATTAGTTAATCTAAATGGAATAAATATAAAATAATAGTCATAATACCTCATTTAAAAATATGAAATTGAAATATTCTCTATTTTGACCATTAACTGATGATATCTAGATTAGAGGATATTTATTGAAAAATATTGTGCTCTTATAAGCTAATAGAAAAATTCATCAATATGGGGTATATAATACTTATTATTAATTCTGATCTTGTTAAGCTCATTATAGTCAATTAAAATGCACATTGTTTTATCCTTCCTTTTGAAAAAAATATTGGTGCTTCCCATGGTGAAGCGTTAGGGTGGATAATACACTTTTCTATATTTTCTTATAACTAATTATTTAATTCATCTAATTCAATAGGATACATACTAAATAATATTTTATATAGGAATATATATAGTTATGATTTTTATTAAAATATCAATCACATGCTTAGGGGGAATAAGAGGTAGTTTATTTAAGAATATATTAGTATATTCCTATAAATTGGGCACGTCATCAATAATGAATTCCACTATGATCACTTGAGATAAAAACCCCTCAAAGTAACTTGAAAATAAATCATTCATAGGAGTTTATAAAGATCATATAATCAACTAAATAATATCCTTTAGGATTTTATAGTTGGGTGTGTATTCTTAATCCCACTCATCATGCATCAAAGTGATGATCAATTCAAGGATCAACCAACCCTTTTCAGGGTGATTAATCCTAGGTACATCTATGACCAAACCAAATCCACTTTCCAGTATCCATAACGATATGTATTACTAGGAAAACCAGATACTCAAGACTTTAATAATATTTTAGAACATCATCATAGACATAGAATCACATCTAGGGTTTTCACTAAGGATATTTAACCTTAATCCCATAATTAACTAAAATAATCTAAAAAAATAACTAAAACATTCCTATAATACTAATTGTAGCAACCCCAAATAAGAATGATTTTATTTTACATTATTTAAGACATTATATTTCATTAAAAAATAATAATATTCCAAGGACTGATATGTTCAGTGTCTTTGGAAACCAACTATATAATCATCTTATTTTACAATACTTGAGATCATATCTCCTTAAAGGCACCATACTAGATCATATTATAGACATATAATTTGTAAGACTCATCCTCAAAACCTAGGTAATGAAAATATAATGCAGGGGTAGCTTAGAAACTCAGTAAGGTATGAATAAACATTTCACCAAGGATGATATCATAAGCACAAGTAAAAAAATGAGCATATGGAAAATATCATAAAATCATGAGTGATAACCATAAGACATAAGTGAGCTTCTAAGTACATTGTATAATATCTTTAAGATAAAATTGATCAACATGGAAGAAAAATATCTATAACATATCTTAGAATCATTATAAACCTTTAAAAATGGGAGCATAAGATCATAATGAATAACATCCTTTAACTGTGTCACAAAAATTATCATACAGAAACATTACTTTCATGATCTATACTATTAGTTAAAATGATTAAATGTAACTAAAATGTACTCATGAATACTTATCTCATGAGATATAATCACTTAACCAATGAATTAAGGGGTAATATTGGACCCCACCCATCATTTATCCATACTTACACGTGCCACTCACAATCATTCACATTTTACATCATAAAGAACCAATAGAAATAAAATAGGTTTCATAAAAATTCAAAATGAAAATGTTTCTCTTTTCATAAATAACACATGGAAATAAAATGGGTTTTATAAAATATCCAAATGGAAATCATTCACTTTTTATAGAGAACCCATAGAAATAAAATATGTTTCATAAAACATACAAATGGGAATCATTCCATTTTAATCAAAAACACATGTAAATAAAATAGGTTTTATAAAACATCCAAATGGAAATCATTCTATTTTCATTAATAACCCATAAAAATTAATTGGGTTTCTTAAAACATCCAAATGGTATAAAATATCATCATGAAAAAAAATTTGATACTAAAAACTCAATCACCAAAAATAAAAAAGTAATAAAAGAAAAATATAGGGTGAATCATGAAACATAAATCCATTAGAGGTAGATAATTTTGAATATAGAGAGGAAAATGAAAACTAAATCATGAAAACATCTTTCTTGAATTTATTTTGTATTCATCGATGTAAAATCCATAGTTATGAGTCTCTTTTCCAAAAGTATCCTTTTTTTTAAAAAGTTTTGAAAAGAAAACCTTTAATGGATGTGGATTTGGATCAAAAACTCATTTTACCTATAAATAAAGATATAAAATAATTCAAAATTGAATGTCATATAAAAAAATGTTCAATAATAAATTGTATAACTAAAATAAAGGATTTTGAGTTACCAAATAACTTATATTTACCCTTGATTTCCATGTAAGTGATTTAAAACTCTATATGATAAAGATAAACATCTTTACTATATATTTCAAAGCATTAATCATATATATTTCTGTTTATTATCTTGATCATATATTATATTTTTATAATCTTGTTTCAATAATGGGTGTTAATAATATTATCCATTTGAACTAGGTTTATAAAAGTGGTGTTGATATTATTTATTCTCCTAATTTCAATAATTTAGAAACTATTAAATGTCGTAGAATTGATGTTTTATAAATAACTATAATTTTATAATTCCATCACATTGGTGTTTTAGTCAATTTTTGTGAACAGAAAAATAGTGATAAACTAGTTTTAGGTTATTTATTGTTATCGATGGATTCCCATATAATTATCATTAATTTTTATGTTATACATAAAAAACAATATTAATGATATATATTAATGATATATATCATATATAATCATAAAATATAAACAAAAACCATCAATGAAGATGTTAGTGAAAAATAAAATGCAGCATTCTATGGAGGAGACAGTCCGCATGTGTGCATAAATTATGATTTTATTTTTTAAATGGAGGAATAAAGAAGTATCATGGTTTATAATTCCAATAAATTAAATATGATATATATATATATATATATCATACATATTTTTTTAATTCCCCTTTTGTATAATCCAAGTGAGGCGGTGAAGGAAAATAAAACACATTTCTTCATGGAGGCTATAGTTCGCACATATGCACGATTCACGTTTTCATTTTTCCTACTGAAAAAGGGAAAATGTGATTAATGATTGTACCATAAAAATAATATCATAAAAGTATAATAATGAAACTTATTTTATCATTTTAATATGTTTTAATGGAATTTTGATAATAGTAAGTGCATATAAAAAATAGAAATGAGAATAAAGTGGTTAGAAATTTGTGCCTCAGTTCTTGGATTATCATCTTTGAAAAGATGGATAAGACTTTGAGGGATGGTATTTTTATAATAATAAAACCTCTTAATGGATGATAGGAATGTTTATGATAGGTTTTTGTAGATTTTGGGCCGTTCTAAGTGGGTTTTAGTGAGGGGATGTGAGGAGAGGAGTTCCCCTTTTATAAGTGAAAAAGGGTGACATTTTTATAAATACCCAAAACTTTTTAATAATGGGAAGTCAATATTAAATAAATTAGATAAAAAATTGAAAAATAATGGAGATATGAATATATAATTTTGATTAAGGCCTCAACCACACATTTTGACACATGTTTTAAATATGTTTTTGGTCTTTTTCTATTGGTTAAACCCTTTTTATCCCTTTTGATTTTTACCGAGGTAACATGTTTTTTCCAAAGTAATTTATCCTTTATGCTTGAAAATTAAATTATATGTATTAAATAATTTTTACATAATAATTAAAAATTTTAAATCTATTTTATTATATAAATTTTATTAAATTTAAAAAAATTAATTTTAACATACTAAGTGTATAATTTATGAAAATGTTTTTTTAAAATACAACTTAATTTGTAAAATGTAAAACATGCATTTTTAAATTAAAATAAACATTTTTTAAAATTATAAATTCACTTATAAAAAACATATTTAGTCTTATATAAATGTTCCTTTGAGTTTTTAATTTGTACTTATACTCTAAAAATATCATGAAGGTCTTGTTAATCGTAAATATGGTATTTTGCACCATTCAACAAAAAATCATTTTTTTAAAGAAAATAAAAAATTAATCTTAAGTTAATATTATCATTATAAGTTCAAAAATGAATTAAATTTTTTCAAATTAAAATTCTAAAATTTATAAATTTAAATCTAAAATAAAATCATAAAACAACGTGAAAAACTATTTTTTATAGGAAATAATTTTTTGGTATATAATATATTCTTATAGAATTAGTGATAATCATAAATATATCTAAATTGGAAAATATAAATTTTTTAAAATTTATTTTAAGCATAAAATATATTTTATTATCAACTTAGCCACACTTTTTAAGAAAATATTAAAATTGGCCTTTATTTTATAAGGTGGTTATAACTGCTTGTACCTACTTATTTATTGACTACCATACAATTGTCAACATTTATTTTAATAAACATTTCACAGTCTATTTGGGTTCAATGTTACATATTGGAAAATATATAAAATATAGTATTTATTTAAGGAGTAAAATGTTGTTAAAACTCAGGTCATTTAAAGAACTAACCCAAAGGTTGATTCTCTATGAAGATTATGGTGTTTATGAGTGATTGGGATTAAAATATAATGCTTACCTTCCTCTCAGATGAGATACTAAAGTGTATAGGGAAGGGTTTTGTAGTCATCAACTTACCCTTTCATGAACTTACTCATTCCCACTTTTACTAAATATATTCTCCCTCCCTTATTTTATCTTATCCCATATACCATGTAATGGGGTGAGTTGAATGAAAAATGATATATAATGGAGTTGGGTGTGGGGAAGGTGAATTAATCAATTGATTTGTATTCACTAACCTTACATTTTGGTAGAGGTGGGATTAAGGTGTTAAGGAGGTATCCAATCTACTCATAGTTTCATAATTTAAGTGGAAGGTGGAAATCTATGAATGATATTGAACGATCCATTTAATGGTTAAAAATAATAATAATAAAGGAAGACAATGATAATATCTTTTGATCAAACCTAGAGGACCAAAACCTTTCTTCCTAACTTCATTTTGTGTGAGTCAGCATTACATGTTTACTTTCCTACATTTTCATTTATAATACTTGTTAAATCATTATTTTTATATATATTTAGTGCTAAATAAATAGTGATAATAGGAGATTCAATGAGTGTGACTGGACTCCTCAAAAGGTCAACCTCAGGTGGTGTGCTATACTACATACTTTAGTAAATAAAAATTTATTGAACATGGTTCATAAAAAAATCCTTTCACAATTTGAAATCATTTATAGGGAGTCACATCACTTACATTGACTATTTTTCATAAAATATAAAAAAACCATGAATTCAAAAACTAAAAAATTTTAAATTTATTACATATCATTCAATAAACTATTATGCTTACTGAAACCTAATGTTAAGAAGATCCTATTATGTCAATAGTTGATATCATAGTTATTTCACATTCACTTGACCTTTTAACCAAAAAATGAATGGGTTTAGAAGGTAAGATTATTTAATATAGAAATCCCATCAAAATTTTATATTTTTGAAGAAATTCAGTTAAAAATGGTTAATTTTTAAACTTATTTGAAGAAATTAAAAAATTAGGATCAAGAAATGGAAAATCATGTCCCTCATACATTTTCTATCAGGGAACTCTGCATGGGTGAAATGTTGGACGAATTAGAATCAGTTTTTCTATTTTTAGATTAAGGGAGAAAATTTCGAAGAAATTACTGATTTATTTGAGTGTTGGATATGAAAAAGGTTTAGATAATTATTTGTCTAAATTAGTAGGAATCAAAATTCCAAGTAATATCCTACACTTTTAAAATGAGAAATTATTACCTTTAATGAATTTTATGGATGAAGTGGACACTTATTTTGAGTTTAATTCGAAATTAGGATGGAGTTTCAACTGACCATTCTAATAAAAACCTATCCATAGGAATGCATTTAAGAGTTAGAGATCATGGAAAAACAACCTATGAGAGTGTAATTTTCTTATGAATATGTTTTTTTATAATATACTACTTGAAATATCTTTTTAATATTCCTATTTAGATCTATTTGAGCCTAAAAATTCTTTATATAGTGAGTATGAAATTGATGAAGCCACTATAATAGAGAAAATGACGATGAAATTCAAAGAGGTAGCTGGTCAACATGAATAGGATGTTCTGAGACCCATAGTGAATCCAAAAATCCATCAAAAAAGTATAAGGATATCATATGGATAGAGAAAAAAAATGAGATGTAGACCTCTCAATCCCTTTTCCAACTCTTTATTTTATTTTATCATATTTTAGGGGTTGGTATATTTTACTTTTCATATGAGGTACTCTAAGACCAATGTACCCTTATAGATATTGGAAAAAAATACATATGGTGGTTTTTATAAAATAAATCAAACCCACTTTATGATTAGGATTAAAGCATAGAAACTTATTAGTTTTAGGAAATTAATAAAACATCACCCATTAGGGGTTTCATCCCAAGATCATGGTTCCTTTATTCTTATTTATTTTTTATTTAGTTTATTTTTTATTTAATATTTGTTTAGTTTTTCATATATGTTTAAATAAGGATATATTTAGGATATTAACTAAAGGATTCCCATGAAAAAATAAACTTAACTGAACTACCCATGAAAATTAAAATGGTATTTTAAGTAAATCTTTATAAATTTAATTGAGTGAGGACACCATTCTTGAGTTTAGAATTTAAATCTTTCATTTTAATTTATCTTAGATCCAAACCTCCTTATTCTACATTTGAATATATTAGAAAGGAAGCAAGCCTATGGAAACCATGTATACATTTGGGAATTAGAAAAAATATAATTAAAATACCTTGAGTGAAGAGAGATACATTTTTGGGGATGTAGGTACAAAATGTACATGGGGATTAAAATTAAATTGAATGAATTTTTATGATCATTTAGGAATTTGGGAGTTGGGATCCATGTAATAAGCATGATATTTATAAGGGAATGATAATTGAAAGGTGTTTCCAACTTTTTTCTTGAGAAATATAATTTTTACTTAGTATTAGATGATCTCCCAAAAGTGTAAATTTTAATTGTTGGGGAAAATAAAGCTCAATATTAAATTAATTTTACTTTGTAATTTAATGTTTTCCCCACCATTTTCTTATTTTATGGGTAATTATCGCATATTTATGTTATAGTATTTTTTTGGTATTTAATGTGAAAATGTATTAAATTACGATTATTAACTATTTTATTTTGTTTTTAAAATATCATAACAAATCCTATATTAAATTTTGGGTGTTTTGATGTTATTTCAGGAAGTATCAATGATAATAGGTATGTTTTAGGATGTATGGATAGTAAAAGGTAAGTTGCTTATTTGATAAGTTGGGCCATATATACATTATCTGAGACAAAGTGAAATCCATTCCCGATAATTATTGATGTCAATATGTATAATATATCGTATATTAATCATTTGTGATTAATAATGTTATTATATATTATAATTAATAACATTAGTATATGTCATACATATATTATAGTTAACATTATTTTATAAAGATAACATTATTATATATATTGTATAATATTATACATATAATTTAAATGATATTATATTATATATTATTGTTATTATATAAATATTATTGCATATAATATATAATACATAATACATAATATTAATGTTATTATACTATATATATATTTTATATTATATGTCATATTTTATTTATAGGTTAACTTATTTGTTTTCTCTCCAAGAGCCAAGAGGTCCTGGGTTCAAGTTTCAAGTGCAAAGAATTTCAAGTAATATTTTATAGATGGGATTCAGAGGGATAAGATGGGTTTTTATGCATGTCAAATAAGGGGTGGGTTTCAAGTGTGATCAAAGATGGCCTCTGAGATGGATTTATCTACCCTGGACAATATTGTTTTCTTCCAAAATTTATCTTGGATAGATTATATCTATCCCAAATAAATTATTATTTTTGGAATATAAATAAAATTCATCCCAAATAATAATATCCATGATTATATTTTATGAGGAAACTTTTCTGGGATGAATTTCCATCTTAGAAACACTTCTAGGATAGATGAAAAATTTTCTTGTTGTGATGCACTACTAATTATGGACCATGAAACTCCCACAACACCGACTCACACATCAATTACGGAACAAACAACTTACCTCAAAACAAAACTTGTGTACCAAATCTTTAAACCAATCAACAAGTGAATTATCCTAAATGATCCGATGATGTTATACCTCATCCTCTAGATCCCCCAACAAAGACACTTGCACCTACTGCCCCAAAGAAGAATCATCCAATATCTGAAACAAAAAATATCGAACATCCTCTAAATCTATGTCAAGATGAAAAGTTTCTAACCCCTCCATCATCCTACACTCATTCATCAACTCCCAAAAAAATCACCATATTACTTCCAGATCAAAGAATCAAAAACTAAATTATCCTTTCTGAGGGTATATGTAATATCAAAACCATAATCTTGGAGGAACTCAATCCATTTACTCTACCTTAACCCAAAATCATGAATTCTAGTACTACAACTATCAATTAATTATCATTGGTATCATAGTTATTCACATGAAGGTATTACCATCTAGACCCATAAGTAATAACCACTAGCTCCTATATGAAAATACAACCAAATCCCCAATGTGAAGAATCACAATACACCTCATAAAGAACAACTTACTTATATAACCTCAAAATTTATGCATTGATGACAATAAAAATTCACTAACACTCTTTTTAAATCATTGAAAAAAAATTTATGTTCAATATTGATAAAGGATCCATAACCCATGAAAATTGTAATATGATACTTCTAAAATACCCAACTAAACCATAAAAGTCGATACCTCTGAGACATTCCTAAGAAATTTTCAAGAAACAGTTAGGTTTCTAAGGATCAAACAATGGTTGTTTTACATATTAGAAGCAATCTAGAAACCATAAACCTAAAAAAAACTTGCATGAAACAAAACAAAAACAAAATAAATATAAAGTGAGGAAACAATGTGTGTACCTTACATTGATGAAAATTGGAACCATTGTATTCATCCATGTTTGATAAATATTACCAAAGAAGAAACCAAAATATATCCCTCATCTATGGTGTTTCTACAGGTTCATGTGAATCACCCATCACATGGGTGGGACCCTCCTTCAAACTCAAGACATGCTAATGCCTCTCAAATAAAAGAGAAGAAGAGGATGAGATCTTGGAAATGGGTGTATAATAGGAGCTCGAACTACCTTTTTATAGCCTTTAGTAAATTTATACAAGCCTCAGGGACTCTCCCTAATACACCATACATTTACTCATGCGTTAAGTAACATGTAAGTAAATATAATACATCTATATAAAATTATAACCCATTTCCTAACTGCGTACATGCATTTATTATAAAATTGAAAAATTTAATCTTATTTTATTTAATGATAGATTATGTTGTTAATATTAGAGCATTAAATCATTAAAACATATTTTGTAGTAGCATGATATCATATATAATGAATTTATGAAAATAATAACACCACGTCATATAATATTCTTTGAAATACATATGTCGTATCCAACAACATGATTATATCATCACACCTGATATAGGATTTATAAAATATCTACAACAATCTCCCACTTGGACTAAAAGATCATAGACTTAGTACCATTTAACCTTATATTGTATCATATAAAATAATTTGTGAAACCATATCCAAAACTCCATTTTCATATATTCCAAAACAATTTTTGAAAACTATGATTACATTTACTATGTATCACATCACATGAAATTCCTTTCAATTTCCCATCCAAAACAATTTTGGATAAACTCCAAAACCTTTTAGAGAATCTCTTTGAGTTATACTAAATCACCATTTAGTCAACAAAAAAGTGTAAACCCACTGGACTTTGTATAATTAATAAAAAATATGAATGAACAAATTCATAAATGTAATAAAATATCGGCCTCTAACAAAGCATCAATGCTACTCATGCTACCAAGTGATCAAAACAAATGCATCTCTATAAACATGTACACAAAATGTATCATATAGAAACATAAATTTTCAAATTATACCTTTGTCCAAAATATTTAATGACCATGGGAAATAGTGTATACCGATCCAATATTTAGAACTCATATATTCCCGATTCTATGAGTATAGACTGACCAAATAAATGAATACATCACTTGTCATTCACCTTCATCGATGATCACATCACATGTCCCTCACCTATATAGATAATCACATCATTTGTGTTACCTAGGTATGGAAATAAACTTCCTTAGGCTATCTCAATTAATGGAACCAATTTCATACTCATCACATGAGAGGATAAATCCTATCTTGGTTGAGATCAAATTAATGACATTATTACCAACATACCCAACCATGTAACACCCCGAGCTTCCACGATACGCCTCTCTTTCAATAATGCAATAGCTTGCATTGTACGCAACTTCGAGTTCTAAAACATCGCGACAAATCAAAGTAGCCGTTATGAATAGTAATAACCACTTTTTAAAATTATAGAGATTTTATATTTCAAAATGGACTTCATTTTTGTATTCCTAATATTGAAATTAGCCTATGTTGAATTTTTTGTAATTTTATGAGAACTTCAAAATTTTTATGAATAGTGAAAAATTCTTAAAACAACTTTTTTAATAAAAATAATTTATAGTGATAAATTATAATATTTGGTGGTTTTAAAGTATAATTAGAATATATTTTTACCATTTTATCCAATGGTGGTCATTAGAATTAATTTAACATTGAAATTGGACATAAACAATTGCCAATCTTTTGATATAAATTGTTTCTAAAAAACACGCTATTTGTTGTGACAGCGGGAATTAATTATAAAATTAATTAATGCAACTAATATGTTTGGAATTTTGTAAAATAGACATCATTTTTGAATTCGGAATATCAATTATAGCTTAGGGTGAAATTTTGGCCTTATTCTGAAAAACTTCAATTTTTGATGAATAGTGAAACCACTAAGTGGTTGTTAAATAACTGATTTTTCGTTTAAATGAAATATTACCACTTCTGTGATTTGATTTTCAAAAATCCGACATACATGGTTGTCATTAAGAAGTAAAATGTGGTTCAATGGGATAAAAATAATTTTTTGGTGAATAGTAACTTATTAAGTTCTTAATCGCGATTAGTGGTAATTAGGGTAGTTTAAGGTATAAATAATACTTTAATAATATTAAATGACCTAGACACTTGTCCCAACCTCATTGGTTGTGTCATGGCCGACCAAGACAAGCCATGGCCTAACTTGGGGACCCCATGGATCCACTTTTGTTGGGAAATAACATAAATTACTTTTTATTTAATGTTAAAGTGAAAATGACACTAACATAAAGTGTTTTACTAAAACAATTTTTAAGTAGGGTTACACAAGTCCAAAGTTTGATTATAAATAGTCATTGGAAAGATAAAAAGATTTCCTATATCATAGTATTTTTTTTATAATTTTTAGACATTAAATAAATTTAATTATTTATGACATAATAATGATGCAGCGATGACATCATTA
Organism: Viscum album; assembly: GCA_963277665.1. Lineage (NCBI taxonomy): Eukaryota > Viridiplantae > Streptophyta > Magnoliopsida > Santalales > Viscaceae > Viscum > Viscum album. The sequence goes on along the minus strand of OY728143.1, from coordinate 1,589,261,163 downwards.
TTTGACGATTTAAATAAAATGGAAAGATAATATAAAATCTATGAACTACACATGGCCAAAACCAATTGGATGAGTGGATTTCGATGCCTTATCACCTTATCCACGAATTCTATCAATGTGGGACCTTTTAAAACCGAAACACATTTTCAAATAATGTAATGTTCCTTTACTTTCCAAAAGTGCCCCTCCTCTCCTCTTATAAAAGGCCCCCACCTCTACCTCATTTCACACACTCTTCAAGCCATTGGCTCGGCCAACCCCTGCCCATTTGCTCTCTCCACATCCCTCTCCTCATCCTAGAGGATTCCCTTTGGGCAGAATCCTTTCAAAGGAAGCCTTTAGGCTCAACTCAAAAGGAGTTACACTTTTTAAGGTAATTCATTCTCTCATGTTCTTTTGTTTTATTTTGCTTCTCCAACCCCCTAAACTCTTTTTATTTACTTCTTTTGTAACAACACCAGTATCTTAAATATACTAGGATTTTGTTATAAGATTTATTTGAGCTACACTTCCACACAACTACATCAAATGGTTAAAGAACATAAGGTTTCCGTGGATGGCGAAATTCTGCCTCCCGAAACGATGATTGTTCAACACTCATATAACACCTTCAAAGGTGGCCATTAAGATGTCACTATATTTATATATGATATATAATGTGTTTATGTTTTACTTATGCTTCTGTATTTATCATTTATGGCTTACTTTATGATTTCCATTATGGGTAAAACGCGATAATTTCATTTTAGGAAGTGCGGACTACCGCCCCCTCAAAGTGATTTGAATCGTTAATGCCATATGTGGGATGTATAAAGGATGGAGTAAATGGTATTATACACTATATTATACTGGAATTATATTATACATTTATATCATTATGATTTTAGTTCCATTAAATATGAAATTGAAATGAAAGTAGCGTTCATGCGTACGTACGGCTTACCGTCTCCATGAACGGTGCATTTCATTTCTTACCTCTAAATGTTACGTAATATTATAAATGAATGTATATACTGGATATATAAGATATATATAACATCTAAATCATGAATATAATTCTGGATATAATGGATATTTCACCACATAAACAACTTGTAATTATAAGAAGCTTATTGTTGACTCAAGTACCAAAGATCGACAAAACGACCGTTATTAACTTAAATAATTACATAATGTTCATATCATTGTAATAAGTGATATAATAAGGATAATGAAGTTGAAAATGGTTCTTAATAAGGTATATATTAACTCTAGTTTATTATTCAGGAGGTTAAAGAACGGTTGAGTCAAGTCAGACACGAGGTAAGGGAACTTCTTAACCCAATTTCTATTCTTTGGGTTAATCTCCTACTTTCAAATTATGTCATGATATTGTTATGTCATATCTTGTATTTGTACTTTCTTTATGTGTAATTATAGTGAATACACATAATAGATATATTTTATTTAAAATGATCTTTGTAAGGGAATTTCTTAACCCAACTTCCATTCTTTGGGTTAATCTCCTACTTTCAAATTATGTCATGATATTATTATGTATTATTTTGTATTTTTACTTTATTTATGTGTACCTATAGTGAATACACATAATAGATCTATTTTATTTTAAAAATGATCTTTTTAAGGACTTCGTCTCAATCTCCTTTCATTGAGGCATATTTTGTTTTATACACAAATTTCTTTTATACGGTGTATAAACCCCTTTGACTTTTACGTTTATTCAAAAGGAATCTTTTTTATACGAAGTGTTTTACTAAACGACAAAAAGGGAATGTTGTTCTTTCCGTACATATGCGGCGACAATGACTTCTCCGCCGCCGTGACCATTATTTGAGTTTTAGCTTCCTTTGCAAGCCATACCTTTTTTTTAAAAGAAAAATAAATACAATGTTTTAACTTTCTTTTATTTTGGTATTGAAAATGGTTTTGAAAGCATTTTTATTATATCAATGTGTTGTATTGATATCTTGTGATTGAAATGTGGAAATGTTATGTTTCCTTTATGCATGTTTTATGTGATACGATTATGTTATGGTTTATGATATGTTTAAACCTATTCATATGAGGAATGCATTGGACTTAATAAGTGACGGGTGGAGCCCGCTATAGCTCCTCGATGCATCGGCAGGTCTCATGAGACAAACTAGTGTCTTGGCACAAGGCCTTGACAAAATATTATTTGTGGTCTTGGCACGAGGCCTTGACTACGTGGTTAAGATAGTCTGGCATTATGCATTCCATCATTATGAAAGTGGTTATTGTTATTGCATGTGATTATTCGACCAGTAGAATATCCATGTGAAGAAGTGAATGGCATTATCTCATTTTACTTTTGCCATATTATGTTGAAGTTCATGTTTAAAAGGCTTTTGTTTTATTTATACATTGCCTTAATTGTTAATGATTATTTATGAAAGCTTCCGCATTATTGTTATCCTTACTGAGCATCTGAGCTCACCCCTTTCAATGTTTTAATATTTTCCAGGATGTGAAGAAGTATTTTATGAATGACCTGCAGGGATAGTCAGAAGAGGATATGAGTGTGGACTATGGAGACTTTGTTATTGTAGTTTTTCACTTTTTGATGTAATGAAAGACTTATGAATGTATCTAGTGTTTCCAAGGCTACTAAACTAATCGGTCTTTCGAGACTTGATCCTTTGTGATCATGCCAATGTTACGAAGTAATGCACCGACTCTGGGTAGCTGGGGTCGGGGCGTTACAGTTGGTATCAGAGGCAGTTTAGTACTAACCTTGGAAGCTAGATTTAGATAAACTCTGATTAGAGCACATAGCCCAAAGATAGACTTTGAGGATTAGTATAGAAGAACTTCCTAGAATTTTGGTATTATAGAGATGTTATGAGTTTTCCGAGCAATACATCCCTGTCTGGATACGAGCAGGTAGAGGCGGCTCTGGCACAGATGTACCTAGGGGTAAAACCCGAAAACACCGCTTTGAGCTAGACTCGAACGGGAACTGGTGCACGACAACGGGCCTTGCTGCACTCTTGGTTACGACACTCCCGGGGGATATGCTTAGGATAATTCTCATTTTCTTTACAAACCACTATGAAGGGTTATGAGTACATACTTCCTCAAAGAAAACATTTCTTTTTATGATTATGGATTATATCCATAAATAGTTCAATTTATGTAAAGTGTTTTACAAGTATGGAATTATGTATTTTGATTCATAAACTAACCTAGTTTATGCCGTTGTATAGAAATGGCGCCCAGTAGAAGGAATGTGAACTCCAGCGGTACGTATGATCCAAAGAGTAAGAAGGATAGTATCTTTCACGGTATTAAGCCAACATTTCGAAGGGAAATAGTCTCCCATGTGTTCTCAACATATGAAGAAATAGTATCATGTGTTAATAGGATAAGTAAAGAATTCTCTGAGTCCTATGGCTTTGAAGCGAAGCAAGAGATGAAAGGGATGGAAGAGAGAATGATGGATAAAGGGATGAGGGGAAAGAAGAATTTTCCAATATGTGGTAATTGTGGGAAGAAACATCATGGAACTTGCCTAAAGGGAATGGGAGTTTGTTATAAGTGTAGAGAAAAAGGACACAAAGTGCGTGACTGCAAGGGTAAGAAAATGGTTTCAAATGTACAATGCTTCTTCTGCAAGGATTGGGGACACTACGCAAACCAATGTCCAAATCATCAGAGCATGCCCCAAATGATGTTATTGGATAATAATCAAGTTATGATACTACCACAGATGAGGAGTAATGATTAGAGTTCTTATGTTGTTATTAAAGATTTTTTTTTTAATTTGAGTGTTGTATCAATGATGTACTGGTTATAATAATTATGGAGTATATAAGGATTGTACTGCAGTACTATTTCATCAAGGACTTGAGATTGTGTGGAACCAAGAAAAGTGACTCCACAGTAGGTTAAATTTTTGGAAAATATATGGTTGAGAGAAAGATAAACCATAATATGGTTTTGATACTGAGATTGTGATTTTGGAATAAGACGTGATTGATTTGGATAAATTATATTGGATATACTTAACTTCCTTGAAACTGATTGATGTTTTGTATACATTTTTGGATAGAAGGAGTATATCTAGTATTCTATAAGGAATAAGGGATCATGGTAATTCAGTATGTTTAAAAAGAATACATAATGAAGGTGCTCACATGTTGTTACGTGGGATAAAGGATCTTCATTATGTTTACCTTCCTTATAAAATTTGGACTGTGAGTTGGACAGATGTATTTTGGATAACTATTAAGGTTGGAATGGATTAAGTTGAACCATGGATAGTATTGTTTAAGGTTAAAAAATTTATGAAGATTATTTTTGGAATATTATGATACTATAGTTTTAGGAAAAGGACAACCTGCAGGGTGGGGCATAACCCGTCGCGTCGGACAAAGCTGCAGGAATCGAACCCACAATCATAGTGCGACAGGCCTTTATTTCCTACCACTAGCCTACAGGAAGTCCCCGGTTATTACAAAATAATTTTACTAATCTAAATGGTATGTGTTAACATTCGGAACCTTATACAATTAGGATAAGTATAATATTTTTGAGTTCTATTATCTTTTGAGTGAAAGATGAGTTGAAGGTTGAAACTCTAATGTCAAACACATATATATATATATACCTATCTCTTATTCAATGAATAAATTAATTCTTAAACTTTAGTAAAGGGATATTAAAACAAAAAAAATGTGTTATCCTAATAACTTATGTTTTGTTGAACTGATGATATTTTAAATCAACATAGATTGAAGGCTTTGAGGCCCTCAATTTGACAGTTGATTGTGATTGATGACCTCAATCACTCCCTACAAATATTTACGTTTTTCCTCCAATTATATGTCTTTAATTGCCACCAATGTTCTCCTTATCGAGATCATAATTTGGTGGTGACTTTCTTATTTCCATTTTCCCTCTTATTAAGGCTAAATTTTATTAACCTTATTTCCGATGTGGGTTTTCCACAAAGGTATTTTCTATTTTCACCCTCTTATATCAAATTGCGAGGACGCAATTTATTGAAGGAGGGGAGAATGTAACACCCCGAGCTTCCACGATACGCCTCTCTTTCAATAATGCAATAGCTTGCATTGTACGCAACTTCGAGTTCTAAAACATCGCGACAAATCAAAGTAGCCGTTATGAATAGTAATAACCACTTTTTAAAATTATAGAGATTTTATATTTCAAAATGGACTTCATTTTTGTATTCCTAATATTGAAATTAGCCTATGTTGAATTTTTTGTAATTTTCTGAGAACTTCAAAATTTTTATGAATAGTGAAAAATTCTTAAAACAACTTTTTTAATAAAAATAATTTATAGTGATAAATTATAATATTTGGTGGTTTTAAAGTATAATTAGAATATATTTTTACCATTTTATCCAATGGTGGTCATTAGAATTAATTTAACATTGAAATTGGACATAAACAATTGCCAATCTTTTGATATAAATTGTTTCTAAAAAACACGCTATTTGTTGTGACAGCGGGAATTAATTATAAAATTAATTAATGCAACTAATATGTTTGGAATTTTGTAAAATAGACATCATTTTTGAATTCGGAATATCAATTATAGCTTAGGGTGAAATTTTGGCCTTATTCTGAAAAACTTCAATTTTTGATGAATAGTGAAACCACTAAGTGGTTGTTAAATAACTGATTTTTCGTTTAAATGAAATATTACCACTTCTGTGATTTGATTTTCAAAAATCCGACATACATGGTTGTCATTAAGAAGTAAAATGTGGTTCAATGGGATAAAAATAATTTTTTGGTGAATAGTAACTTATTAAGTTCTTAATCGCGATTAGTGGTAATTAGGGTAGTTTAAGGTATAAATAATACTTTAATAATATTAAATGACCTAGACACATGTCCCAACCTCATTGGTTGTGTCATGGCCGACCAAGACAAGCCATGGCCTAACTTGGGGACCCCATGGATCCACTTTTGTTGGGAAATAACATAAATTACTTTTTATTTAATGTTAAAGTGAAAATGACACTAACATAAAGTGTTTTACTAAAACAATTTTTAAGTAGGGTTACACAAGTCCAAATTTTGATTATAAATAGTCATTGGAAAGATAAAAAGATTTCCTATATCATAGTATTTTTTTTATAATTTTTAGACATTAAATAAATTTAATTATTTATGACATAATAATGATGCAGCGATGACATCATTATTTGACGATTTAAATAAAATGGAAAGATAATATAAAATCTATGAACTACACATGGCCAAAACCAATTGGATGAGTGGATTTCGATGCCTTATCACCTTATCCACGAATTCTATCAATGTGGGACCTTTTAAAACCGAAACACATTTTCAAATAATGTAATGTTCCTTTACTTTCCAAAAGTGCCCCTCCTCTCCTCTTATAAAAGGCCCCCACCTCTACCTCATTTCACACACTCTTCAAGCCATTGGCTCGGCCAACCCCTGCCCATTTGCTCTCTCCACATCCCTCTCCTCATCCTAGAGGATTCCCTTTGGGCAGAATCCTTTCAAAGGAAGCCTTTAGGCTCAACTCAAAAGGAGTTACACTTTTTAAGGTAATTCATTCTCTCATGTTCTTTTGTTTTATTTTGCTTCTCCAACCCCCTAAACTCTTTTTATTTACTTCTTTTGTAACAACACCAGTATCTTAAATATACTAGGATTTTGTTATAAGATTTATTTGAGCTACACTTCCACACAACTACATCAAATGGTTAAAGAACATAAGGTTTCCGTGGATGGCGAAATTCTGCCTCCCGAAACGATGATTGTTCAACACTCATATAACACCTTCAAAGGTGGCCATTAAGATGTCACTATATTTATATATGATATATAATGTGTTTATGTTTTACTTATGCTTCTGTATTTATCATTTATGGCTTACTTTATGATTTCCATTATGGGTAAAACGCGATAATTTCATTTTAGGAAGTGCGGACTACCGCCCCCTCAAAGTGATTTGAATCGTTAATGCCATATGTGGGATGTATAAAGGATGGAGTAAATGGTATTATACACTATATTATACTGGAATTATATTATACATTTATATCATTATGATTTTAGTTCCATTAAATATGAAATTGAAATGAAAGTAGCGTTCATGCGTACGTACGGCTTACCGTCTCCATGAACGGTGCATTTCATTTCTTACCTCTAAATGTTACGTAATATTATAAATGAATGTATATACTGGATATATAAGATATATATAACATCTAAATCATGAATATAATTCTGGATATAATGGATATTTCACCACATAAACAACTTGTAATTATAAGAAGCTTATTGTTGACTCAAGTACCAAAGATCGACAAAACGACCGTTATTAACTTAAATAATTACATAATGTTCATATCATTGTAATAAGTGATATAATAAGGATAATGAAGTTGAAAATGGTTCTTAATAAGGTATATATTAACTCTAGTTTATTATTCAGGAGGTTAAAGAACGGTTGAGTCAAGTCAGACACGAGGTAAGGGAACTTCTTAACCCAATTTCTATTCTTTGGGTTAATCTCCTACTTTCAAATTATGTCATGATATTGTTATGTCATATCTTGTATTTGTACTTTCTTTATGTGTAATTATAGTGAATACACATAATAGATATATTTTATTTAAAATGATCTTTGTAAGGGAATTTCTTAACCCAACTTCCATTCTTTGGGTTAATCTCCTACTTTCAAATTATGTCATGATATTATTATGTATTATTTTGTATTTTTACTTTATTTATGTGTACCTATAGTGAATACACATAATAGATCTATTTTATTTTAAAAATGATCTTTTTAAGGACTTCGTCTCAATCTCCTTTCATTGAGGCATATTTTGTTTTATACACAAATTTCTTTTATACGGTGTATAAACCCCTTTGAATTTTACGTTTATTCAAAAGGAATCTTTTTTATACGAAGTGTTTTACTAAACGACAAAAAGGGAATGTTGTTCTTTCCGTACATATGCGGCGACAATGACTTCTCCGCCGCCGTGACCATTATTTGAGTTTTAGCTTCCTTTGCAAGCCATACCTTTTTTTTAAAAGAAAAATAAATACAATGTTTTAACTTTCTTTTATTTTGGTATTGAAAATGGTTTTGAAAGAATTTTTATTATATCAATGTGTTGTATTGATATCTTGTGATTGAAATGTGGAAATGTTATGTTTCCTTTATGCATGTTTTATGTGATACGATTATGTTATGGTTTATGATATGTTTAAACCTATTCATATGAGGAATGCATTGGACTTAATAAGTGACGGGTGGAGCCCGCTATAGCTCCTCGATGCATCGGCAGGTCTCATGAGACAAACTAGTGTCTTGGCACAAGGCCTTGACAAAATATTATTTGTGGTCTTGGCACGAGGCCTTGACTACGTGGTTAAGATAGTCTGGAATTATGCATTCCATCATTATGAAAGTGGTTATTGTTATTGCATGTGATTATTCGACCAGTAGAATATCCATGTGAAGAAGTGAATGGCATTATCTCATTTTACTTTTGCCATATTATGTTGAAGTTCATGTTTAAAAGGCTTTTGTTTTATTTATACATTGCCTTAATTGTTAATGATTATTTATGAAAGCTTCCGCATTATTGTTATCCTTACTGAGCATCTGAGCTCACCCCTTTCAATGTTTTAATATTTTCCAGGATGTGAAGAAGTATTTTATGAATGACCTGCAGGGATAGTCAGAAGAGGATATGAGTGTGGACTATGGAGACTTTGTTATTGTAGTTTTTCACTTTTTGATGTAATGAAAGACTTATGAATGTATCTAGTGTTTCCAAGGCTACTAAACTAATCAGTCTTTCGAGACTTGATCCTTTGTGATCATGCCAATGTTACGAAGTAATGCACCGACTCTGGGTAGCTGGGGTCGGGGCGTTACAAACCACCCCTTGATTAGATAAACCTAAAGGATTATGTAAGAAAGTTATTAAAGTATAAAGGTTCTCATGTTAGGTATCTCACCAAAATTAGGAAATGAGGACTCCAAATATGAACTATGCACCCCTAATATACCAAATACATAATGTATGATACTTCATGTGGTTTACATCACGGGTCATCCAATTTATAAAACCCATTTTATGCCTCATAAGAATAATATATATATATATATATCCATACAAGAATCCTACTCATTCTAACATTAAAAAATGATCTTAACCTATAATACTCTATAATGGGCACCAATTAGGGATAAATAAAATCCATAAATTGAGAGGTCAATTATTATTACACTTCAAAAAATTCATATCAATATACACATATATGTATCCAACATGAAAGAATAATAATGTATAGATTGTATTTTATATAATGTGATACATTTTATATTCTTAAAATACTTTAAGAATAAATAAAGAAACACACATAAGAGCTTATCTTACATATCATATTTGATATAATACTAGATCAGACTTATATTTTCTACTCTTTTAAAAGTTTTTTTAAAACTCATTACATATTTATATAATCTATGTCATATCTCTATGTGAAAATTTTATAAAACCCCCACTAAAATATTTAGTGGTTACCATCTATGCAGAAAAAGTTTGAATAATGGTGAGACCTAGAAATAATATTCCCAATGGTCAACTCCATGAACATTTTCAAATTATTTAAATTTACAAAATCCAATATTATAATGTTAATAACTTACATTGTCTACTTAGAACTTATTCTAAGACCATTATCTACATAATCATTTGGAACTAATTACACCCAATTTTTTCCTTGAAATATTATGTAACTATTTACATAATAACTTCACTAATACATCATAAAATCTTTTAGGATAAGTTATAATTCTCCTTTTCTTTTGACAAGAATAATATTTTATTTTTTATATTTGAAATTATCAAAGTACAAAAATACACCCACTAGTCTCTCAGACACTATATTCTCTTTAGATGATCCTAAGGCCTCCCAAGATTCCCTAGGGGAGATATTTACCATGATGGTGCATCCCCTTCTATCCTAATGAAAATGGCCTCTGGGACAGTACCTCACCCCATGGTGGGGGGGGGGGACCCTCACCATCCTATGAGGGAGCTCCATCTATTTCCTTATCCCCCTTTTCCAAACCTTACTTCCTTACCCCCTTCCCTATGATTTTGATTTGTCATAAAGTTCTCTATTTTTTCAACATAAGACCTCATATTCTGATTTTGTATTTAGAGTTCATTGAGGCATACTATCTTTTGAATATGAGGTTGATTTATCGGTTCAAAAAGTTCCACCCTTCGATGGATTCTTTCAACATAAATATCATTGGATTATGGGGTTTACAAGATTGAGAAAAATTGGATATTCTTAATAATAAGAATATAACGGTTTGGTTTTCACTAGAGAAAGACTTGTTCAGGGCTTGGTTCAGTTCCCCCCTCAACTGCAATGAATGCAATTTATACTTATTTTGGCGGACTTATGACTTTCACATGAAGCATGATACCCAAACCATGATGATCTGGGTTAGTTTCCCTGAATTTCCTTTACTGTTTAAAAATCCTTCAATTTTTCATGTACCCATGAATCTTGTGGGTAGATATATACATTTTTAAAGTATTACTAAATCTCTTTGTCACCCTATCCTTCCAGAAATATTTTTGAAGTTGATGTTTCATGAAGGCCAATTGGATATGTTTGGATTACAGTCAGTGAATAGTTCTGCTATAAACAAAATTATGGATTTTGAGTCATGGATTGATTTTTGATCATATTGTAAGAAATTGGGTCACTCAATTGAAGTTTATATGCGTGGGATAAAGAAAATACCTCAAAAGATAGTCATGGATTCATGTGGTAGTAATAAAGGCTTGGTGTCGGTTCTGATGAAGGTATGATAGAACAAATTTTAGGTTTTCTAATAGATCAAAGAAAGACTAAGTTTGTTCATAGTGGATCACATGAGGGAGAACCAAAGGTGGAAGACATTTTTAAACACTTAGGAATTATTGGGATGAATCCAATTCAGTTGTGCAGGTTCCTTCTGGTGCAATGGATTTTGGGGATGTGAGTGATGCTGGTGTATTGGTTTCTTTTCCTTGCAATTCACTTCCGGGATCCTATGTAGAAGTTCTGTGGCATTGAAGTTGACCAACCCCTAAAGTGGGGGCTCAGTTGAAAAGTTAGGGAGTCTTTAGGGGATATTATACTTGGGATAATACACTGCAAGGTGTTGAGGGGTGGGTGGATGCTAAGAATGGGTCCAACCCAAGAAGGGCCATGTCTTGTTTAAACCTGAGAAATAGATTTAATGGATTAGGAGCATAAGTTTGTTTAGAGAGATCCAAATTCTCACGTGAAGAGTTATGGGGGAGAGTTATGGTCAAGTATCAGATGATATTACAAATTAAGGTCATGGTATAGGTCTTCACATCCCATGGACGAAGAAGAGGAAAATAGGAAACAAGGATCTAGGGAGTTACATCGCGAGCGAGAGTAAGAGATCCAATGAGCGTAAAGATTATTCATATTCTCCTAAACCAATGAAGACTAGGTCATCCAATAAAGTTGGGTATAAAGAAATGGAATGTGATCCTTATATAAAATAACAGGTTTAGGGGAGTATATTGAACCTACTGAGTGGTAATACAATGGATGAAGGCGGTGGTTTTAAAGAACAAGCTTCTGAGCATATGAGTGTCATGATGGATACTTGATCTTAGGGAGACTCTATGATAATTAGGGATGATATATTGGATCCCTATGGTATATTTGGAAATAAATATAAAATTTTTGATGCACCAATGGATATTTTTGATGGAACACAATGGGTTAGTAGGTGAGGATGGGGGAAAATACTTTGGAACTTCTCCTACACTCAGAGGAAGAAATTTGGGAGGAGGCATTGATTATTTATGATTTTAATGAGGATGTAGAAAATATAAAAGGGTTAAAAATTAAATTGGACACAAATAAAGAGTATAGTGATTGGATAAATGATCAATATCTAATTTTTACAATAGGATTCAATGAAAAAAATATAACCGTGGAGGAATTCATCCAAGATTGGGACAATATGGATTATATATTTGAAGATATTATCAAATATAAACTAGATAAAAAGGAAAATTATGTCTTTTGGAAATTATATAGAGACATTACTTTAAATTGGTTCAAGTTTTATTTCAATAATTTTTTAATATTCTGTTTTGTTTTATGTTTCTTTCGTTGGAACTTGCGAGGTCTCCAACTTTTTCCAAAAAATTCATTTTATAATAAAAATATAATTTTCTGTCTTTATAATATCGAGATAAGATTCAAAAACTCATTTATTTTAAGTAAATAATTATTATTCCTTTATTGGGAATATTTAACAAACAAAAAATTGTTTCCATATCATATATGGTATTCTATGTGATTGGATAAATTTTCAAAAAAGCATAATTTATTATTTAAAAAACTCCATTGATGTTGGTGGAATATCAATTCATCATAATCTAAAATATATCTATACAAACACCTTTATCCTAGATAAATTTTTATCCTTAAATTATTCATAAGTATATCAAATAAGTTAATGAATCAAAAACACATGTAACATCTCACATTGTTCATAATAACTCTTTGTTAATAAACAAATTTCTCTTATAATATAATATAAATGAAATTAAGATACACATAATTTATTTGTCTTCATATGAGATTGAAATATTATTTTACATTTAATTTGATGATTTAGAAACCCTTTGATTCATCATTTGAATAAAAAATATAATCTATATAAATTAATATTTTATTTTTAGTTCTTATATATATATATATTTTAAAATACACACCTGGAATCACATAACCTTTAAATTTATATAATTTATTTCTACAAAACCTATACCTAACTTGGAATTTCCATATAGTTTCATAAACCCCATTAGGTATCCTATAAAATTCCATCCTATAGAATCATTACTCTTACTGTGTGAAAATTTCGTTAGGTTTCATAGACTTTTTATGTATATTTTAAGAGACATTTATGGACTTTGAAAAAAAATTATTCTTCAAGTTTAAACTTTTATCCACTTGTACTATAAACATAGAAACAAAAAACGGACAAAACATTCCCTAGTTCATCTATTCATAATTATCTGAGAATATTGAGTAAAAGTTTCATGAAACCATTCATATTTTTAGAATGTTTCCATTGAATATAGTAGAATAGATTCAATAACCAAAAAAATCCTGAAGGAAACCTCTAGTATCACCAAGTAAAGAACACTGAATCATATTGAATATATAAATTTCCTTAGGTAAATTTTAATGCCTTTTAAACCTTAAGATAATCCATCTCTTATCCCATAAGAATATCAATTAATTTGTTAAACAAATTCCACAATTGGTTACTCAGGAAGGGGTTTTACTAACAAATAGACTGTTATCCTACTTAGGAACTTTTCTTAAGTTACATGTTTTTGGATTTTCTTACTTTAAGATTATCCTTGAAGATGTTAGGATCAATTTGGGATATTCCCACACTGGGAGGGGGATTAAATCAGGGTGGAGTGACATTGATCCAATTTTAATTTTATCTATTAAATAAAAATTTACTTATTTAGTGATTAGATTTATCTCTTTTTATCTCCTTTAGCTGATATATAGATATGAATATAAAAGAATCAGAAGAGAACAAAAATATTTGTTAACTCAGTTTTCCTCCCCAACGATGACTATATACCCAGTGACACACAATTATTAACCCACACACACAAATTCATTCTTATTATCAATGAAATATGAGAAAAGTGTATGAACATGAACTTGTTACCTTGGCACTGACATGTTACAAAGTAAGTGAGGTATTACATCCCCTTTGTAAAAGATAATAAAATCTCATCTCCTTTAAGAAAGATCACTATTATTGGCTCGAGTCCCCCCAAACTATATGAATAATATTATTCCCTCACTTATAGAAGTTGGATAGATTCCTCAACATTATTAAGAATTTTATAGTAGGATACTATAGGCTAACCTTCTCAATTAATTTGGACTAGATGTGATTAAAAATATGTTTGGATAGATTCTCTCATCTTCTTCCTTCTTCTTCTTTAGTGCATCAAAATAACACTAGGACACCTTATTATTTTTTTGATACAAAAGATTTATAATAGGTGATTATATCAGTACTTCTCTTTTTATTTCTTTCTTTAGACTTTAGATTATAATTGGTGTTTAGTCATTCAAGAATATCATTACATTATTTTACCTATATATATATATTTATATATATAGAGAATAAAATAATCATCATATCTTTCTCATATTCATACTCCCTCAAATATTAGCCTTCAATTCATAGAATACTTAAGTCAAAGTTTTATTCAAAATATTCATATAAATTTTATTGGAGACTTTCTTCTTTTTTGGGTGTGATATTTGAATTATCACAGTCTTTCTCAAAATTCAAATTCCCTATAAAATATGATCCTTTTAGCTCACTTGATATTTATATATAGGCATGGTGACGCGGTATCTCATTATGCGGTGTGCAACTCATCTCATTGACACATCATTCTCCTATAGATAGAAATAATGTGAATTTAATAAGAATTATTATTATGTGTTTGATCATGATGGTCAATCCATGAATAAAATCTCACAAGAATCATCCGTTTTTTTAATTTAGTTAGAATATAAATTTTGGAATCTCAAATTTTCACTTAGCTGAATCTTAAAAAATCACCTAAGTGTTGAATCCTTATGATTAATAGTCAAAGTCTTATGTTTAAAGACTTTAAAGTTTTCTTATTCAATAGAAAAGTATTATAGTGGAGCTTAATGATTTATAATGAAGACTTATGATAGAGAATATTTATAATCAAGGACATATGATCAACATAAATGTTTACAATGAAGCTTTATGATACACAAGTAAAAACTTACAATAATTCATTTTCCATTTTTTTGACCATAACCCAAATACATATGGTTAGTCAGAGAATTAAAATCAAGCTTTAAGTTCAGGCTTAGATTCTTATGATTATGAAATTTTCTATTTTTCTAGTTTTATCTCCAAGATGCAAAATTTCTTTACACAAATTATAGGATTCATTAAAAAAAATTTATCCCTTATAAATCACTTAAAAACATAATATAAGGAGTATTACTAGTTTTATTTAAGAAAAAATACCATAGATGGATTCTTATTAGATTCAACTAATTCATATTCAATTCAGGATAGATTTCAACATTAAAAACAACAGCAACCAAACAAGATCTCTCTAAACTATTATAGAAAACACTTCCATAGCTCCAACACATGTCATGACTCCATGAATATCAAAAAATCAATCATCAAACTTAACTTATATTTCCAAGAATATTGAAAACTGTATCTTCAAGTAAAAAAGAATCTCTCTCCTTTTACATCATGCGATTGGAACCTTAATAGTATAATGACACCACCACCACCATCATCATTTCTACATGAATCTAATCTAGATTTGAAACACCAAGAAGTTACACATTTATATTTCAAATGATATTTTTCTAGGGATTGGATATTTAAGTAAATTATTTTGTAAATATCTACTTAATAATATTTTTTTATATACAACGTATGAAAGCAAGAAAACCGACACAGGTACTCGACCCCATGACCACTACCCCAAACCCCAAACCCCTTCCACCACAACCACCTACATGGGGAAATATACTTTAGATTATTACTCTACTACTTCAATGAATTCTAATTATGAATTTCAAGTATATTCTTTATGCCTTTTCAAATGTATAATGGTAGAAGGTCTAACACTTCTTCTTTTCCATATGATAGAAACTCCACTAATACTTATAAGATTCATTTCTTGGGAACTTCATGAGTCTTATTAAAAGGATTGAGTTATATAATTTCCTTCTAAGATATCATACTTTATATCATATATACACAATTCATGTTTCCTCATTTATTTATAATAAATAAAACTCAAACACAAATTGGATTCATCAACCCCCCCGTTGTATTTATTATAAATAATAATGATATAAATTTGAATGTCAACAAGTGAAATCATTTTATTATCTATTACACTTATTGAAAATAATTACAAAGCATATGAGAGTATGGTACAATTTAATTCTCAAGAAATATCCCATCAACTATTCTAATCTAAGAATACTTGAGCCATTCTATGTATAGAAAATAAGAGGGTTTGATTTAGACAACAAGTTTCCATAATCAATAAAATATGATACCAACAATTTCATTTGTGAAACCTCTTCATCAGTGGTTATTCACATGAATCTAGGATGATACAACTTGTTTACATCAATTTTCTCAAATATTTTCAAAGATATTTCAACCTGAACTTCCTACACTTAATCAATACACATATTAAAAACATTCAAGTCTAACTAGTATGTTTTGATTTCAAAAATCCATGGATCACTTTTGGTTTCATAAAATTTTAATAATTACTCCCCCTTAATGTTAAATCAAATTATTTGATAGATAAGGATGGGAGAATAGGCATTTATACCTTTTCATTAGCTGTTTGTTAAGAATTTTCTAGAAATTATAGATTTATAGGAATTGAATAAACCTAAAATCTTATTAAGAAACAACCTCTCAAGGGATACAATTAATGTTTAAATAATTATGAGTGATCTTATCATCAATTAAAATATTTGATTCTAGTTTTTAATATATAAATAAGATGTTATCATTAATATTTTCTTCATCAAGTTAGATTCTCTATTTCAAATACTCTTTAGGATATCATGTACTTTATTCCCACTATGATGGGCACTTTTATCATTCGTCTTGTCAAGTTTTGACAACCTCTTCACCTTCATCATGGTTGGTATTTTCTCAAAATTTTATTTAGATTATCATTTGATATATCATACCAAGATGATGTCTTCTTCATATCTATAATAATTATTACATATTACTTCATTGTATTGGTTCTCAATTTGAGAACCCAAATAACCTTTAATACCCTATATGTCTAGCATAGAAATACAACATAAATAATAAGGTAATATGGTGGATCCTTATTATTAATCAAAATGAGTAGTTGAATTGATAATTTATACTCAACTAGTTTTCCATTTTCAATTTATCTACATGTCTAGACAGACTCATCATGCTTAAACAATCCTTTTTTAAATTATATTTTTCTTCAAGCATCCTAGATTCTTTTTTTTCTCCTCATGTGGGATTTTTTCCTAATCCATGAACACACTTTATTCATGATTTTTTCTTATTCTATAATAAATGTTAGAGAATAATTTGAATTGTGTCTAGATATATTGAACCTTCAATACAAATTATCATGATATCTTGTGTTCTTCCATTTGATAACCTCTCATGAAATTAGATCTGTTCTTTATATGGAATCTTTTTTTTTTCTTTTAGATCATTTATTTTATTTTACTTATAATTATAACCATTTTTCCAAATTATATAGAAAAATTTCTTAGGAATATGATTATATTTTTGGGTTTTCTACATGGATTTTTAGATGTTCTCTTCACCAGCCTTCTCATTTCATTTCCCCCCTTGGAATATTATTTCATTATATTTTAGATTGTTCCTTTCAAATCACACATTCATGGATTTTTTTTCATGTTTCCCTAATGTTTCCTATTTTTACAAAAAATAAATAGCTTATCCATTTCAATGTGGAATCATCATTTGACTTATTAGGCTTGTAACCTAATGATAGATTACCATCATTGCTCACAACTTGTCAAGAAAGTTATTTTCAACATCTTTCTTATTTCCTTTCTAAAGTTTGGATTGTATCCATTATTCAAATTCAATCTTCTTCTATTTTTGTTTGTTTTAGTTTCATTGTCAAATTATTTATACTTTCATGACACTTTACTGTAACTATTTCCATTGTAAATAGCACGAACATTTCTAATCATTTCAAATATATTTGAGTTTGATAGATGTTTCTTCTCAGTTTGTCGATGTTGCTTCCTATGAGTATTTATCCCCCTCAAAATGGAATTCCTTTGTCCCCTATACTATAAAAACAGTCTAATTCCATGTTTCTAAATATATTATAGCAAAAAAACACAACAAAACTAGGTTTGTTTCTTTGAACTTAATACTATCAATATTTTATAGAACTTGAAGCTTGCTATTTTTTGGCATTTACAGCAAATGTTTAGGATTTTTTTGGTGAACTAGACCTCATAAAAAATCTTTTACCCATCCTTGAAATGATGATAGTATTTTATCACTTTTATCTATTCATATTTATACAAATTTTAGTTTTAAGTATTCACTATGTATATAAATAGAGTTAGAATAGTTAAATATTTATTTTATGGATGATACCATTATTTTTTGGGTCTATATTAGACTAATAATTAAATGTTCTTAGAATATTATTGACATAAGATAGAGGTATTTTAGTATAAGAATCATCCATATTGGTTTGTATGGATAAATATTTACTTTAAAATTATTATGAAGATATGTATTGTTCTATTTCTATATTCTTCAATTTAATTGTAAGATCTAACAATTTCATATTATGTATTCCTTTCTAATCCTCCAATGATTTCATGTTGTCTTAACATTATTTCCCCATCTTTTCATTATAATAAACATGTATATTTTTATTTTTTTTTACATTATGATCAAGATCTTTAATCCTATTAGATTTAATATTTAGTTGATCATATTTAATAACAATTACATATTTTAATGCATGGATTTTATCCTCAATCTCTTTCTTGGTGTCCTCCTTTTACTGAATTATAGTGAGTGACTAATTTTCAAAATTGGTGTATCTTTTCTCATAGCCAACATTGTTTTCACTAGTGACTCTTGTTTATAGGGATTAATGTATAATTGTGCCATTTATTTTAAATAATTATCTATTATTTCATTATCATATTCATGGTGGGTGATCTCCTCCAACGTACTTCTAAAAATTATACAAATATTGAGATAAATTATTTATAGAAATTATATAGGATATCTTTTATAACAGCTATTAATTTATGTTGCGAATCATTATGATTTTTATTATCCCCACAAATACAAGATTATTCAGTAGTAAAATCTTGACAAAAGGGTTTTGGTACCATTTACTTATGTAGAGATGATATATAACATGATACTAGACTATTTTCTAATTATTTGGTAGAAAATTCAACCACCAAATATTCATATTCCATACATGATTTTCTTGATTCGGATTATTGCATGGGGAGAAAAATCTTTCATCCTATTTTATTAATAGTGATGTATTGTCTTAACTGATTTATTTAAGAGATATATTATCAATATAAATATTATAATGAAATCTACTATGAGTTCCTTCAATTAGTTGAGAGTCATAATTCTATCCTTTCTTAGATGAATCCTTTTTAAAATTCTTTTCTTCTATTTTATTCCTATAGTCATGGTCTTGGAAATTATATCTTCCTTAGTTATTTGATAGGAAAATAATAGGATTACACAAATATGTAATTGATATAACCGTTGTAAATAGAAATTCAATTAAAAAATTAAAACAAGAAAATAAAATGTAGGAAAACATATTCGATGATATGAATTGTTAGGATCGCTTAAGGATATGCCTACACTAAGATGTGGGTGAATCAGGATAGAGAGAATTTGAATCCAATTTCAATCTTATACCTTATCTATGACTTCACATATTAAATTATTGGATATCTCTTTATTTATATCTCATTTGGTTGGTATATAGATATATAATAAAAAATAAACACAAGAAACACCATAATTTGTTAATAAGGCTTATCTTCCTAAGGATGATTATATGCCCCGTGACATGTGGTTATTATCTGACACAAATGATTTCCTTATTAATATCAATAAAATCCTAGGTAAGTTTATAAAAATTAACCTGTTATCCTAGAACAAAAAATTTATATAGTAAGTGAGGGATTATTTTCCATTTTTATAATAGAATAAAATTGAACCCCCTTTAAAAAAAGATCACCAGTTTTGGCATGAGTACCTCGTAGACTGTATGAATGATGTTCTTCCCCCACTCATAATAATCAGATATCCACCTCAACCTTATTCATACTTCTAAAAAAAATATTTTGTAGGTTTTCCTTCTCAACCATTTAATCATGGATGTGATAAGTTTTAGGTTCAAAAATATTCTCTCTTCTTATCTTTTCACATTTAGTGCATCAAAATTGCATTGGGAAAACTTCTTATTTTCTTCGATACACAAGATATACAACATGTTATTTTATTAGTTTTTCTCTCTTTTTTATTTTTTCAACTAAAAAAATATCTTCATTGTTTACTCAATTGAGAATCTCATCAAAATCTTTGACCCACACACATATTTATATATATTGAAAATAATAGTAGCATCTGATATTTATCATATTCAAAATCCCTCAAATATCGGACTTTAATTCATATAATACTCAAGTAAATGTGTCATTAAACATATTATTTCCAATTTGGTTGAAGTATCAGTTCTTTCAGAGGAAAAATATTTGAACTATAATGGTGTTTCTTAAAATTAAATTTCCCTATATAATCTACACCTTTTAGTTTGATTGATATTTCTATACATACATAATGACATGGAATCTCATTTTGTGGTGTGGAACTCATCCCAAAACTTGAACATTCTCCTCTAACTATAACTCATTTTATTTCATTAAGAATCATGATTATGTGTTTGATCATTATTTTGGATCCATGAAAAACATCACACAATCATCATAATATTTGTTTCTTATTTTATTTATTTAGAATATAAATTCTAGAATCTCAACTTTTAACTCAACATGATCTTCAAAAACTCACTAAGGTTTAAAGCCTTATGTCCAATATGAAAAGTCTTAAATATAGGTAATTTTTTCATTTTTATTGTTTTGTGTAAAATTATTATGTTGAAAATTAAATAATTATGATAAATACTTATGATGACGGATCCTTATGATCAAGAATGTATGATTAGGTCAAAAGTTTATGATGAAGCTTTACGATTTCTGGGTAAATACTTACGATCATGCCTTTGAAAATTTTATTACCTTAACACAATCCCTTATGGTCACTAAAATTTGTATGCTAAATCTTTACATTCATATTCAAAGACTTATGATCTGGGGGTTAACCATTCTTACAGTTTTAGCTCCAAGTTATAGACTTACTTGAGTTGAATTATAGGATAATTAAAAGAAACTTAAAACCTTATCAATAACTTAAAAACATTATCCAAGGAGTCTTTATAGTTTCCTTTATGATTAATACAGCATGGATGGATTCTTCATAACATCATCTTTGAAGTTCCCAAATCAATGTAAGATAACTAATAGGGATAGGGGTGAATTAGTGACCCCTTTTCTTTTACAATTTTATCTAAAAATTAAACCTTTTAAACTTTTAAAGTTATTGATCCACTCAATGTTATCTCAAAAACTCACCGTATATGTAGTAAATATATAGAGAGAGATCAGCACATGATATTTAAAAATTTCACCCTCAATGTAACAACCTATTCCTTTCCATGTTAGTTATACCCCCAACATAGATTCCTTAATATATTCAATAGTAATTCATTATCTTCCAAAATTACAAACTTTAATAACTGGTTAAATCCCCCTAGTTATAAACTTCTTCAGTGATTGGTTATACCCCCAATCATAAGCCTCTAGTAGCTAGTTATACCCCCATCCATAAACTCCTTCCTTAGTATTGATCGAGTGTAGAAAAATATTATTCTTCAGATGGTCTTCTTCCATAAAAAAGTTGTATTTCATTTTCTTGTTTTCAACATCTTTTATATCATTAATAGTTATCTAAAAAAATTTTTGGTTGTGAAAATTCCTCCATATCTTGAAGTACTTAAATCTATTCAAAACTAAAATTTCCAAAAAAAATTCCAGACATCTTCCCCTTTTATAAACTGTCTATCCAGTAATACTTCATCTGATATACTATGTATAGTATGCCTATTTATGGTACAATTTTATCTGATACACCTCTCAGCCTTTATCTAATTATCTACTTAGCCTCAGTCTTCTTCTCCATCCTCATCTGATAATTCTTCATTGACCATGAAGGATATCAAATTTTTCTTATTACTACTCTATCCAGAACTATATCCATCCAAAAATTATTTATCCATAAAAACTCCATATAAAACTACTTTATCGAGATTATTTTTTTCCAGAACTCTTTTATATGATTCTGATTTTCTTAAAACTAATAGATTCTTGGTCTTCAATTCATACTAAACTAATAATACTTCCTATGAAAATTGATCAACACACAACTCTAAATGATATATCCTCTGTTTATAGGCTCAAATTCTTATGTAAAAGTAAGGAATAAATGTGGGATACAAATTTGAATTCCCTGATCAGCTCTCCATTAGATTGACCACCTTTAAAACCTCTATTTATACTAGAGTCAATATTATTCATTAACATTTCATCAAATCTCAAGGTCAATAAAATATTCAAATCTTCCTCAAATATTTTCTATATTTACAAGCATTGAAAATATATCTTAATATCATCACAATGCATGACCTTATAAAGTTTTTATAAATATCCTAAAACCTCCATCTATGTAAAGATACAAAAACCACCATCTAGTTAGAAAAAATATATCTATACTTTTCTTCCCACTAAACTTTTTCCTTAAATTTTACTCTTTCCAAAACATCCTTAGACTTACCGTTATCCAATCATTTTCATCTGATCATACTTGTCTACTAAAATCATTCTGGAGACTTCAAAAACTTTGAACAACTACAACTTCATCACTTATAACTCAAACTTTAAACAACTATAACTTTATACTTTAATGTCTGTATATTATCCATCTAGATAACTCAATCTGGAAAAACCATTCTTAATATTAGTATCGTAACTTCATTAAAAAAAACTATATATATAAAAATTAGTTCCAACAAGTTTTTAAAAACTTCTTCCTTTAAAAAAAATTAGAAAGGAATCATGAAAATTTTAGTAATAATGATCGTATAAACTTTTAGGATTGTCAAAGTATCATCAGAATCAGTAATGTTTCTCTAAAATAAGTAACAACTGTTCTATACAACTTCTCCAAGTTACTTATCCTTAGAACACATATTCACATATTGAAAACAAATACAACCAAAAAAATTTAGAGATAAATATTCTTTTCTATGTTTGTTTTCAATATATATACATATCCTTGAAGTTAATATGTGTTCTAATTTATTTCCCACCATATTTTCAATAAAATACAAAGGGAATCATTGGTGTAATATCATATTAACTAAATGAATGGAATCCCATTCCTTCAAATCAATGAGATTTTAACTAAATAGCTCTAATTTTACTTGGGAAAACATAGTATAAAAAAAGAGTGATGTAACCAATGAATCAAATATATGATTACAGAATCTTGTAAGTGATACAAAAATAAAACTCATTCAACATATTTATTATCAGGGGCTATATGAGAAAGTTACTAAAGATAAAACATGCACCCATATTGACAAATAGATGACAATAATTCAAGTACATAAAAAATAACTCTCCATAAATATTAACTTTCTTAACCACCGTCACCCCTTGAATAATAGTTTGATATAATCATGTAAAGTGCTTAGAATGTGATGGTCATACCTCAACTTTAGATTTTCTCTCCCTGAAGAGTTTCACTAAAAATTTCATTATAGTGATTTTAATGTTCTATAAGGGACATATATTGTTTTTCTATAAAATGAATATGACACTTATCCATCTACTCTACTTATTCTTCTTTGATTACCTTAATGTTAGTTCACATAAAAAATAATATTGTGAATAAGTAAGAACATGATTTTCCTTAGAAGTAACATCCAAACTAAGAGTCTTCTCTCCGTATAAAGTTATTTTTCTTCATCTTCTTCTTAAACGTAGCATGATATATGCTTTCTTATTTATGATCAACCATTATAGATTTCATAAGGGATTTATTCTCATATTATAAGTCTTTAGATAAAGATATCATATTCTCTTTAGTTTTTGAAATATCTTAATCTCTTTTAGCTTGCAATATCCTTTTCATGCTTTCCTCTTGGGATAGTAAGATAACCATATAGTCTTTATTACCATTCCCATATTTTTTACACCTCTTATATTTCTTATAAATCACCAAATCACCATCTATAAATAACCTATAATAAACTTTATTCTCATCTTCTGAATCCTATATCTTCTTATTTTCCTCAGCAATATTTTATGGTTCATCCATATCTAGACTTGGATATTTAATCTGACCATATAACTAAAACTCTTTATTTCCTTTCTAAACATTATTTATTTCCTCATATACCTCACTTGAAACTTTAGAATTATTCTCCTTCTAAAATTTCTTTTCTTCCTCACATTTCTTCCAATTTTTTTTGTACTTATCATAGCTCCCCCTTGATTTACACCTATTTCCTGGTAGAGACATATTATACTAGAATGAGTAGGCTTTGTTCCTAAATACTCCACTATAACAACATCAACCTCTAAACCTTGATCCTTCATAATTATAGTATTTATCCCATAAAGTTTGTTGTTGGTGTATCTTTATAAATTAAAAGAGTATTTTTTAGGGGGAATACTCTTGAAGTATTCCTCTCTTTCTTTTTAGAAGATGATTTCTCACTAATCTACTTGGTTATAACTTATTTAGTCTTATATTTTGAACCCAAATTATTATTAAAGGTAGATTTATATTGAGATTATTTGGGGATATAATCATTCTACTTCTATGGACCCTTCTTTTCACCATCTTGATATGATTCACCTTTAACCTCAACTAATTTGGTGAAGTCTTCTCTAAGATTATTTAACTCAATTTATTATTTTTGAGACAATGATTGTTTATTATACAACTTTCACTCTTTCTCATCTAATATTTCCTCAATATCTTTTAAAATATTCTCAAATTCATCCAAATTTAATCCATTATTCTTACATTCCTCAACAAGTATTGTTTCTTCCTTAATAAGATCATCTTGTTTGATTAGTTTTTATTCATGATAGATTTGTTTATTTTATATCTTATAAAATTTTACTTTTTATATTATAATCTCATTAAGTTTTTTAATATATTTTTGATTTTCTCATTATTCTCAAAATTTATCACCTTTGTTTATTTCTTTAACATTTTATTCTCCTTTTTGAGATTAGTAATTTTTTAAGATCTAAATCCAAATTTTATTTTAGAATCCATTACTGTTTTTTTATTTTCCATCTATCATCATTACTACTTGGTGAAGCAATTTTATTTTTAACATGATCTAATAAGTTAAATTAAACATTAAATTAATTTTTGGATGATGAATCATCTAACTCTTTTTTCCTAACATATTCTTATTCTATCTAGAAAAGATTTTATTTTATTTTTTCAACTTCTGTTTCTAGGGATTCTTATCTTCTTCATATGACTTAGAATCAATAATCTTATTCTTTTGATAATTACTTTTAAAATTAATAATGTTATTAAAATTATAATACTTAAGAGATTGTTTAACTTTTCCTTTCCAATTTAACATTCTATGTTTTTGTTAGAAGAGATTTTTTAAATCCTATTTATCCTTCTTTGCTTCCGAATCACTTGATTCTTCTTCTATTTCTTCAAATAAGAACTTCCATTTTAATATATCTTAAAAAGGTATCTCATTATTATCTTTATTCTTAAGTTCCGTTTCTTTTCTCATTCCAAATACTATGATAATATTATAAAGTTCATATAAATATAGATTCTATCAATATTATAGAGTTAAAACATTGATATTAAAAATATTTGGAAAGTTTCTCCTTAGTTTATTAACAATAGTATAATCATCCAGCTTCTCACCAAATTCTATGATATTGCTAACAATCTCTTTGACCCTTGTAAAATACTCATCAATATTTTCATCAGTAGTCATCTTGATATCTTCAAGTCTACTCCTCCATATTTTTAACTTCTCCTCCTTAACTTTCACATTTCATTTATAACTGCTTCTCAACTTATCTCACTTATCTTTAGTAGTTTTCACCTCCATAAATTTTATACAAACATTCTAATAGAGGGAAATGAAAATGGAATTTTGATATTTTCCATAAACATCTAGATTTATCTTATCAAAAAAAATCATAATATCTTTATTAAAGATAGGAAATCCCACTATAGATGTTTCCCTAACTTCTAGGATAAGAGACAGAAGGTAAGGTAACATCCTATTAATCCAACTATGATAGTTGTTTCCATCTAATATAGGAACACTTATATTTTTAAATGAATTTTTATTGTCTATCATCAATAAAAATTTCCCCTGATACTAATTGATGTCACCAAATAAATTTAATTCACTAATAAGGGGAGGGGTGAATCAAAAATCCTTTTATTTTTATAAATTATTCTCAAAATTCAACCTCTGAAACTTGTTAAATTTCTTGATCCACTCAAAGATATCTCACAACCTCACCTCATATATAGTAAATATAAAGAGAGATATTAGCAAATTATATTTGTAAGGTTTTTCCACAATGTGATATCCTACTCCTTTGCATTTGGGACACACTCCCCCAACATGAATTATTCACTAACTTCAATTGTAATTGGTTACACCCCCCAATTTACAACTTTAATAATTAGTTATAACCCCTAGTTAAAAAATTATTTAGTTATTAGTTATACCCCCAATCATAATCCTCAAGTAGCTGGTTATATCCCCTTGCTAGAAGACCCTTTTTAGTGTTGATCAAGTATAGAAATATCATCTTCCTCAGATGGTTTTCCTCTAGAACAATGTTAGATCATCTTTTCTAGTGTATAAAATTTTCAAGATCTTAAAAATTTATCTAAAAAGACTTCTGGACTAAAAAATACCTCTAGATCTTGAAATACTTGGATTTACTAAAAGGTAATGTTTAAAAATGTTGTTTTGATATTTTCCTCCTTTAGAACATATTTTTTTGGTAATCATCAATCTAACATGATATATCTTGTATGAACCTATCAGGTGCATGTATATCTAGTACACCCCTCAACCTCTATTTGATTATCTGCATAGCCTCAGTTCATTACTCATTATTTATCTAATACTTTTTCATCAACCTTGTAAGATCTCATAAGTTTGTTGGCCTTAATCTGTACATCTAGGATTTTCTATCTAGAACAACATCTTTTGGAACTTCTCTTTTCGAAAGATATATTTATAGAACTCTTACATCCAATTCTTCTATTCTTCCACCAAGTTGATTCTAAATTTAAAACTGAAACCAATCTAATAATACTTCTTCTAAAAATTGATGATAACACATTTTTTAATGATCTATCCTCATTTTATTGGATCAAATTCCTTCTAAAAGTAAGGAATAAACATGGAATATAAATTTTAATTCCTTGATCAACTATCACTTTGATTTAATTCCTTAAAAAATCTATTTAAACTAGAGTACACATTATTATTCAAAGCTTCCTTAAATATCAGTTCCAAAAACTCCTCAAATCCACCTCAAATATTAGCTAGATTTTGGAGAACTGAAATCAAAACTCAACATCATTACACTTCATGACTTTATTATGGGTTTTTAAGGATACTCAAACCTATATGCAGTGATAAAACCTATATCTGTTCAGTTATTCTCACTAAACATATTCCTTTGAGTTTATTTATCTTGAACACTCTCAGGATTTCCTCTATTTGATCATCTTTTCTAGATATTCTCGATCCTCCAAACTTAGATTAGTTACTTTATAAACTCTATACAGTCGTAACTTTATCACTTCATAACTATAACTTTTTATAGCTAAAACTTCATAGGGTGATGTTTTTATATTATCCTTACCAAAAACTCAATCTAGAAAAATCATTCTATTAAACATAGTCAGGTAACATCATTCTAGAAAAATATATCCAAAAAACTTAGCTCCTCCATGTTTTCACCAACTTCTTCTTTTCATTAACTTTAGCTAGGGATAATAAAAACATTAGTAATCAAGTTAGTATAAAATTTAAAAATCAAAAAATCATTTTCAGACTCGGAAATATTTCTCTAAACAAAGTAATAATTCTTCTCTCCAACTTATCCATTTTACTTATCCTATAAATATATATTTAAATATTGACAAAAAGTGAAACCAAAACACTTTGGGAACAAAGAGATTATTCATATTTCATTTAGTCTAGCTTTAAATATTAAAAAATAGCTCTTAAGTCTATAAAAAATAGATGTTCGACAAGATATTTCTAAACTATATGCTTCCATATCTCAAACACATGTATTACTCCATTAATATCAACACATAAATCATCAAAATTAAAGGATACTACCTAGAAGTTTTCTAACTAGATCATCAAGGACAAAAATAAATCCCTCATTTTACATCAAGTGATTATAACCATAATAATATAATGTAAGAACCATCGTCATCATTATTTCTAATTGAAGAAATTATAGATATAAAACACAAAATATAAGCACGTTTAGATTTCCAATGATCTTTTCCTAGGGAATGGATCTTCATGTAACTTCTAGTTGTAGTATTTACTTCATATTATTATCGTAGATACTTCAATAGATCCCATATAAGAAATTCAAGTAGAATATTCACCATTCTTCATATTCATGATGGTAGAACTTCCAACACTTATTCTTTTCCATATGGTATAAACTCCACAAAAACTTCAAATATTTATTGATTAGGAACTTCCTAATTCTTTTTAAAAGGATCGGGTTATATACTTTCTTTATAATATGTCCTACATTATCTCATATTGACATCATGCATGTTTCCTAATTAATTGAATTCCAATACAACTCAAACACTATGTGGGTTTATTATAAATATTTATCTAAAAGTTAATTTTATGATGATGATGATGCTATTCATTTATAACAAAAGATTTTATCGAATATGTGTCATGTTTTAAAAAAATTGACAAGGATTTTTTAAATGTGGTTCACTAAAATGATGACCCCTTTTGGAATCATCATATCCATCAGTGGGAAAAGATAAATATTTGAATATGAAATGAGTTAGATTTTAAATTAATCACTCCAATTAGTTATTGAGGTGGTAATAATCCCAATCGTATCATATTTGAAACATGTATGGTTGAACTGAAAACTCTTCGTCATATCCATCACATTGATAAACTCGACACAATTATTATTGGATTTGGTGTTCTAGAACTAATTATTTATACTTTGTATTGAATGTATATTAAAAAAAGTGAATATTAAATAAAGCGTACTATTATATACTATTCATTTTTCAATATTAAATTAATTTAATAATATCTTTGAGTATCTTTCACATTGAAAAGGTTATAACCATTCCCCACTAAGATGAGAACATTGAAATTCAATAATCATATTCTAAAACCTATTTCTATGGCTGGATAAAATTATATGATAGGGAATATACTATACTGACTTTTAGTTATGAGTACTCATAAGTATATGATATTTCATCTCATAAAGTTCACATATGATAATCTTCAGGATGAGAGATTATAAGAATAGACTCATCAGTAATAATTCCGCATGATTATGTGTTATCATATATTATTGTTTATGAGTGTGTGTAATGGTTCTTATAATTTAAGATTATTATTATTACATTTCATGACTTGAAGACTTAGATTTACTAACCAAAACTATGACTGCATATGTTATCATAAAGTAGGGTACACTGAGTGCATTATGAGTGACATGTTATTAATGAATATGTTGAGAATGTATTTGTTCCTTAAATATTTATGGAAGCTAGTAAGCCAACCCTTTTATTGAAATATAAATATCTCATTTAATTCCATGTTTATGGTGTAATGAAGAGTTTGTTTTAGACAGTCAAAGAAAAATGTATCAAGCATATAGGTTGATAACATTGGTGTGAAACCTTCTTGAAAATATATTATGAAAAAGATATTATATTACACAGTGGGAACTCGTATGTGTTTGTTTATGTTGTTATATTTATTTATTCCTCTTTGGTGAATTGATTGATTTCAAGACAATAACCTTGGAATTTAGGCAAACATTATTAATGCCAATGAGAAATAATTATAGATGGTCATACACTAAGTGTGTCTACCGATCTCAGTTAAATTCTATTTGAATTTAATTATTCAAATAGATATTATTCTCAAAATCAAGGAACAATTTTATTAAAGAATTAATGATTGAATAAATTAAATAATTATTTATTTTCAAGGAAATAATTAAATTACATGGACATATAATATTTATTTATTCAATGAATAAATTTTTAATTTATTTGGATATTCAATAAATTCCAAGATGGATGGTGGGGCCAAGTTTTTCTCTGTTGATAAATATTAATTATAAAGTTTTTAAAAATAATATTCATCATTTCACCAGTGAGCGCATGCCATGTGATAATAATAATAATAATAATATTATTATTACATTTAATGGGGTCATATAAAGTTAAATTTATTATTTAAGGGTTATTGTGCAATTAAATAAAATTTTATCCATAAACCTACCTTTATAAATTGATGATTACATATACTATGTGGAGATTTATTGAAATTGGTAATTGTTGTACACAAAGAAATATATAGATCTCTCTCAAGGATGAATAATTCTTTAGATATTCTCTTACCTATTCCATCATATCAAGGATGAGAGTGAAAGTAAAATTTTTCAATCCTGAAAAAACAGTCATAGTGATCTAAATGAACATCACAAGATGATTGATCCATTGCACTTACACCTGACAATCCATCAACATTGTTCGGAGATCAAAGGCACATGCATGGATCATCACTAGAGGGATTCTATACTTGGATGCTATAAGCGCAATGACAGTAAACCGAAAATGGTTTTAGATGAATAAATACATCATCAAAGAAATATCCTAAGATCAAGGTATTATTTCTTCTGATCTATTTAAATTAATTATAAATGTTACATGAAAAATCTCCTATTGGTTCTAGTGAATTTCATTTTCAATATTCTTTGAAAAAATTTCATTAGACATAACATCCATATCTCTTAAAATATCTAAATGATACATCAAATATTACATTTTTTGGGTTGGGATCAGCCTCAATAAGAATTTCTACTACACCCAAAAACATCAATTGATATCAGTGGGGTCATAATCAAATTTATAAATATTTATTTTATTATTTATTATTGTGAATTTAAAATTTAAAATTAATTTCAAGTTTTAATTCATCATTGATTTTTTGTTAAAATATCTTCTTACTATTCTTCATTTCTTTCTTGTATTACCATGATTAGTTAATAATTAATTATAATTAGAGGTGAATAACTCATCCGAAGGTTCTAAGAATTATGGATGGATAAAAAAAGACTACCCGATGTGTACTATGTTGTTACATGCCATGTATCCTTGTATATTGTACAAGGATACCTAAATATATTTCGAGTTGTAATGTAATTAATATAAACCACATATAATAAATGCACCATGTTTTGACTATCCTGGATTACACATGGATTTTCTAGAGCACACACTGTATAGATTGACTACACATTGTGTAGTTTACCTATTTTGAAGGTGGTAAACACAGGGTCCAACCACATCATGTAATTAACATACTGTGTGTATTTAATACATGATACATAAATACTAGAATCCATGAAACTTGAATTAAATGTTGTGTATTTTTTCTATATGTTGTGTAATTCATAAATTTCAATGATAAGTACATACTGAGTCCATATATTTTCAATAAATATATCTAATGAAGAGGATTACACACAATGTGTCTGGATTACACACATTGTGTACATTACCTGTTTACATAGAAATATTAAATTTAATTAGTTACACCTTTAATAATCATCAACCTAAGTTCTATAGGTTATTAAGTTTATAATAAATTCTGGTTGTTAGGTTTTTTATTATATTAAATTATTAATTAATTCTACATAATAGTCATAACTATGAATCATGTTTGGCTATTTTATGCTAAATACTCAACACATTAAACTGTACGTGATATCTAATTCTCATGGGTTACTTGTAGAATTAAATTGGAAGTACACATTGTAAAATTATGACACATTCCATGTATACAATTTGTTATATGAGTGCATTGTTTACAATTAAAACCATATTGATTAGTTCAGATAGGTAATCACTGACTTGATTCCATGCTCAAATATGTGTACTATTTTATTTATTTTTAAATAAAAAAACAATTTATTTTATTTAAAATAACAAAATATGGTAATTTTAAGATAATTAGAATAAATTAGATAAAAATGAATTAATTCATGCATGTTTTATCTTATTAAAGAATGAATATAAATGAATGTTAACTAGTTATTTTAAATGCATAATCATTACATGTGTATGACCAATCATGATATTTGAAACAAACTATAAGTGATACATAGGTGGAAATATGGGATGCTGTAACTCATGTTGAGACATGAATAAAGAGTTTATCCCTAGGTCTATAGGTTGATTTATTTTCTTCTCAATAAATAAACAATTAGATAATTCTCTTGATCATTTCATTTATTTATCTATTTTATTTCTATCTTATGAATTATTTATTTTACATATGCAAGACCATGATCACATAAATAATTGCACTAATATTAAAATGTGGAATTAAAATAAATGGGTTATGTATAAATGTTTTATTTTAAAATGGTTAATACCTAAATTAAAATCCACTTTATATTAAAAATACTTGTAAATCATAAAATAATAAAAAATTTACATATAATAAATAAAATTCCTCAACTTAATATTAAGTCATACTAAACCTTCCATTACTTGATTAAGAATGAAACCATAGAACTAAGTGTTTGAATAAACCTCATTATGACACTTGCATTTATTGATTATTTTTATGAAATTTTTAGGTTTAATCGACCAATTTATATCAGTATAAGTGTACCTCACTGGAATTGATGTAACATGTATGCAAGTGTTACAGAAATCTAAGTAAGGGTTTCTGGATTGGAGAGTCCACTCAATGGATTAAGGGGCTACAAGCCTATAGTTAGTAATGAATTTACTACCTCAATACCTTTGAGTAATTGATTGACCCCTCAATTGGGTTATGAGAAGGGATATATGGATCCTCCCCACTAGATTTTTTAAGCAACTAGACATTATGAGTCTAATGGTGAGAGCTATTAAGACTAGATAAAATATTGGGAGACTTAATAAAATTAAATTTATTATTTTCTCTCACATTAACAATAATCAAGTGAATTATTGAAAATATGTTCTTTTAATATCATAGAATACTTTCATTCTTGTCAACCACATTATCCCTATGATCAATTTTGGAGAATGACCATCTCTTAAGAGGTAGTAATTTCTAGGAATGGTTTATATTCCTATAGGTAGTATTATTCCATAAATGGAAGTATACATTATATAATCCTTAATGATTGATCCACCTAAAAATGAGGAGAGTGAATAGGAGGTTACTATATATGAAAAACATTTGAGTGAAGAAGTCTATATTCAATGTTTGATACTTCCATCCATGTCTAATGAACTCATTAAGTCACATGAAGACATGGATGCTTATATCACGATATTTAATCTCTATGGTCTATACTAGGAGAGAGATATATAGGAAAAATTTGAGATATACATGGACCCATTTTAGAGAAAGCATGGATAAGGTTCTCCATATGGGCATCACATAATCAAAATCATTGGCTACATTGAGTTCCTAGTGGTTCTATGGTTTAAAGTACCCTATAAAACTCACACTGATCTCATTATTTTATTACTACCTCAAATAATATCCATATTTGTTGTTAATTTTAGTATAATCAAAATAGATAAGTCTTTGCCATATATTTTCACTCTACTTCTCCAAATTAACAAGGATATAAAGCATGAAAATCCTTTCATCTTTATGGTGAAGAAAAATAAATTTCCGGAAAAGAGATCTAAGTCCAAAAATTCTTCACAAAAACTATTCTAAGAAGAACAAGATTAGGGGAAAGTAAGGGAACATGATACTATCTATTTTTCATGTTGAAATAAGGGAAACTGGAAGAAAGAAAACACCTTTGAAAAGAAACAAGGGGAATCCTTGGGTTCATTTTTTATTGAGTGAAATTTATTTGTTTCTATAAATTGGTCATTAAATATAGCATGTGGTGCTCACATATGTATTCAAATATAAGAACTAAGAAGATTATGAAAGATTGTATGGGGTTTGGTAGATCTAAAAATAGCTAATAGATCTAAACTTACTACTATGGATATTAGGGGCTACCACCTTATATTGCTAATGAGAATGATCAAGGTTATAAAAGATTATTATTATGTTCCTTAAATCACTAAAAACATTATATTTGTATCCTTTCTTGATAAAGATGGATTTATTTTCAAATTTGTGAATAAATATTTCTTCTTTTATATTAAAGAATATTTTATAGTAATTTGTATTTAAATAACGGTATCTATATGTTATATTATTCAAAAAAATTAATGAAAATTGATATTGAAACTTTTTTACATGACTCATATAACACCTAATTATAGTGTCACTAAATGGGTCATGTAAATGAAAAGTGTTTGAGAAAATTACACCAAGATAGGTATATAGTTTTATTTAAACTAAAACCACTTGGTATATGTTATGTATGTTTATAAGGAAAAATGATTAGATCCCCACTTAGTGGAAAAGTTGAAAGGGATAAACATCTACTTGAATTAGTTCACACCAATGTGTGAATGACATTTCTAGTTGAAGCAAATGGCGGGTACTCATACTTGATAGCTTTTATTGACGATTTTAATAGATATTTCTATGTCTACTTAGAGAGGTGTAGGTTGGATTCTTTAGGAAAATTTAAATAATACAAGAATGATGTTGAGAACCATCATGGAAAGAATATTAAGAAAATATTCTCAGACTATAGTAGAGGATATCTTGATTAAGTATTAATTGATTATTTATGTGAGTTTGGATTTCTATCCTGACTCACTCCTCCATATACACCTTAATAGAATGGTGTAAGAAAAGAGAGGAACCTCACCTTGTTAGAAATGGTGAGATCAATGATGACTCATGTGATTCTTCCATTATCCTCTTGAGGATATGTGCTAAAAAATGTAACAAAAATACTAAACTAGGTTCCAACAGAAGTGGTATATGATATCCTATACCAATTGTAATGTGGAAAGAAACCTATGTTGTTATGCTTACATGTGTGGGGGTGTGAAGTTTTTTTACTACCACTTCAGAAAAAAAACTTTCACTATGAGAAACAATGTGTAGATTTATAGGATACCTCAAATAAACAAGTGATATTACCTATACAAATTCTTATACTGATAGGTAATTATGTCAAGGTATGAAATATTCTTTTAGAGGGAGTACATATATAATAGAGATAGTGTGAGCAAGATGGACTTTGATGAAGTCTAGGATCAAGGTGATTATACATTAAAAAAATATAATTTAATTACATTTTAATGGTATTAAATGTTCATTTTTGATCTTATGGGCCTGAGTTAGTGCATTTTCATTATGAACATCCATTCTCATCATTTGTGCACTTCATGCCTAATATACACCAATTTAGGCCCAATGAGTCATCTGATTCTAAGTAATTTAATTATCAATATTTTAATTTGAAATTTTGGGAACTATATCTACACTTAAATGTGAACATTTTTCATTCAGGGATCAATGGATTATTCATAAACGATGATGGAGATATTTGGAGATGAATGGAAGCAATTCTAGAGAAGGCAGATTGGACACCAGCCCACTTATGAGACTGTGGGGCCCAGAATACAGGCCTAATGAATCCCAAATTTTGTGGTATGATATAAGAAATGTTTAGGAACAAATAAATATACAGGATATAATGCTAATTCGGCCTCTATGGTGGTTATTATGGCGCCCCAAGTTAGAGATACAATTCTGGGCCAGATTTTGAGGCCCAGAAAAACAGCCCACTAATTTAATCATATCTCGGAATCCACAACTCCAAATGGGCCCAAATTTTACAGGAGATTATAAGAAATCCGGATCTCCATTTTCTTCCTCTATGGACTACTCTGATTCGGCCATCTATAAGGTCATCCAAACGAGTCTGTTCGGTGGATGAAAGTTGGCTGCCACCTCAGGTCAAATGTGGAAAAGTCCAAATTCCACAAGCTTTCCACCACCTATGGCCTACCAAAATTAATTGAGATGCTTTGTACTGTTGGAGGCTCGACCCAAGGGCTCAAAAATTCCTATTTAAGGTAGTGGTGTTGAGTATTTAGGAATCTTTGGTGCTTGGTTTCATTGTATTGTTATGCTGCCGCTTTGTGTTTGTAATCACTTTTCTTTCTCATGTAAGTTGTTTAATTCACCTTAGTTTCTTAATAAAAGTTCTTTGTTTACTCTTATTCTGTTCTTATACTTATCACTTTGATACCGTTGGTTGAAGGTGTGAATTTATTCACACCATACTTTTTGATATTTATCACACAACGGAGGAGTGATCTTTTTTGTTGTTGTTGTTTTTACTTCTTCAATTCCACCCTTGTAAGTCTACTTCCCGCATCCGTTGAAGACATGTCATCAATGGAGGGCTAAATCTTTTATGGGTTGATCCAAGGGAGTAGAAAGGGGCTGGATTGGATGTTATTTATCACCTCATTAATGTATAATCACTTCTTTAATTGAGATTTATATTTGATGATTTTTAAACTCCATCGTCCTTGTTGAATTTAAGGCCACACACTTTAAGTGCTAATACGAACCATTACCTTGAAGTGCTCAAAACTTTGATACTTAAAGTGTATAGGTGATTAGTATTAAAGAGTGTAGGCATTAAACCAGTAATTTATGATGTTGTTTTATCTTCTTAAATGAACCCATCTCAAATTTAAGAAATTAAAATCATTAAAAAGAAAATACGTCCAATCCACCCCGAGCGATAACCTTGGATCAAATCATTCTTTTTAAATTGAATTCACTTAAATCAATTAGATATATTTCAAACCCATCCAAAATCAATCCAAGTTGGCCACTTCATAGCCAAAAACAGTCCATAGAATGTATGTGTCTATAGGTTTCTTCTTAGGCCTCTGTGGATTCGATAACCCAAGCTAAACTACAAGGACCGTCTTACCTTCTTCTCTTGGGTAAATTTGAGTGAGAATAAAATTTTGGTGTTATTGCTGGGGACCCAAGTAAGTCATCGAAACACCCATTATATTCTCCCCCATTTATTCTTTTCTCATCCAAATTCTCTTATCTTGTCCCTTTCTCATTTTTTTTTTCTTTTGGCGCATGTCCGCCTACACCCGCGATCAATCAAACCATCTAGTTAGGGTGGATAGTCCTGGGGTTGGGGAGTCAAGTACACCAAGGGAAATCATTCCATTAGATCATAATCTTCCTAATACTATAGAGTCCAAAATTGAGCCAATTTCAATGGATGTTCTTCAAGGAAACCAACTCATAATCCCGGGTGGAAACCAAAATGGAAACCCAAATGAGGCAGCCCTAAACTTGGGGAATGCGGTCGATCAAGCCATGAATGACTACCTCACACCTTCCTGGACGAATACCCCCTCATGCATTAGACACAATTCCCTAGGAGATTCCAACTACATCTTTAAACCCCATGTCCTTAACCACCTTCCCACATTCCATGGAATGGAGTCTGAGATGCCATACCTGCACATTAAAGAGTTCAATGACATTGTAGAAACCATATGTCCCCCACATCAACTAGAATCTGCTAAGATGAGGCTATTTCATTTTTCTTTAAAGGATCGAGCTAAAAATTGGCTAAACAATTTGAGACCATCATCCATAAACTCTTGGGTCCAACTACAAAGAGAATTCTACAAAAACTACTTTCCCCACCACAAAATATTGCACTTAAAAAGAGTATCCAAATTTTTTTTGAAAAAGAGGGAGAGTCATTCTATGAAACATGGGAGAGGTTCAAAGACACTCTAAACATGGTTCCACACCATGGTTTTTCTATTCCTGAACAAGTGAGAATTTTCTATGAAGGGTTGGGTCTGGGGAATAAACAATTCATTGACATGATGTGTAATGGAACCTTTAAAAACAAAGCCCCAAATGATGCTTACGAGTATTTAGAAAGCCTTTCTGAACAAAACCAAACATGGGGAAATTCACCTTATTCTGAAAAGCCACAAAGAACTACTAGAATTCATACACTTAGAGAAGAGGAAAGCCTTAGGGATAAACTTGTAGCACTCTCTAGGAACGTTGAAGAGATAGACCTTAGGAAAGTCCATGAAATCCAAACCGTTGACCCTATTTGCACAATTTGTGACAAACATGACCATAAGACAGACAACTGCCCAACCATTCCATCCATCAAGTATGTTCTTTTAGGAGGACCCCCATTAGAAGTAAATGCTTTGAACTTTCAAAAGCCTCAATACCAAAACACCTTCAATCCTAGGTATAACGACCACCAGGCTTCCGCTGGAAAGATAACCAACAAACTAGCCAACCACAGGGACAAAATCCTTACCCCCATCAGAACTACCAGACCCATAACTAGTTCCAAACCCAACCTATACAATACCAACAACCACCGGTCCATTTTCAACAAACCATCCCACCTCCAAAATATCCCCCTGGGATAAACCAACCTACTCAAGCACCCACCCAAACTGTTCCACAAAGCCTACTAGAACAACTGTGCAAACAAATGGAGAGGATGAACTCAGAAGTCTCTTCCCTAAAACAAGAACTTAAAACCATCAAAACTGGAAAGGCACCCATGCTTACT
Organism: Viscum album; assembly: GCA_963277665.1. Lineage (NCBI taxonomy): Eukaryota > Viridiplantae > Streptophyta > Magnoliopsida > Santalales > Viscaceae > Viscum > Viscum album. The sequence goes on along the minus strand of OY728143.1, from coordinate 1,589,222,437 downwards.
CAGGCGGTTCCATCCTCAACTTCAAGGGGAGAGTCAATTTGTGCTCAAACAACTCATGAACAACTAAAGGCTGTGACTGTTTTAAGAAGTGGGAAATCAATTGAGAAAACTGAACAACTAATTCATAACCCACCTGAATATTCAAACTTGGATGAAAATTCAAATAAACCACAAGATCAAACTGAGGAAACTGATAACATTTTCAAGGAAACAACTCTTCAACAAACAACCCCACAACCTGCACCATTTCCTCAACGCATGAGGGGGAAACCCAAGCCTGAACTGAATGAAACATTGAGGGGAATCTTCTCACAAGTCAAGATGAACATTACCCTTCTTGATTCCATCCAAACCATACCTTCCTACTCAAAGTACCTTAAGGACTTGTGCACTTTTAAAAGATAATTTTCACATAAAAACCAAGTCTTTTTGGATGATAATGTGAGTACCACCATTCGAGGGACCATTCCTACTAAGTTGAAAGACCCGGGTTGCCCTTACATCAATGTTGAACTAGGAGAGAGCAAAGTTGTCAAGGCCTTGTGTGACCTAGGTGCTAGTGTCAATCTCATCCCATATGCTGTGTACTGCCAGTTAGGCCTAGAAGATCTCCAAACCACATATGTCACACTTCAGCTTGTTGATCGTAGCATTAGGGTTCCAAAGGGGATTTTAAAGGACGTTCTGGTAAAGGTTGAAAACTTCATTTACCCTACTGACTTCATTGTCCTTGACAACCATCCAAACTTAGGAAATAAGGAACAAACCCCAATCATCCTTGGCCATCCTTTTCATGCAACAATCAACTCTGTTATCCGAGTTCGAAATGGGAACATGACCATCACCTTTGGGAACATGAGTCTAGAGTTGAACATCTATAATGCAAGCTTACAAATAGGGGATGATGAGGACATTCATGAAGTAAACATGATAGGAAGCATTGATAATGAATCCATGGAACATCAAGGAATATTTAATAAATGTTTAAGTTAGGATGAGATTGATTTCCTTTGTTCATATAAAGGACGTTTATCTCCTTGGCTTGAATCATTTTCAAATTGCTCTTATGATGAAGTCTTAGGTCCAACAATCAGTGAAACCTTTCAAGAAACCACTTTCATAGATACCCCTCTAAATTCCTTCCCTAAATCTGATCAAGCCAATCTAGTAGATGAAACTTCTCTATGTGAGAAATCAATCCTATCTGAAACTCTAAAAAAAGAAATTGATCTTGATCCAATGTCCCAATCTTCTGCTAAAATTCTGAACCAACCTGATCTTGAATTGAAGGAACTTCCTGCTACACTCAAGTATGCTTTCCTAGTGGACAATCAAACACATCCTATTGTCATTTATTCTTCTCTTGAAGCCAATCATGAGAGGATGCTTCTATATGTCCTTAAGAAGCATAAGAAATCCATTGGTTGGACCCTTTCTGATATTCCTGGGATTAACCCACTTATCGGGACTCATAGGATTGTTCTGGAATCTGATTCAAAACCATGTTGTCAACCTCAATGGTGACTCAATACTAATATCATGGAGGTAGTAAGGAAAGAACTTCTTAAATTGTTGAAAGCCGGTATCATATATCCCATAGCTGAGAGTGAATGGGTGAGCCCAATCCAAGTGGTTCCAAAAAAGGCTGGAATCACAGTGATAACCAATGAGGATGGAGAGATTCTTCCAACAAGGGTGAGTAGTTGATGGAGGGTCTGCATTGAATATAGGAAACTAAACTCATTCACCAAGAAGGACCATTTCCCCTTACCATTCATTGACCAAGTCCTCGAGAGAGTGGCAGGTTATGCCTTCTACTGTTTCTTAGATGGGTACTCGGGGTACAATCAAATTGAGGTCTCCCTAGAGGATCAAGGGAAGACTACATTCACATGTCCTTTCGGTACCTTTGCCTTCAAACGCATGCCCTTCGGGTTATTCAATGCCCCTGGAACCTTCCAGCGGTGCATGATGGGAATATTCTCAGACATGGTAGGGGATTTTCTAGAGGTCTTCATGGATGACTTCTCTGTGTTTGGGGATACTTTTGAGGGATGTCTGCAGAATGTGGAGAGAGTCTTGTCAAGATGCGAAGAAAATAATCTGGTCCTAAACTGGGAAAAATGCCATTTCATGGTTAAAGAGGGACTTGTTCTAGGACATCTGGTCTCGAGTAGGGGGATTGAAGTTGATAAAGAAAAGGTTGACATCATTCGTCACCTTTCATCACCCAAAACTGTCAGGGAAGTGAGGTCTTTCTTAGGACATGCTGGTTTCTATAGAAGATTCATCAAGGAATTTAGTTCAATCTCCCATCCCCTTTGTGCTCTGCTAGTAAAGGATGCTCCATTTTTTTGGACCGAAAGCTGTGAGGGTTCATTCTCAACCGTCAAATCCTCTCTCACCACTCCTCCCATTATGAAATCTCCAAATTGGAACCTTCCTTTCGAACTTATGTGTGATTCCATTGACTTTGCTGTAGGAGCTGTGTTAGGACAACATTGTGATAAAAATCCTTATGTCATTGCTTATGCAAGAAAATCCTTAAATGATGCCCAAATAAACTACACCACCACTGAAAAGGAGTTACTTTCTACTGTGTTTTCCTTAGAGAAGTTTAGGTCCTACCTATTAGGATCCCCCATCACTGTGTTCACTGACCATTCTGCACTAAAATACCTCTTCCAAAAACAAGATGCTAAGGCTAGACTGATTAGGTGGGTCCTTCTCTTACAAGAATTTGACCTCACAATCAAGGATAAAAAGGGAGTTGAAAATGTTGTAGCTAATCACCTCTCTAGGATGGAATTCAAAGACAACTCAAATCACCTTTTTGTGTCTGATTCGTTTCCTGATGAACACCTATACTCTGTGAGAGACTGCCCTTGGTATGCTGACATAGAAAATTTCTTAGTGACAGGAGTCATTCCAAAATTCTTAGGGACTCAAGATCGAATGAAATTTCTTTCTGATGTTAGACACTATGTGTTTGATGATCCATACCTCTATAAGTTCTGCCCTGACCAAGTCATTAGGAGGTGTGTTACAGAATCTAAACAAGAGTCCATCCTTAAATTCTGTCACAGTGATGCATGCAGAGGTCACTTTTCCTCTAAGAAAACATCTGCTAAGATTCTTCAATGTGGTCTTTTCTGGCCCACCCTCTCAAGGGACTCCTACACATTTTGTCAAAGCTGTCCTAGGTGTCAACAAGTAGGGTCCATCATAAAAAGGAATCAAATGCCACTCACTCCCATCTTAGTGGTTGAAATATTTGACTATTGGGGAATTGATTTCATGGGTCCCTTCCCAAACTCTCGGGTATACCTCTACATACTCTTAGCTGTTTATTATGTCTCAAAATGGGTTGAGGCCATTACCACTAAGTCCAATGATCATCAAGATGTGATTCAATTTCTAAAAGAGAACATATTTTCAAGATTTGGAATTCCTAGGGCTATAATCAGTGATCGAGGAACCCATTTCTGCAACCGCCCATTTTCTTCACTCATGTCTAAGTATGGTATTTCTCATAAAGTGTCCACTGCATACCATCCTCAAACCAATGGTCAAGCTGAGTTAGCGAATAGGGAGATTAAGCAAATTCTTGAAAAAACTGTCAACCCCTCTAGGAAAGATTGGTCTGAGAAACTCTTAGATGCTCTTTGGGCCTATGGAACTGCTTATAAAACCATTTTAGGAATGTCCCCATATAGGTTGGTTTATGGTAAAGCATGCCATTTTCCAGTGGATATTGAACATAAGGCCTTTTGGAAAATTAAGAAAATGGATTATGACCTCTCATTGGCCCGAAAAAAAAGGAAATTAGATCTCAATGAACTGGAGGAACTAAGGATGGAGGCTTATGAAAATTCAAGGATCAATAAATCTAGAGTTCAAGCCTACCAATCTAGGAATATCAAGGTCAAACATTTTGAACCGGGAAAACTTGTGCTCTTGTATAGTTCAAAACTTCATTTACACCCGAGAAATTTAAGGTCTAGATGGTCAGGACCTTTCATAATGCATTATGTGTACCCCCATGGGGCAGTAGAGATTCAAGATCCCGCAAGTGGTTACATTTTCAAGGTCAATGTTCAAAGGTTAAAACCATTCATTGAATCATTCAATAAACAATAAATAGAGGTTGAGTTAACTGAGCCAACATCTGAACCAGGAAAAAATTAATAGATTTATGGTCCATGTCGGGCTAACGATGTTAAACAAAGCGCTGAATGGGAGGCAACCCATAGTTTTCAAGTTTACAATAATTTCGTTGTTTTAATCAAATTTATATTTTAAATAGGGTTAATGAGACATTTTGATATTTCGAAAAAAAATAAACTGTTGACCTGTTCTTCTATAATGAGTATGGATGGATACAAAAGGGGATCACCATATTCATTCGTGTCACGTGGTGTAATCCTTGAGTAATACCTTACCCAGAAATTTAAAAAGAAGACAATGTATAATCAATTTGTTTTTTTGATGTGCTTTTAGGTTGAAAAATTAAAAAACAAAAATAAATAAATAAAAATATAATAATAAAAAATGTCCATGCCATAGGTCGTGGGGCAAACCCCGTCACAACCGGTGAAGCCGCGGGGACTCGAACCCGGGACCGAAGGGAGACAGGGGCGCGTGCTTACCACTGACCTACGGCTTCTTGTGCTTCCTTATTCTATAATTTTTATAAATAGACTTATATTTTACTTCCTTTATTATATATATATATATTGTTTTTTTGTTTGTTTTGTTTGTTTTTTTTCCTTCTTCCACTAGGAAACTTTGCAAGCGACATGGATATCAAAGGAATAAATTCGAGCGGCAAGAACTTCAAACTTAAACCACCAGGTGACTTCATTCCATGATCCTAATATTTAAATTTCCTTATTTAACTCCCCTTTATATTCCTCTACCCCATTCTAAATTTTATTTTTACGAAAATAGGGACAGTTTCATTCTAAGTTGGGAGGTGTGGAAACAAAATGTTTGTTTAAAAAAACAATGATAAAAAAAAGAAGTAAAATTACTTTATCATTCATATAATAACATCTTTTCTCACATAAAAACTACATATCAAATAATTATTATTTCCTTGACTCTTAATTTAATTCATGATTAAGTTTAAAAGCATTGATTTGGGAAGTTTGGTTGTCCAATGAAAATTTTCATCATTTTTATTTTCATCCATTAAATCAAAATTCCATAATGCACGTCCTTTAGACTGTGGGGTAATAATTTGAATTTTTGGGGTCCCATAATAAATAGCATAGGCTGGTTTGATTTTTATGAATAATATGAGTATTCAAAAAAAAAATTAAAAAAAAAATGCGTGTAGAGCAGTGGATTGATAAAATGCGAGGCTTTCGGCACTTGGGGATTGTGACTCCAGAGTTTTCTAGCCCTGAGTTTTTCAATATATCTCTATTTATGGTAATATGACTTTGTTTTTGATTAAGTTAAATCGAGACGATGCCCGAGTATGTGGGCTTCACTTGGTGCCCTAAGGCCTTTGAGTCTGGGAGTCATCGGCAAAGTCTTGCTACATGGGTTAATTTGAATAACTGCAATCTCAATTACTATGGCAATATTGCAAAAAAAAAATCCAAAATAATAATAATGAAGAACACTCATATTAGGATTAAATGTGATTCCACCTAGCGCTTCCATGATTTCCCCCTTGAATGAAAATGAACCCCCATATCTATTGTGATACACAACACATCATTACACCTAATTGAGTTGGATGAAGTATGATGATGGATTTGATCAAAGGAATGAGCTTGGGATTGGGATCTGATTTTAAATTCATCTTTCTTTAAATTATCTTGATAGGTTATAAAAATATATTTGTGTGCAGTTTACATTGTGAGCACTGTTTGTTATAATGTGTATGAAGAAAGGAATTCAAATAAAATCATTGAATTATTTGCTCGGGACTAGCAAATATCAAGTTGGGGGGGTGTGATTATCCAATAAAAACATATAATTTAATTACATTTTAATTGTATTAAATGTTCATTTTTGATCTTATGGGCCTGAGTTAGTGCATTTTCATTATGAACATCCATTCTCATCATTTGTGCACTTCATGCCTAATATACACCAATTTAGGCTCAATGAGTCATCTAATTATAAGGAATGTAATTATCAATATTTTAATTCGATATTTTGGGAACTATATCTACACTTAAATGTGAACATTTTTCATTCAGGGATCAATGGATGATTCATAAACGATGATGGAGATATTTGGAGATGAATGGAAGCAATTCTAGAGAAGGCAGATTGGACACCAGCCCACTTATGAGACTGTGGGGCCCATCATACAAGCCCAATGAATCCCAAATTTTGTGGGATGATATAAGAACTGTTTAGGAACAAATAACTATTCAGGAGATAATGCTAATTCGGCCTCTATGGTGGTCATTAAGGCGCCCCAAGTTAGAGATACAATTCTGGGCCAGATTCTACGGCCCAGAAAAACAGCCCACTAATTTGATCATATCTCGGAATACATAACTCCAAATGGGCCCAAATTTTACATGCGGTTATAAGACATCCGGAACTCCATTTTCTTCTTCTATGGACCACTCTGATACGGCCATCTAGAAGGTCATCCAAACAAGTCTGTTCGGTGGATGAAAGCTGGCTGCCACCTCGGGTCAAATGTGGAAAAGTCCAAATTCCACAAGCTTTCGACCACCTATGGCCTACCAAAATTAATTGAGATGCTTTGTACTGTTGGAGGCTCGACCCAAGGGCTCAAAAATGCCTATTTAAGGCAGTAGTGTTGGAGGATTTAGGATCCTTTGGTGCTTGATTTCATTGTATTGTTATGCTGTCGCTTTGTGTTTGTAATCACATTTCTTTCTCATGTAAGTTGTTTAATTCACCTTAGTTTCTTAATAAAAGTTCTTTGTTTACTCTTATTCTGTTCTTATACTTATCACGTTGATACCATTGGTTCAAGGTGTGAATTTATTCACACCATACTTTGTGATATTTATCACACAACGGAGGAGTGATCTTTTTGTTGTTGTTGTTTTTACTTCTTCAATTCCACCCTTGTAAGTCTACTTCCCACTTCCGTTGAAGACATGTCATCAATGGAGGGCTAAATCTTTTATGGGTTGATCTAAGGGAGTAGCAAGGGAATATATTGGATGTTATTTATCACCTCATTAATGTATAATCACTTCTTAAATTAAGATTTTTATTTGATTATTTTTAAACTCCATCGTCCTTGTTGAATTTAAGGCCACAAACTTTAAGTGCTAATACAAACCTTTACCTTGAAGTGCTCAAAAATTTGATCCTTCAAGTGTATAGGTGATTAGTATTAAAGAGTGTAGGCATTAAACCAGTAAGTGATGATGTTGTTTTATATCCTTAAATGAACCCATCTCAAATTTAAGAAATCGAAATCATTAAAAAGAAAATACGTCCAATCCACCCTGAGCGATAACCTAGGATCAACTCATTCTTTTTAAATTGAATTCACTTAAATCAATTAGATATCTTTAAAACCCATCCAAAATCAATCCAAGTTGGCCACTTCATAGATGAAAATAGTCCATAGAATTTATGTGTCTATAGGTTTCTTCTTAGGTCTCTGTAGATTGGATAACCCAAGCTAAACTACAAGGATCGTCTTACCTTCTTCTCTTGGGTAAATTTGAGTGAGAATCACAAGGTTAACAAGAGTTGGAATTGGAAACAATTCCACAAAGCCACATGAAATAAGAGGTTTTAAAGACACAAGTACTAATAAGGAGTATAAGATAGGTTCAAGAACCTAAATGATATGATTTTATAGTCACTAAGGATGTTAAATTTTTAATAGTTCATAACAGTGATCCTATCACCTATAAGGAAGTAGTAAGTGGCACATATGTTACCAAGTGGAAAGAAGATATTAATTCTAAAATGGATTCCTTGAACCAAAACCAAGTATGGATTTTGGTATATCCTCTAGTGGATGAAAATATAATTGGTTTTAAATGGGTATTCAATAATAAAATGGAAATGGATAGAGAACTCAGAACTTATAAGGCATGAATGGTTGAAAAAGGGTTCGAACAATATCAAGGCCGATACTACACTGAAACCTTTTCACCAGTTTATATGATGAAATATATAAAAATTATTCCTACCATTATAGATTACCATGAATATATGATTTGGAAAATGGATGTCAAAACAACATTTCGTAATAGGAACCTTCAGCAAGATATCCATAAGACACAACCTGAAGGGTTTGTGACTCCAAAGCATTCCAAAAAGTTATAAAGTTTGAAAGACCCCTTTACAAATTAAATAAAACATCCATGTAATGGTATATTTTATATGATAAATCCTTAATGAAATTTGGTTTCATAAAAAATGAATATGATATTTGTGTCTATAAGGGGTTTAGTGGGAGTGTTGTAATTTTCTTAATAGCTTATATCAATTCAATACTAATTATTGAAAATGAAATACCAATATTATAGTCTATTAAATGTTGGTTAAATGCATGATTCTTCATGAAGGACCTTGGTGAATCAAAATATATTATTGGGATCAAGATAAATTATGATAGATCCAAGAGAATTCTTAGCCTAAGTCAAAGTATATATATTGAAAAGACACTGAAGAGATTCAGTATAATACAATCCAATATGGGATTGTTGCCAATGTAACATGGCACTTATCTTTCAGAGAAAATATGTCCTCAAATACGTGAATAAATACAAAGGATGGTAAGGATTTCATATGAATCAGTGATTAGATCAGTTATGTATGCTATGTACTTGGCTAGATATTTATATGCCATAAGTGTGATAGGAAGATATCGAGCTAACCCAGGTGATCACCATTGGATGGTAGTCTATAATATCATTAATTATATGAGGAGATCTAAGGATATGTTTCTAGTATATGGAGGAGGTGATGATCTATTCATCAGAGGATATAAAAATGGTAGTATCCAAACAGACCAAATTGACATGAAATTGAAATCAAGATACATATTTTCCCTCAATAAAGGTGCTACAAGTGAAAGATCCCAAATAAAGCAATGTTTATAGATTTTATTTCTTATTCTAAGTGTATTTCATCTTCTAAGGTATATAAATAAGTAGTTTGGATACAAATTTTTTTCTAGGAGATTGATGTGATATCTATCAATAAAAACCATATCACACTCTATTGTTATAATACCGCAGCGGTGGCTCCTGCAAAAGAGCCAATTCCACATCAGTGGATTAGATCAATACTTTATAAGTATCAAATATTGAGGTATTTTTATTAGATATATGAATTCTTAGTGAGTATATTCTCCAAAAAAGACTACGTGGTAGACCCCTTGACTAAATATTTAACTTAGTAGAAACATGATCATCATGTGAGGACTAGAGGACTGAACATCATTGGTAGTTGGATCTAGTCCACGTGGGATTCTATTGGGGTTTTTATTCTAGAACCAAATATTTATACTTTTTATTACATGTTTATTAATATAAGTGAATATTAATTAAAAGTATTATTATATACCATTCATTTTTTTGAATTACTTTAATGAAATAATTTCTAAGAGTATCTGTCAAATTGAAAAAGGAATAAAAATTCCCCACTATGATAAGAACCTTGAAATTCCATGAAGATATTCTGAAACCTATTTCTACTTCCATATAATATTCTATGATGAGGTAAATATTATGTTGACTTTTAGGAGTTAGTACTTTTCAGTTGATGAGGCTTCAACTTATAGAGTTCACACTTAGTAATCTCCAAGACGAGAGATTATGAGAACAGACCCACGAGAATTTTTTTTGCATGTTCATGTTTCAAAAAATATTCCTATATGTGAGTGTGTGTAATATTCCTTATATTTTATGATTATTATTAATTCACGTCTTGAATCATGCAATTAGAATTACAAACCAAAACTATGATGCCACATGTTCACAGGAAGTATGGTATGTTGGGTGTGTCAAGAATGATATATTATTAATGAATAAGTCAAGGAAGGATTTATCCCTTCTATATTTATAGAAGTTGATATCTCGACCCTTTTATTGAAATATAAAGGCTGCATTAAAATCCCTATCCATGGTGTAACGATGAGTTTATTTCAAATATTAAAAGAAATATGTATCAAGAATATTGGTTGATGATACAAGTGTGTAACTTGATTGATGTGATATTGTAGGAAAGAGATTATATTACAAATCAAGTTATTATATTTGGTTTTTGACAATGTGACATTAACATATTTATCTTGGGTGATTTGATCAATTGATAGAGAGTAATCTAGAACTTTAGGTAATCCTTTTTAATGCCATTGAGAAATAATTCTAGAGCTTCACGTACTATGTGTTTGCATTAATCTTAACTTGGTTGGTTGGTTGTAATGGGTTAAGGGTCAATCCCCCATTACATTAATCTTAAATAAATTCTTTTTGAATTTAATTATTGGAATAAATATTATTCTCAACACTGAGGAATAATTGTCTTCAATAATTAATGACCACATAAATTAAATAAATAGTTATTCACAAAGTAATCATTAAATTATATGGAAATATAATATTTATTTTTTGAATGAATAAATTTTTAATTTATTCAGGTAGATAATAAATTCCAGGGATGATGATGGGACCAAGTTTATGTTTGGAGATAAATATTAATTTTCAAGCTGGTAAAAAGAATAATTATCATTTTTCCAGCTAACACATGCCATGTGAAAATTATAATAATATTATCACATGTAATGGGGTCATATAAGGTTAATATATTATTTAAGGACTGTTGTGAAATTAAATAATATTTTAAACCTAACCTTACCTCTATAAAGATATCGTTATATCTATTGTGTAGCGATTGATCAAAATTGAGAATCATTGTGCACAATTAAATATACATCTCTCTCTCAAGACTGAAAAATGATTAGAGATTACCCCCCTCCTCCATCCTCTTAAGGACAACAGTTAAACGACTATTCATCCAGAGTGAAATAATTTTCATAGAGATCCAAAAAAACATCATATAATGATCAATATTCTATGATAGTACCCAAAAATCAATTAGTTTTAATTAAAGATCATAGGAGAACATGTGTATCACTATTAGAGGGATTATACAAATGGATCCTATAAGTGAAAAAATGGTAAACTGAAAAGGGTTTTGGAAAAACAAAAAAAATTATCAAAAAAATTCCCAAACTGAGGTATTATTTATTCTGATCTACTTAAATTAATTATAATTCAATGTGAAAAGATCTCCTCTTAGTTCAGGAGTTTTTATTGTCAATATTATATGGAAAAATTTCATTGGTCATAACATTCATGTCTTATACAATATACGAATGATCCGTCAAATCCAAAATTTTATAGGTACAAATATATCTCAATAAGTACTTCCGCTATGCCTAGAACCATCAATTACTATGGTATATTAACTCTAGGGATTCCTAGCTAAGTGTAACCTAAATATTATAGTAGGGTTTGGTTACTTAACTCTTAGGGTTAACCATTTCCATAATTCCTTAATCAATATAATCTATGAGCACCCTAATTTGGAAGAACCTGCCCAGTTGTATGATCAAGGTCTTGATATATTCTTTCTTTGGAAGGAAACTAACATTTAATATTATTTAAATGGAATTTAGTATCACCATACCATGATATGTATTCCCCTTAAATGTTTTCATGCTACACATGATGTATTTTTGAATCTTATTCATTCAAATAAATGATTCTGATCAAATCATATTGACGTGTTACTCTTTACACAACTTATATCTTATACTACTATCCCAAATTAAAATCCAACTATATTTATACATACCCAAATTCATTATATTTATAAGTTACATGGAACTCTTTCATATTATGTATAAATCATAATTAAATTATAAATTCAAGTTCATAACTTAGTATAAGAAAACTTCAATGTAGATGAAAACTAAATTACTTTTTCATACCTGAAAATCAACTCCTTAGATTCATGTATAAAAATTAGAATCAATTTAACACTTTAAACTAAAACATACATAACAATTCATTATATGAAAATTATATCTATGAAAAATAAATAAGGGAATAAATTAATTAATCAATAATTATCTATTTAATCATCATATAAACATTTATGATTAATTTATAAATTAACAATTATAAACATCTATAATTTCACAAGCATTATAGAAATTCGAGAATTAAATTAATATAAACACTTTTTTTATTTCTAATATGAATTTTTTTATATTATTCATAATATAACATTTCACTTTAAATATATAACATTATATGAAATATAATATTTTATATTTGAATTATACTATGTAAACAATTTACATAATCTAAATAATGAATATTTTATATTATTTAAACCTTGATCAAATAAATCATCAAAACTCCATTTGATGAATTTTAAATAATTTATTAAATAAGGTCTCTTAATTAGAACACTTCAAAATAATAATTTTGAAAAACTAATAATTTTAAATATAAATTATTTTATTTTTTTACATTATTTTGTAATTTATTAAAAATTTATAAATTAATATTATAATTTATAAATAAACATTATTTATAAATTATAATTCATTCCATATAATTGGAGAGTGTATTTCAATATTTAATTTTGATATTATGGACTTTTATTTAATAAATGTTTCATAAACATTAATTAATTCATTTTAAATATTTTGTAATTAATTAATTTATAAATACCTTTATATAGTAAATAAATATCCCAAAATAATTTTTTCTATATTTTATAAAAAAAATTATAAAATATTCAATTAAATTGATAATTGAAAAATAAGGTTTTTTTCTCTTTTAAGAAAAATTTAATGACACTAATTAGATATAATGGAAGTGATTAAATAACAAAAACTAAAATCACTATGATTGAATACACAAAATCAGAAAAGCTATAAATTAAATAAACTTGTTTATGAATACCTTTCACCATGATTTCAATAATCAAAACACATGATATGAATATAATACCACCATTAGGTTTCTAAGGATCAAAGGATGATCATTTATCTTTGTGTAATAAATTTAGAAACCATAAACCCAATAACACCATATATGAAACCCAAAAATACACTATAAATATAAAATAAGGAAATAATTCTAGGACCATACACTGATTAATATTGAAGCCATTGTCTTCTTCTATGCTTGATAATGATCACTAAAGAGGTATCCAAAAGACATCGCTCCTTCATGGTGTATCCATGGTTTGATGTGAATATCCCATCTTATGGGTGGATCCTCATTAAAACTAACTACATATTAGTACCTATCAAAGTAAATATAAGAATAGGATGAGAGACTGGACATGGTATTATAACAAGAGATCCAACCACCTTTTCATGGATTTTATCTAGTTTATAAAGGCCCTAAGGAAACTCACCGATCAACCATGAATTTAATCATGCATTAAATAATGATTGCATAAATATCATATGGATACAATAGTTTGTAACCCATCACCTGAATGTGTACATTAATTTATCATATAAATAAAATGTTAAATATCTCTTTGTTTAATGATAACTTATGTGGTTTATATTCAATGCACAAGAGCCTCAGCCCAGTAGGTGAGAACTTAGAAAGTGCATCCAAGAGACACAAGTTCAAAACATGGGTGGAGACATAATTTATGGGGTACTGTAGAAGTACTGTAGTAGGCACTTTTTTGGCACTGTAGCAGCCAAAACTATTAATCTATTTGGGAATTTAGGCCACCAGTTTGGGCATAAGGACCTCTAAGGCCTTCAAGCTACCCAAGGCCTTTAGTCCAGTAGGGATTTTGGGCCACCTCAAGGCCTTCGGGACACTTCATGGCCTTCAGGCCACCTCAAGGCCTTCGAACCACCAGAAATTGTAATTAAATGGCCAGCCAGACTATACAAGGAGCAGACTCCAGATGGGGATTCATAGTATGTGCATTCACCAGAGCAGAAGCTAAGAATATTTTTTAGAAAGAGAGGGTATGGAACTGCTATAGGGACCACCCTGTGCATGCACATGAAGCCTATCCAAACAAGCCATGTAAAGGTGGAGAGGTGATACCACAATGAAGAAGTTGGGGAGGAGCAGTTCCAAGTATAGTTTATATATTTCCTAAGACCTACGGGTCATATAATCTCTAAGGCTACATGCCTTGTAAGGGTTCCTCCTCATCTCTTAAAAGGAGGGTCATCAAAAATCAATAAAAAATAAGGCCTTTATGCCTTTCAAGATAACTCATAAACACTTAGTTGGTAGTACAATGATATCATATATCATGAATTTACAATAATTAAAAAACCAAGGAATACAATATGACTTGAATATATGCATTTCGTATTCAACAAAATTATCATATCCTCACATACGATATAGGTTTTATCAAATATCCCCAATAAAAAAATAGCCTAAAACATTAATTGGATAATAGGAACAACCTTCTCTAAGATAACATAACTTAGGAAATAAATCCCATGATTCCAAGATGAAACACTTTGAGAACATCCCATATATATGATTCTCATAAAAAAAACTAAATAAAATTCTCAGATATTTAACACACCTATCCTCTAACATAAAATATACCATGACATGATTAATAAACACCACCATAAATTGAGTGTGAAATGGATGTTGAATATGATGTATCAACCTTATAAACACCATTGTTTCATTCATCAAAAAAAGAAAATATCACTACATACTCGTAATGTTCATATTTATAATGTAAAGTTGTCTGTGATATCCTCCTAAATAATCCTCAACTAATTATTCCTAAGCTTGAATTGATCTTAAAAAACCAATTTACACCTCAAATATAATCAAAGAGATTATCAATCCCAAATAAAGGATAATATTTTTTTCACCACCACCCAGTTCAATCAATGAGAATCAATATAGTGACTCATGTAACCACATGCCTTCTTTACAAATAGAATTTATATACCCCATGGAGATAGAATAATCCAAAATAAACCCTTTATCATAAAATAATTAATATGATCTATCAATTCATGAATCTCAGTTAAATTAATCCTATAAAAATGTAAAAATATTACATTATTATTAGGATTAAACTCAATGTTGAACTCAACCTCACATAGTATAGGTAGACTAATAATCACCCCAAGGAAGATATTAATAAATTCATAGCTAAAGAGAATAAACTCTTACACCTGCACCCAACACCAAGATCTATAATTGTGAAGAAATATATTTAATTAAAAACCATAAGGACCTAGAAAAATGATAATACCCTCTATAAATACAAAAATAACAACACTAAAACTAGAGAAAACTACATTGAGTTAATAAAAACTGACACAATCCCACAAGGTGAAACTTTTGGGGAGAAACCACTAGAAATTGTAGTTAATACAAAGGATTCAGAAGTATTTAATAGGCTAAAGAATGATTTTGCAGATCCTTCATGTGACAAGGAGCCAAGTACTTTTGAGGGTGTAGGAGCAGTGGATGCTTTGGTTCAGTATGAGGCTGTCCATGTGGTTATGACATCGGGAGGGGGATTACCTGCTACTACCCAGAAGGAAAGTGGAGAGGTGGATGAGGCGATTGACCATTATGTGGAGGTTCCGAGGCCGAGAAAAGTCTATGCAAGTAAAGGGAAGAAGAAACTGGACATGCAGGTCAGTTCTGGGTGGCCATGGGGTGCTACTGCAGGTCCCCTCAAACCAGTTATGTTGTTCAATAGATTTTAATGCCTTGCAGAGGCTGGCTCATGTTCTGATTTCAGTAGTCCGATTGAGGAAGATGGGGGACACATGGTTGGAACAAAGGAAACTAACCCTACCTGCTTGGTCGGTGCTGATGCAAGCCCGAGGAGGAGCAGAATCAATAGGAGGAGGAAAAGTAGGAAAGATTAATCCTCTTTACCTCCTCCTTTGGATACTTGTTTTGAAAAGAAGCTAAATTCCATGATGTTGGAATTGGAGTTTGGGGATGATCAGTCTCTGGAAGTACTGCTATGTTCTGAAGAAGCGGTGGTTGAACAAGTTTTGTTGCTAAATGCGTCAGAAGAGGAGGCTGCTAAAATGATGGGGAGACCTTTAAATGTGTCACTCAATGAGGAACAATACTCATGGGTTGATAAACAGGATCTAATTCTTGTTGGACGTTTCAACAAAGGGAAGATTAGACTTGAGGAGTACTTAGAGACCTGGGGCCAGCTGGCTTATGAACTTGAAAATCTACTCTTATCTGTTCCAAGCACCCATGTATCTTCTATATATTGGAATTTTTCCAGGGATCTGGTTTCAGGTAATCTCAAATTTTATTTCAATGATTCTGATGAAATGTGTGTAACATGTTAAGTGTTTGGGATTCATGTTGGTTCGGTATGTTTGAATTCTTGGAGAATATAATGCTCTTGCAGGTTCCTTGGTGGTGTTACACTAGCATCCTTGAGGGGCCACTCCAGATGGGGACCAGAGCTTTACCTTCACATGTAATTGCCATTTGGATTGTTTGGTTGAGAGGGAATGGACACACCATCGGTTCCAGGCCTGCGTATTCTTACACGGGACAACTTACTGAATGGTAGGTGGTGGTGAGGGTTTTACTTTTTTGTATTGGTTAGGGAGGGGTGGTCCTTTTAGTTTGGTTCTAGTTTTATTGTCTCTCAAACTTGAATCTCATATTTGGGGATTCTCACTTTTTCCTTAAAAGTGTTTTTATCTTCAATAAAAATTAATTTTTAGTCAGTCATAAATAAACCACTAAGGGAGTTAAATGTAAAAATGTTGGTCCCTTATCAATGGAATTTCCTTGAGGGGGGGGGGGGGGTGAATTTGGGTTGATAAAATTTTAAACCTTGAATCCCTTGATCATGATCTTGTTCTATCTATAAAAGGGATACTCATTTTCTCTCCCTCACTTTCCTTCAATTGGAATTTAAATCAGTAAATACCACACACATAATTTTACTTGGTTTACCCTAACTTGGATAGTATAAGGAGTATGAAATTTATGATGTACTGATGCACCAAAAACACTAGATCACACTACTTCCTTTAGTGCACACAATGGAGGTGTCTCACTAACCCTCAAAACTTAATATTCAAACAAGATGATAAGGCTCACTACCTCACTAATAAGTGAGGAAATCACTGTTCCCTTTGTGACCACATTGATCTTATCTATGTGATTGTTATATGAGAAATACACCATAAATGGTGTGTATATTCGATACATCTTGGTAATTTTCAATTGATATAATCCTCCTACAATTTCCTCCCTCACCCTCGCTTTCAACCATCCCATGAATCTGGAATCACCTCTAAATGTTTTCCTCTAAAAATGATCTCTTATGAGATCCTCTCCTCCCTTTTATTTTTATCCTAAAGGTTATGATTGAATATCATTTCCATAGAATTGTGAAAAGTTTAATAGATGATTAATTATAATATAATGTGTTAATAAATCTGAAAAATCCACCTATAAATTTGAGTAATAACTATCTCTTTCAGTTTCTAGCCAAAACTACAAGTTGACTGAAACTACCAAGCTGTGACATGATCTTGGATTGATCAAAAAACCCAACCACTTCATGACTTTTCTATAGAGTATCATTATACAATAAGGTATATAATCATATTATATAGAGTATATATGTATCCTATGGTAAAAAATTATATTATTGACTATATTAATACTTCTCAAACATTAAATATTCCATTACTCTATCACAATCTCTGGCATGATCTCCTCTAACTCCTTGACTCACTAAACTCACTGTGACATATACAATTTCACTATTTCATGGAATTATTTAGGATATTAATCATTAATTTAACCTATAAATTATCCACATCACAAATAAGGTTTGGTGGAGTGGCTTCCTATGACTCTTTATGATGAAATGTGTAACTACAACATGGTCATCTTTTATCTAACATGACTATAGTGTAGCCATATGTCCACAACAGAGACAATATAAATTTTCTAGGAGTTCCAAAACTAATAAATACTTCTTATAGATGGAACTATGTCATAGTTAATTTAATTTTGTTGTGGAATAAAATATTTCAAACCCACATCGAATCTATATATGGAATTACAAGACTTAATAAATCTGGATGTCTCTCAGTAGCTCATCTGAGTCTTACTGACACTGGTTCTCACCTACAACCACCCATGTTAACCTAAATGTGAGATTCCAAGAAAAATTCCTCATGAATTCACCTCCACCGTGGACTATGTTTAGAAAGAATTTTCCTATATGCACTAGTTCTCACATCTACACCCTTAGAAATACTATTGGCTCTGTGGTGCCTGATCTCAATCACTAGATTTGTCTGGACGCTGGTCGGGTGCTGGCTCTGAGTGGTTTTGTCCATATTTTTCATACCTTATAGCCTTAATTATGACAAAAATAGGGAGAATAAGGAATGAGAAATATTTTAAGTTTCCAATGTAACCTAACATGATCACTCTTATGGCATAAATGATTACACTAGGACACAAAGTACCAAAGTTCAACATATTCCACAACACAAAGTGGGGTTTGTGTCATGGAATCGATCTTCCAAAAATATATATTCTTCAAAAACTTCCAATCTCTATATATTGATGATGTATTAACATGAATCCATAAAATAATACAATAATAACTTGATCAACCTTATTTAACTTAAAAAAAACAAAAATATCATAAACATACAAAGGGGTTTTAGAAAACAACCATACTATTTGGGTCTATTGAAAATTCCAAACAATTCTAAACCATCTTCCAATTTACAACTTACTGATCATTTTCTTTAAAAGAGTGAACTAGTGATTAATTGATCAAAAAATCTACTCTCACATGAGACAAAACTTTATGTGAGAAAAAAGGAGTTAAATGAAATAATTCTCATATTATAACACAAATAATTTCACTTTAAACTTAAAACTATGAACCCACCACCATCACAAAAAACCTTCATCCTCACCACTAGATTTTTCATCAAACACTCTCCACCTAAGTAATTATTCCCTTCATTTTTCCACCATATATTCTCCCACATTATCAATGAACTCAAAGATCACTTCATTGAAGATTCAAAAAAGGTAGTTAGTAATACATAACAAGGGAACATGGAATAATTCTTATCTTATTCTTAATGAAATTCAAATTGGGGAGTGGAGGGCCTATCTCCATGTCCATATAAAGAGATTGATTTGGATGGACTCTAAGATCCAAATAATATAATTCAAAATCCATTTATGTTATATATTTTGTCATGATATCCCCAACTTGATGTTGTTTTAGAATATACTCCATACTGATAACTTTTTTCTCCACCTTCTCCTTAAAGAAATGGTACTTTATCTCTATATACTTCATCCTCAAGTGTTTAATGGGATTTTTATAATGTTTATAACAGTAGAGTTATCAAATATAATAAAATTAGAGATTCCACTTCAATACCAATTTATTCAAGATGTTGTTATATCAATATCAACAAAGTACATGATTGAGTTTCCATCACATATTTCACCACTGAAATGCTTAAGGATATTCAGTCTTAATTATTAATTTACCAAGAAATGAAATAGGTTCCAATGTAAAATACACCTCCTAATGAAGGTTTTTAATCATCCACAGAACCAGCCCAATCCATATCCACATAAAACACCAATTGATGTTGTGAATTTATATAATAGTATATCCCACAATCTACCATAAGATTAATTTATCAAAGTATCTTCCTCATAGATTTCATGCGACTTTACTTATGACAACTATGATATCATATAGCTTGAAATATTTCAAGAAAAATATATGGATGAGTAGTAGTTATGTAAAGTATACTTCTAATAATTTTCACATATATTTTCCCATCCACTTACTCACATTCACCATCTTTAGATAATTTCATCGAGGACTCCTCCAGAGTTTCTATTGGTTTGAAATCTTCTATTTGAAATAGTCTCAACATCTCCTTTTCATACTTTGTTTGGGAGATAAACATATCATCCTTATTTTTAATCACCCACAACCTAAGGATGAATGAAAATTCACAAATTAAAGATATCTCAAATTCAAACCTCATTAAATAAGAAAAAAACTTATATTTAATGTAATATGAGCCTTTAAAAATGATTTCATCATATATAAGTACCATTATTAGATTCTATTGCTTCTTTTTTAAGTAGAGGTTGTGATAAAACACTACTATGTGATAACTATTATTCCTTGGGTATTGATCTAGACATGATTACCAAGGCCATGTGGATTTTTTTATCCCATATAATGCTTTATTCAATAGATACACTTTTCTCTCATTATCATTAATAAGAAACCCATTTGGTTACTCAATGTAGAATTCCTCTTCAAGGATTCCATTTGACAACACTGGTTTGAAGTCCATTTGATCATATATAGAAATAATATAATGGGTTCAAGTTAGGACACTGGTGAAAATGTTTCATCAACATCAATTCCATCGATTTGGGAATAGACTTTTCACACAATACATGCATCATTCCTTATCATATTTCCATATTAATTGAGTTTGTTTTGGAAAACCCACTTGTTTCCAATAATATTTTTATTTTATAGACTCTAGAAAATTTTAAACGTTTGATTTTCATAAATTTTATCCAGTTCTTCATTCATGGATTTGAACCAAATTTCATCTAGAGAAGAATCATCAAATGATTTTGGTTCCACCTGAGATAACAAAATTTTTTTTGTTTCACCATTATCCTTCATGTGTGAACTAGGTATATCTACCCACTATGTTTCTATCAACAATTTTTGATCTCTTGCACTATTTATTTGTATTATCCACTACCACTATATTTCCTCTTCATTTGAGTTGTCATCAGAGTTTTTTTATCCCTTTTAACTCCCCATAATATAGACACAACGCCATCACTATCTAACTTGCATTCTCGATTGATTATGTGAAAATAAATCTCATTCAAAGATGAATTAAATTATATAAAATATGAAATCTACCCATTTTTTGTCACAGTCACATCATAACTTCCAACTATTTTTCCATCCATTTGTTATAGAATCAATATTTCTTGATCTTGGATGAACATTCAAGAAAGATCCACATAACGACCCAGGTATTTTTAAAATAGTACTTTTCAATTTCTATTACAAGATATTAATTTTAAGTTAAAGGGGATAATTTTTATGATATCGTACTCGACACGAAAAAACGGGCTTCTCCGAAATCTTATATTGCACACAACATTGAGTTATACTGAAAAATAATACAATATTATTATTATTATTATTATTTTAAATGGTTGTTAAAGACTACCCATTGGATTGGCAGGAATGAATAGTATCAACTGAATTTTGAAATATGGTTTAAACATATTTAAATAATGATTATTTTATTACCAAATTTATTAGAAATGGAAATAAAAACCAATTGAATATAATGGATTTGTTTTTATGAAAACCTATTTAAAAGAGAATAATTGTGTTTTAATATCACTCTTTATGGATTTTTATTTAATTAAAAATATATGATATATATTCAATGTAATGTTTTAAATTCATCATATATGTTTTCTAGAAATAATATAATAATAAATTCATTTTTTTCTGATAAAAGAAGTATTTTTTTTCTAAAAATACAGTTTTACTGGCTTTTGATAGAGAACCCTTTTTAAATATAGTTTTGACACCTTTATGTGTTTTATTTGAAAAAAATAAACTTACTCTTTAGAATAATAACATTAAAATTTACTTTGGATGAAATTTTGGTATTTTTCTACTAAAGTTTATTTTTTAATGAATAGTGAAAATACTTATTTTTTATTCCAAACTGCCTTTTAATCTAATTTATTTATATAGTTATGTTGTAATATTAATTGGTTTTAAATTGTAATTGTATTATATTTTTATCCTTTAATCCAATTATCATCATTGGAAGTAATTTAACTTTGAAATTGGACATAAACACATGTTAATCTTTTGGTAGTTTTTACTTCTTAAAAACATGTTTTTTGGTTTTGACAATGGGAATTAATTTTAAATTAATTTCTGAAAATTATGTGTTTTGAATTTTAAAAAATTTATTCCATATTTGGAATAATGAGGTCCAAATTTTTAAATATGTACCTTTTATTTTTAGAAATTATGAATAATAACTTCACTAAATATATTTTTTACCATGGTGAAAGGGTAAATCTGGAAAATAAGGTAAACAATAATATTATAATAATATTAAATTATCCTAACACATATCCTAATAATATTGTACGATAAATTTATGACCATGGGCATCCTTGGGTTGATTTGGGGAACCCATGGAGCCACTTGGAAGTGAAAATTACATTTTATGAAAATTAATTTAAAGTAGAGAAAAAATAATCTAGACATGCATCTATATGATTTTTTATATGGGGTTATATAAGTGAATGTTTCTAATATAAATATAAATTAGAAATATAAAAATATTTTCTACATAATGGTATTTTATTTTTAATTTTTAGAGATTAAATAAATAAATTTATTTATGACACAATGGTGATGTAGTGATTACCTTATTAACGAATATTTTAAATAAATGAAATTATAAATATTAAAATAAATTTAGTTTGAAACTTTTTATTTTATCCACTAATTTTAGGGATGATTATTGCTTGTTATCTTTGAATTAATGAAGTTTTTTCGAAAGAATCATGTTTTTATGAATTTTTTAAAAAGTCATAACATGAATAGTATAAAATTGACATAAATGAGTTTTTAAATCAATTAATATTTTATTAAATGATATAATAGTACTAAAAATATAATATTTTTCCAAATGACATATATGATGTTAAAAATGTCATTAATTATCCATTTTTGGTCGCTTGGAATTTTATAGTAACTATAGTAACCATATATTATGAAAATAATAGAAGACATGGTAAGAGTTAATTTATTTAACTAAGGGTTAAAGATAAAATATAATGTTACTTTTATGACCTAAACATGTCTAAAACCTATTGTATGAAATTATTTAGACCCATACTAATATTATATTAGAAATATATCACTTTGGTGTTATTATAATTTGAAGATCAATTAATAATAAAATAATACTTTCAAACTTTCTTAAAGTGCCCCTCCTCCATCTTATAAAAGGGAATCACCTCTAACCATTACTCACACCTCTCAAGACCACTTAGATAATCCCAAATACGACCAAATAATCTCCGAACATACCTCTATTTCACATAGAAGCCTTACAATATGAATAATGCAATTCAAGAAAGCATTTTTGTTCAAACCAAAGGGAGTTACCCGATTTAAAAGTAACATCCTCTCTCAAGTACATTTCTTTTATTTTCCTTTTCCACTACCAATTATATTCTTATTATTTTATTACATAAAAACAACAGTATAATAAATATACTATAATGTTTTTATGATAATTATTCAAACTAAACTTACACACACCTCCATCTAATGGGTATAGAACATACTTTTTCTATGGACGGTGAAATACTGTCTCACGAAATGATGATTGTTCAATCTTCTCCTACCACCTCTCATGGTGGCCATTATGATGAAACTATAATTATATATGATATATATTATATTTATTTTATCTATATTCTTATTAAATACTCATTTATAACATACCTTTATTCTTTTCATGTTGTATATATACAATAATTTCATTTGAGGATGTACAATGTACCTCCCCCTCAAAGTGATATGACTCGTTCATGCTATACATGGAGTGTATAAAGGATAGAATTAATGAAATCGTGTAACATATGTAAAATAAATATTATAATTTAATTATAATATACCTATGTATCATTTATTTTTCATTATATTAAATATGAAAAAGAACTGAAAGTAATGTTCATGCGTACGTATGACTTACCGTCACCCTAAACGGTGAATTTCATTTCTTGTATCCAAATGTTATGGTATATTATAAATAAATATAGACTGGATATATGTTATATATATGATATCTACATCATGAATATCATTCTGTATATAACGTACTTTTTACCACATAGGGAATTTGTAATTATAACAAGTTCATTTTTGACTTAAGTTGCGAACATCGACAAAATGTATGATATGAACTCAAATAATTAAATAATTTTTAGAGAAAGTTAATAAGTGATATAAAAGGAATAATAAACTTGATAATGGTTTTCAACCAAGTATAAATTAACTTAATTTTATTATTCATAAAGAACATGTAATATACAAGACAAGTCGGACCCAAGGTAAGGGACTTCGTCTCAATCTCTTTTCATTGAGGCATGTTTTGATAATATACACCTCCTTATTTTACACGATGTATAATAAAAACCATTGAATTTTTATTTTATTTAAAATGAATCATTTTATATGAATTTTTTTACAAAAATGAAAAATGGAATGTTTTTACCGTATTACGGCGACAATGACTTTTCTACTGCTATAACTGTTATTTGATATTTGGGTTCTTCTTTAAGCATTAATTTTTTTAGAAGGAAAAAGAAACCCCTTATTCACTTTTTGGGTATTTTGGTAGTGAAAATGGTTTTTAAAGTTTATTTACTATTTCAATATCTTGAAATTATTTCTTATGATTGAAAATGAAATTTTATGATTGAAATGATGATATTTTCAATCTTTTATGTGTGATTATTTTATAATGTACTTGGACATTTGGTAGGTGGTTATGAGATAAACCAAATGATAGGTGGTTCTGTGATAAACTAAGGATAGGTGGTTATGTTATAACCTCAAATTCATTGGGTATGGAATTCATCCATATGACTATTCCATTTGGTGATATGTGTGGAAGTTGACCATATGGTTATTCCATTTATGTATGATTATTTCCCAAGTTTACCTTTTATATGTTATGTGTAATTTATATGGGTTTTATGGAAATATTTTGGTTACAAAAGTGCAAGCAATGAGATTTTATTTATTGAATAGTATTTAATACTTTATAATGGTGAAATTTATTACTTATGATAAAGTATTCATGGTTTACATGTTGTTTTAAAAAACTAACATTTTTTACTTCTTTGTATATCCCTTACTGATCTTTTTCTACTCATCACATGTTTTAAAATATTTTTCATAGGATTTAAAGGTGAATAGAGTTGAGGATGAGATCAAGGAAAAGTTGTGATGTTTATTCATGAAACAAATCCATGTTCTTTTTTAAATATTTTTGTTTTATGGGTGAAAATCGATAGTGAGTAGAAGTGTCTACTTTGTAATAATAAACCTGTTTTGTATAATTAATGGGCTGATTTTCTAAATCTCTAACCCCAAAAATATCCTTAATTTTAATTATTAACTTAATTAAAGATTATGTAATGTTTAGGTCTTGGGCCTTACAGTTGGTATCATAGGTTGGTTTATATAACTTTAGAGGTTTGGGTGTTATTTAAGTATAAGTGACATAACTATAATGGTTATAATATTAGAAAGAGTCATTGTTATTTTAGATAAATTGAATGAGTTTAAGATAACATGAATAAGTATATATTAGTATTTACCCTCCTCATAAGATATTATATGATGATTTTACTGATATAGTAACACTAACCTTTTTGGTTTTAGTAAATGTATGGATCTAGAAGGAACCAAAGTAATAATGGATGTGAAGAAAACTATGATGGATTTATGAATAAGAAACCTAATGAAATAGGAGCTATAATGAGAACTCTTGTGGTTATTCTCAACCAACTATCTAGAGTCATGATTAACCACCTGAACCATGGTTATTTTTATAAGGCATCATATATGCGAGAAATAAATCCCTACGGAAGTTCAAGTAATAATCCTAAAGGTAAGTATATTATAAAACCTATGTGTCAAAGATGTGGAAAGAAAC
Source organism: Viscum album (assembly GCA_963277665.1). Lineage (NCBI taxonomy): Eukaryota > Viridiplantae > Streptophyta > Magnoliopsida > Santalales > Viscaceae > Viscum > Viscum album. The sequence continues at coordinate 1,589,196,600 of OY728143.1, read as the reverse complement.
ACCTAGGAAAATTCTTCAAAGGGATGGGAAGATTCTATAGATGTGGTAATGAAGGTCATAAAGCAATAACCTGCCATGGAAAAATGAAGCATCCAGTTGACTTCAGGAAAGGGAAATAAGTTATTCTTGAGGGATCAATTGAATGTTTTAAATGTGGTGTGCATGGTCATTATACAAATAGATATCCTACAAATAAGTTTCAAGAATTGGATCAGCAGGACCATAAAAATATATGTTTACCAATACCTAATTCCATTCCAATTGAGGATGAGTAGACTAAAAATGACCAATGAAAGGTATGGATTATTTCTTAGATGATGTTTTGACATTATTTAATCTTAGGATATGATTCATGATTTTGTTTGTAGGAAATAAGTATTATGGAATAATTTGGAAAATAATGGTTATTGAATCATGAATAACATTGAATGAGTAAGAAGTCTACATATAAGGGATTTAAGAGTTATATTATATTTTAGGATGATGAAATAATTAGAAGTATTAAGGATATTTTGATGATTGGATTAATTTGGAAGACATTTTCTAGTATTTGTAACCCTAAAGTTTGATATGTGAAAATGTTATTCAAGAAAGAAGTAACTTTTCTTATGTGGACATAATGGATAACCTTTTGGGTTCATATGATCTTTTGTTTTTTGAGTTGATAAATGGTTATTACATTTTGGCATGAAAAATGAAATGTATTAGATAAAATTTGAGGATAAAATAGGTTATGGTTATTTTTGAGGAAATTATCTTATTTTTGAGAATGTTATAAGAATGATATGGTTTTAGAAAAAGGAAAACCCACAGGATGGGTGACAACCTGTCATGTCCGGAAAGGCCATGAGAATCAAACCCACAACCAAAGTGCGATAAGGGCCCATCACCTACCACTAGCCTATGTGAAGTCCCTGATTATTATGACTTATTAATTTAGTTAAATGATTTTATTGATCAAGAATAAGTTTATTTGGGATATTATGTTTTATCAAATGAATATACTTAGTATAGGAAAATGATTTGGTGATTAAGTGATAAAGGTTATTTTGGATGACGTTTGGTCTTTTAGAAAAACTATATACCTAAGGAAAATAGAATACTTTGGGATTTCAGTTGAGGAGTAATGGTGGAATTTTATTTTGAAAGAATATATGTTTTTATTGTAAACATTTAGAAATTTGGGTTATTTATGAAAATGATTAACTTATCATAGAGAATATGTGATTAGGATAATTAATTTTAAGTCTGTTACTTTAAGAGTAGTTGATGTGATTTGGAGATAAATGTTAAGATTTATTGTGGAAGACTATGTCATAAAATCATTATGAATTTTGGGTTTCTAACTTAGTTTGGATTATTTTTAGGAATTTTAAGGAAAACTTTTTATTGAATGGTCTTTATTGAACTTTGGGTATTGTTTGTTTAATTTTGGAGATTAAGAGTAGTACTTCTTTCTATAAGGGATTATCCTTTTTGGGGATCATCTGATCTTTTACTAACCATTTTTATTTTGGTTAATGTATAAAGACAAGGGAAATATATTGTTAATATTTTTTGGATAATGTGATTCTCTGGAAGTTTATTCTATCCCTTCAGGTATGACGAAGTCATTTTGAGTACTCATTGTTTGGAGAAAAGAGAAGTTTTTGGTAGAAATTTATTAAAGGATGAAAATAAAATTGAAAAGTATGTATATTTCCTTATTTTATTTTTCTAAGTAGTAAAATAATTCCTAAAATTGATGAAAAGGAACTTAAAAGAAAAAAAATTATCCATTTAATTTTCCTACTGTGGAATCAAAGTCCATTTAACCTATCATAAGTTTATGGTTTTCTGGGAGTTAACTTTCTCCTGATCATGTTTTCTATCACTCACCACCAGAAATTTATTATTATTTTATCTTCAATATCCATGTTTTCATGGAATCATAGTATGTTTTATCTCGGGTGACACTTATACTTCTCTTTATTTCTTTTAAAGTGATATTTTTATTGACTCTTTTTTCTGATGTGGGAGTTTCAATGAAGTTTCTGAGACCAATTTTAAAATTATGAGGACACAATTTATAAAAGGGGGGAAAGATGTAATGATCCATATATTTATAAAATAATACTTTTTTATTTCGATTATAATATATTAATTTTAAGTTAAAGGGGATTCTTTTTCTGATAGCGTACTCGACACGCAATAATGAGTTTCTCTGAAATCTTACATTGCACACAATAATGAGTTATAATGAAAAATAATACAATAATTTTAGTATTATTTTAAATAGTAGTTAAAGAATAGTTGTTGGAATGGTGGGAATGAATAATATCAATTGAATTTTTAAATATGGTTTACACATGTTTAAATAATTATTCATTGATTACCAAATTTATTAGAAATGGAAATAAAAACCAATTAAATATAATGGATGTGTTTCTATGAAAACCCATTTAAAAGTGAATAATATTGTTTTCATATCACTCTTTATAGATTTTTATTTAATGAAAAATATATGATATATATTCAATTTAATTTTTTAAATTCATCTTATATGTTTTCTAGATATGATATAATAATAAATTAATTTTTATTTCGGATAAAAGAAGTATTTTTCTAAAAATATAGTTTTACCACCTTTTAATGGAGAACCATTTTTAAATCCAGTTTTTGACACCTTTATATGTTTTATTTGAAAAAATAAACATTTTCTTATAAGTGGAACACAAAAATTTACTTTGGATGAAATTTTAGTATTTTTCTGTTAAAGTTCATTTTTAATGAATAGTGAAAAATATTGTACGTTAATTCAAAACTGCCTTTTAATATAATTTATTTATATAGTTATATGGTACTTTTAATTAGTTTTAAAGTTTAATTTTATTATATTATTATAATTTAATCCAAATTTTTTCATTTGAAGTAATTTCACTTTAAAATTGGACATAAATTCATATCAATCTTTTGGTAATTTTTACTTCTTAAAAACATGTTTTTTGGTTTTGGCAACGAAAATTAATTTTAAATTAATTTCTGAAAATTCTGTGTTTTGAATTTTGAAAAATGGATTCCATATTTGGAATCAGAAGGTCCAAATTTTTTATATAGGTACATTTTATTTTTAGACATTATGTATAGTAACTTCAGTAAATATATTTTTTACCATGGTTAAAGGGTAAATCTGGTAAATAAGGAAAAAAATAATATTAAAATAATATTAAATTACCCTAACATGTGTCCTACTTCTATTGGACGATACATATCCGATAATGGGAATCCTTGGGTCTATTTGGGGATCCCATGGAGCCAATTGGAAGTGAAAATGACATTTTATAAAAATTAATTTAAAGTAAAGAAAAATATAACCTAAACATGTTTCTTTTAGAATTTTTTTATATGGGGTTATATAAGTAATAGTTTTGACTATAAATATTAATTATAAAGATAAAAATATTTCCTACATCATGGTATTTTATTTATAATTTTTAAATACTAAATAAATAAATTTATTTATGACACAGTGGTGATTTAGTGATTACCTTATTAATGAATGATTTAAATAAATGAGATTATAAATATTAAAATAAATTTATTTTGAAAATTTTTATATAATAAAATAATTTTATGGATGATTTTTTCTTATTATATTTTAATTAATGAAGTTTTTTTGAAAGAATCAAGTTATGAAGTTTTTAAAAATTCATGATATGAATAGTATAAAATTGACATAAATGAGTTTTTAAATCAATTAATATTTTATTAAATGATATAATTGTCATTAAAATATAATATTCAGCCAAATGACATATAGGATGTTAAAATTTTCATTAATGATCCATTTTGGGTCGCTTGGAATTTTATAGTAACTATAGTAACCCTATATTATGAAAATACAAGAAGACATAATAAGTGTTAATTTATTTAACTAAGGGTTAAAGCTAAAAGATAAGGTTAATTTTATGACCTAAACTTGTATAAAAACTATTATATGAAAGGATTTATACCCATCCTCATATTATCTTTAAAATTTATCACTTTTTTTATTAGAATTCAAAAATTGATTAATAATAAAATAATACTTTCAAACATTCCTAAAGTGCCCCTCCACCCTCTTATAAAAGGGCATCACATCTAACCCTTAATCAAACCTATCAAGCCAACTTGGCTCATCCAAACTCTGACCTAATAGGATTCCAACATACCCCTATTCCATCTATAATCCTTACATTAGGCCGAAGGAAATTAATGAAAGCCTTTTGGTTCAAACCGAAGTGAGTAACCCGATTTAAAGGCAATGTCTTCTCTCAAGTTATTTTATTTTATTTTCTTTCTCCACTACCTATTGTATTTTTATTATTTTATTACATAAAAGAACTAGTATAATAATTATACTAGGATTTTTTGATGAGTGGTATTTAAACTAAACTGACACACACCTCCATCTAATTGGTATAGAACATACTGTTTCTATGGACGACGAACTACTGCCTCACAAAACAATGATTTTTCAATCTTATCCTACCACCTATCATCGTGGACATTATGATAGAAATATTATTATATATGACATATATTATATTTATTTTATCTATATGATTATTTAATTCTCATTTAGAATATAACTTTATGATTTTCATGTTGTATATATACAATAATTTCATTTGAGGAAGTGCAAACTACCACCCCTTCAAAGTGATATGACTCGTTCATGCTATACCTAGAGCATATAAAGGATGGAATTAATGAAATTATATAACATATATAACATATATATTATACTGGAATTATAATATACCTATGTATCATTTATTTTTCATTCCATTAAATATGAAAAAGAAATGAAAGTAGCGTTCATGCGTACGTACGACTTACTATCTCCATAAACGGTGCATTTCATTTATTATATCCAAATGTTATAGAATATTATAAATACATATATAATGGATATATGTGATATATATGATATATAAATCACAAATATCATTCTGGATATAACATACTTTTGACCACATGGACTATTAGTAATTATAAAAAGTTCATTTTTGACTCAGGTTTTGAACATCGACAAAATGTCTGATATGAACTAAAATAATTAAATAATTGTTATAGAAAAGTAATGATTGATATAAAAGGAATAATAAACTTGATAATGGTTTTTAATCAACTAGAAATTAGCTTAATTTTATTATTCAGTAATAAGAAGGAACATACGAGACAAGTCGGACCCAAGGTAAGGGACTTCGTCTCAATGTCCTTTCATTGAGGCATGTTTTGATAATATACACCTACTTATTTTACACGGTGGATAATAAACCCTTTTTGACTTTGAATTTTATTCAAAATGAATCTTTTTATACAAATTGTATTACTAAATGAAAAAAGGAACGTTTTTAACATTTTGCAGTGACAATGAATTTTCTGCCCCCGTAACCGTTACCTGATATTTGGATTCTTCTGTAAGACTGAATGTTTTTAAAAGGAAAAAGAAACCCCTTATTCCCTTTTTGGGTATTTTGGTATTGAAAATGGGTTTGAAATTGGATTTAATATTTCTATATCTTGAAATTATTTCTTGTTATGGCAAATGGAATATTATGATTGAAATGTAGATATTTTCAATATTTTATGTGGGAGGATTATGTAATGTTACTTAGACATTTGAAAGGTGGTTACATGATAAACAAAATGAAGGTGGTTTTGTGATAAACCAAGGATGGGTGGTTACATTATAACCTCCAATACATTGGTTATAGATTTCTGATATATGTCTATTCCATTTAGTGATATTTGTGGAAGTCAATCATATGGTTATTCCATTTAAGTATGATTATGTACCAACTTTACCTTTTATATGTTATGTGTGATTTCTATTAGTTTTATGGTAATATTTTGGTTAAAAAAGGTTAAGAATTGATATTTTATTCTGTATAGAGTATTTAATACTTCATAAAGGTGAAAAGTATTACTTATGATAATATATTCATGGTTTACATATTGTTTTGAAAAACTAACAGTTTTCCGTCTCTGTGTATACCTTACTGATATTTTTATGCTCATCCTAAGTTTTGAAATGTTTTTCACTAGATTTAAAGGTGAATATAGTCAAGGATGGGATCAAGGAAAAGTTATGATGTTTAATCATGAAATGAAACAATGTTCTTTTTTAAAAGTTTTTGTTTTATGAGTGAAAATGGATAGTGAGTAGGAGTGTCTACTTTGTAATAATAAATTTGTTATGTATAAGTTATGGCCTGATTCTCTAAATCTATAAACATGAAAATATCATCAATGTGAATTATTAACTTAATTCATGATTATTTAATGTTTAAGGATAGGGACTTACAATTCATTTATATCCATGTGCTTAAAACATTATAATATTCTCCTCATTCAGTGTGAAACACTTACTTTAGAATACTCAAGTATTTCAGCATGATCTTCTTTCCATACAACATTTCATAAAAAGTATTGTATTTATTAGGACATAGTGATGTCCAATTATAGATATACACCACTGTTAATACCTCTTCCTTATAATATTAATCTAGTATGGATTTTTCAATGAGCATAGTTTGAGATATGTTACTAATGATATGATTTATTATTTCATCATATCCATTTTTTTGAAAATTTATCACTATTAAAGATTTATTTTTAATCCCTTAATCCTCCATATAATTCCCCACTTGGGTATTTGTGAATTTCAAACCATTTTTAGTGTGAATCTTTTGAATTTTCACCCAAATCATCCTTTTTATCTTTTCATCAGCATCGAGTGAGGTACTTTTGCACTTCCGTATTATAGGCAATCACCATCAACCATGCCATCCTACTAAAATAATCAACAAAAAAATAGAATATCCTTTTCCATGTGATTATTTAGGTGTAATTGGACCACAAAAATCAACATGAATATAGTCTAAAATGCTTGATGATTTTACTTTCATCAACTTATAATTTTTCTTAATTGTTTACAATTTTTTAAAGCGTAAAATGCATGTGTGTTTTCACATGTGATATTGGGAAAGTCAAGTGATCCTTATTCTTGACTAGGTTATCAATATATGTTTTTCTTAAGTTATAAAGTCTCTTGTGATATAGTTTTTCCTTCTATTTAGAAAAAATTCAACAATTTTATTCACCAAGAAAATATAGATTACCTTTGGTTCATTGTCCTTAATGGAAAATAGATACATCATTTTCTTTATTAGTGCACCCCTTCCTTCCAAATTTCACAACATGTACAGAGTCACACAATTTTCTCAAAATTAATATAATTGGGGTAAGTATTTCTAAAAAGATTATATTTATATTAAAGATATATTTTAAATAAATATTTTCTTTCTTAGATGAAATGAGTTTTAATCCTTATCCTTTTCCAAAATAAACCTCTCTACCTTTTCATATTTGATTTCATTAATAAGAATCTCATTTCCAATCTGGTGTGAGGTGAATCCACTATCCATAACCCACAAACCAGGACTATCTGTTTCTATCAAAGAAACTTCAATAACATTTTCTTTCTTATTACATTTATTCTTCTTCAATAACCATTGAGGAACTTCTTTGGAATATTGATACTCCTATGACTATTTTGGTTTAAAAATTTTCCTTCTATCTTGAAAAACTAAAAATATATTTTTAGTTTTCAATGTATTAGATGAGGTTCTCAGCTGCTGATTTTCTACTTTTCATGTCTCACGAGTCACTTCACATTATACCCACTATGAACAATAGGACATCTTGTGTCCATATTATTCACAAAAAAACCCATTAGAATTATTTGAATATGATTGATTTTTTTTTCTATTTTTGGTGTTGTTTCTCTTTAAAAAATATTTATAAAATACCAAATTTCCACAATAATGGAAGTTAATTTTTGGTGTTATTTTCCCTTTTTCACCTCTTAACAAGTAGGATTTTGTGCTTCTTACAAATTAACTTTCCTTTAGGGATTTGACACATGTGGCCTGACATGAAGTGATACTGTCTTATCTATATGATCGTTATCCATAATACATTTCCCTTTTTTTTAATGTGACTAATATTTAGAATGAGAATATTCTCTTTAGTGGTTATGACTAGGACTTCTTTAGTGATAACTGAGATTATTTTCTTTGAGAAACTACATACCATGTTGATTGTAAGGAATATTTCATGTTACTCACACTTCCAACCCCAAAATGATGACCTATTATTCATGTTATTTAGTCTTATTGACCTTTTCTTTCACTATATTAGTCAAGACATCAATGAATAATTTCTATTCTCCCACTTTGGTCTTGATATCCACTTATTTTCCAAAGTTTCCAAAAATCCCTGATTTCAATTATTAAATATCTAATTTCAATTATGAATTTTCTTCCTTCTATTGTCACATATACAATTGTGATTCATGAATGATTACATTTTACTTTTGGTTTTATCCTTCCATTTTTCAATTTCTTTATGGGATACCTCAATATTAACAGGTAGATCATCTATTTCTAAAAGATCACTATATTCATCATCACTATCGTTAATTTATAGTATGTCAATAAAAACCTCCAATGAATCTTTACCATGTTCTTACAATCGATAACTTATTCAACTTCAGAATCATCCAAATTTCCATCTTCATAAGATAAAATATTTTCTTCTTTAATAATTTTCACTATGGTTCTCTCTTACTTTGATCACATATTCACAAATTTCTCATTGTCATTATATTATTTTTTTAAAACACATAGAAAAAAGATAACCTGCCTTGCCACATCGAAAATGAGAAAGTGGAAGATTGACTTTGAATTTTCTTTTTCCCCTCTTAAGGTTAGAGGAAAGAAAATACAACACACCATCAACTTCATTATCATCTAGATATTATTTAATATAAGAATTCTCCATTTCCTTGAATGCAACTTCTTGTGAGTTCTCATGTACTTTGGACTTGTTGTCATCATTTCGCATTTCATTTGCAAAAAATGTTTTATAAAGGATGTATAATGATACATACTTCAAATGATTATATTTTATAACATATTACTTGGAATTAAACCATGGGAAAAGTATCCTTAAGATTAATTTCAAAATCATGGTATCATAAGTATTTTCTTTAAGACCTCACATGTCTTCAACAAGATCATTCAAATGATCAAAAAAATGCATCAATGTTTTTATTCAGACTAATCCTTAGGACTTTATATTTATTCCATATCACTTGAATTTTTTCATCTTGAACTTTAGAATCACCTATATAAATATTCAAGATATTTCCCACACTAAATGATAGGTTTTTCATGACATTTCTTGGTGTATATAAGGATTTACAGTGCTCTTATTAATGCATTTATAACCTTTTCACTACTACAAATACGACTTTTATCAGCGCTAAAAATGGCCTTTATCAGCGCTAGAAAAAGTTCTGATAAAGCCAGAGAAGATAAGGGGGGTACCCTTTATCAGCGCTCCGAAAAGTGCTGATAAGGACCCCTTTTATCAGCGCTAAAAAAAAGTGATGATAAAAGGGGTCTTTTATCAGCGCTAAAACAAAGCGCTGATAAAAGGGTCCTTTATCAGCACTTTGTTTTAGCGCTGATAAAATACCACTATATTAGCGCTTCCTTTATCAACGCTTTCGTTTTAGCGCTGATAAAAGGTAAAAAAAATGAAAAAAATTAAAAAAAATTTAAAAAATCCAAAAAAATTTAAAAAAATTTGCCAATGGGGGGGGGGATTTTATAGCGCTTGAGCCCCCCCCTTTTATAGCGCTTTTCTGCCCCTGTACAGCACCCCACGCACCCCCTTCACCCTTTAACAGTGCTTGCTCCCATATTCCCCCATGCGCACGCGCCCCTACCTCCACCAGGATTTAAACTTGAGGCCTCCCCCCTGCGCGTCTAAGCCTTTACCACTACTCTATTTTGATTTGTCTTCCAATTCATGATATCTATATATATATATATATTTATATATTTAGTTATGTTTATTCGTATAGTAATATATATTTATATTAATATATATATATATAGAGTTATATTATAATATATATATAGTTATATTAATATATATATATAGTTATATTAATATATATATATAGTTATATTTATTCGTATAGTAATATATATTTATATTAATATATATATAGTTATATTAACATATATATAGTTATATTAACATATATATAGTTATATTAATATATATATAGTTATATTAATATATATATATATTTATATTAATATATATATAGTGATATTAATATATATATTTATAGTGATATTAATATATATAATTATAGTAATACTAATATATATATATGTAGTTATATTAATATATATAGTTATTAGATTAATATATATATATATAGTCAGATTAATATATAGGTATATAAATATTCATATATTTGTATTTTAAATATAATTTATGTTAGTTATTATTTATATAAAGATAATATATTTTATATATAAATATATTTTATTATTTATATTTATATTTAAATTTCTTGGTGTGAATATATAAAAAATATGAATATATTGTTATATAATTGATTATAAATAGCACTACATTATAAAAAATTATGAAATTTCAAAGACATAATATCAATATGAATGTAATACCTTGGAATAAATTCAGACCCCACCAAAAAAATCTAATAATACCCCCTTAAACGAGGCTGAAAATCCACAAAATGTTAAAAAATCGGGGTACCCCGACTAAAAACTCAGTTTTGGAGGTCTTCTGGGCCTCTTTTGTCCTAAAAAATCCTTTGACCGGGCTCCCCTAATCACAGCGACATAGAGCTCGTTGCAGGCTTTGATTTGATATGTGGTAGAGCTCAAACGGACACCCGGATCAAATGTTATAGCCGTTTGAAGTTTGAGTTGCGTTTTCAACACATTTTGGATCTTTTTTTTAATTTTTTTTAATTTTATTAGTCTTCAATTTCTTATTAAATGACTATTACTTTATAATAATTAGAAAATTATTAATTAAAAATATTTTTTTTAATTTTTTAAGAATCCATTTTCACTAAATATCTTATATATTAAGTATATTAAGTGTAAATATACATTTATACTTATCTAAAATATATTTAAAAATTATATATTATATTTATATCAATAAAATATATTAATATATTAATATATTTTTTTAATTTTTTTTGAAGTCAACCCTTTATCAGCGCTTTTAAAAAAAGCACTGATAAAGGCCCCCCTTTATTAGCGCTACTAAACAAGCACTGTTAAAGGGGGTCCCTTTATCCATGCTAAAAAAAGCGCTGATAGAGGGGGGGTGCTGCGAAAAACTGTTTTTGTGGTAGTGTTTCATCCACATCCTGTTCCTTGTGGTATCTTTTTGATAGGGATCCAATTTACATATTCACTGTAATCCCATTAATTCATAAAATGAATATATCCATTCCAAATTATTTAAAGTAATGTTTCATCCCTTTCTTCAATAACTGAAAATTTTTACCTTAAAATATTGTTATGCCTTTATGATTGACCATCGTTACCACTACCATGATTCTGTGAGAGAAAACATTATCCCAAAAACCAACCCTTTGGTACCACTTGTTGCTCCCTTGTCAAGTGATTTTTTTGAGAGGGGGTGGGGGTGGGTTGAATTAGGGTATCATAAATATTAACCCTTGAATAACTTGATCAAAATAAATTTCTCTATATTTGAGGAACAATCCTTTTATCTCTTTAACTTTGTTTTAATAAGTGATGTAATATGTAAATAACAAACAAATAATTTTACTCGGTTTAACCTAATAGGGATAGTCCAAGGAGAACACAATCTATGATTTGTTGATTCACTAAAACACTAGAGTTCACTACATCCATTTACAAAATAGAGTGGTCTTAATAATCCTCTGAACTCATTGTTCAAACAAAATGATAATTCTCACTACCTCTCTAAAAAGGGATGAACTCACTATTCCCTTTGTGACCACTTTGATATTCTTCATGATATTTAGAAAAGAGAAATATAAATTCAATTATGTGTCTCTTCCACATATCCTGATAATATTCTTGTGATACAGTCCTCCCAAAGTTTCCACATTATTCTTTTCTTTCAATCATCAAGTGAATTAGGAATCACCTTTACATTTTTCTCCTTAAAAAACATTCCCTTCTGAGCGACTCTCATATATTTTATTTTAAATAAATGTATTAGGATTGAATATCCTTTTCCTAGGATTATTAAAAAAACATAATTTATGTTGAATATTTTATTAATTATAAATGATAAAATGTTCTCACATTGTGGTAACTATGTTCATTTATGGAATATTTGGGATTAGATCATTCATTTTAAAATTTGATGAAAATTATAGTTTTACCCTTTAAAAATTTACTGTTTTATTTTAAACATAAATAATTTTATTTGAATTAATTTAACTTAATATTTTTTAAATGTTTTCATGAAATAATTTTCTACAACTTTCGTTTAGGACATTGGAGCTAAATCTTACATTTGGTTGGTGAAAATGGGATATTAAGTCAAATTTGGGCTGGACTCACCATATTGGACATGGGTTATATATTTGGGGCATAAATTCTTCATACGTGCTTGGATTAGGCCCAAATTTTGAGGGGATCTCGATAAATATTTTTATCACGAATCAAACTTTTGTAAGGATGATTGATTCATGCGTTTTTTAGTCTAATGAGTGGTGCAAGTTGGCATAAAATATTTAACCGAGACTCCCCATTCCCACTTGAAACCACTTTAAACCTTTCCTCCAGTCCACTTTATCATTTGTAGGGGTTGGTATGTGAATAAGGATATTTAAGGAATAGGAGAATTGGTTTCTTCCAAATTATAGAACCATTATAAGAGGGGTAGATCTTAAAGCAAGGATACCCTTATCGAAACATTCTTCTCTTCTTCATGTTGTAATGTTTTCATTTGTGTAATAAATTTATTTGTTCTTCTTTTATTTCTTCTCTTTTCTTCTGTTTTATTCAATTATATTCTTCTTTAATCATCCTATTTGGGTTGGAATTAGGAGTGAAGACTATATTGGGTTATACCCTTTCATTCCTTTGCTCATGTAAAACGTCTCCACGATGACCACACCACCCATGGAAGAGTAGTTCTCTTAGTGATTGATCTATATTATACCCTATTCATTTAATTATTTTAATTATTGAGCTATTATAATTCACTTAATATGATCCATGAATTGAGTTTTTAAATTATAAGAAACTAATCAAACAATTTAATAATTAACACAAAAACACGTGAGGTCAAGTATTGTGTAAATTGTGAGTGTGCAAACTTAATCGGTAAAACAAAACCACATGAGATAAATTTATAGAGTTCAAATATAATCCCTAAGATCAATTCATCCTCATTTTCTAGAGTGGATATGTGCCTTAATTTACCACTGACCATAAGGTATCCTTAGAACAACAATCAATGTAGGGTGCTGTGATTGCATGTTCTGAAGATAGCCTAGGGTTTAATTCAGTTCATATTTGTGGTAAAGTTAATTCTCACAGGGTTCAGGGGTTAAAAATTAAAAGATCATAATTAAGTGGATATTAATTTAAATTATAATGATTAATAAGTAAATGAATAGGTATATATAGATCAATTATGTCTTTTAAATACTGTTTAAAAAATATCTTCTTGTTGTGTCTTTTAAATTGAACTTCGATTGAAAAATAAAAACAAAAATATTATACAATCTGTTGACCTCACCTATTTTGATAATCCCAATTATGCTTTCACATACTTTGATAATCCCAAATAATGTTTATTTATATATTAATTCTTTAAATCTATGAAATTCTATTATCAATTTGATAATAATATTAAAATAATCTTTGAAATATGTTAATAAACGTTTATCTATGTTTATATGAACTTTGAAATAATTCTAACTCAATCAACATATGTGTTGCATAGAACAGATAAGTGTTAAGTCCACTGGTATGCACATAGCTACTAATACAGACAAACAAAGACCTACTAGTAATTATTCTACTGATAGAAAAAGGTTATCGATAGACAGAATAGACAGAGTCATTGAAATAGAACAGAGCTACCGGTATGTATAAGTCCACCGGTAATCACGTCACTGATAGATCAAGTCTTCCGATAGAATAAGAGCTACCGATAGAAGCAGAGCTACCGATAGTACACAATCACTGGTACAGAACGGAGCTACCTATACTGGTACAAACGAGCTATCAGTATGCACAAGCTGTTGATACAAAGTCCACTGATGTGCACTTTAGCACTGGAACAAAATAGAGCTACCGATATGCACGAGCTACCGATACAAATGAGATACCAATACAGACGAGCTACTAATATAGACGAGCTACCGATAGACCAAAGCTACCGATAGAAGGAGTCACTGGTACATAGAGCTACTGATACATAGAGTAATAGCTACCGATACCAGGAGCTACCGGTACAAAGAGAAAGAGATACCGATAGGAGGTCACCACTATACAATGTCCACCGTTACAATTCTACCGACAGAGAGCTACAAATGAAAGACAACCAGTCACTGCTACTTAAAACTCTATACTCTCAATATTATTTATTTATTAATCAATGATCATATTTGATGATTTTAATGAAATTAATGTTATTTAATGATAGTTGTTGGCATTTTAGGGAACCGTACCTCATACCTGTAAAAAGGTAATCATTCCCATTTCCAAATCTGAAAGCTATAAAAGGAAGAACAAAGACCGGGCAAAAAACATAAGAAGATGCGTGAAGGCTACATCCATACTGGAAGAACACTAGACAATCACGAAGCCATTCATACAAGAAAATAACACAAGCTTAACTTTAGCCAAGGAGTGAAGAACTACAACGAGCTACTCATACACTCAAGCTAATCAAGATGAACCTAAAAACCAAGGAAGCAAACGACACTCTGTTTTCTAGACAGAAACCAGAGAAGACTCAGAAGCATTTCTTATTAATGAAAAGGAGTCCATATCTGCACTTAAAATCACTAGAGCATTCTAAACTCATATCTACTATCTTAGTGATTCTTTTATTTACATTTTGAGCAGTGCGCATACTCTGTATATTTTATACACACACAGTATCCTATGCTAAACTGGAGGATTTCTAAATCCCCACACAATCCTTCCATAACTCTCTCTTGTATCCCATTGTGAATAGTGGTGGAGGTCAAGTATGACCTGGACAACTAGTGTGTTGTTGTTTTGTTTTCCCATAAAGAACTGTGGTAGAGGTATTAGTACCTGGACAGTCTTTGCACTGTTGTTTTCCCCGATCCAGGGTGTGGATCAAATTTATATAAATTATTCGAGAGGACTAAGTCTTGGCTTGAGACTGAACCTCTCGGTTATATCTGCTGTGCATCTTTGATTATGTCTAAAGTATATTACATATTTTATTTTACATTTCTAATTACTTTGAAATTCAATTTTTTTTAAAGTTAGTTTGATAGTTAATCTAGAAAGGGTTTGTAACTATTATAAATCAGTAGGTTAGTTTCAAAAGCTAATTCAATCTTCTGATTAAATTAACTAAGACCTATTCAATATTTTGAGAACCTAATCGAACCCTTACAATTTTACAAATTCACTACAGTTTAACTTAGTTTTTAATTGGGGGATTTTTATAGAAATATTTTTAATAGAAATTTTATTTGGAACTCAATTCACCCCCCTCTTGAGTATCCTCTCCAACCAATATTTGGTATCAAAGGGAAAAAGTATTTATAAAGGAGTTTCAAATACGTTGTTTTTAAACTGTGAGTTTAGTTGAATATTAAGGATCATAAATTTATGTTAGTTCTAAATTTTATCTCTTTAAATATATTTTCTAAAATCTAGTTATGGATAATAGATTGGATGGTGCTGCTACCAACATGCCACCTTTCTTCAATGGTGCTAATTATGCTAAGCGGAAGCTTAAAATGAAAATTCATTTAGAGAGTATGAGATTTGATATCTAGACTGCTATAGAGAATCAATATAAGATTCTAGAATTTGAAAGAACTAATTGGGATAAACCTACTAAAACTGCTTATAATAATAACTGTAAAGTAATGAATGCCCTGTACTAAGCTTTAGGAGATGCAGAATTTAATCACATATCTGCTTGAAAAACTGCTTATGAAATTTGGGATACCTTGGGTGTTTCTCATGAGGGAAAAACCAATGATAATAAAATGAGATTGAATACCTACACTATTAAGTATGATAATTTTAAAATGAAGCCTAATAAAACTAATTATGATATGTATCTCAAGTTTAATGATATTTTCAACACTATGAGCTCACTTAGAAAAGCTGTTCCTACAAAAGAACTGATCATGAGAATATTAAGATGTCTACTTGACAGATGGAGAGGCACATCAGTTTCAATTAGAGAATCCTCTGATATTGGTGCTTTACCTATTAAGGAATTAATTGGTAAGCTTATGATGTATGAAGAAGAACTTAAAGTGAATAAGGAAGAAGATGATGAACCAAAAAGGAAGTCAGTGGAATTTAAGTCTACTGCCTCAAAGAGCAAGGACAAGGAGAAGGTTCACATACCAACTAAAATCTCAACAAGTGAAAGTTCAGATTCTGACAGTGATGTAGAGATGGATCAAATAGCCAGGATATTTAAGAAGTTCTATAAGAAGAAGAAATTATTCAATAAATAAAATTATAAAGGAAAGTATGAAAATAACGGTCATTGGAAGAAGGACTAGAAAAAGCCAGATAAAAGTGATGACATTGTCTGCTATAAGTGAAAAAGGAAAGGACATGTGAAATCAGACTGTCCAAAATTAAAGTTCAAGAAGACACATGACTACAAGGAAAATAAGTATTAGAAATCTATGAAAGAAACTTGGAGCACTTCAGAAGTTAGTTCAAGTGATTCTAATTCTACTCAGGATAGAAAATCTCAAAAATCTAACATGTGTTTTATGGAAAACACATTAGATGTAACACTTGACACTCCTGCTTTAAATTCATATTATTCTGGAGTTGATTCTGATTCTGAATCTGAAAATATGTCTAGTGAAGAGTTATTTTAATACTGTAATATGCTAGAAGAGACATGTAATGAATTGAAGGACAAGTATAAAACTTTAAAGAAATAACATGCTTTAACTAGTTCTGTTAAATCAGCTCTTGATATAGAAAAGAAAAATAATGTTCAATTAATAAAGGAAAATACTGAACTAAAATTGTCTAATGAGAAATTAAGGAAGGAATTAGAGAAATTTACAAATGGAAAAGATACACTTACACAAATGTTAGGAAAACAAGTGGCACCAAAATATACCACTGGAATTGGCTATCATCCTGGAAAGAGACAGATTGATAAAACTAGATTTATTCCTAAATCGGGACACAATGATGATAGTTCTAGTTCTAGAAATTCTTATGCTTCAAATAGTTATTCATATGGTTATAGATCAAATAATGTTTATCTTTCAAAATCTATCGATTATTGTAAATTATTTGTGACCCATAAGACAAATCTGGGTACCTAAATCTTTTATTGCTAACCTGTCTAGACCCATGAAAATATGGGTACCAAAATCATTTTCTGTTTAAAACATTTTTGTAGGAGACTTGCTTGAAGAGTTATCATAAGAAGGTATGGTACTTAGACAGTGGATGTTCAAGGCATATGTCTGGAGATTAATCATGCTTCAAAAGTTTAATCATAGTTGATGGAGGCTATGTCACCTTTGGTGATAACTCTAAAGGAAAGATCATCGGCCAAGGCTAGATTGGTAACATTGATTCAGTTTTAATTTCAAAAGTTTTATTTGTTGATGGACTTAAGTATAACTTGTTAAGTATTTCTCAGTTTTGTGATGATGGTTTCAATGTTAAATCTGAAAATGATTCTTGTAATTTTTTTAATTCCAAAAATGTTTTAGTATTTTCTACTTTGAGAAATGAAAATGTTTATGTTGTTGATTTGAATTCTTTAGCTAAACAAAACATTACTTGCTTAAATTATTTACATAAAGAGTCTTGGCTATGGAACATAAGATTAGGACAATGCAATATTCATTCACTTAGAAAATTGACTAGAAAAAACTTTGTTAAAGACCTACCCAAACTTAAATTCCCAACAGACAAAGTTTGTAATCCCTATCAAAAGGTAAAGCAACATAAAGTTTCTTTTAAATCAAAGAAAGAAGTTTCAACTTCTCAACCTCTCGAGTTAGTTCACATGGATTTGTTTGGACCTTCTAGAGTTTATAGTTTAAATGGGAATCAATATGTCTATGTCTTAGTAGATGACTTTTCTAGATATACATGGGTATACTTCTTAGCTCACAAAATTGAAGCTTGTTCTGACTTTATTCAATACTCCAAGTCTATAGAGAACCTCAGTAGACTTAAGATTAAGACCTTGAGAAGTGATCATGGTAGTGAGTTTGAAAATCATGAGTTTGAATCTTATTTATAACACAATGGCTATAGTCACAACTTTTCCTCCCCTAGAACACCTCAACATAATGGTGTAGTAGAAAGAAGAAATAGAACCCTTCAAGAAATTGTAAGAACTATGCTTAATGAATATGACCTACCTATTTATTTTTGGTATGAAGCTATAAATAAAGCTTGTTATATTATCAATAGAGTCTTGATTAGACCCGTTCTCAAGATTACCCCTTATGAGTTGTGGAAGAATAGGAAACCTAAGTTTAATTGCTTCAGAGTTTTTGGTTGCAAAGTCTTTATTCTCAATACAAAAGATAATCTTAACAAGTTTGCATCCAAGAGTGATGAAGGTATCTTTTTAGTATATTCAATCTCTAGAAAATCCTATAGAGTTTTCAATAAATGAATAAAAAGTGTGGAAGAATATGTTCATATCATGTTTGATGAAACTGATCTACATGAACCATGTCTTCTCTTGAAAATCTTGACGATGATCTGTCTATTCTGGACATTAATGATAAAATCAGTGAACCTGTTGTAAAGACAACAAGTTCTGGGCATATTCTAGAATCTGGTTCTGTAGAACCCTAACTTAGATAAGAGCCTAAAATTTATAGTCCCACCTTTACTAGATCAACTAGGATTCCAAAGAACCATCCTTTGGATGCTGTTGTTGGTAATCTTGATAGAGGGACATAGACTAAAGATTCTCTAAGAAACTAGGTGGAACATCAAGCCTTTCTTTTATAGTTATAACCTAAAAATGTCAATGATGCCATCAATAATGAATTTTGGGTAATGTCTATGCAAGAAGAATTAAATCAATTTGAAAAAAAAGTCTGGGAATTAGTTAACAGACCTAAAGACACTTTGACCATAGGCACTAAATGGGTTTTTAGAAATAAAGTTAATGAATCGGGAAATATAGTTAGAAACAAAGTAAGTTTAGTTGCACAAGGATATAATCAAGAGGAAGGAATAGACTATGAAGAAACCTTTTCCCCTATAGCTAGATTAGAAGCTATTAGGATCCTATTTGCCTATGCTGCTCATCTGAATTTCATGTTATACCGAATAGATTTTAAAAGTGCTTTTCTAAATGGTTTTATAATTGAAGATGTTTTTGTTGAACGACCACATGGATTTACTAATCCTCATTTTCCAAATCGAGTTTTTAAGCTATCTATAGCTTTATATGGTTTGAAACAGGCTCCAAGAGCTTGGTATGATAGACTTAGTAATTTTCTTATTTCAAAAGGTTTTACTAAAGGGATTTCTGATCCAACTCTTTTTATTAAAATAATTTCTAAAGATGTATTTATAGTACAAATCTATTTTGATGATAGTATTTTTGGATCTTTTAAACATTCTTTATGTACTGATTTTTCAAAGAATATGCAAAATGAATTTGAAATGAGTTTAATGGGAGAACTCAAATATTTTCTTGGATTTCAAGTTTTTCAAAATGAAAATGGTATTATTTTGAATCAAATAAAATATACAAAGGATATTTTAAAACATTTTGGTTTGGATAGTATTATGAAAATTGATACACCTATGAGTAGTGTTTGTAAGTTGGATGCTGATGAAACTTGAAAACCAGTGGATCAAACCAACTACAGAGGTATGATTGGAAGTTTACTTTACCTTACTGCTAGTCGACCAGATATTTTGTTTAGTGTGTGTATGTGTGCAATATTTCAAGCTAATACTAAAGAATCACATTTTCTTACTGTTAAAAGAAATTTTAAATATCTTAAATATACTACAAATTTGGGTTTGTTTTATCCAAAAGGACAATCTTTTGACTTAATGAGTTGTTCAGATGCTGGCTTTGCTGGTTGCAAGTTGGATAGAAAAATCACATATGGAACATTTCATTTATTGGGAAAATACCTAGTATCTTGGTGTAGTAAGAAACAGAATTCTGTAGCTTTGTCTACTGCTGAAGTAGAGTATATAGCTGCTGGTAGTTACTGTGCACAAATTCCATGGATGAAACACACTCTTTTGGACTATGGATATCAGTTTAGACATGTATCTATTAACTGTGATAACACGATTGTAATTAATATTTCAAAGAACCCTGTGTCTCACTCTAGGACCAAACATATTGATGTAAGGTACCACTTTTTAAGAGATCATTACCAAAAGGTGATATTTCTCTTGAATTTATAGGTATTGAACATCAATTAGCTGATATTTTCATAAAGCCTTTAAGTTAGGATAGGTTAAGTTACATTATACATGAGTTTGGAATGATAGATTACCATTAGAAACCTCACTATTATACCTCACTAGTATTAAACCTCACTGTTATACCTCACCGGTATGAAACCTCACTGTTATACCTCACCGGTATGAAACCTCACCGTTATACCTCACCGGTATGAAACCTCACTGTTATACCTCACTGGTATGAAACCTCACTATTATACCTCAATAGGTATGAAACCTCACCGTTATACCTCAATGGTATAAACCTCACTGTTATACCTCACTGGTATGGACCTCACTGATATACCTCACTGATTAGTGGACCTCACCGTTAGGAATTCTCACCGGTATACCCTATTGTTTAGAATGCACTGTTTTAAACTTCCTTCTAGCTGCCAAAATATGTATCATTTATAATTTACTTATTATATTTTAATTATTTATTTTATGATTCCTAAATGATAAAACAAGTCCTAGTTACTTCTCAATCCACCAAAAATTTCCTTTACCCTCAAGCCTTAGCTCCCGAATCTCTCGAAAACCCTAAGTTCCTCGAACCAGAGATGGAAAAAACCAAACTCCCTACTGTTAGAGATGAAATTGATGAGCTAAATGTGAAGTAGAAGACACAGACAGAATCAAGTAGTAGTGTTAGTAGAACAAGGTCGGGGAGGCGAACAGTGAACCCACGTTTACAAAAATAGAGATATTGTGATCAAAAAAGAGCTATGCGTGGAATGGATGTTGTCTAGTAAATCGTTAGTTCTAGAGGTGTTGGAAGATCAGAAGTGGGTAGAATGATTTTCGAACAACAAATTCCCCTACTATCTGAAGCTGGTAAAATAGTTCTATGAGTTTGTGAGTTTTGAGAAATCCGATGAAGAAAACATAATGGTTTCATGGGTAAATGATAAGGAAATAGCCCTTTCATATGTTGAGTGGGCTGAGTACCTAAGAGTACCACATGAAGGAGATTTTGGATATTCATCGAAGACAGTACCACCTACAAGTGACATATTTGATTATGAGACTGCCTTAGAAGAGCTCACTGGTAGTGGCAAGCAGAGAAAGGTGGTGGCTGCTGAAATGGATGGAGAAAACAGACTGTTTTTCAAATTTGTGCAACATGTGCTATGTCCAAGGAGAGGTGACTTTGAAAATTTGAGATATCAATATATATATCTATTACATCTCTTGAGACATGGTGTAAAGGTGAATCTGTGCAGGTTGCTAATGATTCAAATGGAGGATAGGACCAGACCAAAATCAAAGACCAATGCCTTATTATTTGCCAAGTTGATCTCAGTGATGATTAATGTAAAAGGAGTAGCTGAGTCTTAGGATGAGATATTAGTGGTAAGAAACAACTTTTGTATCATAAGAAAAATATATAAGTACATGAAGATAAACTGGAACCCATGGAGAAGAGAGTGGGTTACTGATGATAAGAAGCTATATGATAAGTTCAATCTTGCGGATCATCCTTCAAGGCCTAAGGATGTGAGGGATCCAGGTCTAGGACCTGATTAAGAAGAGCCATAGTATAGTAATGATTCGAAAGAGGAAGATACCTCTACAGCAAATGGAGGAGATCCTGACTTGCCTCCTAGCCCAACCCTTTAATTTGTACCACAAGAAAAGGAAAGTTCTTATTTGAACCTACCTAGTAAAGAAACTATTTTGGGTGTAAGAAATGAAGAGGCACCTATAGATAAGGAATAACATCAGAGATTAGATTTGGTAGAGGCTTCTTGAGATAATGAAAAAGAAGTTCATGCAAGTGAAGAATCTATTTCTATCATCTTGAGCCTTAGTCCACTGATTGAACATTCTCTAATGCCTGATGAGGAATTTGATGAAGTTGATAGACCTTTACCTATTCTTGATTAACCTCCTGCTGTTGCAGAAATAGAGATGGTTGTGAAAGATTATTATGAGGAATAAAGAGTTGCTGAGGATTCCATTTCTATGCAAGAGAATGCACCAGTTGAGGGAGAGCATCCAACCAGGTTTTGCAGTGTTTCAGTGGCTGTTGAGATTGAAGACTGGGTAGATGACCCAGGGTTTGTAGTTTGTGGATTATATTACCCAGATTCTGATAACGAGACATCCCTTTGGAGACCAAAAATCAACTATGATAATTAGTCTAAGATATTACCTGAAGATGTGGTAAGAATACTTGATCTGGATAAGTTAAAGTATGATATTAAAGCCAGTTTTGTAAAATAAGTAAGAAGAATGGAAGCTTCACTGGTATCATCTATTCAGACTGTTATGGATGAATCTTTGGCTAGTATAGTATCTGAAAGAACACATGTTGTTGTGCCTACTAATATAGTCACCAGGGATGACTTATCATATTTTAAGGCTATGATGAAAGAGTTTTTGAGTGATTCTGTTGCGAGTTAAAGAATATATTTTTTGAAGAGATGAGAAATTTTGAAAAGTCTTTTGAACTCTCACTCGGTTGAAATGTGTCAACCTTTATGGAAGAGATAGTAGATGAAGTCACAGCTTTCCAAAATCAGATGTCTAGCTTGGCAGAGGATGTTGATGTTCTAAAGAAATATGTTGTCTCTATGGAATCCTATATGAGTTCAAAATCTCAAGCAGACAAGGATTTAGCCTATGTTAAGAGTGTAGTGAGCCAGATGGTTTCAGTTTTTTAGGGCTTTAAGAAGTCTATGGAGTATCATATTGGTTCCCAATATTCTATAGTGAAAAATCTTATTGGTGGGATAACTAAGATTTTCAAGGAAACTATAACCTTTTATATTGGTTCTCTTTCTTCAAGACCTTCAATAGATTTGGATCAAATTAGAGCTTTGATAAAGGAGGAGATTGGTTTAGCTCCAACCAGTAGCTCTGTGGACTCATCTTCCATGAACCAAGTGGTGTCTACCACCATAGATATAATGAAGATTGTTCAAGATTATATGAGAGAAGCTTCTACTTCTCAGAAAGAAGTGAAAGACAAGGTAGATTACTATTTCCAAAGGGTTTACACCAAGCATCAACTCAATAATAATTTCAAAATTCTATTATAGAACATGATGTTACCTCTTATCAATCAAGCCTTCAGAGAACAAGTCGAAAATCTCAGAGAGTTGACCCCTGCACTAGAAAAATTCATGGAAAACAAGGATGATTTCATTTCTTATATGGAAAGAGGAGGATGAATTATTATGGATTTAAAAAATCTCTTGTTGCCATTATTGCATGTAGATGCTCAACCAGTGATTATACCTACAGCTTTACCTGCCTCTACCTCTGCTACTTCTCCTTCTTAGATGACTCCAGCCCAAGATATCCAAAACCTTACTCCTATGATCACTCAGAAAGCTACACAGTATAGTCCAGGAATAGTTTTAGTAGCTTAGCCTCCTCTGATCATTTCTGGTGTTCTTAAGCCTCCACCTGCATCCACCACACCTGAATCCTCTTCTAATCCCAAGGGGAAATCTCATTCTGAGGATGTGGATTGAACAGTGGCTAGGATTTTTGATAGGAATCACCTCTATTTATTTTTGTTTTATTTATGTATTTATTTTTATCTATTTCCTCCAAAGAATATATATGATCTTACTTTCTTTTACTCTTTATTACTTCTCTTCTCCAATTTTTCATTTTTGTCCCACTTTTTTCTAATCACAAAGGGGGAGAAATACTATCTATGGGAAACATATTTGGGGGCGAAATAATATCTTTTATGATAAAGGGGGAGAAATTCTATCTTTTATGTGCTTAATTCATTTACCTATGGTACATTTTTTTTATATTTTACCTTTGATATATGTGTTTTATAATATATTGTTTTCTCTGATATAATTGGATTTAATGCAATATCCTCTGATACATTACCAATTATTTTGGAATTATAATATCATAAGTTGTGATTATCAAAAATTGGGAGATTGTTGACCTAACCTATTTTGATAATCCCAATTATGCTTTCATATACTTTGATAATCCCAAATAATGTTTATCTATATTTTAATTATTTCAATATATGAAATTATATTATCAATTTTATATTAATATTAAAGTAATCTTTGAAATATGTTAATCGATGTTTATCTATGTTTATATGAACTTTGAAATAATTCTAACTCAATCGGCATATGTGTTGCATAGAACAGATAAGTGTTAACTCCACTGGTATGCAAATATCTACTGATACAGACAAATAGAGACCTACTGGTACTTAGTCTACCAATAGACAAAGGTTACCGATAGACTGAATAGACAGAGTCACTGAAATAGAATAGAGCTACCGGTATGTATAAGTCCACCGGTAAGCACGTCACAGATAGATCAAGTCTACCGATAGAAGCAGAGCTACCGATAGAAGCAGAGATACCGATAGAAGTAGAGCTACCGATAGTACACAATCACTGGTATGGAATGGAGCTACCAGTAATGGTACAAACAAGCTACTGGTATGCACCAGCTGCTGATACAAAGTCCACTGATATGCACTTTAGCACTGGAATAGAACGGAGCTACCGATATGCATGAGCTACCGATACAAACGAGCTACCGATACATATGAGCTACTGATACAGACGAGCTACCGATAGACCCAAGCTACCGATAAAAGGAGTCACCAGTACATATAGCTACTGATACATGGAGTAACAACTACGGATACAAGGAGCTATCGGTACAAGGACAAAGAGCTACCGATAGGATGTGACTTCTATAAAAAGTGCACCATTACAAGTCTACCAATAGAGAGCTACTGATCAAAGACAACCGGTCACTGATACTTAAAACTATATACTCTCAATATTATTTATTTATTAAGAAACGATCATATTTGATGATTTTAATGAAATTAATGTTATTTAATGATAGTTGTTGGCATGTCAGGGAACCATACCTCGTAACTGTAAAAAGGTAATCATTCCCATTGCCGGAGCTGAAAGCTGTAAAAGGAAGGACAATGACCGGGAAGAAAATACAAGAAGATGCATGAAGGCTATATCCATACTGGAAGAACACTGGACATTCATGAAGCCATCCGTACAAGAAAATTACAAAAGCTGAACTTTATCCAAGGAGTGAAGAACTACAACTAGCTACTCATACACTCAAGCTGATCAAGATGAACCTAAAAACCATAGAAGCCAACGACACTCTGTTTTCCAGAAAAAAACTAGAGAAGACTCAGAAGCATTTATGATTAATCAGAAGGAGTCCAGAGCTGCACTTAGAATCACTAAATCATTCTAAACTCATATCTACTCTCTTAGTGATTCTTTTATTCACATTTTGAGAAGTGTGCATACTCTGTATATTTTATACACACACTGTCTCCTGTTCTAAACTAGAGGATTTCTAAATCCTCACACAAAACTTCCATAACTCTCTCTTGTATCCCACTGTGAATAGTGGTAGAGGTCAAGTAGGACCCGTAAAACCAGTGTGATGTTGTTTTGTTTTTCCACGAAGAACTGTGGTAGAGGTCTTAGTACTTGGATAGTCATTTCACTATTGTTTACCCTTATCCCGGGTGTGGATCAAATTTATATAAATTTTTTGAGAGGACTAAGTCTTGGCTTGAGACTGAACTTCTTGGTTATATATGCTGTGCATCTTATATTAAGTCTAAATTATATTACATATTTTATTTTCCGCTGCTAATTACATTGAAATACAATTTGTTTTAAAGTTACTTTGATAGTTAATCTAGAAATTGTTTGTAACTATTGTAAATCTGTAGGTCAGTTTCAAAAGCTAATTTAATCTTCTGATTAAATTAACTGAGAACTAATCAATCTTTTGAGAACTTAATCAAACCCTTACAGTTTTACAAATTCACTACAGTTTAACTTAGTTTTTAATTAGGGGATTTTTATAGAAATATTTTTAACAGAAATTTTATTTGGAACTCACTTCACCCCCCTCTTGAGTATCCACTTTGACCAACACAATCCTCTTCCAGTAAAATTATTATAATTATATGAATGATAACCCCCCCATATCCTTTAAAGTAGTTTTATTATTCCATTTTATGTTATTTTTAAAATACATTTAATAACTTGTCAAATTTTATTCATCCTTTGAGAGATGACCTTGGTCAGCCACTCGACTACACCTAAGTACCAAAAAAAATTACTAATCATTTGAGGGAACCCATGATAGTTCATTTAAAATTGGTTCCATTTCTAGGGAGGAAATAAATTATTTCAACCATTTAGAGGTATTAATTTTATTTTACATTTTATTCTATTCTTCACTTCTTTCTTCCTTCTTTACACAATCTGAATTTTTCTTCTTCTTTTGTTTTCTTCTTCATATTATTTTTGGACCATAAAATAAAACTTCTCATATTTTATTTTATTATGGTCCACTTTTCTTATTTTAATTTTTATTTGATTTATTTCATAAACTAATCCCAAAGATCTATTAGATCTTGACCCTGAGATTGAACTCATCCTTATGGCTCGAATTAGAAATTCTCAGTCTACGAGAAGTTTCAAAATTCAACCATTGTGAGAATTCCTTCACTCCAAGTACATTGAAATTGGAAAAAATTCTATTTCAAACCTAAAACAAGAACCAATGGATGAAGAAAATAACAATGAACTTAATAGAACAATTCAAGAATTGGATGCATTTGATATTAACTATCAACCCAGTTGTATTGCATACCTGAATCTCGAATCAGAATTTGAACTAAAATATAGGTTAATTCATCTTCTTCCAAAGTTTCATGGATTCTGTGGTGAGGACCCAAAAAAACATT
This sequence comes from Viscum album, assembly GCA_963277665.1. Classification (NCBI taxonomy): domain Eukaryota; kingdom Viridiplantae; phylum Streptophyta; class Magnoliopsida; order Santalales; family Viscaceae; genus Viscum; species Viscum album. The sequence goes on along the minus strand of OY728143.1, from coordinate 1,589,169,252 downwards.
CAAAATAATTAAATGGGGGTTTTCTGAACCCATAAACTAAGAAATGTATCTAAAGATCAAATCAAACTAAGGGCATTTCCATTTTCACTTGATGGAGATGCAAAAGACTGGATGTATTATTTAAAACATGAAGATGTCACATGTTGGAATGATTTTAAAGGTCTTTTCTTTCATATATATTTTCTAGAATCAAGGACTAATTCCATTCATAAGGGGATATCAGGTATCAAGCAAGCATAAGGAGAGTCAATGTATGAGTACTGGGAGTCATTCAAGAAGTTGTGTGCAAGATGCCCTAATCAATAAATCTGTGAGAAAATCCTCATCCAATAATTCTATGAAGGACTCACACTTATAGAGAGGAGCATGGTGGATGCCACGACTAGAGGAGCATTGGTGGACAAAACACCAGCAGCTACACATGCGTTGATCGACAATTTGGCGATCGAGGTACACCACATGTCAGGGGAGTACATTAGGTAAGTCTTTCCTCTCTTGAAAATCATTTGATTGGTACCAAGTTATAAGAATTGAACACTATGGTTAGGAAAATTGCTTTGGATCCAAATACATCGCAACCCACTCCTTAAAGGCCTTGTGGAATTTTCACTGAGACAAGACACTCAACTGACTATTTCCCCCAACTACAAGAAACAGAAGATTGTACAGTGGTGTTTCCTAGGAGACCATATCAGCAACAACATCAACCATATCCCCAAAAGAAGCTTGATTATTTTTATACAACACACAACCAAGGGTGGAAGGATCAATCAGAAATGAGGTATGGCTCTAGACAACAACAAAGGCCCCCCTTTTCAACAAAACATCCAACAGCCTCCACCTTACCAATAGGGTTTCCAACAAACCCAAAGGCAATTTGAAGTTCAAGCATCAACAAGTAAACAACAAGGGAATTCTCAACCAAAGGTAGATTCTAACACTAATGATATTTTGAAGAAAATTGTTCTTAATCAACAGAATGAGATGAAGAGTCAAGGTTCAGACTTGAGGGAGTTGAAGACTCAAATGAGCCAGATTGCCACCACCCTCCATGAACTAGTGCATAAGAACTCCAAAAATCTTCCTTCCCAACCTACTACAAATCCAAAGTGGAATGTCAGTACCATCACATTGTGATGTGGGAAGAAAACAACATATATATCTGCACCTATCATTCCACCAAGATTCACCTCAACTCTAGAGATTCCCATTTCAAAACCAGCTGATGAGCAACCCAAGGAGAAAGATAAAGGTAAGAAAAAGATTAATTATGTTCCTCCAAAAACCATTCATTTTCCAAATAGGGTTGTTCAAACCAGGAAGATGGCTGAATAGGCAATACAAAAGGAGGTTTTGGACACATTCAAGCACATGGAGATCAACATTCCTCTACTTGAAGCCATCAAGAAATTCCCATGGTATGAGAAATTCATAAAATAACATTGTACCAATTTAATAGGACTTACAGAAAATGAGAGGATCAATCATGGAAGGAATGTGTCAGTTCTCATTACACCAACTCAAGTAATGTCAATAAAGTGCAAGGATACCGAGATATTCACTATCCCATGCCCCATAGGGGAGTTGAACTTTTTTGATGCTCTTTGTGATTTGGGAGCTTCCATAAATTTGATGCCTCACTCTATATTCTATTATTTATAGGTTGGTGAGTTGATGCCAATGAGAGTAATGGTGTAGTTAGCAAATAGAGTTATAACATATCCAGCTGGAGTCCTTGAGGATGTACTTGTTCGGGTAAGAGACATGATCTTTCTAGTAGATTAATACATGCTTTACATGGAGGACGATCAGGTAAGTTCACATGCTCCCATTATCTTAGGTAGAACCTTCCCGAAAACTGCAAAAACTATCATAAATGTCAATTAGGGTACACTTTCCATGGATTTTGGGGATGATTTTGTGATATTTAATGTTATGGACTCCATAAAGTACCCCTTAGAGGACTATTCTGTATTTGTTATCTCCCATTTTGAACCACCAAATAAAAACCCCATGGAATTGGTTATCCTATGCATAGGGAGATTATGAGTACTGGTTCTAGTTTGATGTCTAAGAACACTTCCACACTCATTTATAATGATCAAGTCTCTCTTAGATTTGATTTTTATTTGATTCATATTTTAATTTTGATCAAGTGAACTCTGATTATGACATGGCTGTTGAGTATGCTAATGGGTTTGATATTTTATTCTCTAATTTTGAGGATTTCTATTATAATATTGATGCTCTTGGTGCCCATATTTCAGTTCCTTCAATGTCCCCATCCATACACCACACCCTACACTGGAACTTAATCAATTTCCACCAAATCTCAAATACTCATACTTGTTGAGTGGTGAGAAATTACATGTTTTCATTACTAAAAATATCCCTTTTGAACATGAAGAAAAACATTTGAATATTTTGAGGGAGAACATCAGGGAAATTGGGTGGACCTTGGCTGACATATCATGTATTATCCCCTTCATTTGAATGCATCAGATTCTTTTAGAGGATGAGGCTAAACTAGTCAGGCAACCACAACAGAGACTGAATCCAAATATTTTGGAAGTTATTAAAAAAGAAGTTGAAAAATTTCTCAAATAAGTTATAATATTTCTCATTTAAGATTCTCAGTGGGTATGTCCTATTCAGGTTGTGACTAAGAAAAGTGGTGTTATATTTGTTAAAAATGATAAATATGAGTTAGTTCTAATGAGGGTACAAAACAGTTGGCGTGTGTGTATTGATTATAGGAAACTAAATCAGTCCACCTTCAAGGACCAGTTTCCCCTCCTATTTATTGATCAAATGCTTGAGAGACTAGCTAGGAAGACACATTATTATTTCTTGGATTGATTTTATGGATATTTTTAAGTTTCTATTGCTCTGGAGGATCAGAAGAAGACAACATTTACATGTCCATTCGGTACGTTTGCCTACTGAAGGATTCCATTTGGACTTTGCAATGCCCCATGTACCTTCCAGAGATGCATGGTGAGTATTTCTTCTGATTTTATTGAGACATGCATGGAGGTATTTATGGATGATTTTATAGTGTATGTATCCTCATTTGATGAATGTCTAAGTAGTTTGGGAAAGTTGTTGAATCATCTTATTGAGAAGAATCTGGTCCTGAACTTTGAAAAGTGTCATTTCATGGTAGATCATGGCATTGTCTTAGGCCATGCAGTGTCAAAACATGGGATTGAGGTTGATAGATCTACGATAGATATCATTTTGTCCTTACCATATCCTTCATGTGTGCGTGATGTTAGATCTTTCCTAGGGAATGCACGATTTTATCGGGGCTTCATAAAATATTTTAGTAAGATTTCTCTTCCTATGTCATGATTATTTCAAAAGGATTAATATTTTGTGTTTGATGATTATTGCAGGACTTCCTTTGATGAGCTAAAGAAGTGTTTGACCACTCCACCGATCATACAACCCCCATAATGGGATCTTCCTTTTGAGATTATGTGTGGTGTCTCCAACTTTGTAGTTGGAGCTGTCTTATCTCAGAGGGTGGATGGATGTTCACATGTGATTGTCTATGCATCGAGGACACTGGTTTCAGCCCAATAAAACTACACAACCTTAGAAAAGGAGTTTCTTTCTATCATATTCAATTTAGATAAATTGTGTTCATATTTATCGGTATCTAAAGTAGTTTTTTCTAACCATGAATCTATGAGGTATCTCTTGAAGAAGCCAGATGCAAAGCCCAAGCAAATCCAATGGATTCTTATTCTTCAAGAATTTGATATTGAGATAAATGACAAGAAGGGTCTATAAAACATGGTGGAAGACCACAAGATTAGGCTTACTCACACACTAGAGGATGACACCTTGGACTGGATACCACTTCGGGACACTTTACCTGATGAGAATTTTTATTCCATCTTAGGTATACATCCTTGGTATGTAGATTTACTTAACTACCTTATTGCCTCTGAAATCCCTACCAATTTAAAGAAATATCAAGTCCAAAAATTTAAGAGTGAGTCAAGATTTTATGTTTGGGATGATCCATACCTATGGAGCATGTGTAGTGACCAAGTTATTAGGAGGTGTGTTCCTAATCATGAGTTTGAGTCTGTTCTACAATTCTTTCATACACTTTCTTATGGTGGAAACTTTGGACTCCAACAGATAGCTAGGAATGTTTTAGACTTTGGATTATATTGTCCTACCTTATTCCATGATGCTCATGTGTATTGTAAGTCATCCTCATGTTTTCAACACACAGGAAACATTTCTAGGATACATGATATTCCTCAACAACCCATATTATTATGTGAGATTTTTTATGTGTGGGGCATTGATTTTATCATTGCTATTCCTAGTTCCTTTTGTTTTTTGTATATTTTGGTTTCTTTTGATTATGTGAGAAAATGGTTAGAGGCTAAGTCCACCAAGACTGATGATTATCATGTTGTTGTGGACATTGTCAAAGAAATTTTTTTTGTAGGTTTGGAGTACCAAAGTCCATAATTAGTGACGAAGGGACACACTTCTACAATATTAATTTTTCTCCCCTCATTTAGAAGTATGGGGTGGCACAAAAAACATCAACACCATACCACCCCAAAAAAATGGCCAGGTTGAGGTTTCAAATTATTAGTTGAAACAAATTTTGGAGAAAACAGTGTAGCCAAATAGGAAGGATTGGAAAAAGCGCTTGGACAATGTATTGTGGGCATATAGGACAACATAAAATACACCCACTGGTATGTCCCAATTTAATATTGTTTTTGGGAAAGCGTGTCATCTCGTTGTGGAAGTTGAGCATTAGGTTTATTGGGATATAAATAAATGCAACATGGATTTGGTCCAAGATGGAATCCGAAGGAAGTTGAAAATTCAAGATCTTGAGGAGATTCAATTGTCTTTATTTGAGAACTCAAGGATCTATAATAAAATATAAAAAGAAGATCATGAAAAAATGATCTAAAAAATAGAATTTCAAGTTGGAGAGAAAGTCATTTTCTACAGTTCATGACTGAAACTGATGCCTGGTAAGTTGCATTCCAGATGGTTAGGTACTTATGTTGTGACTAATTATTTTCCTTATGGTGAAGTGGAGATCAAACAAGAGTAAACATAAAAGATATTTACAGTCAATGGGAAACATTTGAAGAAATACATTGAGGGACTTTCTACTGATGCATTGGATTTCATCATAGTGCATGACCCCATTATCACTTAAGCATATCAGGATGTTCCAAACACTTTCACTTATTTATTCTTTTTCGATTTAAAATTATACAATATATTTACATATTTCATCTCATGGATTCACATTTAGGACAATTCAATATTTTAAGTGTGTGGGAGGGAACCTTTTAGTTTAGTAATTTCAATTGTTTTTAGGTTTTTTGATGATTTAAAAAAACAAAAAAAATTGTCTGTTTTTCAAATTTTGTGTGTTTATTTTTAAATTTTTTGTGTGTTTTTGAAACATTTGATATGAAATGATTATCATCACCATTTTTAAATCCATATAAATAAGTGAAACAATTTATCCCTTGAAACTGAGCTTAAATGAATGCTGAAAAAGACTTTGTTTCAAGTTCAAATCTTAAGTATTTTCATGAAAAGTGCCCTAAATTTTGAATCCCATGCCACATCTCACGGTATTTATATTTGAAATAACTTTCCTAGGAGGTTTCTAAACCATTATTTTCATATTATTTAACCAGAATTTGATTTATTATTGTCAAAACATGAGGGTTTGAGGTACTTATGTTTTAAATGATTGAGGCATTTGTTTGGTATTAAAGCCCCTATTTCAAAGAATCCTTTTTTATAATGGCCCAACTTGAACATTTAATCATTGTATCCCTTATAAGCCATGAAATAACTATTAGGTTATCCACATTACAAGACAATTTTTCCTATCCAACCAACTCTTGAAGTGAAATTTCATAAACTAGTTGAACTTAAGTGTGGGGGAAGTTGTCTTGTATTGTGCTACCACATTCTGTGACACTTTGGGAGGAAAATTAAATTATAAAGAGATGTGTTTGTTGCTGAATAAAATCATTATATTGAAAGATGTGCCTTTTCTGGATCTTTCATAATAAGTGAAGCTATGAATTTCTAGAGCTTCTAATAGAGGGAGAAAGTTGTGCCTATCTGGAGCTTTCAAGAAAATCATGTTTGAGAAGACTGACATTTTTACTTATGAAGTATTGAATGGTGTGCACATTCCATTATTTTTAATGACTATGAACATTAATTTATGATATAGAGATAAAGGAGGAGACCATATTTAAGTGAAAATTATATTAATGAATTTTTTCTTCAAAAAGAGTCAGGCCCTCTTCATTCAGTCTCAGAACTTTTCACAATTAAATCCTACCAACTGAAAGACAAAAAATAGCCCTGAAAAGTCCTCATGATAAACATACGTCCTTGACTCACATCGAGTGGCTATGTAGGAATTTATCAAGCCTATGGTGACCCTTGTATGAGTTTGGATGAGAAAGGCATTGCTAAAAAATTGACATTTGTGTGATAAGAGAAAATTCAAGTGAGGTTAGTGTTTGGTGCATTTGAGGATAAATGAAGTGGGAATATATTGAATGATATAAATAGAGAACTTGAAATAATAGTTTTTTATGAGTCATGATAATTTATATTCTTGGTGTGGATTTTTTTTGATCTCAAGGATATGTGTTTTAATTTTTTTTTGATTTGATATTGATGTTTACTTGTCAAAACTTTTCAGAATACATGATATGCGGTTTTTCCCAAGAGTGAAAAAGGGTAAGTATGGGGGAGTTGATAAAACCCAATTTGATTGAATATTTAATTTATCATAATTCATTAAATTTCCTCACATTGTGTTAACTATGTTCATTTATGGAATATTTGGGATTAGATCATTCATTTGAAAATTTGATGAAAATTCCAGTTTTACCCTTTAAAAATTCACTGTAGTATTTTGAACATAAATATTTTTTTTGAATTAATTTAACATAATATTTTGTAAATTTGTTCATGAAATAATTTTTTACAACCTTAATTTAGGACATTGGATCTAAATCGTGCATTTGGTTGGTGAAAAATGGGCCATGAAGTCAAAGTTGGTCTGGACTCGCCAAATTGGACATGGGTTCTGTATTTGGGACATAACATATTCATACATGCTTGGATTTGTCCCAATATTTTATTGGATATAGTGGAATTATTTTAGCATGAATCATCCGTTTGGAAGGATATCTGATTCATGAATTTTTGTGTTCAAATGGGCGGTGCAAGTTGGTATAAAATATTTGACTGATATTCCCCATTCACACTTAAAACCACTTTAACCTAGCCTCCCCTCCAATCCATAAATTAGTGTTTTTTTTTAATTTTGAGTAATTGAGAAGTTAATTAATATATTTAAGGCATAGTATAATTGGTTTCACCCAAATTATTCAACCATTTTAAGAGGGGTAGTTATTGAAGCAAGGATCCCCTCATCAAAGCCTTCTACTCTTTTTCATGTTCTAATGTTTTCATTTCTGTAATACACTTCTTTGTGATTCTTTTATTTATTATCTTTTATTATATTTTTTTAAATTATATTCTTCTTAAATCATCCTATTTGGTTTGTAATCAATAGTTGATACGAGATTGGGTTCTACCCTTTCAATCTTTTTCCCATGAAAAATGTCTCCATAATGACCACACCGCCCATGAAAGAGTAGTTCTCTTAGTGATCGATCTATCTTCTAAAATATTCATTTAATTATTTTGAATCATTGAGATACTATAATTAATTTAATATTATCCATGAATTTAGTTTTTAAATTATAAGAAACTAAGCAAGAAATTGGACAATTAACACAAAAACACACGAGGTCGAGTATTGTGTAAATTGTGAGAGAGTAAACATAATCGGTAAATCAATACCACACGGGATAACTTTTTAGAGTTAAAATATAATACCTAATCTCAATTCATCCTCATTTTATATAATGGACGTGTTCCTTAATTTACCACTGACCATAAGCTATCCTTAGTACATCAATTAAAGTAGGGTGGTACGATTGCATATTCCGAAGATAGCCTATAGTTTTATTCTCTTTATATTTGTGGTAATGTTAACTCTCAGAGGGTTTAGGGGTTAAAAAATTAGAGCATCACAATTAAGTGGATATTAAATTAAATTATAATGATTAATAATCAAAATAATCTGTATAGTTATATCGATTACATCTTTTAAATATTGTCTAGAAAAACATATTCATGTTGTGTCTTTTAAATCGAACTTCATTTAAAAAATAAAAACAAAAATATTATACAATATTCTTCTAGAAAAAGTCTTCTAGTTTTATGAATGGTAAAAAACCCCCACATAATTTCAAGTAGTTTTATTATTCCTTTTTATGTTATTTTTAAAATACCTTTAATAATTGTCAAATTTATTTCCTCCTTTGAGAGACGACCTTGGTTAACCACTCTCTGCACCTACGTACCCAAAAATCACCAATCATTTATGGTCGCCCACGGTAGCACCTTTAAATTATACCAAGTTCCCCCTATGATTAATGGTATCATAATGTTACATTAAATTCAAAAAAGTCACATGAAAATCTAAGAAATAATTTACTCTTTCATTTTCCAACTGAATCTTCCAATTGATTGCAACTACCTAGCTGTGGCATGATCTTGGATTATACAGTGCAACCAACTGACTTAATTCATTTTATATAGTGTAAAATTATTGACTACAATGTGTAATCATATTTTGTGAAATATATAGGTATCCTATGTACTATAATTCTATTGTTGACTAGATCCAAACTTCTCATACATTAACTCCTCCATTACTCTCCCATGCTCTCCGAAAGGATCTCATCTAACTTCTGGACTCACAAAAATGACTACATCATAGCCACTTACACTATGGAGTGGCCTCATGTAATATAGGAAACACTTATTTAACCTATCACTTATCCACTTTTCAATTTAGATTCTGTGGTGTGTCTTCCTGTGACTCTTTATGATACAAACCATAGTCATAGCGTGGTTATATTTCATCCAACAAGACTACATCTTAGCCATCTATCCATGACTTGGATACTAAAAATTCTATATGAGTACTAAAACTCATCAAAACACATTATGGATATCCCCTATTTTGTGGTTCAATTGATGATGGTGTGTCCTAAAAACTCTAAATCCCACATGGAAACTTCCTATGAAATTAAAATGATTAATAAGACTAGATTTAACTCAATATCTCATTAAAGTTTGACCAACACAGTTACTCACCTATAACCTCTTATACCAACCCACATGTGAAAGACTAAGTACCATGCCTCATGGATTAATGTACATTATGGTCTACTTCACATGCACCAATGCCTGCATGCATGGGTGCGCACATGTACACCCCTTCCGGTCCTCTTAGCTATGTTGAAACTAATATTGACCACTGGATTTCTCTAGAGGATGATCAGGTGCTGTACTTGAGTGTACTTGAACATATTTTTCATACCTTCTATCCTTCCTTATGGGACAACCAGGGAGACTATGTAGTAGACTAAATTTGAAGTTACTTACGTAGTTTTTCACGAACTCTCTTATAGCATAACTGATTTCACTACAATGCAGAGATCCCAAATTCGAAACATTATATGTCACAAAGTAGGGTCTTCAATGTGGGGTATTCCTTATAGATTTTACTCTTATTCAATAGATTCTAAGAATTATATAGGAAGGATGGATTAACATGAATCCATAATAATACTCCAAACATCACTTGATCACCCTTCTTCAACTTTTCAACAAACAAAAATAACAAAAACCTTCAAAGGGGTTTTTTCCAGTATAAAATAATTTACCCAACAATAATAATTACTAATAAGAAACACTATGTTAAGGAATACATTTAAATCAAATTATATGTATAGATAGACTCTAGTAACATATGACATGATAATGAAATTAATGAAAATGGAATGTAATCATAATAAAAGTGTAGTAGAAAGGAAAACTAAGTAAAAAAATATATAGTCATGGAAATATCCTAAGGATATGGTGATATGATCTTAGATATACTCATGTAGAACCATCTTCTAAACCATAGATGAAGTTCATAACAAATAACCTCCCTATCTTTCTCTAACCTAGATTCACTGAGTGGAACTACCCATAGTCAGAACATATCAAATACCAAAGGATTCTAGTTAGTATGTGAACATAACTAGAATAGAAACTATATCTTGATCGCCCCCTATAGTACCCCAGGTTCCTATGAAATTTGTTAAATGAGGAATAGAAATTTATTTATTTTATCATTAATCATATATTAACAACATTGTACAAGACAACCATCATATTAAAAATATCTCATCCCACCTGCAATTCACCTTTAATAAAGACTCCCTTTATAATACATAATAATCAATTAATCAACAATCAATAAATAATCAATTTCATCTCTCTACTTGCACAACATATAACACATGAAACAATGGGACCCAAAATGAAGGTGAAGCTTATATAATTTTAGATCGTTTAAAAAAATATCTAATTGGACCTTTGGTTTTAAGATAATAATAATATACTTTAAATAAATATTTAAAAACTATTTTGAAACCATGTTTAATTTAGAGATCTCATATGAATCCAATAGAACCCTTAACATTAATCCAAAATATCCAATATGTCATGAATTTACTAGAAAAGCACCATAAAAAAGCATGAAAACTATCATAGACATATGTCAAAATTAAAAAATATAATAACATAGAAAATAATAATTAAAGTTAATAAATAAAAAAATCCCAACAAAAAACACCCAATCCATAAAAAAATTCATGTAAAATCCTTAGAGGTTCAAAAAACCCTTTAGTTTTTATTTTTATTTATAAAATACTCTTTTTCATTTGAGTAAAAGTATAATATGCATAAATTTTAGAAACAATAATATATATATGATAATTTATAAAACCAATCTTAATATTATACCCTGGAACCATGAAGCTTTAATTTTTTTATAAATCACTAAAGATAAAAAAACAAGAGTAATTTTAGTGGAAATGATTTATAAAACTCATGAATGTATTGGTTTATGAAGAAAATAAAATCACATGGAAACACCTACCTTAATATAAAGGAATCATGTCACATTCATTGATAAATTCTATATTAGGTTTCAATATGAGGTTCACATTCTATAGAAATTAGAAGCACCTTGTTTAGACCAACCCTGCACATGAGGTTTAGACACCATGTTTATTAAGGTATACGATAAGATGGATAATGGATGAAATTAAATAAAGAAGAATATATAATGGAGAATAAGATAAATAATTAGATTTACCTTGAAGAACCACCTAAAAATTGATAGAGGAGACCTATAAATCAAAGGAAGAAAGAGTGGAATCAGACCTAGAGGCTCCTAGGATGCCCCTTTATAAAGAAGCTACTAATAAAAATAATCCAAAAAGGCCAAAATAAATTTTTTAGCTATTTTATAGGTTTTCTAAACTATTTGTAAATTGTAGACCCTCTATTAGATACAAAACAACCCAAACTGACACACTTTACTTGTATAGTTTACAAAACTATGTAAAAACCATTAGAACATAAAAAATGACACAAGATTCAAATTTTTTTAACCCAAACACATAAATATAAATGGAAAATATTATATAATAAGTATATATATAAAAAAGTTACTTTATGGTGTGATAATTCTCCCCACCATACGACATTTTCCTATATAAATTCATTAGTGATTTTAAGAAAATCATAGTTTTGAATTAAATCAAGAAAATAAAGTTCATTAATTAGAACATGAATGATTAGTTTCATGAAAGAGAGACCCCATTCTACTTTAATATTACTAGTCATCATAGATAAAGGATCCACCCAATTACCCCTCCTTAGGATAAATGAAAAATAAATCTTAAGGAGACTAACTCAAGGTAGAATACCTGATGGTATAATTTCCAAATAACTATCAACTTGGGAATACCAAAAGATATGAATTTATTAAAAAATTTTATATTTAAGAATACAATAAAGTCATGATAACAGAATAAACTATTTTGGATACTAATAATTAGAAAAATTGATATTTTAACTTCATGTAAAGACCTTCAGTTATGAACCCATTTTCAATCAAAGAAACACAAAGTCTGAAAGGTCGAATCTTTTATATAACCACCCCAATGATGATTCATCCAATTCAAATGAATAATATTAATACAAGACACATGAGGTAATTTTATATTTCCCATTACATATTAATGATATCTAAATAATATACTCATATAGGTGGTATCTATACAAGGAAGTTACTTACTAAAGGGTTCATACCTGATATAGGTCTCCCCACCATGAAAGGTTTCACAATAACATGGTGAAATAGATGAGATTACACTACCATGGAATAACCATTTAAAGAAATATGAAATTTAACACAACTTACCCCCAGAGTCCCTATATATATATAAATAAAAGTATTCCCAAAGAACATTAAATATGGAATCACCCCTAAAAGAATATGATATCTGACCATGAAAGTATACCACAATTAAAATAAATAAAAATGATACATAAAAAAGATAATTTTTCTTGGAGACTTTATGGGAATAACACCAATCAATTATATTGATGATAAGTCTTTAAATCATGCACACAATGGGCTAGGATATTAAAAGTCACCACATTTAAAGTACATGATAGACACTCCATCCTTAGTGAAGAGAGAATAGAATTAGAATATCGACTCTAGAAACCCTGATCACTATAAATAGATAATAAGTATTGATTTAGGTTAGGAAGGAATTTGACTTAACCACTTAAACTAGAGTTTCGTTAAATCTAACAACCAGAAAGACTATACTCGAACTATGGAAAAATTTACTTTGAGAAACATACCTTGAGAAAAACTTTACTTAAATAACCAATTTTTTTTTTTGAAATTATACTTTAGATAACACAAAATATGAAACCTCATCAAGAGAAATTCAAAATTCAGAACACAACATCCAAACACAAATCTAAAAATCAAATCCCAAAAAAATCACCAAAATAAATCACATATGTACCCTTCAATACAAAAAACTTACAAGAAAAGTATTTTTAAATCAAATAAGCTCCTTTTTATAAAAAAATAAAGCATTGAAAGTTTCCTTCATTAACTCCACACCAAAACCACCTTTAATGACATCTATAATAATTTGAAAATTCACTCAAACTTGAAACTATATTAAATAGTAATTAAAACAAATCATATTAAAACTTAATATAAAATTGATATAAGTTTTATAAAGAAATAATGTTTAATAAACAATAAAATATCCCTAATAAATCATTCATGAAATTATCCTTTATTTTAGAATGTTTTCTAAATTTCATTAAAAAGTCAACCACTCTTGAAAATCATTTATAAAATCTCAGATATTTTCATTAATAAATAATGAATCCTTGTTATGAAACCTAAATAATTTATTTAAATTCACATTCACACCCAAATTTCATCATTTATAATATGAAAACAATCACTATAACATAGAATATCAATAATAATTTAATCAAATAACATCAATATATCATATATTTCCCTTTTATTCTTTTCCAAATAGACAAGAAACATGTTAAAAGAAATTTGAGGGTCAAAATAAGTTAAATAAAAATTACATAGGGAAGTAGAACTGTGTACAATTTAGTCACATGGTCTAGAATAACATACACCAACATTGAAATAATCTCTAGTATGATTCTAGAACCATGAGTATGGTCTCCACACAGTTTTTCTAGACCATACGAGATAATCATGTGACTCTTTTTATTCTTCCATTTCCACCCCAAAAATAGTAAAAGATAAAAATAACACACATAACATAAATATAGATCAATATACAATTAATTTTGATCATAATAGATCAAAATAAACTGAAAATGAAACTAAATTTAAAGACTCATATCATGACTACCTTTGATAACTCAACTTTCATCAGGAAATGTGGTGATCGAGAACATACTCAAGACCATCTATTGAAATAAAACTATCCTATCTTATATCTACTATTCCTACCCAATTATCTGGATGGATATTATACCATTTTTTCATGAAACATCTTGGGATAGCCTAACCCAATACCCAAGGTAGCATGTGATAAGTCTCGAGGTGCATTCCTAATCACCGCAAGCTGGATACAAGCACCAAGGGTATAAAATATAACCATGTGTGAATAATTTCACCCTATTGATATCATTTTATAACCACATAAATCTTTCTAGAAATTGAGAACTGTGTTCTCATAAGTAGGATTAAATAGAAGGAAGAAATTAATAGGTATAATTTAAGAGCAAACCAAACATGATATAACAATTATAAAAAATAAAATTCACTTTAAATATAACAATACTAAAACAAAATCTCATAATAAAAGAGATAATGAGGTTCCCAATTCACTCAAAATCCAATGATAGTTAGAAGGAGCCCAAAATATCAAACCTGGCATTTCCTCATGTCCTAAGGTCACTACCCAACATCACTACATCAAACTACTTTATGAGGGATTGAAGGAGTAATCCAAAGGTAGAGGATTCCCAAAAGTTGTATGTTAACTTACAAAAGCCACCGAGTATACTAATACAGAGTATAATAAGTAGGGTGTGAGAAAAACAATGACCAATACGATTTCACTAAATATTCCATGCATTTACTTTAATGCGTGATTCCATAAAAAGTAGTTTTATGTACACCCCTCACTACTGGAAATTCAGGCTATAGCCACGGGTCTAAACCATGTCTATAGGCCCTCAAACCGTGGCTATAGGTAATAGCCACAGTTTCAGGAACCGTGGCTATAGGTAATAGCCACGGTTTGAGAAACCGTGGCTATGTTTGGCGTGGCAATAGGCCTAAACCTAGAGCCACTGTTTGGAACCGTGGCTGTATACCTAATGCCACTGTTTCAACCCTGGCTATACTAGAGGCCGGACAGGCTTTATAGCCACGGTTGGAAACCGTGGAGTTAGGTCTATAACCACGGTTAAAAACTGTGGCAATAAACCAATAGCCACGGTTAAAAACCGTGGCTATAGGGTGTGCACATACATAAAAAAAATACCCCAACCCCCTCGACACCCCCTGGACACCCCCTGGACACCCACTGGACACCCCCTGGACACCCCCTTGACACCCCCTTGACACCCCCTGGACACCCCCCTAGACACCCCCCTGGACACCCCCTGGACACCCCCCTGACACCCCCTGACACCCCCCTGACACCCCCCTGACACCCCCTAACACCCCCTGGACACCCCCCTGGACACCCCCTGGACACCCCCCTGGACACCCCCTGGACACCCCCTAGACACCCCCCTGAACACCTCCTGCACCCCTCCCCTATGCCCTGCAGACCCCCCTACCCTCCTCCCCACTACCTTGCAGACCCCCCCCCCCCCGCGCACCAGTACCCCCCTGAACCAGCACCCCCCTACCCCCCCACCTGCACACCCCCTCCCTGCCCCCACCTGCAATGCATTTCAACTTTTAACTCAGCTCACAAGAAAAAAACGAATCAAAAAAATAGGCAGGAAGAATATGACAAAAACTTATTAAATCATCAAGTTCACCCTTCACATTAAATTCATAGATTCTAAAACCGTTCCAATGTAGCACATCACAACTATAAGCAAATCCAAGCCAAAGCATCCTTTGTCAAACTCATGCCCCCTGCCAGTCCCCCCTGCCCCTGCCACACCCCCTGCTAGTCCCCCCCTGCCACCCCCTGCCAGTCCCCACCTGCCCCCTGCCACCCACCTGCTTGTCCCCCTGCCCCTGCTAGTCCCCCCTGCCCCTGCTAGTCCCCATGCCACCCCCTGCTAGCCCCCTGCCCCTTGCCCCTGCTAGTCCCCCCTGCCACCCCTACTTGTCCCCCTGCCAGCCCCCCCCCGCCCCTGCCAGTCCCCCCTGCCCCCTGCCACCCCCTGCTAGTTCCCCCTGCCCCTGCTAGTCCCCCCTGCCACCCCCTTGCCAGTCCCCCCTGCTAGTCCACCTGCCAGCACCCCTAGAAACCCCCTAGACACCCCTCCCTCCCCCCCTACCTGGATACCCCCCTGGACACACACGATCTATGAAAAATAGATACAATAATTAAACAAAGGCATTACACATCAATTAAAGATTACAATATTCTCATAGAAACAAAAATGAAATTCTGTATAGAAATGATACAATTACATAGAATAAAATCATGATAATAAAATACCATATTCAAGATATACATTCCGAGGGGATATGGATTCCTCTATAAAGAACCAAACTAGTAAGTCTGAATAGATGCTAGTAGCAGCCATGATTAAAAATAGCACAAGATAACACATAACATTCTAAGTGCAGGAAAAACAAAATTGATATATCAAATGAACAAAGTGTACCACTTTTTGCTTGTATGCATGGAACTGTTCCACTAAATCAACAATAACATCCTTCTTGAGACCCTGCAGGAAAACACAAACATTACCAGTAGCTAAGGTAGATATTTACATTGAAAACTCAAAAAGATTTTACACGTGAATAATTCATCTGTTTCAAATTCTAGAACTTTTTATCAGAAATGCAATCACACCTGCCCCCCACAGGACACCCCTGGACACCACCCACTGGACACCCCTGGACACCACCACCGGGACACCCTTAGACACCACACCTGGACACCACCTGGACCCCCTAAACCCCGAGACACCCCCTAGACACCACCCCTGGACCCCCTCCCCCTGCTGGATAGCCCCCTGCTAGACAGCCCCCCCTGCTGGACAGCCCCCCTGTTGGACCAATGAAATTTCCTCATTATTGTCATAGCAGAATAGAGTTGTAGCATAGGGTGTAAGGTTACCTTCAGTGAAAACCTACTCATTAAGTGTCCATAATGGACCAGCTAGTGATGGCGGTATCAGAACTGGATAAAAGAGAGAGCTTATCCTTGTCAGGATTATGGTGATCCGGGAATTAGTTTTTGGGCAATGTGGATGTAAACAAAACAGTAGGGATGGTTCAAGAACTTTTCTAAATTTTGTGTGCTTTGAGGACATGAAACTCGACTTTCAATCTGTTCTGTTCGACACCTTGGCGGTGGGTGGGGGTTATTAAATGGAGGGACTGCTGTTGGTGGGGGGATACGAATTGTTTAGTATTGCTTTTAGCTATAGGAGCTGAATTGGATAAGGTTTCTATTAAATTTATGACAATAACGGGGTCGACGATTAGTTACTAATTAGAAGATTAGTCTACTCAAATAAATTCTTTAGGTGGATCTTTTTGTCTAGAAGGTGGTCATGGTTTCATTTGGCGGGTTGGTGCCCATTTCCTTATATTTGCATGTGTGATATCTAAGAGTGTCCAACACAAATTTGTTCTTGGTGTAGGTTCATCTTCCTATACCTGATTTTCTTGACCCTTGGAGGATCATGGGGCTGAGTATTATTTCTACACAACATCAGGATCTGTTGGGAGAATAGTAGGGTGATTCAGCAATTCAAATGTTTTTTCATGAGCTCAATGGACTATTTTTTAAGTCACCCAACTATTAAACTTCTAATATTTTTATAACAAATTTTCCCACTGCCCTTCATCCGAGTCAATGGTGGAAACATATAAATCATGTGGTGGTGGCAGTCCTAGCATCACATTCCTAGAATCTATCACTCTATACATGAAAAATTTGAAGAAAAAACACTCTTGAATGTTGTGTCATAGTATCCATTGGAAGAGATAATATTATGGCCAGTCATCAAGACTTGCATCATCATCCCTGTTCAGCATTGGTAGGTGAATAAAGTTATAATTCATAGTGTCTAAAAAGTATCAATAGACATGATCTTATCATAATTATTATATTTTCTTCCTTTTCTCCTTTAATTGATTTCTTTTGGATCACCTCTTCTAGTCGTGTCAATGAAGAGGATGTTTTTGACATCTAGGGGGACCTGCACTATTCGGTGCAGGGCATGGAGTTCCTGCTAGTGTAGGGGGTATATTAAGCATAACAGAAGCTATTTCATCTCTTCCCACTATTTTTTCTTAGGGATAATGGAGTTTCCCTGGAATTGAGATTAGTACTTTTCAAGGAATCCTCTATTCGTTGGGAAATGGTAGAGAAATATCGTTCCCCACCTGTATAAATCAACTAGATGAATTGTGTTGACATCTCATCATGGGGATTGTTGAGGCACATGGAAAAAAATAGAATGCATGTTTCCAGAACAATAGAAATTTAAAAACAACAAAATAAAAAAAACAGAATGCAATAGAACAAAATAATAATAATAACTAATCAAAAATAGAATGCAAAAAAAGAATGCAATAGAACAAACAAAATAATAACTCTAATGGTGCGGAAATACTAAGTTATTTTTCTAAAGAATCCTTAATTTTCCAAGAGGCATCGGATTATATTCTCTCTTTTTCTTTAAATATGCAGTCTGAATCCCTCTTTTGGAGTTCATTACCTCAGAATTATTAAAAACAGTTGATATGGATGACAGACTTGCAGCTGGATTTTCTCAGGCTGCTCTCTCTATGCAATTGTCAGAGCACACACCTTCTCAACATATAAACATCAGTATAAAAGATTCATACCCTATAATGAAAGGATTACAAACCAAGGAAGATTATTTTAGGTTGGGGATCCAGCTCACTATAAAGAAAGTTTATTCTACCAACCATTCCAACAAGAGAGAGTTGAGAAGCTCCAATTAGAAAAGTGAAACTGAGAAATAACAGAAAGGGGGACTTTCCCCCATTCAGAAACAATGATGTGTATCCTCTTCTAGAATTTCCAGGGGCTAGCCAACCCTAGAACATTATGTTGCCTTAGGCTTCTTGTGAGTAAACGGAAACCTGATTTCATTGGCATCTCTGAGCTAAAATCTAATAACATTACTTCTGGTTCTTTTTTTCCCAAAATGGTAATTCTTTTCTTTGTTCCGTGAAAGATATCACTAGTATTGAAATAATTTTCTTGGTTTTCCATCATAATGTTACTAATCCTTCCATTTTTTGAGTGGACAACCAAATTATCACTTGCACCTTCCTTAAAGAGGGTCATATATCTTTTTGTTAAATGGTTTATGCTTTCTACTGTTACATCAGTCGAAGAACTCATTGGAAACACATGATTGAGATTTCAAGAGTTATATTAGATCCCTCGGTTATAATGGGAGATTCCAATGCTATTTTACATGTAGATGACAAGATTGGACATGTTTCCAATGCTACCACAATGAGATATTTCAGAGCTTGTATTGAGGAATTAAAACTTATTGAAAACAATCTGATTGGTGCCAAATACACTTGGTATAGGAGGAATCTAAATGGAAGTAGGGACTATAGGGTTGACCATGCCTTTGGTAATCACTATCTTCATGGAAGTTGGAAAACCATCTCTTGTGTCACTCTAGTAAAGCACAATTCTGATCACCATCCAATTCTTACAACCTTCATTGCTAAGGGGGACAAGCTAACAATTCCCTATATGTTTAATAATTCTTAGACCATCCAATTCTTACAACCTTCAGATGCTTTCCCTGAAATTTGGAATTCACTCAACCACTCCATGATTACCTCATTAGATATTATCCACCAAGGAAAAGAGTAAAATTAAGGATACACTGCAACCACATACTGAAGTAGTTGAACCCCTTACACATGAGGAAGGATTTTCTCAATAGGTAGAAGATTTGAAATAATTGAGAAGAATCAATGAATAACTTCTCTGAGGTAGCGTTCCTGCTGGATATATTCTATAAGAAGATCCTCAACTCGTACTCCCAACTTGAGCACCTTATCAAAGAGGGTTCTCTACCGCAACTAGAATTAAGAAGAAACATCCTATCAACATGGGGTACCAACAACCAACATACATGAATCAAGAAATAGAAAATAGAGAGTTCCCAACATTTTTTACACCACCAGAACATGTCTAGGAGCATCATTACAGACCTCACCCTATAGGTTACACATGACATATACTAATAGGACTGCCACATTTTACTCTACCTGCTGTTACACCTATTCATGCTCGTTTTTAGCTAGACATTCCTCAAGGACAGCCCCTCCCCCTCTGCTAGACAGCCCCTCCCCCTGCATGGACACCCCTCCCCCTACTGGACACCCCTCCCCCTACTGGACAGCCCTCCCCCCTGCTGGACACCCCTCCCCCCTGCAGGACAGCCCCTCCCCCCTGCCAGCCCCCCTGCTGGACACCCCTCCACCTGCCATCCCCCCCTGCCCCCTTCCAGCCCCCTGCCTACCCCCCTGCCCCTGCTAGTCCCCCTGCCCCCTGCTAGGCCCCCTTCCCCTGATAGGCCCCCTGCTAGGCCCCCTGTCAGTCCCCTGCTAGTCCCCGTGCCCCCTGATCTGATAACCAAGTTTATCTAATCTGATAACCACAACATCTTCAGCACTGCCAGATTCAGGTTTAACAGGTACCAATTCACCAATTCTGACATGTTTAGCAGCATGAGATAAGACAGGAACAGACTGAACTACATCAGATTTACAGACCATGTTTAGCACCCCTCCCCCCTTCTGGACACCCCCCCTGCCTGGACATCACCCCCCTCCCTGGACAGCACCCCCCCTCCCTCCCCCCTGGACACTGGACTCCCCCTGCATATTTACCCCTGCTGGACACTGGACCCCTGCTGGACACTGGACCCATACTCCCCCCACCCCTACCAGCCCCCTTGTACCCTGCTAGACACAGGACTCCCCCCTGGAAACTAGTTCTTGGGATGCCCAAATAATATTTACCCCTATTGGACACTGGACTCCCCCTGGACACTGGACTCCCCCTGCATATTTACCCCTGCTGGACACTGGACCCCTGCTGGACACTGGCCCCATACTATAGGTTCTTAGTAGGACCACCCCATACTATAGGTTCTTAGTAGGACTTGGGAAACACCTGAAACAAAATTCAGAAGTATCTATATATGATTAATCTAGGAAAACATACATATAATCAGTCTGGAAAATAAAACATAATAAACTATAAAATGTTTATGGAAATTAAAAAAAACATATTTGAAATTGGAAAACATTACCAGAAAAACTGTTTATCAACTAAACAAACTGCTTGGTGAAATCATGGTCACACATGCTCATCCTCAGATAAAATCTGCTTGCATTTCATGTAGTACTGCATTAAACAAAACATTGGAATTATGATTTGAAATAGAGTTACCAGATTTCATAGCACCGTGCTCACTATCTATAGGTGGTGAAATAGTTATACCTGGTGCCTGTGAAGTATCTGTGGGATGTTTTATGATATTTTCCAGATCTGGACATCACTGCATTTTCTCTATAGATACATTCATAACCTGCATGGACTTAGGTTCCTGGAAAGCCCTCTTGCACCCCCTTTCCACCCCGTGGACAGCCTCCTTGAACACCCCCCTGCACCCCCCATGCCCCCCTTAGTCCCCCATGCCCCCCTGCACCCCACTGGACACCCCCATGCCCCAACTGGGAAGGAGTTCATAGTGGCTAAATTGAAGTGGGAGCTTGGAATTGTAGTAGGGCTTGAGTTTGGATTTTTTAGTGAGAGTGGAAATGGCCCTGGAATAGCTGGTTTGATTTTGGTGGGTTGGCCATGGGATTTTTATAGTGCATCGAAAAATAGTCACTAGAAGGGCTTGGTTTGGTGTGAAATTCAGTCAAACGGTTGTGGGAACCATCATGGAAGCAACTAACAAATACAGACCAGAGCTAGTCTCCTCTACAATGAAGACCCTTCATGGAAACTCTTCAAGAAAACCAGGTCTCCAGTTGCATCTTTGTCCATAACAAACAATCCCTATTTACATAGGCCCAAACAGACCTCCCCTTGCCAGCTTGTGGGGGAAATGTGGGAACTCCAGCATGAAATAGGCCCTCAGAATATAACAGCCTCTTTGGAATTGCATCAAACAGATTGTGTGCAGCCTTTAAAACTCAAATTGGTAGTGATCATCCTCCTCCAATGAGTGCTACATGAGATGAGGGAATTATGGAAGGAATTTCATCTAAAACAGCCAAAAGCAGACATTGAATTTCCATCACAATAGGCTGATCCGGTTCAGACGACATGTGCAGAGGATGAGGATGATCTGGTTCAGAAAACATGTGAAGAGGATGAGGAAAAATAAGAATTACCGAACAAATATTATGTGATACATGTACAATAAAATATGCCAGACAATTCTAAACCAATGTTTTCAGTTGAATTGAGCCTTTGTACCGCCTGCTATGCACGTTTTGTGGAAAGATGGATGAGAGGCAGCGTTGAGAGGAGATATATTTTGGGAATGAGGAAATACGAAAAATTATAGAGCTACCCATTCAATGTTTCTCTAAGGAGGAGTAACCGCCGTAGGGTGTCGTCCTGGAGCAGGGCCAAATCACGGCGTGACCGTGGCGTGACCGTGGTGTGACCGCGGAGTGACCGCGACATGACCGTGGCGTGACCGCCACAGGGTGTCGTCCTGGAGGAGTAACCGCCGCATGGTGTTGTCCTGGAGCAGGGCCAAATCACGGTGTGACCACGGCGTGACCGCGGCGTGACCGCGGCGTGACCGCGGCGTGACCGCGGCGTGACCACGGTGTGACCGCGGCGTGACCGCGGCGTGACCGCGGTGTGACCGCGGCGTGACCGCGGCGTGACCGCGGCGTGACCGTGGCGTGACCGTGGCGTGACCGCGGAGGGACCGCAGCGTGACCGCCATAGGGTGTCGTCCTGGAGGAGTAACCGCCGCAGGGTGTCGTCCTGGAGCAGGGCCAAATCACGGCGTGACCGCGGTGTGACGGCGGCGTGACCGTGGCGTGACCGCGGAGTGACCGCGGTGTGACCACGGCGTGACCACAGCGTGACCGCAGCGTGACCACAACGTGTTGGCCCGGTCCAGCGACATCCGCGGGGCAACATATTCCACTTAGTTTCAAATAGGATGATATGGATGGAATGAGAGGATGTTTTCTCAGAAGATTTAAAGAAATGAATGCTAATATGTGATGACTAGAGGATTGGATGACCCCTGATATACCATCTCAAGGATCTTGAGAATTTGTTTATCTTCCTATATTTCATACACTTTAAGATAAAATCCCTGAAGTTCACATTCAGGGTTACCTCTATTAGGTTTCTCTACTTTACTACAAGATATATGGTCATCAAGATTGACCCAGAGATGATCAAGTCCATCAATCAGATTCCTCCCCCATGGAATCTCTAAGAGTTTTGGGGCCTCCAAGGTCTATTCACCTATATAAACTGATTTAATGTGAATCTAGTTGGATAGTGTAAGATCCTCTAGTGTCCAAGGAATAAAAAATATTATCAAATTGACCCTTAATAGAAACATCAATATCTATGTTTGAAACATCACGAATAAGAGAATCAACAAGAGGATCACCTGTCCAATTTTCTTTCCAAACCATGGGAGAAGAATCCTAAGAGACATTCCATTTAGCATCAACATCAATAAGGGAAAATGCAGATATATAGGAAGACCAAATAGAGGAATACATTTAATTTATGTTTTCACTTCTGAGAATAATAATGAATTTAGACGATCAGAATGCAGTAGGTTATGAGGGGTCAATTACTAGTTTCCAAACTAAATAAGCATAAAAGGGTTTATTATAAAGACTGATATTTTCGATACCAAGGCCCCCTTATCAAATGATCTGCAACAGGTGTTCCAAGGCATAGTTACGAATCTTTTTTCCAAAATACTACCAATCTAAATAAGGATTTTCATGGCCACAGTAATAGACTTGATAAGAGAACAAGGCCATTTATAAACCACATGGGAATAAAAAAATTTAGAAACAATAATAGCTTTAACCAAACAGACATGACAAGCCATTAAAATGGATTTTCCATTCCATGTTTCAAGCTAATTGTTGATCTTACTAATTATCACATGAAAATAATAATCCTTCGGTCGGCCACAGAACATCAGAACACCAAGATATGGAAAGATGGAAAAACATTCCTAATAACCAAATCCGTGATGACTTTTGATTTAATAATTTTTGAGATATTTCTACCAATGTTGACAATGGACTTATTCCAACTAAGTTGTTTCCTAGAAATATTCTCATATTATAGAAGAGATTTCATGTTATTCTCGATATTTATTTTATCCCATTTATTGAAGAGGATGATATAATCAGCATAATGTAGTTGGGTAGAAGTAAAAGAACTATGACCAACACTAATAGCCTTCATCTTTCCATTTTTATCCATGAGGGAAAACAATCGAAAATGATAATTTAATGAAATAACTAAAATAATAACAAAAAGTGGATCACCTTTCCTAACTCTTCTAGAACAAGATAAGTATCCCTCTGGGGATCCATTTACAAGAAATGATATATGACCAGATGTAAAATTAATCAAAATCCAATTAATTAATGTGTCCTCAATAACAAACATGAGAATAATTTTAAATATAAATCCCCAATACAAGGTATGAAAATCCTTTTTAATGTCTAATTTATTGGCAACATTCCCCCCCCCATGAATAGGGTTTTTAAAGAGATTGAATCACTCTAAATCCATAACAATACAATCATCAATGGTCATTCCTTTAATGAATCAAAATTTATTAGAAAGAACAATTTTATTAGAGATGGTAGAATGTCTAATTGAAATGATATTTGTAATAACTTTTTTTAAAGTGTTGATAAGAGCATTAGGCCAGAATAAGTGTATCTCATTGTTATTTTCTGTCATTGGAATTTGGGAATGGAATTGAGAATTTAATCCATTAGGTTGAAGGTCCCAATTGAAAAAATTAAGAGCATGGTTGAAAAAATCTTCACCAATGATCTCCAAATAATTCTCAAAAAAGAAATTTATAATTCCATCAGGACCCTAGGAGCTTTCCGGCCTAAAACTGAAAATTGCATCGTTGATTTATAGTTCCAAATTAATTGATAAAATTTCTGTATTATCTTTATGAATTTCCAATTTGGGTATAATAACCTCTATTGTGGGGGATGGTAGATGAGTCATTAATGTGATATTCATTATAAAAAATAATGTGCTCTAAAAAGTCATGTCTATTGTCCAGAATTTGATCTCCTATTTTTAGTAAAGAAAGAGGCCTAAAAATTTTCTGAACAATTTGAATATTATTAATGAAATTGGAATTTATAACACAATCATTATTTCAATTATCTCTAGATGAATATTTTTTATTACATCTTAAATATTGGATAAATAGTTAAGATTAAGAGTCATCTCAGATTCCAATGAAACAACACTAGAGAAATCATCATGGGTACACTGCTCCTGGAAGGACAGACGAGAGGCATCAAGATTGGATATGTCCATGTCAAGATGAATAAACATGTCCTTACTCCAATGTTAATGATTTAACTTCTGAATCTTTTGTTTAATAATACATGAAATGTCATTCTTCTTACCACCTACTGAACACCAAACTTCCCAAACAACATTTTCACATTCTGGATGAATAACACAATTTTTATTGAATCTAAAGGGTAATGGAGACTTAATACCCTTTCCTGAGATGAAATTCAAAATAAGTTGATGATCATTGTAAAGATGAGATAATGATATACTTGAAATGGAATCCCAAGAATGTAAAGAAAAATCATTAACAAAATCCCTATTGATTTTACTGGCCATCATACATTTGGGGTGCCCTTTATAACAATTTATCTTTTCCCCAACATGATTCACTTCAATCAAATCATTTTGTATAATAAAACCATTGAATTCACTAAAATAAATTGACCAGTTCATAGGAAATATTTTTTCTTCCGGATTGATAATCAAATTAAAGTCCCCAAGAATGATCCAAGGATCATTAATATTGTTTTAGAGAGGACCAATTTCACCCCAAAGAGTTCATCGATCTAGATAACTATTACTAGCATAAATTAAAGAATAATCCAACTTGAATCCAAAATCAGAAAAAGAGAAACTAACATGTTGGTTGCCTGATTTGACCAAAAGGGGGTCAAAAAGAGAAGAATTAACCCACACCCAATGACTTTTGACATCGAAAAAACTGTTTTAAAAACCTAATAATGTGAAGCCAATATTTTTAAAATTAGAAAGGCAATTAGAAATAACTATTTTGAGATCTTCAATCCCAATTATAATAGGTCAATAAAGACTAATACATAACATATGATACCTAAATATGTCTCTATTATCTAGGACTTGTAAATTCTAAAATAGGATTCTCATTTGTATTCTGATTTTGGGTGGATCACCCTCTAATTCTCACCCCCTCATTTTATTAGTAATTTTAGGTTGGTTCCCTATATTCATTATGGGTATATCAAGAGTTTGAATTTGACAAGTTATATCTAAAAGAGTGGAAATATTCTTGAGAAGGATCTAATTACTACTGATATGGATTTTGAAAAAACTATTGTTAAAGATAAAGATACTGGAAATGATAAAAAATAGAATGATAAAGATACTGGCAATGAGGTCATCGGGAGGAGGAGAGTTCGTCGTCGGAGGAGATTTCGTTGAGAGCAGGGGAGTTGCGGTTGTCCGAAGGAGGGGAGTCCGTCGGGAGGAGGGGAGTCCTTTAGGGTAGGAGGGGAGTCCGTCGGGGGAGGATGGGAGTTCTTCAGGGTCGTCCGGAGGAGGGGAGTCCGTCGGGGGAGGCGCGGTCGTCCGGGGAGGAGAGGTCGTCGGGAGGAGGGGAGTGTGTCGGGGGAGGAGGGGAGTCCGTCGGTGTCAGGGGAGGCGCTGTCGTCTGGGGAGGGGGGAGGAGCGGTCGTCCGAGGAGGGGAGTGTGTCGGGGGAGGGGAGTGAGTCAGGGAGGGTTCCATAGGAGGAGCCCGAGAAATCGCACATATAGCCACGGATGAAAATTCATCCATTGGTATAACCATGATATAGCCACGGACTTATAAAACCGTGGCTATAGGTCCGTGGTTATAGCTTCATTTTGTAGTAGTGACTTTTAAATTATGGTTTTGAAACTTTAAGAAAACAAAATCATAAGTACTATTTTAAAGAAAACCCTTTTAAAACAAGAATGGAAATTTTTTAATATCACCTTTTATTTAAAGAAAAAATTTCTTTAATTAATTGAAAAAATTGTATAAAGAAAACTAAAAATTCTAACCCCTTTTTTAGATAAATTTTAAACATGTCATGAGATAAAACCTAGAAATAATCTAATAAGGGAATGAGTATGAAAATAAAATCATACAAAGGAGTAATATATATAAATAAACTTCCAAGAGTGTCAGATATAAAGATCATTTACCTTAAATAATAATTATTAATAAAAAATAACATGTCAAGGAATAAATTTAAATCAAATCATATGGAGAGATAAAGTTAGGTAGTATATGAGTAGATAATTTAGTGAATAAAAATGGAAAGAAATAATAATTAAAATGTTGAATTAGGTAAAACTAATTTAAATATTATGTATTCATTGGAAACTTCTAAGGATTTAGTGAGGTGATACTAGATATACTCAAGAAAAACCATATTCTATTATATAAATGAATTTCATAAAAATTAACCCCCTTACTTTCTCAAAATGATGGTATAACTTATAACATTTGATATTATTTTATAAAAAGTTCCAAATCAACCTTTAGTTATAATCTAATATTTATATACTTTAAATCTTATTTTAAAAATTATTTTTAAACCAAGTGTCTTTTGGGGACCTCATATGAATTAACGAGAAACCACAACATTAATCGAACATATCCAACATATCATCCAATTGTTAACAAATAATAATAAAATAACATGAAAAACATCATAAACAAAATTCATAATTAAACAATAAAAAGAACATACCAAATAAACATATCTATGTCTCTAAATAATAAAATCCCAAAAAAACTCCCATTAATCCATAAAATATTCGATGTTGTTGGGAACAATGTTGTATTTTTTATAAATGATGTGTCAATATTTGTTTGGTGAGTTTTTTATGAAGTGGTGATTCTTGGAAAATTGTTATGGATTCACTTGATATAATTGGATGTCTGGCTCAAGAATTTTTTCTTGTTTACTATAAAGATAGTTGAACTAATATTCAATGATTAACACATGTACTGAAGAGTGAAAAATGTTCCATAATGTGTCCATTCAACAATTGAATGAATAATAACTATTTGTAAGATAATGGATTAAGCATGGAAGAATATTTAAAGTGGCCATGCAAAAATAAAAATTCATATTTATTTTTCATGAGGAATTTGAGGAGGCATATGATAAATGAGATAATATTTGATAATTTTTGGAATTATATGTTTTATTTAGATAAATTATAAGAATTATATATGAATGGGTATTTAATAAAAATAAGGACAACTATAGAATCCCCCAATGGCTAACCCTCACCCATACATTGGAGGACCCAAGGGTTAACCCATGTGGGAGATCCTTCCAAAGGAGGCCATACATAGTGGTAGAGGTGTGGGTGGGACCATGTATAAGGCCCATAGGATCACTACTTAGAGGCATGGATGGAATTCTGTATAAGGCCTAGAATGGTCAGCTGACTATGTCGATGGGAAAAGCCAGTGGTAGTGTGTGGATGGTGTGATGGGTGATGATCCCCTATAACCATCTTGAATGAAATTATAGAAAGAATTTAATGATATGCCAAAGGCATGAATAAGAGCATGAATTTTCTAATGACACATGATCACACATGTCTCTTCTACATTCTTGTGAAGAGATATAGTTATATCTCTGTATCATCCCTAGATTCAACACTCTCATGTGTAAATTTTAGGTTGGTTACTGAATGTCAAGTGTGCATCCCTATATACTAGGGGATACCGACTAACAAAGAGGGTGTGATGAATATAGTGGGTAGACTATAACCTCTAGTAAAAAGTTACAATATAGTGGAAATAAACAATAATGATAAATATCATAGTTATGAAAAAATAGTTTAAATAGTATAGTATACAATTGGAAGGTAAAGGGTGAACCAAGAAAATAAAATGATAAACATTGTAATGTTATTTTGGAATATATATAAATTATAAACTGAAAGTAATACGAATAAGAGACCATATTGAAATAATAAACTCAAAAGACTATAACACCCCATGGTTTTATGATTTTTCTTAAATAAATTAAATTTTATTTATGGATTACATTTCATGAAACAAAATGTTAATATTTCACTTCATGCAGTACTGGCTAATCTTGCATTACATGCAACATTGAGTTTTAACAAAACCATGATATATTATGAATATAGATATTTAAACATGACTATTATAAAATATCCATTTACATAGTGATATGAGTAATAATAAATAATTTTCAAATAATAAGTATAATGGTTTTTTATAAATTTAAAATATCAATAATAAAATACAATTTTTTTGGTAAAGTCTTTATATGTTTCAAAAATTCTACTTTCTCAAAAAAAAATTTATGTCTTTTCATGAATAATAATCCAATTAATTTTTGAAAATTTTAAAAATAAATTTTATAAAATAAAACCCATTTTTTATTCATAATGAAAAATTATCTTAGGGTTAATTTTCTTGGTTTTTCTGAAAAGTTTCATCTTTTGATGAATAATAAAAAATAATGAATTTTAATTGATAAATGAATTTTATTTTAATTTATTTATACAAATAAATTATTTTTAAATTATTTTTAAAGATACATTAGTTCAATTATACATCCAATAATCCAATTTAGTTCATCATAATAAATTTCATATTTAATTTTTATATAGATCATTTTTAACTTTTTAACATTTTCTCTTTAAAAACTCACTTTCTCATCACATCTACAAGGTTAATTTTAAATAAAAATATTCTACTTATATGTATTTAATTTAGAAAAATGGATTCTATATTTTTAATTATAATAATTTATATTATCTAATAAGTTCAACTTAATTTTTGACAAAAATTGATAGTGAATGTAGTAAAAATTAATTACTATGGTTTAGGTAAAATTAGGTTTATTGAGGTGTTAAACTAAAAATATAAGTGTAAAATGACCTATAAAATTGTATAAAAACTATTTTATGGAAATATTTATATCATTAAACCTCTAGGGTTCTAGAATAACCTATTTTCAGAACCTTGTGACATATGAAAAATGTGGGGGCACACAATTCTTTTCAAAAATACCAAGTGTGTCTTCACCCCCACTTATAAAAGGATACCCCCAATCCTCTCTTATTCACACATTAATTTATTTTGGATAAGACAAAACATTACCAAATCACTTTCCAACTTACCTCCCTTTGTCTTAGAAGACTTATTTTGTAAATAAATCCAACCTAGGAAGGCTTATTGTGAAAACCTAAGGAGTATTCACGAAGAAAATATAACGTTCATCAATAAGCATTTATATTTTTTTCTTCATAAAAACCATTAAATTGTTATTATAAAATGATTATATAATAACCTTAGTATCTATAAAATACTAATATATTTATATTTTAATGGAATTATGTACAAACATCTCCAATTCAATCAAATTGGTTATGAAATCATCATTCATGTGTACGACAGACTACCACCTCACGAACCGATGTCATTCATTTTTTCATTACCCTTATAAATAATGGTCATAATGATGGATTTATTATTTATGTATTAAATTTATTTTTTTATTATTATTCTATAATTATTAGATCACACATACCTTAATACTCTCCATATTTTGGGAATATGATAACGTCACTCGTGTGTACTGTAGACTACTTTGTCACGAAGCGATGTGATTCATTCATGATATTGATAAAAGTAATCAAGGTTTATTTTAGTAAAAATATGTAATATATATTAAATAAAAATTATTCTATAATAATAAAATATATATCATTTTTTATAACTTTTAATTTAATAAGAAAATGGAAACAATGTTCATGTGTACGTATGACTCACTGTCTCCATGAATGATGTATTTTATTTCCTATCACTAAATTAATATAAATACATATATACTATGTATATATGATATTTATATTATGGTTTAAATTCTATATATGATTAAACTTTTATCTGAGTAAGAGGACACAAATAATGAGTCAAAACATACATGAAAAAAAGTAGTTATTGATCAAAACATGAATTTAATATATAATTGTTAATAAATGTGTAATAAAATGGCATAAATAAATCATATATAGTATAATATATATTAATATGGTTATTTAATATATTTATAATAAATTTATATTTATAAAATAGTAGGTTTTAACAAGTACGACGGAAGTCAAGATTTAAAGTATGAGATTTTCGTCTCACTTTTTACTTTTGTGAGACACATGCCATGTTCACCACCAATTTATTTTATGTGGTGTATATAATACCCATGAATGTATATTATTATTCTTATAATTAAAACTATTTTTGTTTAAATATATTTTTTTGGATCTCTCTTTCAGGGGGTTTATGATTCAAAAGTTAACAAATCGGTAAGGGTTTTTTTTGTCTCAATTGGCTTGTTTTAGACGTACGTTATG
Source organism: Viscum album (assembly GCA_963277665.1). Lineage (NCBI taxonomy): Eukaryota > Viridiplantae > Streptophyta > Magnoliopsida > Santalales > Viscaceae > Viscum > Viscum album. The sequence continues at coordinate 1,589,137,761 of OY728143.1, read as the reverse complement.
TTATGAACCTATATTATTTCACAAGGTATATATAAAGTCCATTTTATATTTAATCTCATGAATTTATTCATCATAATGATATTTTATGTTTTATTTTATGTTATTCTTTCATGGGGATTATGATTCATTGTTTCCAAAGTGGTAATAATTTATGTTACAATCTCATCATTTATTGGGATTATTTATAATTAAGTCTCCAATGTTGGAATATCAGGATATACCTCATAATAATTATCATTAATTTTATTCTTATATGTTTATTTATGACAAATTCATGTTATGGTACCATTTTCCCACTCTTTGGTACTTAAAGTTTTTAAGAAAATGTTTATAAGAAAATCTGACTTTATTTCTCTCTTTAATCAGAAATATATTTTATTCAAAATACATGTTTTATAAAAATGTTTTAATTTTTTTTATTAATTTTTCAGGTTTTTTTTAAAAAATTATCCATGTTTTATTTCTTACATTTTTTTGAAAGGAATATTCATGCCTTTTTTCAAACAATGATCGTTTAAATTTTACTAAAAATATGAAATGGATCTTTATTTTAATGTGTAAAACATGAAAAAATTCTCTAACAACATGACCAATGATTTATTTGAATCTTAATTTATATTATTTCATTCTTATTTTTAAATTTAATGGTTTTAAATATGTTTTATTCTTTAAATTTTTTTTAAATCATAAAGTACATTTTCCATAATAAATGTTTCAAATGATATTTAAAAATTATTTTCTGTATAATATGACATATGTTGGTGTTATCTATGCCTTAATTAGGATATTATTCAAGGATACCATTCATATTCTTTCTATTAATGATTTATTTTTTGATGAAATTATTTTTATGAAACCCATTTCTATTCCCCGAGTTATACCACGTGGAAATGATAATGAAACCCCATATTTTCATGGGTTATTTTATGATTAAATGACTATAAAACCTATCTATCTTCCCTAGGTTATGATATTATGAAATTTTTATGATACCCACATCATTTCATGAATTATGACATGATTAATTTATATGATCTTTTGGAAAAAATATGTATTTTATTATGCGACTGGTGAGACCTATATCTCTATCCAATTAATTGGGTAATAATTTATATCTCATTAGATAGACAATATTGGAATGGGGAGTGAACCCTATTTAGTAAGATATGGCTAGAATTGGGAGTGAACCTAGTTTAATAGGTTAATTTTTCCAATATAATGTTCTTGGGAGTGAACCTTTGATACTGTAACAGTTTCAAGAGCGAACCCATTCTAATATGATAGCCTTGGTTGTGATCCTTGACTAACATGAAAATTACTTTATATTATTATGTGTATTCCACACATTACATATCTTATTCCATTGTTATGATCTCATGGATCATATTCTTTTATTCACTTAGGATTCTTGTTTTATGAATTTCCAATATTTATTCCATGACTCAGGATTATGATCTTTGATATGAAGGGCATGGTTTTCAAATGTTATAATCATATTATTATACCCTTATATTCATATTAATCTTACATATATCCCTTATTTACCCATACCAAGCATCTAATCTGCCCCTTTATTATGATTCTTTTCCCAGGTAATGATGATATGTATTATCTAAGATATATATCTAAAAAGTGTTATAGTTTTACAGAATGTAGTGGGAAATGGTGTAGTTCACTCATCGACCATTGTTTATGTTTCCAAGTTTCCAAAGGCACTGAACTATTATGGTCCCCAGGCATGTGTTTTTGTAATGTAATTAATATTCATAAAAAATATTTTAATATCTATTTATAAAAATCCTATGTCATTAGAGTTGGTATCATAGGATATGTTTAGTTAACCTTTTGAATCTAGGATGAGAAAAATATAGTTAAATACCTATGTCTATGTCTAAGGATAAGTCTAAGGATGGGTCAATGTATTGGAAAATTACCTGGCATTTTGGTAAAATATATAGTGAGTGGCTTCTAAATAATTACATCCTTTTTTAGATATTACAGGTGGATGTGGATATTTAACAGAGGTACCAAGTGGTAATAAATTTGAAAAGGGTGTATTGAGATGGACTTTATCATCACCTAGTGCATGATAACATGCCTTGCTGTACACCTAGGTTGACACTCCTAGGGGATATACATTAGAAATTCATAAAATCATTATGAACCGTCCTGAAGGATTTAAATTCAAGATAAATATGAATTACCTAGGATAAACCTAAGGTGTCATAGATTAAAATAAGGTTTCATGATTTAGACATCCTATAAGTGGTTTTAATGATTATGTGGTACCCAAATATGATTATTGTTTCTTACTCTATGATTTTTAGTTTTAGCCAATGGATGGAACCAGAAGGAACCATGTTAATTATTTTTGTAATGGACAATTAAATTATTTTATTCTATAGTGTCCAAAAATTATGATAATTAGAATAAAAAACCTTCTTTATATGCTCACTAAACTTTTTCAAGCTATGAATCATGCTGGACGTCCAAACAAAAAAATTAGGGAACAACATTCTGTTGAGTCCTTCATGAGGAAACATATGACTTCTTTCATTGGATCTTTAGATCAAATACTTTTTTAACTATGGATTGGTAACATTGAAAATTTATTCTCCAATATCTATTGTTCATTACATGATAAATTCATTTTGGATGTCTACCGTTTGGAAGGTGAAGCAGATCAATAGTGGACTCTTATTAAGAATATAATTAAACATAATTAAATTGACTCCACAGATTGGGATGAGTTGACGAACTTATTTTTCGATAAGTTCTTTCTTCATATTATTTGTATGAAAATGGATAAGGGTTTCCTTGAGTTAATGAAATATAATGATAAATCCATTGGTACCTACAAGAAAAATTTTACAAGACTTGTGAGGTATGATTCTGGAAATATCATCCAACTTGAATGTACGGTTGATCAATTCATCAGTGGCTTAAAACTAAGTATCCAAAGGGAATTATCCATAACATACTTCAGTAGATATAAATATATTGTTCTATCTAATATTAAGGAGAAAATAGAGGTTTGAGTTACATAATAATATCATGGTTTTAATAATAATAGAAAATTATAATTAAAAGGAAAATATAAAAACCATGGAGAGAAGAAGATGAGATTTACTTTGTGCTCAAAGTGTGGGAAGAATCATGGAGGAAATTTCTTTAATGGTACTAGTAAATGTTTTAATATTGTAATGAATGTTCATAGAGCTCTTAATTTCTAAAGTGATTGGATGAATATAACTAATGATGAAAATAGAGAGACATATACACATAATTAATATACCACAATTCAATGATTTATGTATAAGGATAATAGAAATTATACTAAAAAGTTCCCAAACCCAAGGGATAATGATGATTGTTGACATTAGTAACATCTTAAGTTAAGGGAAAATAGAAAATATCATGCGATCACTATTTCCGATGAGGGGTGTGATAGCGATGTGGTGAAAGGTACACTTACCAAACATTATAGAAATTCTAATGTATAATTTGACTTAGGATATAACCATTATTTCATATCTAATTTTTTTTCTAAGGGTATCAAGATTACAACCAAATGATAATATTTTAAATTAGTAGTGAAAACCCCTAATGGTATGATGATCACATCTAAAGTGTATGATTCCTATCTGGTTGACGTTTGTGGAAATGTTCTTCCTAAATATATTTCTGTTATTCATTTGGTTGAATTTAATGTCCTATTAAGAATGGATTGGATTTCCCTATATAAATCCCGCATCAATTGTTGGGGAAGGGAATTTACATTCATCCTTTAAAACCAACCTATGATAATATATCAATGTGACGATAATTATGAACTTATAAAGGAGATCACATCCATTTTAAAGGTCTTAATTAAAATTTAGAAGAGATTTTTATCTTAAATAGTTGTGGAGAAACTTGGCATTGATGATATTCCCATAGTTCAGGAATTTGTTGATGTATTTCTAGAGTAGTTTCTTAGTCTTCCACCAAAAAACGAAGTTTAGTTCATGATAGAACTCATACCCGATGGCACACCAATTTCAATGAATCCCCATAGAATGGACCAATTTATTTATAGGAATTAAAGAAGAATCTCTAGAAAAACCTGGAAAATCAATTCATTCATCAAATTATGTCACCTTGGGGCAAAACTATTCTTTTTGTTAAAAAGAAATATGGATCAGTGTGACTCTACATTGATTATCGAGATCTAAAAAATATCACAATTAAGAACAAGTATCCTCTTCCCCATATTGATGACTTATTTGATAAAATGTGTAGAGATCAATACTTTTCAAATATTTACCTTTGCTATGGATATCATCAATTGAGAGTCAATAAGGGGGATATAACCAAGTCAAAATTCCATTCAAGGTATGGACACAATGAATATATAGAGATGCAATTCAGTCTTACTAATTCCCCTGAAGTTCTCATAGATTTAATAAATAAAGACTTTATAGATTAACTTGATCTGTTTGTGGTAGTATTTATATATGATATTCTTATATACTCAAAGAGAGAGTAAGAGTATGAATACCACTTAAGAATTGTACTAAATACCCTAAGGAACAAGAAACTATCAGAAATATTCAAAGTGTAAATTTTGGATGAAAAAAGTTTCATTTTTGGATCATATAATCTCAAGAGAGGGTATATAAGTAGATCTATCAAATTTTTAGGCAATAAAATATTTTCCCATACCAACCACAATGACTGAGATCTATGGTTTTATTAGTCTAGTTGGATATTATCGATGGTTTTTGGGAAAATTTTAATGACTATCTAATACTATAACCAAGTTAACTCGGAAGGGATCCAAGTTCCTCTGGAAAGATTAATTTAAGAAAATTTCAAGGAACTGAATAGAATGTTAGTAAACACACCTATTCAAAAATTACCCTATATTGTAGAAGGTTTTTTAATCTATAGTGATGCATCCAAGAAGGGATTTGGACATTTTCTTATATAGAATGACATGGTTATATATGATTCCCCACAACTATTGAATGTCCATAAGAAAATCAACCAACTCATGATTTGGATTTAGATGCAATATTTTTTTCATTAAATATATAGTGGGATTATCTTTTTGGATAAAAATTATATATATATATCGATCATGAAATTTTAAAATATATATTACAGTATAAAGAGTTTAATATGAACCAAAGAATATGGTTACCTTTGAAAAGTGAATAAGGTGGTCAATGCTGTGAGTTGAAAGGATCATGCAAGATTATCCCTGACGAGGACAGGAAAAGATACAACATATCTAGATTTTTATAGGATAGATCTAAAAATATTGAAGGAAGGGGAGAAATATTATCTTTCTTAATTGAATATTCAACCATATATCCTAATGAATATTAAATAGGCAAAGAAGAAAGATGTGTAAATGAAAAAGAAGGTTAGAAACATTCCTAAGTTTAAACTTGATCATGATAAAATGACGTTTAGAAACAATGTATGAGTTGCATCCATACCAGATTTGAATAATTTTTTGTTAGAGGAAGCTCATAGTTATTCATTATCTATTCATATTGGGATTAAAAATATGTATAGGGTTATGAAAGAATACTTCTAGTAGGTTGGAATGAAAAGAGATGTCATAGAGTTTATATCTTGATGCTTCGAATGTCAGAAAGTTAAGGTTGAAAGAAAAAAGTCTATTGGGGTGTTGTATCTATTCACCCTACCAGAAAAGAAATGGGAGAACATCACCATGGATTTTGTTGTTGGAATCCCCAAAACATCTAATGGGAATAATTATATATGTGTTGTATTCAACTTACTTATTAATTTAGCACACTTTATCACCATCAGAGAAGACTTATTTTTAAATTGGATTTCTTGGATACAAATTAAGGAAGTGGTAAGTTTGCATGGAGTACCACATTCCATTGGGTATAATCAGGATATGAGGTTTACCTGAAAGTTATGGAGAATTATTTAGTAAAATATTGATAAAGAGTTGAGTTTCAAAACTATGTATCATCTTCAAACAGTTGGTCAGACTAAAAGAACAATTCCAACCCTAGAGGATATGTTGAGATCTTTTTGATTATATTTCAAAGGTGTTTGGGATCAACACCATCCTTTAGTTGAGTTTTTTTAAAATAATATATTTCAATTAAAAATTTAGATGTCCCCTTATGAAGCCCTTTATATAAATAACTTTAGAGCTCCAAGATGATAGAATGAAGTTGGAGAAAGAATGCTCCTAGTACCTGAGATATCAGTAGAAATGGAAGATATGGTTAAAGCCGTTCAAAAATACATCATGGAAAATCAGATTTTGTTGAAAAGTTATGATGAAAAGTTCTGTTGTAATCTTGAATTTGAAGTTGTTGATAAGTTGTTTCTAATAATTTTTCTATGGAATAAGGTAATGAGATTTAGGGAGGAAGGGAAAATAATCCCTAGGTATATTGGATCCTTTTAAATTCTTAATAATATCGGGATGGTATCCTCTCTGTTAGTGCTTCCACTAAACCTATATAAAGTCTATGATGTGTTCCATGTATGTCTCCTAAGGAAGTACTTACCTGAACTTTTACATTTACTGAACTCAGAGGTCATACCACTGGAGAATATTTTTTTTATTAGGGAAAAAAATAGTGGAGAATCTAGATCATAACGAAAATTTTATGAAAAAAGACCACTCACCCGGTCACCGTTTTATAGTGAAAGCACTAGTTTGAGAAATCTATATAAGAACTAAAGGATATGATGAGATAGAAGTATCCGAATTTGTTTGTATCAGACTGATGAATTTTGAGGGAGAAATTCATTTTAATGGGGGTAGAATGTAACACCCTAATTTTTTAGGAATTTATTTTTTTGAATAAATTAAATTTATTTTATTTCTCAAATTATATGTAACACCAAGTTAATATTTCACTACATGTAACACTATCTTAGATTTCATTACATGAAAAACTGAGTTTTAACCAAACCATGATATATTATTAATATTGTTATTTAAATGTGTATATTATAACCTATTCATTAAACTTAGTGATATGAATTGTAACAGAAACCTTTTGAATAATAATTATAATGGTTTTGTATAAATAAAATATATTTACAATAAAATACATAATTTTCCCTAAATTATTTATATGTTTCAAAAATACCATCGTGGAAATTTTTTTTTTGTATTTTTGTGAACAATAGTAAAATTAATTTTAAAAAATTTTTGAAATTAATTTTACTAAATAAAATTAATTTTTAATTTCATAATTTCAAAGTTATATTAGGTTTAATTTTTTGTATTTTTATAAGAAGTTTCATGTTTTATTGAATAGTGAAAAATACTGAATTCTAATTGAAAACTGTATTTTGTTTGAATTTATTTATAAAGTTAAATTATATTTTAAATTATTTTAGAGTTAAATTAGTTAAATTATATATCCATTAATCCAATTTTAGTTATTTTAATTACCTTTATATTTAAATTTTTCATAAAAACATTGTAAACTTTTGAACATTTTCTCTTTAAAACCCACTTTCTCATCACATATCTGGGATTTATTTTAAATTAAATTTGACAAATTATGTGAATTTAATTTGTAAAAATTGATTCCATATTTCTAATAATAATTATTTACATTATCTAATAAGGTAAAATAAAATTTTTACCAAAATTAACAGTGATTACATTTAAAATTAATTACCTCAGTTAAGGTAAAAATGGGTTTACCAAGGGGTTAAACTAAAAATATGTAGGTAAACATTACCTATTACATTTGTCTAAAAACTACTTTATATCCATATTTATACCATTTAACCCCTAATATTCAACAATGGACCATTTTAACCCCTTTTTCATTTGAAAAACATGGGAGCACTCAATTATTTTCCATAATACCTAGTGTGTCCTCTCCTCCACTTACCCCATATTCTCTCTTCTTCATACCTTCAACCCATTTTTGGTTCATCCATGAACTACCCAAATCACTTCCCAACTTCCCTCCCATATTTTTATAATCCTTATTTTGGATATAAATCTAACTTAGGAAGGTTTTTTCTGAAAACCAAAGAATAATACCTGAAGAACATGTAGCCTTCATCAACGAGTGTTTCTGTTTTATTTCTTCATCCACCCCATTAAATTATTATTATACCGTGATGATATAATAAAATTAGTATCTACCAAATAATTATATATTTTTTAATGTTTATTTCATGATGTGCAACCATATCCACTTCTATTAAATGGGTGACAAAATCATCGTTCGTGTGTATGGTGGACTACCGTCTTACAAATTAATGTCATTTGTTTTTCCATTACCACCTTTAAAGTATGGTAATAATTATGGATTTATTATTTATATATTATATTTATTATATTATTATTATGGAATTTTTATATCACTCATACTTTCATACCCTCCATTTCGTTGGAATACGATAATGTCGTTTATGTGTACGGCAGGACTACCACCTCACGAATTGAGGCATTTCATTCACTCTTTACTTTGAAGTTATTAAAGATATGTTTAATAAAAATATTTTATATATATTAAATAAAAATTATTCTGTAATTATAACATATATATCATTTAATTTATTTCTTTCAATCTAATAAGAAAATTAAAACAAAGTTCATGCATACATACGACCTACCATCTCCATTAATGATGTATTTCTATTCCTATAAATAAATTAATATAAATACATATATAATGAATATATATGATATCAATATCATATTTTAAATTTTTTATTTGATGAAACCATGATATAATTAATAAGAACAAAAATAAAAATTCAAAACATACATGAAAAACAAAGTAATTATTGCCCAAAATGAGACTTTAACATGGAATTGTTAATAAATTGGTAATAAAATGGAACAAGTAAATAATATATGGTATAATATATATTAATGTGGTTTTATAATAGATGTTTAATAAACTTATATTTATTATACATAATATTTTAATGAGTATGATGGAATCCAAGACTTAATGTAATAGATTTCCATCTCACTTTTTACTTCCGTGAGACACATACCATGTTCACACACCATTTAATTTATGCAATGTATAAAATTCACTTGAATGTATATTATTATTATTATTATATATAAAAATATTTGGGTTTTTATACACATTTTATGATCTCTCTTTAATGTGTCTTACAATTCAAAAGTTATCAAATCAGTATGAGATTTTAGTCTTAATTTTCCTCCTTTGAGACGTATATTGGGTTATGCACCTATATTATTTCACGAGAGTATATAAAGTCCCTTTGACATGCCATATAATGAATTTATTCATCCTTAAAATATTTTATGGTTCATTTTAGGCTATTCATTCATGTTTATTATGATTCAATGTTACCAAAGTGGTACATATTTTATGTTATAATCTCATTATTTATCAGGATTGTTTATGATTAAGTCTCAAATGTTGAAATATCATGATATAACTCACAATAATTATCATTATTTTTATTATCCTATAGATAATTATTATATATTCAAGTAATAGTACAAATTTTCCACTATTTGGTACTTAAAATTATTAATAAAATGTTATTAAGGAAATCCAACTTTATTTCTCCCTTCGGCCAGGAATCTATTTTCTTTTAAAACCATGTTTTATTAATATGTTATAAAAAATGTTTTATTACAATATTATGATTTATAAAGGGAATTTTTACCCATGTCTTAATTTTTAAAAAATGTATTTAAATTAATTTTCATGTCGTTTTCTAAATAATGACCATTTGGATTTTTTTAAAAATTTTAATGGAATCTTTGTTTTATCATGTATGGCAGGAAAAAATTTTTATGACATGTTGAAAAAGCATAAATTAAGAGATTACTTAATATGTTTTCGAGTATATTTTTAAATAATATGGTTTTTAATATTTTTTATGTTTTAAAAATATTTTTTTAAAGTGGAAATGATATTTTTTCTCAATAAATGTTTTAAAAGACATTTAAAAATTATTTTCCATCTAAGATGAAATTTTTTGGTGTTACCTATACCTTATTAGGGATATGATCCAATGATACTATTCATATTCTTTATCTGAATGTTTTATAATTTTTCTGAAATTTTGTTGATGAAACCAGTTCCTCTTCCATAGGTTATAACAAGAGGAAAATCTTATTAAACCCACTTATCTTCATAGGTTATTATATGATGAAATGTTTATGAAACCCATCTCTTTTACATAGGTTATGATACGATGAATTGTATATGATTCCAATTTCATTTCATGGGTTATGATATTATGGCACACAAAAATATGGTTTTAATTATGTGATGGGTGAGACCAATATCTCACTCCAATTTATTGGGTAAGGATTTATATCTCACGAGATTGATAGGAATGGAATGGGGAGTGAACCCAGTTTAGAAAGAAAGGGATGGAATGGGAAGTGAACCCAATTCAGAAAGGGACTTTTTTCTATTATGATGGTCTTGGGAGTGAACCTTGTCCACTATGATGGTTTAGGGAGTGAAATTATTACAATATGATACCCTTGGTAGTGATCCTTGAATAATATGGAAATGATTTTCCATGTTTATTTATATGAAAAAAATCCATTTCTTATGCCAATATTATGCTCTCATGGATCATGCTCTTTGATTCTCTTATGATTCATATCTTATGAACTACCGATATTTATTCCATGACTCAAGATTATAATATTTTATATAATGGGTATAGTTTTTAAATGTTATGCTCATGTTCTCATACACATATGTTCATGTTATGCTTACGTATCTCCATTGTTTACCCTTACTGAGCATCTGAGCTCACCCTTTCATATGATTCCATTCCTAGGTTATGATGAGATTTATTATGTATGATATGTTAGTTATAGTTGTGAAGAATATTGTGGGAGATGATATAACTCACATATGGATAAATTTTTATGTTTCAAAGCTTCCAAAAGGCACTAAAATATCATGATCATCATGTATGTGTTTGTGTAATGTAATGAATATTCATAAAAAATGATGCAATATATATGTATGAAAATCCTGGTTCATTATAAAGATCCCCGATCTCGAACCGCAAGTCTATCCCATCTCCAAGATTCAACTCATTCAACAAACAAAAATAAAAAATAAGGTCCCATTCCCTTGTCCAAACCTGCATCCATGTAATCAGTTTAGGTACAAAATGGTGGCCTAAATAGGGAATTATTAAAACATAGTAGGTTGAAAACACCTAGTCTAAATAAAACTAGTTTGATAATAAGTTCCAGAAATAAGGTGATAAACATGTTTTTTCATTAAACAATTAATATAATACAACAATTAACCTACTTCAGAACCATAATAAAATATCTTTGAGCATGTAGAATACGCATGCCAACCACAACTACAAGTCCATGGAATAATCACATAACCATGAAAATCCCTACATATAAGAATTTAAGCATACCAAGTTGATTCCTCCATATAATAATTTCAGCATACAGAACCAAGTCCTCTTTATAGGAATTCCATCATGCTGGGCCAATTCCTCAATATAAGTATTCCAGTATCACTGGGTATATCCCTCTATATAATCATTTTAGCATCACTGGGCATAGCCTTATATATAATCATTTCAACATAAATCAAAACAAAATATATAACATTGGGGATAACATATATAACATTAGAATTCACAAAGGAAAATTTATCCAATTAAACTTTAACATTAAATTTACTTTCATTTATCAAGTTAGGTATTTAACCATTAATGTGATATTGCACAAAACATATCATATTAGGTATCACCATTTATTTTAATAAAAAGTTACAAATTTTCCAAGGTGAATTTATATCAATAAATCACATAAGGTTTCTTGTCATGAAAAACACACTATAATCCATTAGCCAAATAATTATTATTCAAGGGTATGTTCAACATATGGGCAACACTATCCAGGTAATAATTAAAATTTATCCAAATTGTATTAAAAATAAATGATTACCAACACCCATTATTCTAATTAGTAATTATCACATCATGTCGACGCAATCTCACAATAGTACACATACTTAGAAAATTCTGACATAGATCAAAGGGGTTAATATAGACCACCCACCTTTAACTAGTGATCAAAGAAACACTTTACAATAGGTAATTCCAACCATAACAAAGGAAGAGGTTATTAGATAGAACCTAGATCACACAAACATCAAGATACAACACTTGATTCCAAAAAAAATCAAGTGATTACATCATGGTAATAAAGAATAGGAGGAAGAGAGGGAAAAACCAAAGTAAAAAAACTATCTAGGGATCAAATGCTTGATCTAAACATTTAAAATGGAAGGAAGAACTCCAAAATCACCTAGATATGAACTAGGATTCAAGAGAAAAGGTATGTACATTAATGAGAAAATAATAACATGAACAACTTGGACTTAAAAATGTGGAGACTAAGAAATACTTGGAATATAGTCCTTTTATGTCATGTATTTCTCAATTTACGAGTTATTCCCAAAAAAGAATTACCTTGGGTTAAAGTAACCCTATTTGAACATTACATGATTTGAACCAGTTTCACAATGTGTATCCATTTCATGACACAAACCAATTTATGATGTCTGCTTGGACACATTTACACGTCATGTAATAGGTTCATGACATGTAAATCCCCAAGAGACATCACTCATTCTGGCTTCTACAAAGGAGACCAAACCACCGTTGAATCCTTCCAAAATCAAGGAGAACCCTCATAATCCCCTTTAACATGGTTATACCAAGAATAAATTAATTCAAACAAACATAAATCCCTAGAATTTATGTCATTTACCTTATAAAATTTTCTCTAATCTCAAAAAGGGACTTGACCACCATGGTTTAATGAAGAAGAAAAACCCAAAATAAAAGGGGTTCAAACAAAAATCAAAGATGAAAATACCTAGAAAAAGATGGGATCTTAAAACCTCTTCACTATATAATATCTCATCCCTAAGCTTCTCCAAGTATCACTATGGGGCCTTGAAAAACAATTCTGGATACTATGTTTTCATATTAGATTCTCTCTCCCAAGACTCCTATTGAACACACCCATGATGCCACTATACTTGAACTAGAGGAATAATCCTTCCACAAAGATACTTATCACTATGGTTCAAAATATGTATCATATTATCCACAAAGGATTCATCAATATCAGGATTGATGTCATTTATGTCTACCAAATGAGATTGGTTTGGTTGATATATCTAAAGTTAGGACATGTGAAACAAATCATACATAAAACTTCTGGGTTGTGGAAGGGATAATCGGTACGCCATTGGACTAATCCTTTCCACAACATCAAACAGACTAATAAAAACTAGGTGATAATTTTCCCTATTTTCTGATACAATATTTCCTCAACCTAGGTGACACCAAAAATAAAACACAATGACCAACCTAAAACTCAATAGGTCATCTCTGATGGCCTGTGTAAGATTTATACATACTTTTCATGGTCACCAACCACCTTATGATCAACAGAAAATACGTAAAGATATCTTGCTTGAGACTAGGTCCAACAAGTATTGAATCACCTACCTCCAACCAATAAAAAATAGAATAGAATGGAATTACATACAAGTCCTTGAAGGATTCCATTTTAATTGATTCTCTAAAGATGTTATTATATGAAAACTCAATGAGTGATAAATACTTCTCCCATGAACCAATTAAATCCAAAACATAGGCTTGCAACATATCCTCTAAAATCTGAATAGTCTACTCATATTGACCATTAGTCTATGGATGATAGGTTTTTCTCAGATGAACCTACAATCCTATAGCCTTTGGAAGAAACTTTTTAAACCAAAATGTGAAACTAAGTTCTCTATCAGATTCGATACTTCTCAAAAAACCATTCAACCAAACAATACCCTACACATAAAGACTACCGAGATCATTAATTGTTAAGGTCTCCCTAATAGGGGAAAATTGGTCTACCTTTATTAATTGATCTATGATCACCCATGATATAACATTATTACAAGGTGTCTTGGGTAATTTTTTGACAAATTCCATTGTGACATCATCCTAATTCCACTATAGAATGAGAAGAGTCTACTATATCTAGGTAGGCCTTTGATGCTCAACTTTCACATATTGATAGGTGAAACATCTCTCCACAAAGTCCACTTCCTACTTTTTTATTATTAACCTACAATAATTTCTATGGATATACTGTTACATATTTTTCAAACTTGGATGTACCACCCATCTAAAAGCATAAAACTCCGCCATCATCTCCTCACACAAGCCCGTAGGAACCCATAATCTTATATGTAAAATAAGAACATTTCCTCAACCAAGAGACCATCCTTATAGTGGCCCTCCAATATATAAGATATCCCTCAAAGCTAAGTCTTCCATATCAGATGACTGCTCTATCTTGATCCGATCCAAAATAAAGGGTATAACAGATGTCAAAGTCAGAGATACTCATCTATAGGACTCCTGGACATCTAGATGCGTGTTTGAAAAGAGTTCCATCATCTTCTACTCATTTAAGGACTCCCACACAAACCCTATATATGTCTTCTAGATTAAGTATTTTACAATGAAATTTCACTTTCCCGGTGTATAATCCAGCTATAAGTCAAAAGACTATAGATACTCGACACACATCCTCCATTGATGCTTCATATCTCACTAATAAAAGATATACCTGAGGCTCTTGTGGTACATTTACACTACAAAACTCTCACCCATAAGATAGTATCTACAACATATCAGGGAATTGACCACTGTGTCTAACTCTAGATCATATGTAGGATAATTTATCTCACATGGTCTCAACTGTTTTGAGCGATAAGAAACCACACAATCCTCTTGCATCAGAACTACTTCGAGTCCAACTCCAGATGTTTCACAGTATATGGTATACACCTTACTCATCATAGGTAAAGTAATTATTGGTACTAAGGTTTTTCTACTCTTTATCTCTTGAAGATATCCCTTACAAGAATTTTACCAACAAACGTCACCACATTCGTATTCATCCAAGACATCAGTGATAACATCTAGGAGAATTCCTAGATGAAGAACTAATAATAACATACTAACCCTAGAAAAATATGAACCTGTAAGACATTCTTGGGTTTTTCCCAAGATACCATGGATGCAACCTTCTTTGGGTCCACCGACACTCTAGCCTTTGAGATGACATGACCCAACAAGTGTACTTTATCAATCCAAAAATTTGATTTGGTAAGATTTTCTTAAATATGATGCTCTCTCAATATACTCAAGATGATGCCATGATTTTGGGAAATATCTTATTCATACTATAAGTAAAATAAGATATCATTGATAAAAACCACCAAAAACTAAAAATGAAAGGATCAAAGATTTGACTCATCAAATATATAAACACCATCAGTGCATTCATCAAACCGAATGAAATAACTATGAGCTTATATAATATATACCTAATCCTAAAAGAATTTTGAGTTATGTATCATGGTATCAATATCAAACAATGATACCCTGATATCAAGTCAATCTTAGATAAAATCTGGTAACCTCTCAGTCGATCGAATAGATCTTTTATGCACAGAAGGGGATACCGACTCTTAACTATCATCTATTTCAATATCTGGTAATCCACACATAGGCAGAAAGTCCCATCAGTCTTCTTGGAAAAAATAACTAGATAACCCCAATGCAATTTACTAGGATATATTAATCCTTTTGATTCTATATCTTTCTACGAAAGTTTAAACTCATGAAGCTCTATTAGTGTCATCATGTACAACAGGCTAGAAATTGGCCCTAATCCCCACACAAAATTGAATCATGAACTCAATAGCCCACTCAGGTGGAAATACATAAAACTTATTAGGGAAAAATAATGAAAATGGTCAACCACTATAGGAAAAGTATCCGTCAACATTCCATCGTCATCTAGAGAAAGACCTACTTTCTAATCCACGACACAATCTTGTCTGCACTGAATGGGTCTTCCTTAACCAGCCTGAATATCCCAGACACCCTGGTGAAAGCAGCTTTATCATTATGGAGATAAAGAGGTAACACTCCTCCAATAACATTTGACAAGGTCTAGGCATAGAACTAGATAACACATAATAATAATTAAATCAAAACCTTCCATTTACAGCACAAATAGTTCCCAAAAGAAATTGTAACTACCAATTTCTAAAGAACATGCCTGAAAAAATTTAATATTCTCTAAAAGCACTCCCAATAGTGTATAAATGGTTAAAAAACTATCCAAAATTTCAACAAACAAGACAATAAAACATGAAAAATGTGGATATATAAAGGAATGTGATGATCATATATCAAAAAAAGAATGAAAGAGTAGATGATCCAAGAATCGTACCTCTGAAGGTAGAAGTTCCTACATCCAAGCTATCTAGAGTAGACTACATAGTGTTCATATGACTTTACCGTCTGCCGTAGGATTTGGTCTGACTACCCTAGGATATCCCCTCTTCTTGGTGTTGTTGCTCCTTCATTGGGTTACCACATCCCCTACCTTGACCTGAATATCCTGTGGAACTCTAACTACCAGTCTGATGAGGGGTAGCTATTTCCTTTCTATACTTTGGTACATATATTTACCCCTTCCACTAATATGATTCTATATGCCCCCACAAAACATCCATAGGTGACCCGGCCTTCCATAAGCATGGAACTCCAAAGTAGGGTAAAAACACTAAGGACTATTGTGGCTTAACATGCCACATTGATAGAACTATAATGGAACAAAGTACTCATATGGATTCACACTTCCTTGTCCTCTCTTCCTGTCGTTTCCATGATGAAAATTGTTATAGCGGTGGTTTTTTCCACTAGAAGAATAGCTCCTAGTTTTCCCTGCCAAAATAGATTAGATTCTTCTCAGGGCCTCTCTCAGATTATCTTCTATGATGACTGTTTGATTCATCACATATAAAAATATACTCAAATGAAAAATTTTCAGCTATTACTTGATCTCATTTCAAAGACCATCTTGAAAACATCTCACCCTAGATATCTCATCAACTACAAAAATAGCCAAAGTGCTTCAATTCAGTGAAGCGTAAAATTTAGTCCATCAATAACATTCTATCCCATGTCAAGTGCATGAAATCATGATCCCTTTCATACCTCAACATCTTGAGATAGAAGTGGCTTAGAAAAATCACATAAAATTAATTTCTAGATAAATCCTTTTGCTGCTTTGCTTTCTCCATAATGTAAAACCAATGATTTTTAGGTCCATGAAGAAGGCATGAAACAAGATTCACCCTCCTATCTATGGGTTTCTTGAGGTTATTAAAGATTTTATCGATTGATTCAATCCATAAATCAGCTACCTGGGGGCCCCCCTCCCGAGATAATGTAGGCAGATTATATAATTGAAACTCTCTCATATACTCATACATCAAAGACACTGTGAGAGTAGTCTCTCTTTCCATGGATCACATAAACCTTAGGAATCTGTTATGAATATGAACATCAATATGATCCTCAGGAGATATAGGAAGCTCTCGTTAATCTGTATTAGGAGTTTTCTTATTATTGGTCTCTTGATGCTCAATTCAAAGATGTCGAGGTGGTATTTTTCTCTATAAGAAAAAGTACTTATAACACTATCCATCAATAAGGTCAACCTCAACATGTGATAAAAATAGAGAACCCCTGGCTCATGGTATCTCCAACATGGATTAAAAAGCGAATTATCATCAAATAATAGTTCATTTATTCCGTCTTTCAACAGATATTATAGGTATCTCATTTCATAGTTCATACAAGAAAATATATCACATAAAGTAAATATGTCCCTATCCTGAATAATTCATGTCAAGATATATCCCTATGTGCCTATCATGATGAATAAATACTCATATCATACCATACTAGGCTATGAATATAAATATTAGGAAACAATAACATCAAACAACATGTGAATCACCAAAGGTGAAATAATATCAATCACAACAAGCTAACATCATGAACATTAATCCCATACATGGAAACTTGGATTTCCCCCATACATGGGTTAGCTACTTCCACACACATGATCATTACCAAGTCTCTACACAACATAATCTCATTTTTAACTTTCTAAAATAGAAAAGTAATATAAAAGAAAAACCCAACCTACCTATGATACCACATTGTAATATCACTAGACCCGACACTCTCTCATGTGGACAAATTAGGTTGGTTACCAGACTTCAAGAACACCTCCCCATATGAAAGAGGTTGGTAACTAGTAACAGGGATGTGATAAATATAAAAGAGAGACTATAACCCTGGGTATATAGTTATAATATAGTGGAAATAACCAATAATGATAGATATCAGAGTAATGGGGAAATAAAGGAAAAAATACAACATAAAACTGGAAGGTAAAAGGAGAACCAAGTAAATCAAAAGAAAAAGAATGTAACTTTAGGATGAAATGTATTTAAATGTTAAAATGAATGTAATATAGATAAAAAACAATGATGAAACAATAAAATCAAAAGACCCCCAGTCTCGAATGCCAAGTCGAACCTGTATCCAAGCTCCAACCTGTCCAACAAGAAATAAATAACAACAATGTCCCTTTCCCTTGTCCAAACCTATATCTATGTAATCTACTCAGGTACCAAAGGGATGCCCGAATATGGTGTGAGTAAAATTTTTTAGTTCAACACCACCATGTATAAATAAAACCACTTTGATAATAAGTTCTTGTAATAAGGTGATAAAATGTGTATTAATTAAGTAATTAATATAATTTTCCAATCAACCTACTTCGACACCATGATAGAATATTTATTATAATATAACACAACCACACCTAACATAACCACAAGTCTAGGACATGATCACATAATTAGGAAAAGACCTCTGTATAATCATTTTAACATGCCGAGATGAGCCCTCTATATAAGCATTTCAGGATACCAAACCAAGTCCTCTATATAATCATTTGAGTATACTCGAAAAAGTCCCCAATATAAAAATTTCATAATCACTAGAAACAACCCTCAATATAATCATTTTAGCATCACTGGGTATAGCCATATATAATAGCATTTTTGTATAAATAACAACACAAGATATGACATCAAGGATAAAACTTATAACATCACAACCACAAGCTTCATTTTAGCCAAGAACCATTTATCTTTCAATTTCCTTTCATTTATCAAGTTAGGTCTTTATCTATTAATATGCAATAGAACCCAAACATTTCATAACAAATATATCTATTCATTTCAATAAACAAGTATGCCATTTTCCAAAGTAAATCTAAATCGAGAAATTTCCTAAGGTCTCATGTCACGAGAAACACACAGTAACCCATTAACCAAATCATTATTATTCAAGGGTAGGATCACCCTATGATGACCTCTAGCTAGGTCTCAATTCAATTAGATCTAAAGGGATCCAAAGTGCAGCCAAAGACATGATTATCAAAAACCATTATTCTTTTTGTTAATTTTCACATTATGTTGGTGAAATTATACAATATTATACATAATTATACAATTTGGAAATATATATAATGGATTTGTATTGACCACAAAAATTTAACTAGATATTGAAGAAATGATTTCCAATAGGTAATGCTAACCAAAACATAGGTGACAGTGATCACAAGGAACATATATCACACAAACATCAAGATTCAACACTCGATTCCATAGCGTTTAAGAGATTACACCATTATAACAGAGAATAAGTGCAAAAGAGGGAAAAAAATAAATCTAAACAACTAACTATGGATCATGTCACGACCCGTCCTCGAGGCTCATGCCGTGACTACCCCAAGCCCGCCTTCCATAGGCCAGGGGCTGGCGACTAGCACCAAGGCGTAAATCCCAACAAAAAGGGAAGGCATTGCCTTTGAAAAGTAAACAAGAACCACAGAGTAAGCAAGCGGAAAATCAAACACTAAGTAAAACTGTAACAAGCTTTGATGAAAGTAAAAGGGGCTGGAAATACAAGCCCAACTGTAAAGTACAACTAAAAAGGGAAAAAACAGCAACTGAAAGGAAAAGCCGCAACATCGAGCCGTCCTCTGGAAGTCCCACCTGAAGGGTGGGTACAGATAGTCTCAACTGCTCCTCGGGTCCACTTAACCGCTCCGAGTACGTCCCGCCCAGTGGTCCACCTCCAGGTACCGTCCTTCTCCGCACGCCTCCACCACGATCAGTGTTGTCCGTCGTCTGCACGGGCTTTGCCCGCACTACGTTGTGTTGGTTGCAGACGACAGACAACGCTGATCGTGGTGGAGGCGTGCGGAGCAGGACGGTACCTGGAGGTGGACCACTGGGCGGGAGGTACTCGGATCGGTTAGGTGGACCCGAGGAGCAGTGGAGGCTATCTTTACCCACCCTTCAGGTGGGACTTCCAGAGGACGGCTCGACGCTGCGGCTTTTCCTTTCAGTTGCTGTTTCCCCCTTTCAGTTGTACTTTACAGTTGGGCTTGTATTTCCAGCCCCTTTTACTTTCAGCACAGCTTGTTACAGTTTTACTTAGTGTTTACTTTTCCGCTTTCTTACTCTGTGGTGCTTGTTTACTTTTCAAAGGCAATGCCTTCCCTTTTTTTGGGATTTACGTCTTGGTGCTAGTCGCCAGCCCCTGGTCTATGGAAGGCGGTCTTGGGGTAGTCACGGCACGGGCCCCGAGGACGGGTCGTGACAGATCATACGCTTGATTGATTATTCCGAAAGGGATTAAAGCACTCCAAAATCACATGGAGTTTCCCTAGGCTTATATAGAGAAGGGATTCTAATGGATGAGAAAATAATAACACCCACAACATGCCCTTAAAACCTCTAAGCATGAGAAATACATGACGTGTAATCCTTTTATGTCTTGTATTTCTTAATTTATTAGTTATACTGAAAAATGAATCACCTCAAGTTAATATAACCCTATTTGAAAAATACATGATGTGAAACAAATTTACCATGTGTATCCATTTTATGTCATAAACCAGTTCAAAATTTCTTTCTAACACATTAACACATCATATAACAAGTGCATAGTTTGTAAATTTCCAAAAATGGTACTAATTACAACTTCTGAAAAAGAAACTAAAACTCCTATGAAACCTTCCAAACTCAAGGAGAACCCTCATAAACCCAGTTAACATGTTTATACCTAGACTCCATTAATTTAAAAAAACGTACTTCCCTAAACTGTTGGTTATTTTCCATAGAAAAGTATCTCCATTTCTAAAAGGGGAATTGACCCTGAAGGTTTAATAAAGAAGGAAAACCCAAAATAAAATATTTTAAACCAAAAATCAAAGTGGAACATACATAAATAAATATAGGATCTTAAAATATAAAAATCTCCTTCATGCTACCATAAAGTATTCACATGGTATTTTTCTCAAGTTTCTTCACGTAAGATAGTTCTTTTGCACAGGTTACTTCGCATGAAAATATTCTATCCATGGGTGTCTCCTTTGTGTGGTAGTGGATTTTCTATGGGTTCCTCCTCCTTTCCTTCTCAAAACC
This sequence comes from Viscum album, assembly GCA_963277665.1. Classification (NCBI taxonomy): domain Eukaryota; kingdom Viridiplantae; phylum Streptophyta; class Magnoliopsida; order Santalales; family Viscaceae; genus Viscum; species Viscum album. Next base: position 1,589,116,300 of record OY728143.1, on the reverse strand, counting down.
AAGGTGGTTCATGAGATGTTATTCACATGATTAGAACACACAATCTTCTTTTACTTCACATGAATGAATCACACAAGTACACTATTTTCACGAGATCTCTCATGTTTTTTCAATAAATTAAATCTCAACTGAGCCTTGGATTATATAGGAAACTCTCCTCTAATTTTGTTTCCATGACAAAGACTCATTAAACGCCTAAGGATCTCAACATATCTCACATATTTCAAATGGACAGAAGTCTTGGCCTTATGATACAACACATAAGGACTATGAGATCCTCCTCACTACTTTGCATGATCACTTAATAGATCAGGAAATTCCTTAGTGGAAATCCCCTTGATAATAAAAAATATTCAAATGATAATTCTTTTAAAATATAGATTCATCTTGTGCAGAAAGATAAATTAATCTCCATGTGACAATATTATGAGAGGTATTGGTGCTTTTCCACATTACTTCATGCAACTTTACATATTCTTGTATTGAATATTTGATATTCACCATTCTATCATGTGATCTTAATAACATCAGGTGACATTAAGTGATTTCCACTAGTTCTTGTGAAATTTTTATATGATTTCATTGTTATATGAATCATTACATGAATTCAAGACTTTTATCGCATGAATAAGTTTAGTTTGACTGACATGACTCATTCTCTTTGTCTTGGATTGATAACACATGATTGATGTCTGGATTTGATCATTCTGGAAGAAGCATCATCATTAAAAGTTAGAAGATGATGGACATATCTGAATATGCATGATGTGTGATCCATCAGATGTCAGAGATCACTCGAATCATGTGGATCATGTTATGTCTATCATTTTAATGACATAGGAACATTTTCCATAACTCGTTCATCCCACATCTGACATGTTCTTTATTCCTTCATTTGGTATATCATCCAATCATCATCGCTGCACCATTTGAGCTGGCGATGGGGGATCCATACCTATTACACCATTCACACAACACCATAGGCTTAAGACTTCCAACATAGCTAACCTATCTTTATGAGCCTTAAATGTGTACCCATCCATGACTTTGGGTGCATGCACCTACATGCCTTATACACAGATCCACCAACACCTATGATTTTATGTGTAGCCTCCTTTGATAGTCTCTCCTATGAGGGTTGACCCTGGAGTCCCCCCATATGTGATTTAGGGATAGCCCTTGGGGGATTATATGGTTGAACTTCCTTTTATTAAATACCCATTCATATATAATACATAGAATATCTCAAAGTAAAATTGATAATTACAAGAATTATCAAATTTGATCTAACATATTATATGACTCCTAAAATTCCTCATGAAAAATAAATATGGATTTCAATTTTTTCATGTATACCTTTAAATATTCTTCCAAAAAAAATTCATCATCATCTAACTTGTTCATATTTAACCAAGTGATAAATAGACACTTAATGAAACATTTTGAACTTCTTAGAACATGTGTTTAATCATTGAATACCAATTCAAAAATCATCAAAGTAAACATGGAAAATTGATCAAGTATGAAATCCAATGAAATCAAGTGAATCCATACCAATTTTCTATGAATCAAAAGTCCATCAAAACTCACCGAAAACATATTGATAAATCATTGAAAAAAATGAAACACTGGGCCTAATAATCTCCCCATTTTTATTTTTTTGTCTATATATCTTTACATATTTAAAATTCAATACGTGTGCTCAAACATTCTATCCCTTATGGGAAATCAAATTAATAAGGTAAGTGGGGGTCTTATCATCTCATTTTTCTGATGAAAACTTGTTATTCTCCCTTATATGAAAATTTATTATTCATTTCTAAGAGAGGGATGATCTCACATGATTTTATTATAAAATTTTGTTTAGTTAATCAGCTCTATTTCTACATGGGATAACCTGGTGTAGAAAATAATAGATATACAATAAAAGTTGTCTGTGTTGTCTATAAAAAACCATGTATGTGAAATCATGATCATAATTTCTCAATTATTTTATATGGGTTGAAAATAATCAGATTTATCAATGAAATTCTAAATACTACACACAATTCAACAAACCTATCAAAAAAGTTCAATTGTATAAGATACATACCCCACATTGTCTCATTTTTTCATCAAAAAATAACTACTACTTATTTGATCTATTCAATAACATTAATAATGAGCGATAAAAGTGTGATTGTAATGATGCAACTTATAGTTTTGGAAAGTTTTTAGAAGTTCCACATTCACTATTTAGTGAAGATTTAACAGCTTTATCTCACCAATTCTCCCCCTCAAGGGATACAAACTTCTCCTTCATTTTTTTTAATGCTAGTATAAAATCATTCATATATAAGGACTAAGTAGTGAACTTTTGGTATCTAAAAAATAACATTCATACTGAGATCTTTCTTGTAATCAAGGCCTTTCATATCTTCCAATATCATCATTATAATATTTCTTTAAACTCTTATTTTTGTTTTGAGTCTCATTGATTTGACTATCTTTTATATTCCCTTATTCTTATTTGTGCTTAATACCGTTTCAACCTTAGTCTTATAGATTTTAAAGTTTTCACCTGTGGATAACTTTTCATTAGCTTTCTCTATATTTTCTAAGAATAATTACTTTCCTTTAACTTTAACAAGTGTATCATATTCCTATAATTTTTTAGCTAGTTTCAATTGATTTATCCAAACAACTAGATAGTCTTTATTTAAATTCTCAATATTCTCAAAATATTTATGTTATTGGAATTGGTTTTCTTTTGGAACCTCTGACCTTTCACAACATAGAGAACTTCTCCCTCTAACCTTATCATGCATACCTCAGAAATGTGACCTTTCAAACTACATCTTCAACAAATAAATTCTAGAATATAAAAATTGTTTTATTTATATAGTTTTGGTGGAAATTTTTTTATAGGTAGGTTTTTATATTATTTTTTACTTAGATGTCCATTGAAACTCCCCCTTGATTATTGTCTCATTTATGGTAAAGACATGTTATTCCAACAAGAGTAGGATCAGTAACCATGCTTACCAAAAAAAAATTTAACCTTTAAACTTTATTCTCCAAGATTTATTCTGTATGAATTTAGATATGTTTTTTTCTCTTGAAACCAATCCTCAATTTTCTTTGTGGTTATTCCCTTCTTGTCATATTATTCCATTTTCTTGATGTAGAAGATTACAACTTATTCTTCTTTCCCCACATATTTCAGTTTTAGTTTTCAAATATGCACTATTTGAAATAAAAGTTCTAACAGAATGATTGGATGCACTTTTAAATTCCTTCTCTCCAGCTTGGGGAGATTCTCCCTTAATCTTAATATATTTTTGGAAATCTTCATAGGATTTAATTAACTCAACTTAAACTGTGACACATATGGAATGTGTATTAAACAATTATTCTTCTCTATAAGTCAACTTTTCTTCAAGATCACATATCAAATTATCATGTTCAATTTTTTTTAATTTGGGAATCTTGATCTCACTAACAAAAGATACTTCTTTATTGATCAAATAATCTTTTTAATCATCAACATAAACTATTTATTCCTTATTATTTTTATTAGTTAATTTTGTATTTTCTTTCTCAAGATTAATTATTTATTTCTTGGAATATTTGATCTATTATATATTTATTTATAATTGTTTTTTTATTTTATTATCTAGTTCTATTCTTTCCTCTTAATCATCACCACTATTTAATGAATCCATTATTCTCTTTACATGGGAAAATAAACCAATCTCATTATCTATTGAACAACATGATGATGAATATTTATTATGCTTTCTCATTATATTTATATTATTTATACTATAGTGTTTTTTATACTTCTTATCCCATTTATGTTTATGAGATCCTTAATCATCTAATTTTTATTTTGATTATGATTCTCCAACCTTCTTCTTTGGACACATCTAGTCAAAATTACTAGATCTACCAACGTTAAATCATTTTAGTAGTTTCTTATTCATTACCTTCCATTTTCATTTCCTGTACCATTTTTATAAAAGTTAACCAATGTTATTGAAGTTATCATCATCATCATCACTATCTAAATTCTCTAATTATTCAACATACTCTTCTCTGACTTTTCCCTTTATCATGTATTCAAATTCCATTTATTTTTTTGTTTATTATTGAAATATAGATTTTTTCTCATCTCATAAGCTATGATAATTTGGTGTATTACATCAAGAGACAAATCATCACTTTATTCTATGTCTTAGAATTGAACCAAAATGATATAGAAAATTACTCATCATTTTTTGACAATTATAGTGTCATTCATCTTCTCACTAAATCATCAAATGTTTCTAGCTATCTAATTCACTCTGGTGAAATAGTAATCAATAACTTCTTCATAATTCATTTTAATGTTCTCAAAATTAATCTTTCAAACTTGTAGTTTGGATTCCTTTACTTTTACATTTCATTCATATATTCTTCAAATTTATCCTAAATCCTATTATAAGTATGAAGACCCATGGAATTGTTTTATAACTTTTCTATTAGATACATAAAGATAGAATTTTCAAGCTTTCTATATAACTTCACATTTCTATTTTAAACATGTGTCATGGAATAATCATAAAACATCTGTGAAAAACCCACTCTTTCTTAATCTCTCACTTCTAGGCTGAGTGATAGGACATAGGGAAACATCATATTTCTCATACTGTGACAACTATTCCTATAAAATGTTAGAACACATCAGTTGTTGACAAATTTAATATTTTCCATCTATCAGAATTATTATTTGATCTTTAGTGGAACCTTCCATATGATACCACTTGTAGAGCCCCATTCTAGATTGGAAATGGAGAGGGGAGTGGTAAATCACATGAAAACTCATTAGGGGTTTAAAACAACCCCTCATTTTACATTTCTTTTAGGAATTTTAGAAAAAACATTGTATAAAAAACTTATAGAAACAAGAATATAAGAATAATAATCCATATACCTCTCTTAATTTTGATCATGAAACTTTTGAAAACAATTTATAAAATCATTAAAGATCACAAACAAGAGTAAATTTTGGAAAACCAATTTATAAAACTCAATAATCTATTAGATTATCATGAAAAATAGATTTCATGGAAACACATACCTTAATCCAAAGGAATGATTCCTCCTTCGATGAGAATGCTAAATTAGCTCCAAGAGGAGCTTCACATTCCCTATACATCAAAATACCCATGTTTAGACCAACCCTAGACCATATGTTTGGCCTAAATGGGCATTAGGGTGTATAATAAGGAGAAAAATTGATAAAATGAAATAAAGAAGAAGATATAAAGTATAATAGGAGAAAAGGAGAGATTTACCTTGAAGAAACACCCGTAAATCGATGAAGGAGACACATGGAACCAAGGATGAAGGAGGTAAATTAGACTTGAAGGATGGGGTTTTTTAATTTCATGCATTTAAATAAATTAAATAAAAACATAAAAATAGTTTGAAAAAAAAAGTTTCGATTGAGTTGGTGGAGGCTTCCTCTCAAATTTTCACTACACAAATCAGTACAAGGGGTCTGGAGTTCTTCATCGCCTTCATTTAAAGTAGTAGTGGGACCTCTTAGAGAGCACTATTATGGTGGAAAATCAATTATTTCTATATAAAAAATTTATCATGGTTAATTGGGGGAGACTTTAACATAATTGATGATGATTTGGAGAAGCGATGAGGAGTAGGATTTGATTGCAATGCCGTGTAGGATTTTCACGATTTCATGGATTCCAAAGGTATTATCAATATGGGTTTTTTTCTAGAAGTAAGTATACCTAGTGTGATTACCTCATAGGATCCAATAAAATATGGAGTAATATTGTTCTTTTCCACTCCAATATTTATGGATTTGATAGCTTATCTTAGGCTTCAGTCATTCACCTCTTTAGGTTCGTATTTGACTATTCCCAACTCCTAGTTATCTTAAAGAAAGAGGATAGGAGGACCATATATTTATATTTTTCCATAAACTAGCATTATGTGGAAGGGTTCATATAGATGATCAATTATTACTGGTATTTTACAGAGGGGATAACTTCTTAGATATGCCTCTCAAAATTTCTTCAGTGTTTGGAGGATATTCGAGAGTCACTTGAAAATGAACCAGATGATGATATCAGTCTGGATAATTTAAATGGATTCACTAGGATTCTAGAGGATATGATTAAATACATATGATATTATGACCTTTTTTTTCTCTTTGAATGAGAATTAAGATATTTTTTTGAGAAACTATTGAAAATTTCAGGAGTTCAAAGACAAAAACTGTGTGATTTGGGCCTCAAAGAAGGGGATAAGAATACTTCCTATTTTCAGGTGTGACTAAAATAAAATAGAGTTCGTAAGAAGATAAATTTATAATCGGATGATGGAACCGTCACAAAAGATATAGAAGGGTCTATAAAAACAGATTTTAAATACTTTAAAAATATTATGTCAGGGCCAAAGTACACTGTTGAGAAGTGTTAAATATGAAACATGAGAGTTAACTAGGTCCAGAGGGGTTCTTAGGAGCTTTTTATGTCACTTCTAGGGACATTGTGAAGGATAAATTCTGGGAGGTGGTACCCGATTTTTTCAGAGGCAGTGCACAGAACAAGGCTGTTTGTGCCTCTAGAGCGGTTCTCATTCCAAAGTTTAAGGATCCAACCTCAATTATCTAGTATAGGCCTATATTACTTTTTAACTTTTCTTAAAAAATTATTTCTAGTAAAATTAAGATGTGACTTAATAACATTATCCCCAAACTTATCTTCATGGATAACATGGTTTTATGAAAGGGGGAAGTATTAAAGGGTCTATTGTAATTTCCCAAGATATGGTAGAGGATATAAACAAAAATACAATTCCGTATAATGTTATTATCAAGTTGGACATGAAAAAAAGGCTATGATTAAATTTAATGGGGATTCATTATAAAGGTCATGTGAAAATTGGGTTTTTAGGATTGGTTTTGTGATCTGTTCTTCAGGTGTTATGCCTCCCCTTGGATTTTTTCTTTCACTTGTGGGTATGGGATTTGGATTTTAAAAAATGGTTCATGGAACGAGACAAGGTGATCCTCTATCACCAAGCCTTTTTGTCTTGTCACAAGATGTTCTTTCCTGAAATATTCAGTAATTCTTGGATTTTGGAAGGTTCATTCCTTTAAAAACCAAATATGGAAGCAAACTTTTATCCCATTTGATATTTGATGATGAATTATTATTTTTTATTAATGGAAGGAAAATATCAATTAACAGATTCATGGAAATCATGGAAATCTATGGTAGACTTAGCTAGAAATGAATCAATTAGGAAAAAAGCAACATTTATATATTAAATAAATGTTTGGGGAGACATACAAGTTATATTAAAGACAAGTTGGGCATTGAGAGGCACCAAATACTAATGAAATATCTCAAAGCTCCCATTTCAAATGGAAGGGTCAAAAAGACAATTTTTGATGATATTATTAACCAGATCACTGGAAGGATCTGCAACTGGAAAAACAAGTTTCTCTCATTTGAAGGGCGTATCACTTTAATCAATACTGTTCTCATGTCCATTATAATGAATGCACTCTCCATTATTAGGACACTAAAGGAAACTGTCACTAAGATAGAGAATATCTTGAAAAACTTCTTATCGGATGCAAATCAAAATGGGTGCTTCCACTGGGCTTCATGCAAGCATCCTGCAAGGTCGATTGAGGAAGGAGGAATTGGAATTCTTAGTTGGTAGAAACCATGCATTCCATAGAGGCACCACTAACATGGGACATATTTTAAGGTTAGTCACTATGGGAAATTTTCATTAAAGACCACTACAGGGATAACTAAAGGGATTGGTCTGGTTGTCCAAGGAGTATCTCATGGATCATGTAGTGCCTGGTGGATTATATAGATCATTTTCAGGGTAATGTATTCTAGGTTATGGGTTGAGGTGATATTAATATTTGGATGTTGAATTAGGTAAGTGGGTATTTATCTTATCTAGGGTTCCTAGTTATGAGCATATCGTTCAAAGAAGAGATCCTTTTTCCAGCCTTCCTCAATACCAGAAAAGTTATGGTAGTATTAGGTTGGTGAATGAATAAGACAAGTTACTTTTTATGGGCTCGAACCGAGGGAGATCCGAAAGATATGATTTCAGAAATATATTCCCTGAAAGTACCCATATGGATGATTGAGATTCTAAACTATTGTTAATGGAAATTCCTAAAAAGATGATTTTTTGGTTTAGAAAACATAGAATTAGGCACTTACAACATATTTGAATGTGAATAAGAAAGGTGTGGTCCTGGCCTCTTACTTCCATTGTTGTTCCATGCCACATTCTGAATCTTCGCGACACTTATTATTTTAAAGAGAATTGGAGATAGGGATTTGGAAATTTATAGAACATGGTTTAAATATAAATAGTGGTGGTGAATCAAGGTAGGTGGTCAGTGACTTTTGGTTTGAGGGAGATAGATAGTAAGGAGAGTTAAATGTTCATGGTATGATTTTATCTGTTGTTTTGTCAACTCTTTGAGAAGCAAGGAACAAGGAATTTAAAGGATTAAGTCACTCCTACACCTTATTTCATGTTTGAGTAAAACTACTTGTGGTGAATCTGGGGAGAAATATTAAGGGTGGAACAGATTCTATTAACTTGGGAAGGCTTTTTCCATGGATTTTCATGAACATTGAAATGTTAATAGGTAGTCAAGGTATATGGGTTAGATGGAAGCCTCCTAATATTGGATTAAAATTGGATATGGAAGGATCATTTATAGATGGGTTAATGAGAGGTGCTAGGTTGATTAAAAAATGGGGGTTCAACGAGCCTGGGTTTTTGTGCTTTTTATGGACTTGGTACCTCCATACGGGCTAAATTTAGAACAATGGTCCAGACTATTTGGTTATACAATTTATTCAACCTTCAATTTGTGGAAGTCGAATCCTATTCATATTTTCTTGTTCATTTGATTCAAGTGAAGGAAAATACAACATGGGATTTGGTTAATTTGGTCAGGAATTGAAGGATTTTTGTTAATGAAGGAGTGAGTGTTGGGCATACTTGGAGAAAATAAAATTCTATGATCAATGCCTTAGCCAAGAAAGGGATTACAACAAACAGAATGATTATTTACATGGGTTTATGATCCTTAAGTAACGACTATATGATTATTGTTCTGGGTGATGCTCTTAGACTTCAGCACTTCCACTCCCTTGAGTTGGTGTGGCCATGGATGTTTTCTTTATGTGGTTTTTTTTCACTTTTTATCCCTAATAAAAAATTATTTTCAGACAAGTATATTCAAATAAAAGTGACATTAGGATGTAACAATTATCCCCACCATGCCACTCTATGTCCCTAGATATTCATCAGTAATTTTAGGAAAGAAGCTTATTTAGGTTTTAAATTACCTCAAGGCAATCAATTTTGCTAATTAGAATAAGAATGATTCATCTCATGAGAGAGAAATACCATTCAACTCTACTAATATTAGTCAATAGAGATGAGGGAACCACTTGACCACTCCTCCATTGGATAAATGAAAAATAAATCTCAATGAGACCAAATCAAGGAGGAATACTAAATGGTATAATTTCAAAATCAATATAGATTTGGGAATACCAAAATATATAAATTTTTAAATCCATTTTCGATTAAATAATACCAAGTAATTCATGATACCAAAATGACCTATTATAGATCCCAAGAGTTAATGAAAATAATCTTTTAACATCATGAAATGACCATACATTACAACCCTATTCACAATCAAAGAAACACAAATTCCCAAAGGTAGACTCTGTTAGATGACCAAACCGATGAATATTCATCCAATTCGAATAAATGATGTTGATCCAAGTCACATGAGTTAATTTTTTATTTCAAATTACATATCTCTGATATCAAATGACCAATATAATAGAGAGAGAATCTATAATGGTAGTTACTTTCGAAAATGAACTTTTACCTATCTCACTCCAGAGTCACCAAAGAGAGAGATATGGAGAGATACAAAGATTCCAAAATAACACTAATTGTGGTATCATCCCTGTAATATAATGATATCATGCTGAAAAAGTTAAAAAAATTAAAGAAAATATTAAAGTGACATGAAAACCCATAATTTATATTTGAGAATTCCTGGGCACAATCCTAATTGAATATTTTGAAAAAAAGTATTTAGAGCATTCACACAATGGTCTTAGAGTATTAAGATTCACCACACTAAAAGAACACAAGGAATTACTCCTTAATCGGTGAAGAAATAATAAAATGAGAATACAGAATCTAATCACCATGATCACTATAACTAGTAGACGAGTATAGATTTAAGATGTCTTTATGACACACCAATTGTAAGAAGGAAGTCAAATTAAACACTTTATATAGAGTTTGGGTAGAGATAAAAACCGGAAGGACCATACTTGAACTATGAGAAAAATTACTTTTAGAAACATACCATGATATAAAAATTTCATAGATCACGGACACCTTCCCTGGGGGTTCACTCTAGATAATATAAAATATTGACTGAATCAAACACACTTCAAAATTTATAACACAATATCCAAACACAAATAATATAATCTAATAAAAAAACAAAAAATCACAAAAATAAAACACATATAAAACCTTTAGTAATGATATATTACTTATAATCAAATATTTTGAAATTTTAAAAACTTATTTTACTAAAAAATGTAAATTGTGAAAGTGTTTTATATCATCTCTAAACCCAAAATACCCCTTTTAATAAATTTATCATTATTTGAAAATCCACTTTAACTTCAAAATATCCCAAAAAATAATTCAAATACATTATATGACACCTTGATATAAATATGATATAAGGTTTCTAAAGATATAAAGTTTTATAATCCATAAAATCCACCCAATAAATCATTCACGAAATTCAACTTTATTCTAGAATATTTTAAATATTTTATTAAAAATTAATCCCCTCTGAATGAATTATTTATAAATCCGAATATGTTTTCATGAAAAAATCATGAATCCTTATTATAAAACCCAAATAATTTATTTAAAAATACTTTTTACACATAAGTCATATCCTCTGTAATATGAAACTAAATTCTATAACATAGAATATCAATCATGATTCAATCAAATCACATAAATATATAATAAAATTCCTTTTTATTAATTCCAAAAGGTAGTAAACTTATTATAAGTGATTTTAGGGTCAAAATAAGTCAAATAGAAAATTATAAAGAGATTCATAACCATCCATAGTTTGGTAGAACATACTCTAACCATGTAATAGTATTTAATAAGATTCTAAAACTATGTTCACAATATTTGGATGGTTTTCCGGACCATGCGATCTAGTTATGAAACTCTTATTATTAATCTATTTCAACCCCTAAAACTAGTAAAACATAAAAAAAACCACTTAAATTAAATATAGATCAAAATACCATCAATTTAGATAAAAATAAAATGAAAATGAAACTCAATTATAAGGATCAAAACATGAATAACCTTAGTAACTCATGTTTCATTACAAAAGGTGGTGACTGAGAACCTACTCATGGACTACATATTGAGTTCTAATGATCCCATATCCTAGTTACCATTACTCCACAAAATAAAAAGTGGGATTTTATATCATCCTTTCATGATCCTACCCTATCCTTACCTGATAACCGAGATGGATCATGATAAGGATTGAGGTGCATTTATAGTCCCCACAAGTTGTTTATAAGCATAGAGAGTGTCAAATATAACTATTTGGTAAATATTTTACCCCCTTATATAATTTATTAGACCATATAACTTTTAAAAAATTCAAAAAGGTGCATATATAAATAAGACTATTAAGGAACATGTAATGAATAACAACAATTTAAACAAAAACCTAACATGGAATAATCATTATAATCAACCAAAAAAAATTTAAATATAAATAAACACAAATAACACCTCATAAAATAAGAGAGTCTAAGACAGATGATACACTAACTATTCAATGATATCCAAAATTGACCCAGAACATAAAATCTAAGATCTTCTTATAACTCAAGGTCACATCCCAACATCATCACCTTGAACCAATCTATGTAAAACTCAAGGAGTAATCCAAAGGATAAATATTCTAAAAAACCAAACCTAAAACTTGTAAAAATAGAGAGTCTACTGACACTGATTAGTATAAGTATGATGTGAGAAAAATAATTCCTAGTAGGATTTCTCTGAAGATACCTTGAATTTCCTTTAAATTGATATTCTGTGAATTCAGTTTTTATATAAACCACTTTTAATGTATGAATTTTATGCTTTAGAAAAGAAAAATTATATGCATGATTTTTGGATCAAACCATTTTAAAGTCAGAAAGAAACCCTTATAAATGAACCTTCTTTTAAAAAAAACAAAAAATTAGCTTTATTTTATTAAAAATATTCTCTGAATAAAACACCCTTTCAAATAACTTTTTATAAATAATTTTTTGACATAACACGATAGAGAACAAATAAATAACCAAATAAGAGAGTGAGTATAAAAATAAAATGAAATAAATGAGAAAGAAATAGAAATAAATAACTAAGAGATTCTTATAGAAAAATAATTTACCTAATAATAATAAGTATCAATTAGAAACACTAAGTCATGGAATATAATTAAATCAAAACATAAAGAGTGATAAATATAGGTAGCATATGGAATGATAATTTATTGAATGAAAATAAAATAGAATCATAATAAAATTGTTTCATTAGGGAAAACTAAGTAAAGTAATACATATTCATGGGAAAATCCTAATGATTTTTAGGATAAACTATATTTGATCATGTATAACCATCTTATAAACTATTAATGATGCTCCTAAAAATAACCTCCCAAACTTTCTCTAACATAGACTCACCATGTGGCAGTCCCTATAGTCATAACATATCATGTACCAGTCGATTCTAGTAAGAAGATGAACATAAGTAGCATAAAAACAATATCTTGATACCCCCCCTAATGCCCCTTAGGTTTCTATAAAAATTTTAAATGAGTTTGGGAAACATTTATGTTATCATTGATAATATATCAATTTTATAATAAAATAAACTATCAAAATAATAATATATCATCCCACCTCCAACACCCCTTTAACAAATATCCCCTTTATAATGCATATGCATATGCATCAATCAATAAATAATTAACTTCTTCTATCAAATTGAAGATCATAAAACCCATAATAGATCTCAAACCAATGGTGGAACTTATAGTATTTTAGATCCTTCTATTAAATTTTTCAAATAGATGTTTGGTTTTAAGCTAGTAATCATCACTACTGGAAGTCCCATTTTTACCAACGCTTATATCCCAACGGTTTGATAAACCGTTGGCATAGAGGCTTTTATGAAGATTTTTACCAACGGTTTATAAAACCGTTGGTATAGGGCTCCATGAAGATACTTTTACCAACGATTATACACTAACCGTTGGTATATGTTGGAATCTATACCAACGGTTTGTGTACACCATTGGTATAGACCTTGGTAAACATACATTCCCAATGGTTTTTAAAAATCGTTGGGAAAGTTTCCCCCTAAATCCAGTAGTCCCTTCGCTCGATTGCAGTCCCCCTCCGCTCGACTGTAGCCCTAAATTGAAGCTCTCCTGACGCACTCTCGTTACCCAGTCTCCCAAACTCCATCCATCCTCTTCAATCAAATTTTTTTTTGTTCTACACTTCAAATCTGTAAGTTCTAATGTTCTTCATCTATTTTTTATTTTCTATTTTGATTTGACCTAAATGTCTCGGATCTCTCTATAAAAGTACTCAGAAACTCGTTCCACTCATATATCCATATTAAATCAAACAATTTTGTAGTTCAACACTCTAAATATGTAAGTACTACCTTAGTTTTAATGTTTTACATCTATTATTTTTGTTTTCTGTTTTAATTTGGTATAAACTAGGTTGTGTTGTTTATGGCATGTGAAGGTTAGTGTTATTGAGGATGAATTGGATGTTGGTTGGGTGATGGATTGGAATTGTGATGTTTTTTGGATTAAGTTTAGTTAATCTTAAATGAATTATTTGGGGATTTCCTCCCTTTAACAGAGCCCCCACTCCTCATGGACCCTAGACACCCCCCTCTTGGACCCTGGACAGTCCCCCCTCCTGGAACATGGACAGCCTAGCCCCCCTCTTTCCTGAAACTTGGACATCCTCCCTCATGGACCCTGGAAAACCCCCCTCCACCCTCCTCCTAGGACCTTGTATAGTCCCCCCTCCTTCCTGGACCCTAGGAAGCCCCCCAACCTCCACCCTGGACCCTGGATAACCCCCCTCCTCGATGGACCCTGGATAACCCCCCTCCTTCCTGGACCATGGACAGCCCCATCTCCCCTTCTTCTTGACCCTGGACAGCCCCCCGCACCCCTTCCTAGACCCTGGACAGCCCCCCACCCCTCCTCCTAGACCTTGGACATCCACCTCACCCCCTCCTCAACCACCAAATACCCCCCACTTCAAAACATTGACCACCAAACTTGGACATGCTGTATTTTCTCTAAAAAGAGAGATTTATCCTCAAACCACCTCAATAATATCCTAAACAATGCTTATAATGTGGTTTTCACCACATAACATCCAATTGTATTCCAATTCACTAGTCTATCCTCCCTTGGCTAGATTTTACAAAAAGCGTTCAACCATAAAGATCCAAATGAAAATAAATTGATATAAGACATTTGATAATGGATTAAAATTTCAAATTGGGATCCAATGAAGAATATTTGAGATATTACGCATCATGTCCATGAGTAAATGCATTTTTATATATCCGATAAGTTATTTTTCACAATTTTCACACATTAATTGTTTGTAAAAATGGTACAAACATTTATAAAGGTTGTAATATATAAAAATTAATCTATTTTTGGATGCAGCTTAACCAACAATGTCTAGCTTGTCTGCCTCTTCCATGATCATCGATGTGCACGTCCCGTCTCCATCTGACCTCGCACGACGGGTGACTCAGCGTCTGACTGATGATGAGCACCAGATTCTCTTACATCCACACCAGATTCATGCCCGCTACGCTCCTGAAGTGATCAATCCCACTCCATGTCTAGCTGATGACGAGCGCCATATTCTCTTACTTCCACACCAGATTCACGCCCGCTATGCTCATGAAGTGATCAATCCCACTAAGCGTCCATGTGATCTTGATGACACGACCACCAGTTCTTGTAAGAGGCAGAGGAGTTCTGAGTTGATGGACCAAGACGATTGACCAGTGTCCATCCATCTGGCTGAAGACGTAAAACAAAGCGCTTTCTGGGAGGCAACCCATATTCTAGATTTTCATCATTTTGATTTTTTTACTTTGTTTTAGGAAATAAACATGGCATTTATGCAACAATTTTTTTAGCTTCTTCTAATCTGTATGTGCACTTGTCATTACTCTGCATGACTACTTCTATTTTGTCTGATCCTTGGTGTTATTTTTTATGACATGATGCAGCTATGTTCTGTCTATGTGTAGATTTTACAGGTACATAAGTAAGTTCACTTTTCATTATTCCATTCTTTCAGTTCTTCGGCCGATGGTACGAGGGAGGTTCGTACCAGAGGTAGACGAGCATCTCTGCGTACCCGACTAGACCCTTCCCCTCTGACCAAACGCATTCGGATTATGTTGAAACATAAGGTAAAAAATCAATGGGTCAAATTTGACGTGTATAAGTCAACCTCGCCTCAATAAAAGGCACGGTGTGGCCAGGATCACTCAAACTGCCTCTCTTTTGTTCAAAATTGACTTATTTTTAAGTGAAATCAACAACTGACATATGGGAAACTGACCAAACGCCTTCAGATTGTGTTGAAACATTAGGAAAACTATCCATGGATCATATGTGACATGTAAAAGTAAACTCCGCCTCAATCTGATGCGCGGTGTGGCCGGTATCACTCAAAGTGTATGTATTTTGTTTAAAATGGACAATATTTTACGTACATACACCAATCCAATAAAACAGCTGTTGATTGTGTTGATACTTTTTAACAATGATCCATGACTCATATGTGACGTGTACGAGTCAACCCTATCTCAATTCGTGACCCGGTGTGGCCGATACCACTCAAAGTGCCTCTATTTTGATAAAAATGGACTTAATTTTAAGTGAAATCAACAACTGACATAAGGAAAACCGACCAAACGCATTCGTATTCTATTGAAACTTAAGGAAAACAATCCATGAGTCAAATTTGACGTGTATGAGTCAAATACGCCTCAATATAAGGTTATTTGTGGCCGAAACCACTCAAAATGCCTCTATTTTGTTAAAAATGGACTTAATTTTAAGTGAAATCAACAACTGACATACAGTAAACCGACCAAACGCATTCAGATTCTATTGATACTATAGGAAAACGATCCATGGGTCATATGTGACATGTATGAGTCAACTCCACCTCAATCTAAGGCGCGGTGTGGACGGTACCATTCAAAATATATCTTTTTTGTTCAAAATGACTTTAATTTTAAGTGAAAATAACAACTGACATATGGAAAACTGACCAAATGCATTCCAAATCTGTTTAAACTTTAGGAAAATGATACATGGGTCATATGTGACGTGTACGAGTCAACCCCGCCTCAATCCAAGGCACAGTGTGGCCGGAACCACCCAAACTGTCCCTCTTTTGTTTAAAATGGACAATATTTTACGTACATACTCCAAATAGATCAAACTGATTCTGATTGTGTTGATACTTCTTCACAACGATACATGACTCATATGTGATGTATACAAGTCAACCCCGCCTCAATTCGAGGCCCAGTGTGGCCGACACCACTCAAAGTTCCTCTATTTTGTTAAAAATAGACTTAATTTTAAGTGAAATCAACAACTGACATACAAAAAACCGACCAAACGCATTTGGATTATATTGAAACTTAAGGAAAACAATCCATGAGTCAAATTTGATGTGTACGAGTTAACCCCGCCTCAATACGAGGCCCAGTGTGGCCGACACCACTCAAAGTGACTTTTTTTTAAATGTACTTAATTTTAAGTGAAAACAACAACTATCATACGGAAAACTGACCAATCGCCTACGGATTCTATTGAAACTTTATAAAAATGATCCATGGGTCATATGTGAGGTGTACGAGTCAATTCCACTTCAATCCGAGGCACCGTGGGGGAGGGACCAGCCAAATTGCAAGTCTTTTGTTGAAAATGGACTAAATTGTAAGTGAAAACAACAACTGTCATACGGGAAACTGACCAAATGCGTTCCAAATATATTTAAACTTTAGCACAATGATCCATGGGTCACATGTCATGAGTAAGAGTCAATACCGCCTCAATCCGAGGCGCGGTGTGGCCGACACCACCCAAATTGTCTCTCTTATGTTTAAAATGGACAATATTTTACGTACATACGTCGAACCGATCAAACGGATTCTGATTGTGTTGATACTTTTGAACAACAATCCATGACTCATATTTGATGTGTAAGAGTCAACCCTGCCTCAATCCGAGGCCCGGTGTGGCCGACACCACTCAAAGTGCCTCTGTTTTGTTAAAAATGGACTTAATTTTAAGTGAAAACAACAACTGACATACACCAAACCGACCAAACACATTCGAATTATATTGAAACTTAAGGAAAACGATCCATGAGTCAAATGTGACCTGTATGAGTCAACCCTGCCTCAATCTGAGCCGCGGTGGGGCCGAGACCACTCAAACTGTCTCTCTTTTGTTTAAAATGGACTAAATTGTAAGTGAAATCAACAACTGACATAAGAGAAACCTACCAAACGCCTTTGGATTCTATTGAAACTTTAGGACAATGATTCATTGGTCATATGTTATGTGTACGAGTCAACCTATCCTCAATCCGAGGCTCCGTGTGGATAGAACCACCCAAAATGTCTCTCTTTTGTTCAAAATGGACAATATTTTACGTACATACGCCAAACCGATAAAATGGATTTTGATTGTGTTGAAACTTTAGGAAAATGATCCATTTTTTATATGTGACATGTACGAGTTAGCTACGCCTCAATCCGAGGCCCAGCATGGCCGACACCACTCAAAGTGGTTCTCTTTTGTTTAAAATGGACTTAATTTTAAGTGAAAACAACAACTGACATACGTCAAACCAACCAAACGCCTTCATATTCTGTTGAAACTTTAGGAAAACGATCCATGGGTCAGATGTGACGTGTTAGAGTCAACCTAGCCTCAATCCGAGCCGCGGTGTGGCCGGGACCACTAAAATTGTCTCTCTTTTGTTGAAAATGGACTAAATTGTAAATGAAAACAACAACTGACATACGCCAAACCAACCAAACGACTTCTGATTCTATTGAAACTTTAGGAAAATGATCCATGGGTCATATGTGACGTGTACGAGTCAACCCTTCTTCAATCCGAGTTGCGGTGTGACCAGGACCACACAAATTGTCTCTCTTTTGTTCAAAATGGACTAAATTGCAAGTGAAATCAACAACTGACATACGGGAAACCGACCAAACGCTTCAGATTCTGTTGAAACATTAGGAAAATAATCCATGGGTCATATGTGACATGTACAAGTCAATCGCGCCTCAATCTGAGGCACCGTGGGGCCGAGAACAACCAAAATGCCTCTCTTTTGTTCCAAATGGACAATATTTTACGTACATAGGCCAAACCGATCAAACGGATTCAGATTGTGTTGAAACTCTAGGAAAATGATCCTTGGATCATATGTGACGTGTAAGAGTTAACCTTGCCTTAATACGAGGCCCAGTGTGACCGACACCACTCAAAGTGCCTCTTTTTTTTTAAATGTACTTAATTTTAAGTGAAAACAACAACTGACATACGGAAAACGGACCAAACGCCTACGGATTCTATTGAAACATTAGGAAAACGATCCATGGGTCATATGGTATGTGTACGAGTCAACCCCGCCTCAATCGGAGGCCCGATGTGGCCGACACCACTCAATGTGCCTCTATTTTGTTTAAAATGGACTTAATTTTAAGTGAAAACAACAACTGACATACGCCAAACCAACCAAACGCCTTCGGATTCTGTTGAAACATTTGTAAAATGATCCATGGGTCATATTGGATGTGTACGAGTCAACACCGCCTCAATCTGATCCGCGGTGTGGTCGAGACCACTCAAACTATCTCTCTTTTGTTCAAAATGGACTAAATTGTAAGTGATATCAACAAATGACATACGAGAAACCTTCCAAACACCTTCATATTCTGTTGACACTTTAGGAAAACGATCCATGGGTCATATGTGATGTGTATGAGTCAACCCCACCTCAATCCAAGGCGTCGTGTGGCCGGGACCACCCAAACTACCTCTCTTTTGTTCAAAATGGACAATATTTTACGTACATACGCCAAACCGATCAAATGGATTCTAATTATGTTGAAACTTTAGGAAAATGATCCATGTCTTATATGTGATGTGTACAAGTCAACCCCGCCTCAATCCGAAGCACGGTGTGGCTGAAACCACTCAAAGTGCCTCTCTTTTGTTTTAAATGAACTTAATTTTTAGTGAAAACAACAACTGACATAAGACAAACCGACCAAAAACCTTCGGATTCTGTTGAAACTTTAGGAAAACGATCCATGGGACATATGTGACATGTAAGAGTCAACTCCGCCTCAATCCAAGCCACGGTGTGGCTGGGACCACT
Organism: Viscum album; assembly: GCA_963277665.1. Classification (NCBI taxonomy): domain Eukaryota; kingdom Viridiplantae; phylum Streptophyta; class Magnoliopsida; order Santalales; family Viscaceae; genus Viscum; species Viscum album. The sequence goes on along the minus strand of OY728143.1, from coordinate 1,589,096,630 downwards.
CAAACAGTCTCTCTTTTGTTGAAAATGGACTAAATTGTAAATGAAATCAACAACTGTCATACGGGAAATCAACCAAATGCCTTCGGATTCTATTGACACTTTAGGAAAACGATTCATGGGACATATTCGATGTGTACGAGTCAATACCGCCTCAATCCGAGGTGCGGTGTGGCCGACACCACCCAAATTGTCTCTCTTATGTTAAAAATGGACAATATTTTATGTACTTACGCCAAACCGATCAAACGGATTATGATTGTGTTGAAACTTTAGGAAAACGATCCATAGATAATATGTGACGTTTACGAGTCAAATATGCCTCAATACGAGGCCCGGTGCGGCCGTCACCACTCAAAGTATCTCTCTTTTGTTTAAAATGGACTTAATTTTAAGTGAAAACAACAACTGACATACGCCAAACCAACCAAACGCCTTCAGATTCTATTGAAACTTTAGGAAAATGATCCATGGGTGATATTTGACGTGTAAGAGTCAACTCTGCCTCAATCCGAGCCGCGGTGTGGCCAGGACCACTCAAACTGTCTCTCTTTTGTTAAAATAGACTAAATTGTAAGTGATATCAACAACTGACATACGGGAAACGGACCAAACGCCTTCGGATTCAGTTGAAACTTTAGGAAAACGATCCATGGGTCATATGTGATGTGTACGAGTCAACCCCGCCTCAATTAGAGTCACCGTGGGGCCGAGACCACCCAAACTGCCTCTATTTTGTTCAAAATGGACAATATTTTACGTACATACGCCAAACCGATCAAACAGATTCTGATTGTGTTGAAACTTTAGGAAAATGATTCATGGATCATATGTGACGTGTACCAGTCAACCCCAACTCAATCCGAGGCCCGGTGTGGCACTTATGGAGTCACAAGTGATGAGACTCCTAAGAAAATACCTTTTCACCATATATTAGAAAAGTAGTTGTCATATGAAGATTGAAATGGGTGTAAATAATATTTGAGTTATTGAAATTCTTATTCAACTATACTGGATGATTGTTGTCATATGAAGATTCAAATGGGGAATTATTCACCATGTCTCTAATCAAAGAGGTGGTCTTTTTTTGTTGTTTTAAGTTTTCACTGTTTTAAGTGCTGTTTTGTATGCAGGTGTATGCACAGGAGGGGTTGCTGTGCAACAATTCTGGAAATACACAATACCAACAGTTTAGAACTGTTGGTATACTTTGAGAAGAATTATACCAACGGTTTGTAACTGTTGGTATAGTATTTTTTATTGAACATATGCCAACGGTTTCATTGAAACCGTTGGGAAAAAACTATACCAACGGTTGTAAACCGTTGGTATAATATCAAAATCATAGAATTCCCAACGGTTTAAAACCGTTGGGTAAACCTATACCAACGGTTCAACAAGAACCGTTGGCAAATCAAGACATAGAGTGGGCTATACCAACGGTTTAGTTCAAACCGTTGGTATAGATCTTTCCCCACGCCTTACTTCCCTACGGTTTGGACAACCGTTGGTATAGAATATACCAACGGTTTTCCAACCTATACCAACGGTTTAGAACCGTTGGTATATCCTCCATTTCCAGTAGTGCATATACATTAAATCCTTTTTAATAAACTCTTCTGAAACCAAGTTTCATTTAGATACCTAAGATAAAACAAATAAAATCTACGACATTAATCTCATATATCAAATATATAATTAATTTTTAAAAAAACATCATAAAAAATATGGAAAATATCACATACTAACTGTAAATTTTAATTTTTATTATAATGTAGAAAGTAAGACAAAGAAATCGGGGGATAAGGGAAGGTTACAATTGAACATCATGGAGGTCAGAAATGGTGAATCCCAAAAGGTTTTCCAATTTTTTTATAAATAATAAAATCCTTAAATAAAAAAATCCACAAAAAATCCCTTAAATCCATAAAACATTCCTAGTAAAATCATTAAAGGTTTAACTTATCCCTTTAGTTTATATTTTTATTAATAAAAGCCTCTTAGGAATTTTAGTAAACATATAATATAAACAACCTCTAGAATAAAAAATATAAGGATAGAAATCCATTAAACCACTCTTAATTTTAATCAATATAATCATGAAACATTATAAAATAATTTATAGAATCATTAATGATAACAAAATAAGAGAAATTTTAGGAAAATAAATTTAGAAACCTAAATCATTAATCAGTTTATTAAGAAAATGAAATCATATGGAAACACCTACCTTAATACAAATGAATCATGTAACCTTTTTTAACATTTCTAAATTAGATTTCAAGAGGAGCTTTATATTCCATATACATCAAAATCTCCATGTTTAGACAAACCCTAGACATGAGGTTTTACCACCATGGACATTGGGGTAGAGAAGAAGAATAATAATAGAAGAAATGAATGAAAGAAGAATAGAGAAGGGAAATGAGATAAATAGAGATATTTTTCTTGGAGAACCACTTGATAATTAATAGAGGATACCCATGGAGGAAAATAAGAAGTAGTTTAATCAGACATGAGGGATCCCTATAAAACCCCTAATAAAAATCACCAAAAAAATTGAAAAATACCCCATTTAGAGATAGTTTCATGGTTTACTCACATATTTTACCAAATCATGTAGACATCATGCACCCTATACTAGATAAGAGACCCCCCATACCCATACACTTTATCCACATTATTTAAAAAACTCTGTAGAAACCATGTGGCTTAAAAAACGTTTAATAAATTCAACGTTTTTAGCCCCAAACACCTTAAAATCAAGGGCATATATTATATAATAAGTATATAAACATAAAATTAACTTTGGGGTTTGAAACTCAGTGACCTGAAATAGAAATCTCTCAGCCTCTCCCTTATTGTGACATAATTTCCTACCTCTACCACAATCATGGTCATGATGTTTAATCTAAGGTCACAACCCACCAACATATTATTTTTCTTGAAAATAATTCCTTATGTCAATATAAAACAGGATGAAAAAATTATTATTTCTCTTACAGATATTTTTGTGGTGGTATCTAAAACATATTGGAAGTTTAAAATCCCATTTTTAAAAAATATTTCCCCCTTATAAATGTAATAAATATTTTCACTTTTCCTTTAATTATTTTTTAAATTAATATTATATATATATATATTATTCATGAATATTTGGAATGATAATAAACAAATATGAATGATATTGGATTAATTTAAATATTATTGTTTTAAAAAATATATGGAGTATTTAATAAAAACTGAAAAAATTATATTTTCCCTTAAAAATTTTTCATGAATATAAGTTTCTAATTAATTAAATATTACATTTAAGAGTATTAATGTGTTTTTAGAATTAGTAAAAGCTATTTTCCATGAGATAACAATATATTCAGGGATAAATATAAATATTATCACATAGAAACTAGTTTTTATTCATAATATTGGGTATATATATATATGTATTCATTATGAACAATGATCAATAAGATACTATATAAACTATCAAAGGTGGTTTTAATAATATAGTCACTATAAAACAATTTTTTATTACTTAAATTTTTATAAGTTAGAAATATATAGAAATTAAAAGATAAATTATATATTGGAATTAATATTTTTTACATGAATTAATAATAATTGATCATTAAGAGAATAATTAACTAATGATAAAAAATGGAAATATTACCATTCATAAAAAATAAATAGTTTTTTATTCTAAATATATTTATTTTCTATGTATTATAATATTTGATTTAAAAGTTAATTTTCTCATATTTAAAGTTTTAATTTGAGGAAATAGATTAAAAATTTAAAATAATAACTTTAAAATCAGGTAAGAAAGTATATATTATATTTTTCATAAAAATAATTACCGTATTAAATATTAAATAAAGTAACATAAGACAAAAAGGGGTAAAAATGACATGACAAATTTTTTTATTAAGTAAATAATATTTATACATTATATAAGTAATTGTTTTTGTATGTAATTAAATTCTACAATTTTGACCAATATTGTTTCACTGAACTCACCAGACTTTCCAAACTCACCTAACTCCCATGTGATTCCATGATTCTACCTCATCTACTTCATGTTCCCAAATAGACCTCCCTCAATTTCACCTATAAAAACGAACCTCAACAACCCATTCCCCATATAAAATTTCATGATTATATTATTGATATCTCTTAAGATTCCTCTTCTTGATTTCATTCTCTAAATTTTAGGATTTTAGATGGGTCGAAGGGATGGTTTTAAAGATAGGGAGTAAGCATGGTAAGGGTTGCTAGTCCTTCCCATTTCATTTATAATTATAATTAGTTTGTTATAATATATTTTAAAATTCCTTTTTTATTTTGTAAAATGTTATATTTTAATTTTATTTTAAAAATTTTAAGATATTTTTGGTGATAGATTACTCAAATATTCTCATCATAACATTTTCACAAGTCATTATCATGCCGAAGTGAACATATCCTCTTCCATACTCTTCATTTCAAATTTGTGATCCATTTTTTATAATCTATTTTAAAAATCCATTTAATTTACTTAAATTACTATAATTAGATTATATTATAATCCCTTTTAGATGTTATGGATGTTATATTACCCATATCCTTTCATTATACACTTTTCATAAGCTGTTATTATGCCAAACTAAGGGTTCATAATCCCCCCTTTCATTTATAATTGACATTATTTTGTTATAATATATTTTATACTTAACATAAATTTACTTAAATGATTATATTTACATTTCATTATCAATACTTTAATATATGAAATATCACCCATCCCCACTCCTCACACCCTTTTCATAAGCAATTACTATGTCAAAGTAGGGGTATCTTATTCCACTCTCTTCATTTCCTTATTTGTGATTCTATTGTTATAATAAATTTTAAACCTCTATTATTTTTTACATTCTTATATTTATATTTTATTATAATGAATTTGAGATATTATGGTCGATACATTACCCATTACATCTCATTATACACTTTTTATATATCATTATGATACAATTTAATAGTTATATAATCATTTCTTTTCATTTACTATTTGAAATTATTTATTTATAATCTATATTGAACCAAATATTAATACGATACCAATATTATATTCACAAACTATTATAAACCCTTTGATAATTTATCAATGATATATTCCTCCTTCCATCCCATTATATATCTTTATAATTTTTCATAATTTCAAAATAGTTTCATAACCATAAAATCCATTATTCATATCCCTACATATATCATATATTTTTAGTATTATTAATGTATCATTTATAAGACTATTAATTTTCATAATTAAGGATGATTGTGATATATTTGATTTAATATCTACCATATAACAAGTGGAAAATGTCTTTTTATCGGCATAATAAAACCTTATATTTCAATGTATTATAACCTATAAGTTTCTACTTAAAAGAAATTTTTATCCCTAATACACATTAAATATATGTGTCACATAGTCTAACTTTTTAGGTGATATTTTCTATCATTTATTTGGTCTCCTAACAATGAAAACTATTATATTTAATGATTAATGATTAAAAAAATATTTATACCATGAAATTTACCTACCATATTACTTCTTTATCTTTACATTGATAAGGTTACTCTGCATTAAATTTTGAATATCCTATTAGTTTATAATTTAATTGATTAATATTTACGTATATCACTAAATTGTTCCACTTATTTTAAAAACCATGATAATTCAAATATCCATTATTTATGTACAAAACATTATTTATTACTTATCCACATTAATGTAAAAGGTTCCTTAGGAAACATTAATTATTGCATTATTTAGTCATTTTTTCATATAATGATCACATTGATATTGTTATATGATGGATGGACCACACAGTTATATAGACCTTGATACATAGGTTTCATGAGACAAACTACCAGTGGGAAATGAGAGCACCCTTACTATTTATTTATGATATCTTATCATAAGGCCTCAAATATACTTTTTTGATGTAAAAAATTATGTATTCTATAATTATGAGAACTATTATTATTATTTATGTGCTTATTTATTTACATTGATATATAATTCATGGATATGTTATAATCATGATATTATTTTTTTAAATTATTTAATTATTATCACTCATAAATATTTCATGATATTATTCTATTAATCACTAAATTTCTCTCTCGATCATGTCTCTAACATGTTTATGGTCGATTTTTAAATCCTTTATATCACATTGATAATGTTTTCCCCCTTACTGAGAGTTTTACCTCACCAATTTCTTATTGAAACACCCAATTGGACTATGGATTTTTTGTATTTTTTATTAATTGGTTTTCACTATAACACTAAAGGATAGTTAATATAAGATGGGGTTATTACCATTGAAAATGAAAAGGATAAATTACCCTAGATTTTAAATATATTTTTGAAGAGTGAGATACTATATAAGAACCCCATATACAACAGAAAATTAAAGAGATGGTCTACAAGTAAAATAAAATTATTGATTTATATGAGAACATTATCTATAATATGTTTATGATGGTTTAGTAATGTAGGATAAGATGGATTATAGAGTATTTATTTATAGATAAATGTTATAAAATTTATAATGTTTTTCTTAAAGGAGTTAAAATATGGCTCAAATAAATATATTGAAGTGATGAGAAGTGGAGAAACCATCAATGCATTTATAAAATTGAAGTGATCTATATTTATTATTAAATAATATATATAAGGAGGCTAAAGTTGGATTAATTTGAAGATGAAAGAGTAAAGGTAGCGAGGTTTCATGAAAATACTCTCTATTGAGTTTATATAGTACAAGTCATTGAGAATTGTGCTAAAGAAGTTTAACAGAGTTCACTAAATTTCCAAAAGTGTTTGAAATTTTTTGAGGTGTTTTTAAATTGATGGAGATGAATCTAAAATATTTTTAATATGGTCAAAAAAATTACCAAGTCTTTATGTATGGGGATTCAGCTATGTAGAACCACATAAAGGGATTCCTTGAAGTGTCATCCACATAGTTGGATTCACATGTATGGGGATTTACTTAAGTAAATATAAGTGTGGATGAAGCCTAAAAAAATAGATCCAAACTAAGTATTTGGATCTACATAATGGGATCCACATATAATTCATCAACATGAGTGTATACATAATAATGTGGGTTTTGATGTAAGGGGATTGTAAGTTAGAGATCCACATAAGGGTGTCCATAGAAATAGATTTATTGTTACATGCTAACAGGAAAACAAGAATTTAAAAAATTTAATATTATGAAGAAAAACAGAAATGTATTGATTCCCAAGATGCTCTGACATTCCTAAAACGTTATTGAGCTATTAATATCCATGATCCATGATTAGTTTGAGGAAGATGAATGTGATGGGAGGTAAATAAGATCATTTCTTTATATATGAAAATATAGAATGAGAATATTTGGAATTCTTTATTTGTGATCAAAATTGAGAATTAAATTAGATGTTTCTAAAGATATTTTAGAATGTTTAAAATACAAAAAATGTTTTGATTCAAGCATCTTGATTTATGTTTGAAATATAAAAATTTAATAATAATTTCTGAGAAATAAATTATTCATAAAGTTAAAATTTCAGATTTATTAAGTCTGGAAATTGAGTGTGAAGATATTGAAACTATGATTTAATGGTTCTAAATATCAAAATATATTTCTAATTATTTATGAATTATTTTAGAAGGATATTATCATGTTGAGTTTTATTCCAAGAGTTTGAATATTCAAGATGAAACTATCATATCATTCCAAATGCAATCTAGTTTCAATGATAGGGCCACGCCGTAAGACTTGTTTATTGTAAGAGTTTTATACAATAGTGGAGAGTGTTTTTATAATGATTTTATAATTTTTTCTTTGAGATTAATATACTCGAATACTTATTTAGAATAATTTATAAGTCATATTTTATTGATAGAAATGAGGATTAAAATAAAAGGGTACCACTTTTATTTTATAGGGGATAACCATTACAAGAAAAAAGAATAAATATCGTGAGAGAAACCCACATAAAAAAATGAGAGGAAATTAATATGGATAATTTGGGAATAAAATTAATAAAAAATTACCTATAATATAAATATAAAAAATATTAATTTTTATGTCCTACATATAAAATAGAAAAAGGTGGAGATTAAAAACAAGAACTAAAACTAAGATCAGTAAACTAAAAAGGCCTAGATAACTCTTAGAAGAAGATGAAGATGATAATCCTATAGTGAATTATATTCACTATATAAGAATCAAAGAAAAAGGAGAAAAATAAGAATTTGTTTTTTATTTTTCTATATAGATCCAATAAAAGTAGTGAGAATATGAAGTTTGAGAAAAAAAGAACAAGAAGAGATCAAACATGTGGATCCTGTAAACATATGATATGTCAATCCTTTAAAATAATGAGAAGCTAATGTATTTTTTTAATATAACAGAAACTTTATATTTAGTCGAGAAAGCTAGGTGAGAAGATTCTTTGAAAGATCAATGAAGTTGTGTTGCAAGTAATGAAAAATTTGTTTTCACTAATTTTTAAGATCGTAAGGATGTCATGAACCAGGTCGGGTCGCCATGCAACCCGGTGCCCGACCCAGTCCATGACATGGCATAAAGGGCGTTCCCGATCTCCATGGGCTAGCACAAGTGCCCTGGTATTAAGGGTTACATGTTGGAATGGTTTACCTGAAATAAAATACTGGAAAAAAATTAATAAGATAAATAAGAAAAAGTTAGAAAACTGAACCAAACAAGCCCTTAACATTGTACCAAACTTAATGTTTATAACTACACCCAAAACTCTAAAAATACTGAAATGAAAAGAAAACTAACACATATATCTACACCATCATGCAACATGAGGAGCCACCTCCTTAAACCACCATCGTTAGACCTAGATGGGAAAAACCATTGAAGAACAGAACCACTATCACTAAGTATGATGCCTCAACTAGGAATACACAAAAGACAAAAATATACATACACCCAAAGGTATATGTAGGGTGTGATCCAAATTCCTAGTAGGAAGTCACCCAATAAAAAGGTTTCATGTATGAATATTAAATGAAAAATACACTTGCCAATTTAATAAATTAAGGGAAACAAAATCTTGAATAATGTAAAGAAATAAAATTAATAAAAATAGCTTCAAAGAAGACAAGTTAAATTAAGAGTACACCCTTACCTTTAAGATAACCCAAACCTTTAAGAAAAACTCAATGTTTTAAGAAAAACCCAAACCTTTAAGAAAAATCCCATGTTTTATGAAAAACCCTAACCTTTATGAAAAAAAGAAATTTGTAAGGAAAACCCAAACATTTAAGAAAAAACCAAACCTTTAAGAAAAATCCAAATTACACCATATGTCGATGGTGAGTGAAATACAGTCTAGGAGCACAAAAAGTGGGAGAGTCCCCATAGGTAATAGAAAAAGGTGGGACCTAGAACTTCATGTCTTGGTGAAACGTAGATTAGAAACCATGACCCTTAGAAAAAGTGGCTTAGAAACCACAACCCTCAATTATTCATATGTTTATTTAGTGTTTCAATCGTCAGTCCTACTAGTGAAACTAGGCCAAGTCACCTCTGGAACACTAGCCCACTAGTCCTAGTTTCCCCCACCTAATACCCATGTCTTCCCTCTTTGTGATCATTTAAATTCCAAGTTCACATGACATGTCACATATCATATTCAGATAAAAAAACAAACTAGGCGCTATCCATACCCAACACCAGACTTTCACACACACATATTCCACTTTGAAAAAACACAAACACCAAAAAAATTTTGAAACTCAATTTGCAACATTTACAAAATCAAATAAACCAACTTCATAATTGAAAGAAACCTTTTCAAGATTAAGCAAACCATTAGAAAATTTATCGAATGACTCATTTTCATTTTCAAATCCGTTTGAAATCTCATCTTTCACTTTCCATATAAAGTATAAACAAAACATAACCATTTTCCCTTTTTAAAGTTCACCCCATCATATGTGTATGTCCAACACTTCCAAAATATATTTTCTCACCACAAAATCAAACCATAAGACATTTTTAAAAACACAAGTATTCCAAACCAACATTAAACATATAATGATCAGCATTTATACACCCAAAACGTATTTCAACACAACACACACTCAAATGGAATTTTGAAAAGTGCGACATGCTCTATATAAACATTTTGAAAAAACTCTAATCCATTTATAGAACACTTTCACACCATTCATGAAACTCAATAAATCATAAATAAAAATTTATAAGATAGTTTAAGAAGAAATAACTTTTATTTACCTACTAAACCCACAAAACACCTTCACATATGACAAAACACATAACTACATGTCAAAAACACAATTCATAGCACTTGCACAGATTAATAACCTACTACACAATTTATTTAAAAGAAAAAAATTGAATAAATATAAATTTATTTCAAATCACACTCATACCATATGAGAAATCCACTAATCAAATATGACACATGATAAACTTAAACAAAATCAAATTTCCAACAAAAAAATAAAATAAAGAACATGGAACATTAATCAAACAAGAAAGCTAATTCATTAAATAATATTTAAATGTGGAATCACCTACATTAGGTGAAGAAACCTCTAAATGTTCAGCGTGAAATTCCAATTTCTCTCCAAACCACCACAAAAAATATAAATAAGACCTTAAAACATGAATTCAGACAAAAACCATGAAAATCGTACCAAAAAAATAGACCCAAACCAAAAACCCCAAGGAGAAGGAAGGAAGGTTACCCAAGTGTTTCGTACTTGAGGTTATAGGAGTGGGAGTCTACTATAAGGGTTTCAAAGGTTTCCCGAGTGAAAAGGGTTTTCTGGAGGTGATTCGTGCTGAAAAAAAGTGGTGCACGACTATATAAAGTAGCATGAGGCAGTGCGAGGGGAATCAGTCAAGTATGTCACTGAAGGGAGGTGAGGCATGCCGGAAAACCTGGTCGTAAGGGAGAAAGTAGTGCACCAGCTTGGAGGGGGTGCGCTGGACTAGCCATGGCCTGCAAGGGGGTCACCAGAAGTGGTTCGTCTATAGGAGTTAGGGCACTAGGTGGGTTAAACGGATGGAGGTTGGCCAAGGGAGAAAGGGTGGTGGTTGTCCATCAAGGTGGAGAGTGCGGGTCTGAGCGAGGGAGGTAGGGTGTCAGCCGGGTGGAAGGCAAATAGAGGTCATCTATCAGGGCATCAGAACGTGGGAGTGAGGAGAGTGGAGGGTAGGTCACCAACCATTGGCATGTATGGAGAGGGGAAGCCGATGCATGGTTTTATCCAGACAGGAGGAGAGGGAGGCGGGCGAGCATCGCTAAGGGAGGTGTCCGGACAAGAGAGTGGTGTTGCATGATGGTGTGAGGGTGGTGGACGGACGTGAGAGGGAGGTTGAGGGGGTTCTCTGTGAGGGATATCTTATGGGGAGTCATGCATTGGTGTCAAGCTACAAGGGAGATCCAATGGAAAGGCACACAGATCAGCAGGGGGGAGAAACCTTAATGCCACTAAGAAGTAAAAAAAATAATAAAAATAGAAATAAAACTAAAATAAAACCAGTAATAATATTAGACCAGAATTAGAATAATAGTGGTAATAATAATAAAAATAATCAAACTCAATTTATGGTAATAAAATAAAAATAAATTCATAATACTTATGATAATAATGATAATAATAATAATATCATCATCAAATAATAATAATCTTATTATTATCATTAAAGAAATCCATTAATTTTTATTATTATTTTAATTACATTTTTTATTTTGTTTATTTATTAATTCATTTTATTTAATTAATTGAGCATCGACAGGGGGTGAGGTGAACCAGGCGAGGTCACACAGCGACCCAGGCTTGGCTGTGCGACTTCGATCACGGTGCGCTGGATACAATCAAGACCAAAACACATGTTTTTCAACAAGTACTCAAAATGTTTATGTCATGCTTCATCTTATACTACCCAACACCAATAAAATTAATAAAATAAATAATTCAAAGATGGAGAGTGTGAAAATTATCCCCAATATAGTGATTTCCATCCCCAGAAAGCCACAATGAGACTGAACCCATAGTAGAAAATGATTCCCCCTTGAGGTTCAATGAGGATTCCTATGAAAGAAAGTGAAAAGTGGAAAACGCATCATGATTATAGAAGGTGACTAAAATTAAAACCTCAATAAACTTGTAAAAAAACTTTTTGATATGTGTTTCTTGTCCAAAGAGCTAGAACACCTCCAGTTGATTAATCAAGGAAAGGAACTCTCGTACCCATAAAAACTAGATTCACAATCCAAAACACCTCGAGCACCAATGAACGATAACCACACCATTTGACTGGAATGAATAAACAGGACCAAAAACATACAAGGAATACTCTTATCATCTACCACCAAGAAATCATTAGGAATAGATCCAAAAGGCCAACATGGGGAATTCTGAAGGGGATCCCCACCATTAAAAACCTAACAACTCATGAGTTGAGATTTTAAAATCGACATGGGGAAGCCTGGGGGGACTCCCCACCATTATAAAAAAGGCTAACACCGATTCATCCTAGAGAAATTTGAGCGAGACCCACTATGGGTTTCCCCACCATTAGAACTGCCAGAAGGTACACAAAATTTTAAATTTCCCAACAGTGATCAAACACCCCAGCAAAAGGGGTGGGGAGGGAGGGGCCCAACTAATGGGGAATCAAAACCACAACCCAAGAAAAACCAGTATCTCCATGTCCCTGTATGAAAACTATTCAAATTCGAGACTGATTTACCCAACAAACCCCATAAGAACCACTAAAGATGATTAAATTCAGTTGGATGCAACCCTTAGGACTTCATGGTGACAAGTGGACCACATTTACTCATAGCCACAGGAAACCTCACACACCCCAAGGTTTTTTTGGAATGAAACAACCACAAAAAACAATTTAATTTGCCTTTACCTTCAATACTAATTACAAAAATAAAGTCAGGGTCCCATGCACTCTTGGGGTTGCTAAACATGTTACAGCTTCACTCTGAAGCCTATGGATAGAGACATAAGGTTTGAATCATCTCCTGCCTCACTGTCAGACATCGAAGACTCCCAAATGAAGCATCTCCTTTTTCCTAGGGCCACTAACAACCATACTGTAATTGAGACACACCATCATACATGAAACACTCCAACATCAGCCCACTCTCTCATAACACACCCACCAGAACAAGGGTTTAGATGATGCACATGAATCACCTCTTCAAATTAACCAAGAAATATAAGAAGGAAAGATTCACGAGAAACACTCTCATTTGATAAAAAAATTGGAACTCCTTGAGAGGACACACTCCAATGAAAACATATATTTCAGAAGAATTATATGAAACCCAACCTTAATCTTCAAGGAGAAATCATGCTACAAGACATCACCAAACATGACCCTTACAGACGATGAATTCACTACAATCCTTTTAAGACATCGGTCAACATCGATAACTCGGAACCACCTTCACCCTTCCCTACTGGAATTCCTTTAACCGCTTCCAAGGGGAACCTTAAGAGGCAACGATATCAAACTTCATACCCAATGACTCAGACAACTCAAAGTGACCAAAAATCCCTTCAACTCCCCATGCATCTATCATCTCGCTGCAAGATTATCCACTTAACCGAAAAGGAAAAAGGGATAAAATTCGAACTATCACACAAAAGGTAGAGTCCTTAATTTAATCAACTAGAGGCCATCCAACAAAGAATTTCCCATGGACACACTTCAATATCATGTTAACGGTTTTTGGGGGCATACACTAGTCAAGAAAGAAAATCATAGACCCAATGAAATTGGTCCTATGGTCATGAAATACTGCAAGATAACCCTAAACGTGTAGGGGGAACCACTACAAGGGATTCCCAAATACCTTTTCCAAAGAAACCAGTAACCACACACCGTCACACCAAATTATAAATAACAATTAAAACTCAAGAAATAAATCTGCCAAAAAGGATTCTTGGCTCAAAATGCCTCACATCCAACATTTCCAAAACATAACGACACCCCACAAAATCACCTGTTATTTAACCACCAAATTTTCTTTTAACAAAACTTTTTTAAAATAAACGAAGTTGGTGGGTTCCACAAACACAAATGGTGTACCATGGGCCTCAAACATGCATGTTACCATGCCACACTAGAACCCACCTCATGTACATCCATCCACTCACCCACTCGTGCCATTAACTATTTCTATTTTTATATATACCCATGCATGTGGTTTCCTATGATAACACCAAAGATCAAAACCAGACCTTTCCATTTTTCAAAACCAAAACATTCAACCCACACTTTTTAAACATAATAAATCATTTTATTTTTAAATTGATTAATTTGAAAATATTTTCCAAGACCAAATCATTTTTTATTAAAAACCATATTTTCATGAATCCAAAAGAAAGAGATGATGAACAATGCAAGAGGTGACTAGTGTCGGTGGGTGACTGAGATATATGGTTGGCAGCCATACGCTAATCATGCCACTAACATAGAGAGTATTTCTAAAATAGTGTTCTTGACTCTACAGGTATTTCTAGACCTTGCGATCTCACTTGGACCATGGACCCTAATCCCTTTTCATTTCCCCTAAACACTATTAATCACAAGTACCAATGACTCAGACAAACCTTAACTTACTCTGGTGAATCGAGTCCGACCACGAGGTGTAATGGACATGCACATTTCTCATAGATATAATGTAGAGTTATGACACCATTAACTTTAGTATACCTGACTCTATCACAAATGGACATGACCCAGGAGAGAATAAATTCCTCTGATACCATTTTGTCTCGAATCAGGCCATGTCGCAGATCGGGTCGGGTGCTGGGTCGGATGTCAAACTGACCTGGTTAGTGATAAAGGAAGTCAAAGACTCTAGGATAGAAAAGAGATAAGATATCATTAATGTAGTGAAATCCTACATAGATAGGTGATATAATTTAATAGGGTATTATAAGAAACACTTGTATTTACACAGTGGTAAACTATGAAACCAGTTTGACTTTGGGTATGCATAGAGACAACAATGTGACTTTATGACACTGATAAGAAACTAGAAATAATATATTCACCATGATAAGATGTGTTAGTGTAGGAAATATTTTTTGGTTATGAAGACTCATTATATTCACTTGATTTTATAGTGGACAAGAGGATATGTTATTGGGGTGAATAACCAATCATAATAAGGAGAAGGTTTCCCACATTAGGGCCTAACCTAGTAAAAATAATACATGTCATATTTACTTGATTTATTACATTGAATGTGGTATGTTTGATTGGTAAAAACTAAGTAGATCCAATATTATCTTAACAGATAATAGAGTTTAAAATTAGAAGGGTGAAAACACTTAAAAGATAATTATAATTTGGTAAAAAATAGGCAACAAATAACTCAACCCCTCTCAGATGTCTGCATTGATACTTAGGGGAATATAAATTGATATAAGATACTAGTTTTATATTTGATTGGATATGAATATTCTTGAATGGGTTTTTTATACAAATTTTATGAATTACTGACTTGAGATGGAAGAACCTTAGATAGAAGAATCAATTTTCATTCTAGTCAAAACAGATGTGGAGTTTTCAACCAAGGCCTTGAAAAACATGAATAAAATGGAGGCTAAAAGGTAGAGAAAAGTCTCAAATTAAAAAATAGAAAAAATAATATCTAAATTAAATTAGGGTGAAAATTTTATTCCTAAATATTTTAGATATTATTCCCCCAGTAAAAAAATTTCAAGGTATGATATGATGAGTTTGATGAATCACTTAATATTTTTTATTCTAAAGCTAAATGTTATATGAAGAATTTTCTTGATGAAGTTATTGAACATATATTTTATTACATTAAGGGGACTATTAATGATGAAAAAAGATACAACATATAGTTGATGCTATGGAGAATGATTTATCTAAAAAGGTTGTAATATGAAACATCCTCAAAAAACTTATGAGATAAAAGAAAGTATCCAACACCCTTAGAAAATAAAAAATTTATATGGATGATGTAGAATTATAAATAGTGGTTTGTGAGTTGGAAATGTGCAGAAATATTATTAATGAAGTATTATATGCATTGGGGAAGCAATATAATGTTTTTATAAGTGTCAAGGATATACAGCTGAATTTTAAAACTAATAAAATAATAGAACTTGAAAAATCTCTAAGAGTAAGTAGAAAGTTGTATGGAGAAAAAATTAAGATGATGAAATGTGTATGGGAATATTTTTTTATTAGTTAAAGATAAAAATAACACCCTCAAGCTGAGTTTTATTAAGTTGAAGACTAAATTGAAAATCTTGGGATCAACACAAGATGAAACATCACAATTTTTTGGAAATGAGTGTGATTTCAATTAAGTTTTTGAGTTTTTATTTCCTTAAAAGGAACTTATATTGGTCATTAAGAGAGATTTAAATCAACTATATAGGCATCTAATTAGAGTTATTATACGAAGGTAACCCTTTGTTCTTAGAAATATGGTTTCACTAATTCTATTTTGGAGTTGGGTATAGTATAAAAAATCTATATAAACTTGTGTATGTAAAAAGACTAAGGAACTAAAAAATTTATTAATTTTAGATGTACTAATTTTTATGAAACGTTTCTACCCAAATTGAGTCTGAAATTTTTGGGTTTCCACCATAAAATAAGATACTATAAAAGTTAAAAAAATTTCTACAAAATTGAATATAAAGAGATTCATGGGAGAATGTTGGTGCTACTAGAGGTTTGAGAATATAACCATAGATTAATGGAATAATATTTCCATGTATGAAATTAAAATAAATCCTTAACTAAGAGGGAGAAAATATAATGTAATAAGAAAAATATTATGAAAAATGAGATCTTACAGAATGAGAAGAATTTTTTTATGAGAAATAGATTTGAAATCCTTAATAATTTATATGACCACTACAATAATGTGGAAAATATTTTGAGGAAAGTTGGTATGTACTAAAATAAAATGAATCAAATACTTAATAATAATATTAGTCCACAATAATTAAAGAAAAAATAGATGAATGGAAGTCTCCCTTGGGAGTTAAATCAGTAAAGAAGAAAGATGAAAAAATATCTCCCAAGAAGTTTGTAAAGAGAACTATTGATAAGGATTACACAAAAAGGGGAAGATGATTCTATTTTGGTAGTTTATTCCACATTATGGACCATTAAAATATTTCAATAAATATCAATTTATAAGGAAGAAAGTAGGAATTAATGGATGAGTGGATCAAGGAGAGGAACAAGAATATTTTCTTAGTGTAAGACATCCATATTGATGAGTTTTTGAGGTCACCCTAGAAATTTAACCTTAAAGTTGATAAAAAATTATGTATAAGGTGCAATCTTCTTGGATAAACTCCAAATATATGTATGAAAATTTTACTAGGATATATGGAAGTCATAAATAATAAGGGAAAATCATCAGTTACTCCCAACATCCTAAGGATTATATAAATATGGATTCCTCATAAAATAAGGATGAGTATGTTCCAAAAATATTTATTAACAATATTTCTATATCAGTTGGAGTTATTTAAGAATATTAAAAATTCTAAAAAGAGAGAAAATTATTTTCTTTTTAAAGTTGAGAAGCCTATTATGGCTAAAAATAAATCTCAAAAATAAGATAAACCCATACTTCTAAAAAATTCAAAGACATGGAAAATAAAGGGTATTGATATCAAAGAGAGTTCTTGAATAAATGGAGTTATAATCAATAAGGAGATTTGGTTTATAAGCAAGTATTAGACCTACTCATACAACTAAGGATCTCATGTATGCTCATCTCATTCCCAAATTAGTTTTCTTATTATTAAATTAATTAATTGAAGGTGATATTTTAATAAAGGGGAACAATCTCAGAGCTGTAACCACTAGAAAACTTGAATAATGATCCATATTGAAGAATATTTCAATAGAAATCATGATGTATCCTTGTAACAAAATACATGATATATTTCAAGCAGTATCATAGATTAACTGTTATAAAAATTTCTTGGAGAATATTTTTGGAAGAAAGCATCCATTGTGAATAAGTATGAAGAACATCTCTTGAGGGGAGATATAAAAGACGACCAAGATTCCATATTTTTATTATGTTTACATAAATATAA
The DNA here is from genome assembly GCA_963277665.1 of Viscum album. Classification (NCBI taxonomy): domain Eukaryota; kingdom Viridiplantae; phylum Streptophyta; class Magnoliopsida; order Santalales; family Viscaceae; genus Viscum; species Viscum album. The sequence continues at coordinate 1,589,078,449 of OY728143.1, read as the reverse complement.
AATTCTTGTCAGCCCAAGAAGATTGTAATGTTTTAGGATTTATATTCACTCTATAACTATTGTTATGGTTTATGCTTGTTCTAATTATTAAGGGGATTTGACTATCTTATAAAATGGGGAAGTAAAATAATTTTCACTTGAAAGTTTTGTTTTTTTTAATATGAGTTTAAAATCTTAAAACATCTTTAAAATATTGATGTTTTCCCTCAAAGAAGTGAATTATGAGTTGTCACCACACTTATTTATGTCTATGGATATATTTGATGCTTTTAAAAAATCAATATTATTTTCCAAAATGGGTTAGCGAATATAGATTTAGAGTTGACTCACTTATGAATCATTTCTAAGAAACATATGTTTCCACCCTCATCACATGAAATTCACAATTAACCAATACCATAAATGAACATAAGGGGATAATATGAATCATAAATTCTAGAATAGTAAGGGGAAGTGAGATTTTCTATTAGAATACATTCCTTAACAATTTCTAAAATCAAAAATAGATAAAATAGATTTTAAACCTTCCCTATAATGTCAATATTAGGGATAAAAAGTTTCTCGCATATAATTTATTATCAATAAGTGGGAGTAAAAAACATTTAATTGATTAGATTAACTATTTTTTATAACAAATCCCAAGGGGTAGATTAAGGTAACCAATTAGAATGTGGAACTCTTACTGTATTTTTTTCAATTGGTTTTAACTAGAGATATAAAGTAAATTCAATTTAAAATGGGATCTCTTCCACTGAACATGGAATGGAGAAAGTGTCCTATGCTGAATATGGAGTTTGGAAGGGTAATTTCTATATGATAGGATTCTATATATTAGATGATTAAATATATATCTGTCAAGTCAAAGGACAATGTTGATTCCTGTGAGACCACTATTTATAAAATGTTTATGAAGGGTGAGTGAAGTAGGAAAATAAATATTCTATAGGTTTTTCTTGATGTTGGATATTTGAAAATATGTAAATATATGTGTAAAGGAGTTAAAAGCTGGCTCAAATAAAGAGATTTAAGTGTTTAGATTTTGGGAAACTATCACTATGCTTATAATATTTAAGTTTTATTTATTAAATATTAAAGGACACATGTATGAAGGTTGAATCTAGTTTATTTGGAAGTTAGAAGATTAAATGTAGTGAGGTTTCATGAAAATACTCTACCTTGATTTTAAATTCAACAAGTATCTGGGAATAGTGATGAAAAATATTAAGAGATATTTATAAATTCCTAAAAGTGTTTTGAATGTGATTGTTATGTTTTTGAAGTTCTAGAGATGAATCTGAACTATTTTAAATAGAATAAAAAATGGAAAAGTCCTCACATATGGGGTTTTAACTATATATAACCACGCAAAGGGATTCCTGGTAGATTCATCCAAATAATGGGATATAGAAGTTAGGGGGTCAATGTAAGGGAATCAATGTTAGGAGGGATCTTGACATAAGGATATCTATACCATGTATTCATATTTATATAAAGGGACCCATGTCTGAGTCACCAATGTTAGGGGGTCCATAATAATGTGGTGGTCGATGTAAGGGGTTCTAGATTTGGATTTCAATATAAGGGGATCCATATTTGGGGATTTATCCATACACACTTTCTTAAAAACTATATTTCTAAAATTTAATATTCTAAATAAGAAATTAAATATGATGATGCTAAATTTATTCAAACAGGATGAAAATATCACGAATCATTAAATAGACATGATTGAAGTTTGGTTTGAGGAAGATGAAGAGGATTATAGTTATATTTATGAGTATTTCAAATGAGAATATTTTAGATTCTCAATTGGTGATAAAAATTTGGAATTAAATTAGATGGTTCTTGAGATATTATCAAATTTATAAAATACCTAAAAAATTATCCGATTCAATCCTATTGAGTCATGGTAAGAAAAGATCTAGGTAGGAAGAAATTCTAAGAAATAAATTTTTCTCGAATATAAAATTATAGATTTATTAAATCTGGAAATTGAGTGTGAGGATGATGAAATAATGTTTTAATGGTTCTAAATATCATGAGTGATTTATGATTCTTATTGAATTATTTGATAAGTAGAAGACTTATCTAAGTTTCATTCTGAGAGTTTTAAAATTCAAAATGAATCTATGATATCATTCCAAATGATCTCATTCTACCCTAAGAGGGCCATATTGTAAGTCATATTTGTTGTATGTTTTTATATAGAAGTGGTGAGTGTTTATTTAATGATGTTGTGAAATTTTTATTTTTATATGAATAGACTTAAAGCCTGCTATAAAAAACTATAGAATACATATTTGGTTGAGATAAATGAGGATAAAAATTAAAAGGTAACTTCAATTATTTTACATTGGAAAAATGACAAGGAAAAAATAATGAAGATCAGGGGAGAGACCCATGTAAAAAAATTGAGAAAAAGAAGATTAGGAATCACCACACAAAATTCATTAAATATTTTCTATATTAAAAATTATGAAAATATTATTTCTAGTGTCTTATATATAAAAAAGAAAAAGATAGAGTAGTGAAAATAACTGAAATAGAGAGATGTTAACTGAGAATAAATAGAGAAATATCAAAAGAATAATGTGGTAACGATCTAATACTGAAGTATGTTCATTATCTTTGTATTGAAAGACAAGGAATGAGAAGAATCAGATTATGTTTGTATTATATAAATCCATTCAAATAATTTGGAATAAGAAGTTTGAGAAGAAGCGAAAAAGGAAAGATCCATTGTACTACTACTGTTCATATATACTATATAGGGTCCTTTTGATAGAAAAAATCTATTGGATTCATGAATATCACTAGATATATTGATGGATTTTAGAAATCCAAGAGAGAAAAATCTATGATAGATCTACAAATATATGTTTTAAGTAAAGATCAAGTTTAATTCAGTTTTCTTGAAGATCCAATTTAAATAAAATACTATTTGGTGAGGAATGATATCATATCACATGGATGTAGTGAAATACAATAATGATAGGTAATCTAATTCAAATGGAAAGAACAGAAACACTTGCATGCATATGATAGGAATATATGGAACCAGTGTGACTTTGTGTATTCTAGGAGATAACTATGTGAATTTATGAAATTAGTGAGAACTTAGAGTTTTTATATTCACTACAAGAGGCGATACCAGAGTGTGTTGAAATATTGGATCATAAAGAGCCATTTTATTCAAATTATTTTATAGTGGATAAGATAATATGTGACTGGGGAGAATAACCAATCATGATAAGGAGTAGGTTTCCCACATTGGGGCTGAATATATTAAAAATACCATGCACCATCCTTTACTTTCTTTTCAACATTGCTGATGATATGCGTGATTGGAAAAAATAAGAATATCCTTCATTATCCTAAATAATAAGATAGTTATAAATTCAAAGGGGAAAAAAGTAAAATATAAAGGTAATTTGGTAAAAAATCGACAAAACATGACTCACCTCCTATCAAGTGTCTTTATTAATAATTAAGGGATTATCACTTGTGTTTCCTTGGAAAAGTTTATACAGGTTTGTCTCTTGGAGGGATATTCATGTTAAATACATGTTGTGTTGTGATTTTTATATGGAATAAAGATTAATATGGAAACAAATACTTTTTCCAAGAATGTGCTCCAGATTCCTCTCATATTTTTGAATTTATATACCATTTCCTCCTCCAAACTTCTCCTAGCTAATGATGGTGATAAATTATCAGACTACTGATATTGATACTTTGGAAGTGGTGAAGACCTTGGTGCCCCCATTACCGAACAATACAGATTACATGACCTATATCCCCTACTACATTAAATCCGTCCTAGTCTCCTATACCCCATTGGTGGTTTTGATACATCTTCCTTCAACCCCTCACAATCTCTTTGATTTGAAGGCTTCAAAATTGGTTGAGGGTAACCCTACAATATCACTTTCATTGAAGTAATTTGAATATGTAGTATCATTTCAAAGATTTATCTTGTTTATGAAATTCAACAATAAACTAACTCCTATTTAGATCTTTATGTGTTTCATTGTACCATGGATCCTTTCATGGATAGTGAATATCTCTATCCTAAAATTATTCTCTTTTAACATAAACATTTTATCAAAGAATATTTCACTATGGATTTTAATTGAGATCTATGGGTGCATGAAAAGAACTGGTTAATTCTCTTCAGTTAGACCATGGAGCTCCATAAAGGTCATGTCCCTATGTTCATGGTTGTTTGTGTTCAGCTCCCTAGATTGCCTCTCCCCTTCCATAATCTATTTACCCTTAATGGGATTGGTGACTCATTTGGTTGTTTGTTGTGTGATGATGTTGTGATCCTAACAATGAAACACACTATGGATGTGAGGATCTATTTGGTAATGGATCTCTCTATTCTATTGAAAAAATATATTCTATTTCATGCAAGGTATTATATTTACTTATGGAAAGATCTCTTCTTATTTAACAAAATTGTATTCTACTTGGGTTTTCACCTCTAGGGCCATGTGGAATCCCATTAATAAAAATTAAACATGACCCCCTGTGCTCACCCTCTTATCCTGATTCTCCTCCTATCCTATCATCCATCCCTATGCCTAGATCTATAGGGAAGCTTTCTGATCAACCTTCTAAACCTCTTGATTCCTCTGTTATTCTTGATGTGTGAATGGGTATACACCCTTCAATGGTATTTGGATATGATGAGTGGATCAATTCGAGTGGCCCTATGATTTCTCCCTCATATTATAGAGGTCATCGAGGATATCATCTTGGATGATTCCAATCAATTGATTTATAAACTCCACCCACTACTGGTTTTTGATCCCATCTCTTCTCTTTACCATCCTATTTTTAGTCCCCTAAACATTGTCTTAAATTGAACCCACTTTTTCATTACATTAAAAGGAAAATAATTCAATTTATTACTAATTTTAGAGGATTAACTCCATACTGCCACTCCCCTAAGGGTTAAGGGTAGGTGTAAATTTTCTCTTCCTACCTTGTGAATTGATGGTGTGTCCACTAGACTAAACACTAAGAATTAGGTAGTAAGATATAAGATCCAGATCCCTATTCAACACATAGTTTAATTTTTAAAAAATATCCCATTTTTTATCATTATAGAATATATTTTAATGTTTTGGGTTTTATAAAATTAGTTCATAACTCTAACATAAAAAACCCATGAGTTTCAAAGTTTAAACTTCTCATTTAGTGTCCTTTATTCTCACAACACAATACTTTTAAAATGAAATACATTTTATTTTAATTAAATTTTTTTATGATTTTCAAATAAACTTCATCATTTTTACTACTGATATTTAAACCCCATGAAGAATATTTGAAAATATGGGATTAGAAAAAAATATTAGTAAGTGATATTAACAAAGAGTAAAACAAACTCATTAGTCTATTATATAACCATAATATCATATAAGAGAGTTTTACTTCAACATAAAAAACTTTAATATTAAATAATCATTTACTTTCACACAAAATAAGATTACTACCTAGATATTTTAATAAAACAATTTATAAGAAAAAATATTAGACAAATCATAATCATGAGTGTTTATTAGAAAAAATGAGAACCCATTAAAAACATTTTCTAAAAAATATACCATTATACACTTAAAAAGGAATAATAATTCCTTGAAACAAAAGTTTATTATCTTACCTTATTAAATAAAAGGATTTCAATGAAAAAATTTAGTAATAATATAAAAATAATTTATTTTCATTGGGGCATAATCATCATAGAATTATTAAAATGACTATTTTATGAACCCTTATAAATGGGATTACCTACTCGGTTACTTCCAACAAAATTATTTAGAGAACATAATCATTAACCAATTCATTGGAGATATATATCAATCTCACCAACCATTATGAACATTTTTTAAGGGCAATAACATATATTAAATAAAAATATATTTCATTTCCATCATTAAATGCATAAAAATATACCTTTTAACCCCTAAGTAAAACATTTTTAGATATTGATATATACCATTCCTTTAAAACCCCATTTTAAAAACCAAAATACCCAAAAAAAGGAAAGATATATTTTTCTCTAAATAAATCCTAGATTCTTGTAATGGATTAAAAATATTAAATAGTGGTTCATATGGTGGGAAATTCTATTGATGTAGTATAAATTTAAAAAACATTTGTTCTGTACTTTGTAAAGAAAGTCAAACAATCTGTATGGAATACACAAAAAGATTCATTTTGAATTCCCTTTTAGGAAAGTTAAATGAGGTAAAAATTATATTTTTAATTAATTTATTTTAATATTTACACATCCTTTAAACAATTTGTTCATGGTATAAAAATGTTAGAAATAAATCTTTAAAACATTTTATAACTTCGTTTTATGATAAAATATCCCTTGTGACTTGAAAAAAATTTAACCGATGAAAAATTGTTGGAAGACACATTGAATGGATAAGGGAAAAATTTAATTTTTAGATAATAATGATTAAATAAATCTATAAGGTATTTTATACAACACACAAAAAAAATGTGGTGAAAAAAAGTCTTAAAAAAAGCTTATTAAGACTAGACATCCCTTACATCGAGTCCAAATTATCACATAGTTTATTAATATTCATGAATAATAAAGTTATGATAATTATTTACAAGATAAATAATATTTTTAAATTTCATTTATTTTTTATTATTAATTTTATTTCACTTATTACCATGTCATAAATAACCACTTAATTGATTAAATTTACTTTAGATGTTTTGAGGTTGTTTGGTTTATGAGTCCAAAATGTCTTGGGTAGGTTGAATATGGTCAAATGGATCATTATAATAGCATTTAAAATATATTAATCACATTTTAATGATCATTTTTATACATTAATTACGATTTTAGAACCAATTGTGTAAGATGGTTATAAAAAATGAATTATGTTACAACAGGGAGACAATAGTCTGTACGTATGCATATGCAACATTTTAGTTTTTCAATGAACATGAGGAATAAAGGTAAGTATTATTATATATTTCAATAATGATAATTATATCATAAATATCATATTATTTATTCAAATTTACCTATATATATCATCCAAGTGAGGTAGTGATGAAAAATAAAATACACCAGTTCAAAAAGTAGTACTCTGCACATACACACGAGTGATGTTTTTATTTTTCAATAAATAGAAAAGAATGTAATATAATATTTATTTAGAAATATAGAATTAAATTTATATCATATATATAATAGTATTTCATTTTGATCCATTATTTTTACTATACATAAGATTTAGTGACAAAAAGTGAAATAAATTGTCTCGTGAGGCAATAGTCCGGACATACACATGAAATATGTTTTCATTTCCCATTTGATGGATAATTAGATGAAAAATGGATATAACATAAACATAATAACATTTAAATGTATTTTATATACTGAATTTATTATATCACAATGTTTAGGAGAGTTTTGAATGAGGTAAAAATAGAAATAAAAAGGAAACTCTTAGTTAAGAACTATGCCACTTGTTCAAACAATATCCTTAGATTTATACCTCAATACTTCTTTTGATGGTATTATAATAAAAAATGACATATATGACCTGTTAATGGATTTTAATAAATTGTCTGGATAGATATTTTTAGAAATAATGGGCTCTTTAAGTTTGTATAAAAGATGATAGGGGGTATCCTTTTATAAGTGAGGGAGAGTACACACTTGTAATTTTTCATAAGATTAAAATATATTAATGTATTACTCAATAAAATTGGTTCTAAAACGACTTAATTTAAAACAATAGATACTATAGGGTAAAAATATAACCATTAAATATGATTATAAAATTTTTTAAGTCATTTTAATCCTTATAATTTTAGTTTTAACCCTTTTAACCCATTTTAACTCATACCATAATAACTAGCTTTTTTTACCAAGGTTATTATACGTAATGACAAAAAATAAAAGTGAACTCATTATAAAATTAGTGAATTATGATTCAATATATTACATCCATAATTTAATATTAAATATCTAATGTTTGTAAAAATTAATTTTAAAATCAGAACACATAACAGGGAGGAAAACCATTTTCTAGATAAAAGTATTTTAAGTACAAAATTTGTCTTATACCAAATTAAAGTATAATATTGATCCCAATAAAATTAATTGAATTATATTAAATAAAAAGTAACTAATGATATTTAAAAAACAATTCTTAATAGAATTCAACTTTTCAAATACATGAAATTAAATTAAATTTTCAAAATATATCTATATTTTATAATATTCACCCACAAATAAATTTTGGTAGAAATTTTTTAAAAGAATCACCCCAAGATAATTTTGAATCACTGATATAAAAAATGGTATCATTTTTTTTCAAATTAAAAATCAATAATTTTGAATTTAAATTTTTTAATAAAATGGGATAATGTTTGGAAATCAATTTAGTTAGAATTAAACAATTTTATTTTTCCCTAATAAATTACTTATTATTTTTATAATGAATAAAAATAAATGAAATATAATTAATGAGTATTAATAATGGGTGAATATGATCTATTATTAGTTTTACCTAGGTTGTTAAGTATTCGTCCTTTTGAAAACTGGGTCCTCATAAGTTTTATTCACTTATTAAACCAGTTGGGACATTTTACCTTCAAGTCATTTTCAGATTCCCATGTTACTTCTTCAAAATTTTGGTTTAAAAAAAACTCAACCTTGTGAATCACCTTATTCTATAAAACTTAATCACTATGTTTAAGAACCTGAATATACTATTCCTTATATGAAAGGTTCTCTTACAACAAAACTATGTCAGGAATCAAACATGAGATGCATCTGGAACATACTTCCTTAATAATGAAAAATGAAAAAAATCATGTATCTTAGATAAAATATTAGGAAAATTAACTCAATAATCAACCAATACAATATTATATAAAATTTCATAGTATCAAATGAACCATGGTCTTAAATTTAACTTCTTTCAAAAATGCAGAACACTTTTCCATGGAGGTAATTTATGAAAAACATGATTTCCTATCTCGAATGAATAATAATTATTTCTGTTATCTTCATAACTTTTATTCTTACTTTGAGCTAAAATCATATTATAATAGACCACATTCACTTTCTCAACTATCTCATCTACCAATTTTGGTCCAAAAAACCATCTTTCACCAAATTCATCCCAATAAGATAGAGTCTGACACATCTTTCCATATAATTCCTCAAAAGAATACATGTATAATGGAATTAAAACTATTATTATAGGAAAATTAATCAAGTAAAGATATTGATCCGAAATTCTCTGATTATTTAGTGAACAAGATCAAATAATTTCCTTCAAATTCTAAATCATTCACAGTAACTATATGCATCATATTGAGGATAAAAAGATGAAATGAAATTTAATTCAGTACCCAAGGACTTCAGAAGGATTTCTTAAAAATTAGATGTAAATCTTGGATCATGATATAATAAAAAATAAATAGAGACTCCATGAAATATAAAAATCTCTTAACCATAATGTCTTAAAATATGATCAAAATACATATTTTCTTGAACAGGTATAAAAATTCATAGATTTAGACAAACGTTTAATGATATTTCATATCATATTATTAACTAGAGATGTATTTGTTAATCCAACCAAAAAATCCATGGATATATTATACCATTTCCATTTCGACATTGGAAAAGGTTTAAGCATCCCCTTTAGTAATTATTTTTCTGATTTAAACTATTGATAAGTTAAAAATTTCATGTTATATTCGGAAATATATCTTTTTATTCCATCCTGCTAGAAATGTTACTGAATATATTTATATATCATAGTACTAGAAAGATGAACAGAAAACAAAGATATATAACCTTCAACAAACAATTCTTTATTAATCCAAAAATCAAAAGAATAAATAATATTTTTTTTAATCTAAAAATACATTCTTTAACAATGTTAAAATACTAATTCTTCAATTTACTGACCATTTATACTTTTCTTGTAAATCATGGACCACCTTCTGAGCTTGATTAATTATTCCTATCAAATTTGACAACATTGACACCAAATCCCAAATAAAAGAAGTTTATATACACATAATTTTTAGTCCAACATTCATTAAATCATTAACCAAATGGTAATGTTATATACATATCATAGTTGATGATTTATTATCTTTTTGAATTAAATCATCGGCAATGATATTTTCTTTTCTTAGATGGTAATAAATCATGAAGTCATAATCCTTAATCAGTTCTAGCTATATTCTCTATCTTATGTTTAATTACTTTTGAGTTAATATATACTTTATACTTTTATGATCAGTATATATTTCACATTTTATTCCATATAAATGGTGTCACAATATTTCTAAATAAAAAACCATGATAGCTAGTTCCAGAACTTATGTAGGATAATTTATCTCATGAGGTTTCAATTTACATTAAGTATAAGTAATTACTTAATCATTATGCATCAAAACAAAACAAATTTCCTTCAATGAAACATTACAAAAGATAATAAACGAACTATTTATAGATTGAAGGGCCAAAAACTAGATCATTTACTAATCTTATTTTCAATTCATACAAACATTCATAAAACTATCACATCCATTTGAATTTAACTCCATTTTTGAGTAAACTTTGTAAGTGTTATCGATAAATGAGAAATGTTTTCAAATTTTTTTGGTATTAACATGTTAATCCAAGAAAATTGTAAATCCATATAATATTTTTAAGTCTTGTACACTATTCAAACACTTTAGTTTTAGCTTGATAAATAGATATTCCATATTATTTACAATATTTATAAGGAAAGAAATATATTACAATAATAATTATCATTTATTAAATTTTCTATATAAATTATTTTCTTTTACAGTTTTCATAACAAGCCTAAAATGTTTCTAATGGTTATTATAAATTTTAGAATATACTAGGATGTCATTAATAAACACACCAACAAATTTATCCCTAATCTAATGTAAAATTATATTCACAAGGTTTATAAATATATCTAGAGATTTTTTAACCCAAAGGACTTAATCACAAAGTCATAAAAGATATACCTAGTCTAAAATGAAATATGTAGAATTCCATCCTTATTCACCTTCAAAGGATTTTACATAGAACTGACATCAACCTTTAAAAAATACTGATATCCTTGGATATGATCAAAAAAGTAATCTATATCAGGAAAAAATACTTATTCGTAACATTTATGTTTTTAAATTCTCTATACTGAATGTAAATACTCATGGAACCAACTTTCATTTTTAACAGAAAAATGGATCACCCAATAGTGAAGTGTTAGGATGAGTGAATCCATTATTAAGAAACTATTGTAGTTGATTTTTCAATTCCAAAAGTTATAATTTATCCATTTGATAAAGAAATTTTGATATTGTTTTAGGATTAGGAACTATGTAAATAGAAAATTAAATGTTACAATCAAGTATAATACCTTAAAATTAATTATAAAATAATTCTAGATATTAATTTACTAAAGGAACATCACCATTTTTAATAGTTTCTTTCTCCTCAACAATATGTGAAAGATTATATTTATTTCCATCTTAAATACATTTCTCATATTTTTAATAGGTAATCAAAGGTATGAGTTAATTCTTGTATAAAAACTAAAAATCATTAAGAAAAAATTATTTTCATCTGTAATCTATCTTAGCATGATAAACATTAATATAATACATACACAAAATAACATCAAATCTACATGGGGTAAGGAAATAGTGTTTTTAGGTAAATCCTTTCCACATAAAATAACAAGAATATTATTATAATTTCTTTTTTCTGTAAACCTACCAAAAGTGTTTTTATCAAAAGTTATGTCTTCATTTTTTATGGTGTAATTTTTATTTTATCAGTAAATTTCTTGGAAATTAAAGAATGTGTATATCCCTAATCAAAAAAGAAAATTTTATAATCTAAATAAATAAGTAATGTACCTAACACCACATTGATTGATGTTCTAAAATCTTCCAAATTAGTCTCAAAGGATTTACCACACCTTTATTCTTGTTATCTTGATAACTTTCATCCTTAATTTATATCTTTAAACAAGTACTCACATAATGACCCATTTAGTTAAAATTAATGAATCTTACTTATAAACTTTCATTATTTTTCTATTAATTTTTATGATCATTTTCTTTGAATTAACAAGCCACATGTCTAAAAATAATTCATGAGAAAAACTTTTAATATTTTATAAGACATTTTGTAGAGGCTTTTTACCACACTTATCACAATATAGAAACTAGATTTTCTTTTCTTTGTATTTCCTTGATGGATTCTTCCCCATTGCCTACCACATAGACTTATTTTTAAAATTATTTTCATAGAATAAAAGATCATTTAAAAAAAATATTTCTACCTTATCATAATATCAAACTAGTTTCTCAAAACTTTTTAATTCATTGGATGAAAATTATATTTGATATCATAGATTATATCCCAAGAAAAATAGATTATTTTTACTGTCAATATCCCTTATAAAATTTGGTGTATAAATTTCAAATTAGGTGAAATTGATTTCATATACAGACACTAAATCTTCCACCTTATATCTCAATTATAGGAATTTAATTCCATAATAAGTCAAATAATCTTATGTAAATATTTTTCTAGGAAAATATTCTAAAATTCATCCCATTCTAAGGAATTAATCTCTTCTCTTTCCCTTGTATTCCATAACAATTACCACTACTAATCAACATAACATTAAAAACAATAAATAGATATAATTATGTTTTTATTCTCTGAAAAATCCATGAATTCATGTATCTTTTACAACAATTTAATTTATCCCTCAACAACCCCAGAGTCAAAAGTTCCACTGAATACTGGTGGGTGTTGTTTCATGAAATACTCTAAAATGGACATTTTTCTTTATAGTGAATGTGGTTTCTGAATTGCATGGATTCCACTACCATTTATAGACTACATAAATTGAGAAATCAAAGAAAAAACCACTCTATTATAATTCCGACCATTCTAGTTTTCTAATTTGGAAGGATATTATCTTCTTGTTACCTTCCTAGTTTAGTTTCCCTATTTCTTCTTTGGGAAACCATTTTGAATGGAATTGTATTGGATAAATAATCATAGTAATCTTAATGTAAGACACAATGGATTTAAAGATAAATTGACATGAAAGAAACACTAATACTCTATGAAACAACAATTTTTATTAAAGAGATATTAATAAACTAGTCATTAAACTTAATTTTTTTGCTTCTATGATTTTAATTTTGAAAAAAGAAAATCTAAGGTTGTGATCAGTAAGTAATTTCGAGTCAGATAAAACTAACTTGATTTTTTATGTGAATATTAAAATACCCTTATAAATAGTAATATGGACCTTATTAATAGTAAATCATATTATTATTTCACTTTATTAAGGTTATAAGATAATGAGATATTGACTAATTTATCAAGGTGATATAAAATCAGTTATAATTATAAAATTGTAATTTTTGGAATAAAATATGATTTTGTTTAAAAATTATTTTTCTCATCTTTAAAAAAATATTTTTAAAAATGGATATAATTATTTAGTTCTTCACATCGAAAAATGGTTAGGGTGTCTTTTGGGATTTTTCTGATATAACTGAATTTTTAGTGAATAGTAAAAATACAGTTTTACGTTTTCAGCTTGTTTAATGACATCATAATGAGGTAGTAATTTTGGTGGACTCTTGAGAATTAAAATATGGTATGAGGTATCTCGGTTGTCCAATAACATGGTAAATCCCATGGTTTTCCAAATACCACCCATGAGGTGTCCTTTGAAATTAATTAAAAAATCTGTCACGACCCGTCCTCGGGGCCCGTGCCGTGACTACCCCAAGCCCACCTTCCATAGGCCAGGGGCTGGCGACTAACACCAAGGCGTAAATCCCAGTAAAAAGGGAAGACATTGACTTTGTAAAGTAAACAAGCACCACAGAGTAAGAAAGCGGAAAGGTAAACACTAAGTAAAAACAGAGTACAACTGAAAGTGCGGAAAAAGTAAATGGGCCAGTATACAAACCCAAAATGAAAGTAAAGTACAACTTGAAAGGGAAACAACAACTGTAATGTAAAAGCCGCTACACCGAGCTGTCCACAGGAAAATCCCACCTGAAGGGTGGGTACAGACAGCTCCACTGCTCCTCGGGTCCCACCGTTCGCTCCGAGCACGTCCCGCCCCGTGGTCCACCTCCAGGTACCGTCCTGCTCTGCGAGCCTCAACCACGATCAACGCTGTCCGTCGTCTGCGACCAACACAACGTAGTGCGGGCATAGCCCGTGCATGGGTGAGTATAAGATACTCAGTAGGGACCCCGAGACCCCCGAAGGTCTCCCAAAATCCACAAAGGATAAACCACAAAAGAAAGATACAATCACGAAGTAACAACCGACACTGCTTAGGTATATGCTCATACATATACCTAAGTCATCATTTCCAATACGCTCTAACCTCCAAGCCCAAGTACAAATCATTCCACATAGGAAAGTATACATATTCCACACAGTAAAGCAAAACGTAATCCACATAGGATAGCACAACACAATCCACACAGGATGGTAAACAGGATTCATATCACACAGGTATACTTATTCGAAAGACGATAGAGATGATCACTGATCCATCTAAGTCGTCGGACCCACAAAGGATCGATAGGTACTAACCCCCGCAAAGACCCACACAGGATCTGTAGGTGCTGGTTCACACAGGACCGCTGAGCACTGACCCACACAGGATCGGACCCACACATGATCTGTAGCACTGATCCACACATGATCACTGAGTTCTGTAGTCGTCATCGTCGAATCCACTAAGGATTTCTGCACCGTCGTCGTCGTAGTCCCAGTAGCAGTTGCAGCCAGCTCTAGGGTTCCCGCACACAGCAAGCTCATTCAGGAGGGTCCGCTCCACGAGCCGAGAGGCTGATACATCAACTGTCACAAAGTCCAGAGTTGATGTATCCAAAAGTTCCGTATCGTCAACAGGAACTCAACGCAACAGACGGCACATCAATCAGACGCCCGGTCTGAGAGTTATTGGCTTTTTCGTCCCAGGGGCCCGGTTGGTTTCTAAGGAAAAACCAACCCGACCATACTCCACCTGCGTCCAAACCTCGGGTGGAGTATTCCAAAAGATCCGTCTCACTAAGAGGAACTCAAAAAAGCTGACGACACATCATTCGGACGTCCGTTGCTCAAGATTTGAGCATTTCCGCTCCGAGGGCCCAGTTGGTTTCGTGTACGAAACAACCCGGCTGAACTAAAAGTATTCCGAAACCTTGAGTGCGATATACCGAAACGACCGTCTCTATCCAAGGATCTCATCGCCGCTGACGGTGCATCGTTTGGAGGTCCGTAGCCTGAGTTATGGGCATTTGAACCTAAACAGTTCGGTATCGGGGGTTTTGGGCCCGGGCCGACCCGGCCCAAAACCCCACCGGCTGGCCCGAACCGGGTCGACCCGCCCGGACAGGGTCGACCCGCCCGGACAGGGTCGACCCGCCCCGGCGTGGCGCGGCCCGGCCCGGCTGGGCTCGGCCCAGCCCGGCCGACCGGCCAGGCGCCGGTCCGGCTCAGCGCAGCGCACTGGGCACGCTGCCAGCTCCGCCTTCGGCCGAGCTGTTGAAAAAACAGGGGGCGCCTGCCCACCTTTGTAACCACGACCCCCTCTCATAATGGGGGGCCGATGATTGCTAGCCAGGGGAATTTATTTCCCCAGGTTTACTCCTTTCCGGCCGGCCCGACCTGGCCGGCCGGCTCTTCCTCAACGGGACCGGTAGTGGCCGGTCCCTTTCCGGCTTCGACACCGGCGGCCCGGCTGGCCGCAGGTCACCAAGCTCCGCCACGGCCCGGAACCGGCCGCGGCCCTTGTCGTCCGGCGCGGTGCGACGACACCACGCCCCTCCACCGCGGCCCTGCTCCAGCCGTGGCGCCTTCGACTTCCTTCAACGCGACGCGACGACATCGTGTTCTTGAATTTCTTTCCACGGTGCCGCACAATACTTGCCCTGTGATTCCCGCGTGGTGCGACGGCACCACGCCATCCCGTTCCATCCGCAAGGGAATAAACATGAACAAAGGAGGGGGTTCGGCCGTGTTTGTGCGGTCCGGCCCCCCTCTCGTTAAACTATAACATTTAGTCGTTTATCCTCGAAGTTCGACATGCTAGAATCAAGAACAGAAGATAATTAAATAAAATAACAATAATCCCCTACCTCGGATTCAAGAGCGGTGTTCGTCAATGACCCGTGGAAGACGAGCATCGCGGAGGTCAGGCGTCGCGGGGAAAGAACATCGACGTCACGAAGCGAGGATTCGAAGTTCATTGACGGTGATTTCGTCGTGGAAAACCGTTGCGGAAGAGACGATGCGGAAGAAGTACGTCGCGTCGCGGATACGGTGTCGCGGAAGAACCGTGTTCTTCGGCGGAGAAGTTCTTCGTTGAAGAACGGTGTTCTTCGTGTTCTTCATCGAGGTTGAAGAAGGTGAAGAAGAAGAAGATGCTTTCCCAACTCTCTCAAGGAGACAAAACTCTAACAAAAATAAAATAAGACTCTTTCTTATTTTATTAACACAACAACACAAATGAATTTCAAGAGTTTGAAATTCAAAAACCATACACAACTCACCTCATTAAACTCATAACAATTAAGTCATAGGTTATAACTTAAGTTAACTTATTTAAAGTGGGAGTTGAGGGGTTTTAGAGGATATGAAGAGGTGGGGTTCGTGTGGGCCCCACCACCCTCATAACCTCCCAAGGTAGGTTGGGTGGTTACCCAACTTCCATCAAGAGTTTACACTTAGAGTAAAATAATAAAAATTGTAGTGTCATTACATAATAAACTTCCACAATTTTTATTATCAACACTCGTGTAAACGCAACTCCGGAACAGGAGTTCCTAAGCAATTACTGGCGCTGCGGTTCCATCGGTGCCCTTAGAATTCAATTCCGGGCACCGGTTAAAAAGTTAGAAAAACCCTCTCGTTCGTTCACTGAACGTACCCGAGCCAAACTTCGGAAATTGATTCCGGGCACACCGGGCCTTGGAATCAGGTGCCGTTAGAAACCGCGCTCTAGTAAAATTACAAAGAAAATTAAGAAAAAATTTCCCTTTAATTTTACAGGTGTTTACATTACTACCACCTCAGGGCTTTACGTCCCCGTAAAGATACATCAAAACTAGGGAAACAAATGAGGGTACTGAGCACGCATCTGAGCCTCCCGCTCCCAAGTTCTCTCCTGGAGATTCCCATGCTTCCATCTGATGCGCACTAGAGGAATCGACCGTCCATGTTGGACCCACTCCTTTCGATCCTCTATCTCCACTGGAACCTCCGTAAAAGTCGCCCCATCGTCAACGTCAAGCTCCCCATGGTCAATGATGTGCGTCGGGTCATACACGTATCTCCTCAGCTGAGATACGTGGAAGACGTCGTGCACCCGGTGCAACTGAGGTGGTAGAGCCATATGATAAGCCACCTCGTCTATCCTGCTAAGGACCTAGAATGGTCTGATGAAGAATGGAGACAACTTGCCGCCTCGGCCAAATCTCCGTATACCACGTCAAGGTGAGACCCGCAAGAAGACGTGGTCGCCATCCTCAAACTCCAGTGGCCTCCACCTCCTGTCAGCATAAGACTTCTACCGGCTCTGAGCTGTCCCCATCCGCTCCTGGATGACCTGGACCTTCTCTATCGTGGCCTGGACCATCTCCGGCCCCACAAGTGCTAACTCCCCAGGGTCTGTCCAGCACAAAGGAGATCTACAAGGTCGGCCATACAACGCCTCGTACGGTGCCATCCCGATGGTGGAGTGGTAGCTGTTGTTGTACGCAAACTCCACCAGGGGTAGGTGGTCCTCCCAGCTACAACCAAAGTCAAGGACACATGCACGGAGCATGTCCTCGAGAGTCTGAAGGATGAAAGGCTGTGGTCAAACGTAGCTGCATCCCGAACGCCTCCTGCAATCCCTTCCATAGCTGGGAAGTAAAGTGAGCATCCCGATCGGAGACGATAGATGATGGAACACCGTGAAGCCAAACAATCTCCGGAACGTAAAGACGTCCCAAGCTCTCCACTAAGCCCTGATCTCAGATGGGTAAGAAGTGAGCCAACTTGGTGAGTCGGTCGACAATCACCCAGATGGAGTCGTGACCTCTAGAAGTGCGTGGAAGTCTAGTCATGAAGTCCATAGATATCCCATCCCACTTCCACTCCGGAACCTCCAAGGGCTGTACCAAGCCTACTAGTACCTGGTGCTCATCCTTCACCTACTGGCAGGTGAGGCATCAAGAAACGAACTCTGTCACAACCTTCTTCATGCCCGGCCACCAGTGCTGTCGTCTGAGATCCTGGTACATCTTCCCCACCCCAGGATGTACCGCCAAGGGAGAAGTGTTAAACTCTCTCAGCACCTCCTCCCGTAAAACGACCGGTACCATGGTACGTCCTCTAAAAAGGATATCGTGCTCTACTCTAAAGGAGAAACCATCAGGTGCCTGTCCTGAAAATATCTGTGCAATCCGCGTCTCACAGTCAGCGTCCCCACACTATGCCTCTCTGACCTGCTATAGAAGTGGAGGAGTGACTATGAGAGACTAAAGGAAGGCTATTCCATCTCTATCCACGAAGGATATCTGCAAAGAGGCTAGCTGCTCCGTCGCCTCCTCAAGTATCTGAATTCCCATCCTCCTGCTGAGGGCATCGGCTACTACGTTCCCCTTCCCAGGAGTATAGACTATCTCAAAGTCATAGTCCTGGAGGAACTCGAGCCATTGCCACTATCTCAGGTTCAAGTCCTTTTGTGAGAAGATATACCTGAGACTCTGATGATCAGAAAAGACTGTAAAGCGCTCGCCCATAAGGTAGTGTCGCCATGTCTTCAGAGCGAAGACCAGTGATGCTAACTCCAGGTCATGTGTAGCGTAGTTCTGCTCATGCGGCCTCAACTGACGTGATCCATAGGCGATAACTTCCCACTCCTACATCAGAACAAATCCGAGTCCGGTCCCTGATGCATCGCAATAAACTACGTATCCTACTCCCTCCTCAGGCAACCTCAAGATATGTGCGCTGGTCAATATATATCTCAGCTCTTGGAAGCTCTGCTGACATCTGTCTGACCATATGAAGGGTTTCCCCTTCTTCGTCAAAGCTGAGAGTGGTGCCACAACTCTGGAGAAGTCTGGCACGAATCTCCGGTAGTATCCGGCTAGACCCAAGAAACTCCGAACCTCCGTCACGCTCCTGGGTGGCTCCCAAGCTAACACTGCCATGATCTTTGCAGGATCCACTGCAACTCCCACCTTAGAGATGACGTGTCCCAAGAAGTGGACCTCACGTATCCAGAACTGGCACTTCGAGAGCTTACCATAAAGCTGGTTCTCTCGGAGTGTGTCTAGTACAACCCATAAGTGGTAGGCGTGCTCCTCCTCAGTCGTCGAGTAGATAAAAATGTCATCGATGAAGACCATGAAAAATCGATCGAGGTATGGCTGAAATATCATGTTCATGAGGGCCATGAACAATGCTGGAGAATTGGTCACGCCGAAGGGCATAACCAAGAACTCATAGTGGCCATACCGACATCTGAAGGCCATCTTCTGCACATCCTCGTCTCGAACTCTGAGCTGATGATAGCCTGACCTGAGGTCTATCTTCGAGAACCACCGTGCTCCCTTGAGATGATCAAAGAGGTCATCAATCCTAGTTAGAGGATACTTGTTCCTCACTGTCACCTAGTTCAGGCGACGATAATCGACACAAAGTCACAAGCTCTCGTCCGCCTTCTTGGCGAACAATATCGGGGAAGCCCAGGGTGAAACACTGGGTCGGATGAACCCCTTGCCCTGCAAGTCCTCCAACTGTACCCGTAGCTCTCGAAGCTCAGTGGGGGCCATCTGATATGCTGGAGTCGATATTGGAGATTTCCCAGGGTACAAATCAATATACAAGTCTACCTATTTGCGAGGAGTTAGTCCTGGAACGTCGTCGGGAAAAACGCCCGCAAACTGATCCACCACTGCAGGAAAACCAGGACTCCGCACGTCAACTGCTCCTAGGATGAGGCTATCCAACTGATGAGTGATGGGCTGTCCTCTCCTCTTTGGAAGTCCATCCTGTGCTGCAAAGGCTCCCTTCACGCCGGTGAAGGTGAACCTGCTCCCGTCGGTGCGTACAAATCGCACCTTGCACCTAAAACAATCAATCTGTGTATGGAATGTAGATAACCAATCCATGCCCAAGATGACGTCGTAAGTCCTCGACGCTGCTACAAGATGATCCCAGCCGAAGCTCTCACCTCCTAGAGTAAGCTCACACTGCCGACACTAGTGCGTAATCATCCAGTCAGCTCCCGTAGGAGTCTCTAGCCGTAAGGATCGAGCCAACGGCTCTGTCGGAATCTCCGAGCTCCGAACAAGGGCAGCGGCTATGAAAGAGTGACTCGCTCCTGTGTCTATAAGTACTACAGTAAGGGTGGAAAAGACACAAATAGTACCTTGAATCATCTCAGGCGCGCCGTGGTTGTAGGCCTCTGCTGCCTGGAGCTGTGCCTGTCTCTGCCTGCCAGCTCCCTATGGTCGGGGTGGACCTCCTGGTGGTGGTGGTGGTAGATCCTCAAAGCGTCGTCCACCACCCTGCTCGGCCATCTCCTCTGCCTCATCTGCCTCCTCCCTGAGGACCGCCACGGTCGACCCTCTGCCTCTGCCTCGGTGGTCCCTCAACCATCTGCTGCTCCTTGGCACGGCGGGTCGGACAGTCATGAGCCATGTGGCCCTGCCCGCCGCACGAGTAACACTGTCTGCCTCTCAAAAGACTGGCTCTGTGTTGTGTGCCCCGCACAACTGAGCCAGTGTCCTGAGGTCGTCTGCCTGGTCCCCTGAGTCATCCGTCGACTGCCTGCTGCAGAAGACTCTGCTACGTGCCACCCTGTGGTGGGTCTCGGCGCTGGTGTAGACTCAGCAAGAAAACTCTCGATCAAAAGGTCTCGCTCCAGTACTCCTGTCTGAGTCAGAATGCTGAGGGAGATCAGCGATGCCCTGATCTCGTGTCTCAATCCTTGATCGAAGGTCCGGGCCTGGAAGAATGTGTCCCGTACCATGTCGGTCGAGTAGCGCGAGAGATCGGTAAATCTCGCCGAGTACTGAGCGACCGTCATGCTGCCCTGCCGCAGCTGAAAAAGCTCCTGACTGCGCACCACACGGAGGGTGTCTGGGATGAACTCCGAGCGGAAGAGGCTCTCAAAGTTCGTCCAAAGTAGAGATGCCTCATCGTGCACCTGGAGCATCAAGCTCCACCATCGGCCCGCTGCTGCGTGCAGTAGGCTGGCAGTGAGGATCACCATGAGGTCTGCTGGTGTCCTCACTAGCCTGAAAACTCGTACGATTGCCTCCAGCCAGTCCTCGGCTACCTGGGGGTCCATCTCCCCATGAAACCTGGGTGGTCACTGGCGCTGAAACTCATGCAGTGCGCTGAGGCGACGTGCATCATCAGCGGCTGGTGCTGGAAGTATCGGTGGCTCGGCGGGTAGAGCTACCTCCGGTGCCACTGCTGACAAAGGGCCCTGCACCGAAGCCTCGTCGCTCGGTGGGCTGTCGTCACGCTCGACTCTCGGAACCCTATCTGGCTGCCGTCATGGGGCCATCCTGAAAAGGAAACAGGTGCGCCACGGTCAGAACAGTATACATGGTGAGCTGATACAAAGTAATCACAAAGAAAACTTGAAACACACACGGAATCAATGTTTTCGTGCATTAAGTCGGAAATCAGAAGTCAGGGTCCTGGTGTACGGATACGTCGGCCGCCGCACCAACAATGGACTCCCTGGACTGTTAAACACACTCAATACGCTAAACACTATTGCTTCAAGTAGAAAAGATCAGAGTTCACGGTAGAACCGAACTCCTCTGATACCAATTTGTCACGACCCGTCCTTGGGGCCCGTGCCGTGACTACCCCAAGCCTGCCTTCCATAGGCCAGGGGCTGGCGACTAGCACCAAGGCGTACATCCCGGTAAAAAGGGAAGGCATTGCCTTTTTAAATTAAACAAGCACCACAGAGTAAGAAAGCAGAAAGGTAAACACTAAGTAAAAACAGAGTACAATTGAAAGTGCAGAAAAAGTAAATGGGCCAGTATACAAACCCAAACTGAAAGTAAAGTACAACTCGAAAGGGAAAACAACAACTATAAATTAAAAGCCGCTACACCGAGCTATCCACAGGAAAATCCCACCTGAAGGGTGGGTACAGATAGCTCCATTGCTCCTCGGCTCCCGCCGTCCGCTCCGAGCACGTCCCGCCCCGTGGTCCACCTCCAGGTACCGTCCTGCTCTGCGAGCCTCAACCACGATCAACGCTGTCCGTCGTCTGCAACCAACACAACGTAGTGCGGGCATATCCCGTGCAGGGGTGAGTATAAGCTACTCAGTAGGGACCCCGAGACCCCCGAAGGTCTCCCAAAATCCACAAAAGATAAACCACAAAAGAAAGATACAATCACGAAGTAACAACTGACACTGCTTAGGTATATGCCCATACATATACCTAAGTCATCATTTCCAATACGCTCCAACCTCCGAGCCCAAGTACAACTCAGTCCACACAGGAAAGTATACGTATTCCACACAGGAAAGCAAAACATAATACACACAGGATAGCACAACACAATCCACACAGGATGGTAAACAGGATTCAGCTCACATAGGTATACTTCTTCGAAAGATGATAGAGATGATCACTGATCCATCTAAGTCGTCAGACCCACAAAGGATCGATAGGTACTAACCCCCGCAAAGACCCACATAGGATCGGACCCACACAGGATCTGTAGGCGCTGGTTCACACAGGACCGCTGAGCACTGACCCACACAGGATCAGACCCACACATGATCTGTAGCACTGATCCACACAGGATCGCTGAGTGCTGTAGTCGTCGTCGTCGAATCCACTAAGGATCTCTGCACCATCGTTGTCGCACTCACAGTAGCAGTCGCAGCCAGCTCTAGGGTTCCCGCACACAACAAGCTCGTTCGGGAGGGTCCGCTTCACGAGCCGAGAGGCTAATACATCAACTGTCACAATGTCCAGAGTTGATGTATCCAAAAGTTCCGTATCGTCAACGGGAACTCAACGCAATAGACGGCGCGTCAATCAGACGCCCGGTCTAAGAGTTATTGGCTTTTTCGTCCCAGGGGCCCGGTTGGTTTCTAAGGCAAAACCAACCCGACCGTACTCCACCTGCGTCCAAACCTCGGGTGGAGTATGCCAAAAGATCCGTGTCACTAAGAGGAACTCAACAAAGCTGACGACATGTCATTCAGACGTCCATAGCTCAAGATATGAGTGTTTCCGCTCCGAGGGCCCGGTTGGTTTCGTGTACGAACCAACCCTGCTGAACTCAAAGTATTCTTAAACCTTGAGTACGATATACCAAAACGGCCGTCTCGATCCAAGGATCACATCGCCGCTGACGGCGCGTCGTTTGGAGGTCCGTAGCCTGAGTTATGGGCATTTGAACCTAAACAGTTCGGTATCGGGGGTTTCGGGCCCGGGCCGACCCGGCCCGAAACCCCCCCGGATGGCCCGAACCGGGTCGACCCGCCCGGACAGGGTCGACCCGGCCCGGCGCGGCCCGGCCCGGCTGACCGGCCAGGCTCAGCGCAGCGCGCTGGGCGCGCTGCCAGCTCCGCCTTCGGCCGAGCTGTTGAAAAAAACGGGGGGTGCCTGCCCCCCTTTGTAACCGCGCCCCCCCCTAATAATGGGGGACCGATGATTGCTGGCCAGGGGAATTTATTTCCCCGGGTTTTCTTCTTTCCGGCCGGCCCGACCTGGCCAGCCGGCTCTTCCTCAACGGGACCGGCAGTGGCTGGTCCCTTTCCGGCTCTGACACCGGCGGCCCGGCTGGCCGTTGTCACCAAGCTCCGCCGCGGCCCGGAACCGGCCGCGGCCCTTGTTGTTTGGCGCGGTGCGACGACACCGCGCCCCTCCGCCGTGGCCCCGCTCCGGCCACGGCGCCTTCGACTTCCTTCGACGTGACGCGACGGCATCGCGTTCTTGAATTTCTTTCCACGGCGCGGCGCGTCGGCGCTGCGCAATACTTGCCGTGTGATTCCCACATGGTGCGACGACACCATGCCATCTCGTTCCATCCGCAAGGGAATAAACATGAACAAAGGAGGGGGTTTGGCCGTGTTTGTGCGGTCCGCCCCCCTCTCGTTAAACGATAACATTTAGTCCCTTATCCTCGAAGTTCGACATGCTAGAATCAAGAACGGAAGATAATTAAATAAAATAACAATAATCCCCTACCTCGTCTTCAAGAGCGGTGTTCGTCAACGACCCACGGAAGACGAGCGTCGCGGAGGTCGGGCATCGCAGGGAAAGAACGCCGACGTCGCGAAGAGAGGATTCGAAGTTCTTTGACGGTGATTTCGTCGCGGAAAACCGTCACAGAAGAGACGACGCGGAAGAAGTACGTCGCGTCGCGGATACGACGTCGTGGAAGAACCATGTTCTTCGGCGGAGAAGTTCTTCGTTGAAGAACGGTGTTCTTCGCGTTCTTCATCGAGGTTGAAGAAGGTGAAGAAGAAGAAGAAGCTTTCCCAACTCTCTCAAGGAGACAAAACTCTAACAAAAATAAAATAAGACTCTTTCTTATTTTATTAACACAACAGCACAAATGAATTTCAAGAGTTTGAAATTCAAAAACCATACACAACTCACCTCATTAAACTCATAACAATTAAGTCATAGGTTATAACTTAAGTTAACTTATTTAAAGTGGGAGTTGATGGGGGTTTTAGAGGATATGAAGAGGTGGGGTTCGTGTGGGCCCCACCACCCTCATAACCTCCCAAGGGAGGTTGGGTGGTTACCCAACTTCCATCAAGAGTTTACACTTAGAGTAAAATAATAAAAATTGTTGTGTCATTATATAATAAACTTCCACAATTTTTATTATCAACACTCGTGTAAACGTAACTCCGGAACAGGAGTTCCTAAGCAATTACCGGTGCTGCGGTTCCATCGGTGCCCTCGGAATTCGATTCCGGGCACCGATTCAAAAGTTAGAAAAACCCGCTCATTCGTTGACTGAACGTACCCAAGCCAAACTTCAGAAATTGATTCCGGGCACACCGGGTCTCGGAATCAGGTGCTGTCAGAAACCGCGCTCTAGTAAAATTCCAAATAAAATTAAGAAAAAATTTCTCTTGAATTTTATGGGTCTTTACAAAATCCCTCACTTTCACTATAAATACCAACCTCATCCCCCTCTTCCTATCACAACTCTCAAGAATTGAGAATTGTATAAACTATATCCAATACCCTTCCCAGGGATCTTCCCCACGTCCAAAACCTGATGGGCTCACCAAAATTCCAAAATCAAGGCCCTTAAGGAGGATCTCAAGGAGAAGAGATCAAGAGGTTAAGATCCTCTTTCATTTTCTTGCATTTTCTTTTCAATTATTTTCCTTTCTTATAATCTATTCTCATCCCGTTATCCAAGATGCATGAAAACTAAAATATTATATATATTCTAGATTATTATCATGTTTATGTAAAAAAATCATCATCATTCTTCCTCTACCCTTCCTCTTATTCAAAAAATAAAAACATTATTTGTGATGTGTCGATTTATTGACATAGTGGATGATGTGTCTTCTATTTCCTTTACTTACTTCAAATATGGTTGTAAAAAAAATTTAATGGTTAAAAGAGTTTTTGCAGTGTATTATACGAACTCTATTATGTTCTGTAATTAACTTATTCACATACTATTAATGGTATATGACGAAACAAGTTCATAATTATTGAAGAATAACCAAAATAATCTAAAAAAATATTTCTAATGATTCATCATAATACCATATAAAAACATGATTTATGGAATATTTTAATATTATTGAAACATATTAACACCATTTCATTCCACTTCTGGAGTTTCACTTCCATTCGACAAGAAAATCCTTTACAAACCGTCAATGGAAATCATGTGAAGCACACACACGAAACAATGGAAATAACAAAATAATATTTATAAATGGGTAAAATGATGTTATAAAATGATCATATAAGGTGTTATAAAAATGAATATGTTTATTTATAATATTAATAACTCTTTTTTAACCATAATATAGGAGGTTTAATCATGTTTTAAGTAAGACAGACCCGCGTTAAGGGAATTCTTAACCCAATTTTGATTTTTTGGGTTAACCTTATATTTCATTGATTATGTGGTAATAAAATTATTTTTTAATGAATTGAATTCATATTATATTTTATTATGTTTATTTATAGTGTATACACATATTCATTTAATTATATCAATTACCACTTTAGTTATATGATATTTGTAAGGGAATTTTCTAGAAAATTCTCTTTTAAAATTCTATTTTACAAAATTCAAAAGTAATGTATTAATGAAATTATTCATGTTTTTGGATTATGTTCTGGTTCTTGGGAATTATTTGTGATGAAAGTTTGGACCTATATCTCCCTATAATACATTGGGTATGTATTTGTTAGAGGTTGGCCGTGTGGTTACTCCAAGTGTAACTACAATGGTTACACCATAAGGTATCTGTGAGGGTAACATTGTAAGGTAGCTCTGAGTTTTAAAAATCATAAAGTAGCTATGACGGTTACAATATTTATGGTATTATATATATTCTATATTGTTTCACAATGTAAGAATATAAGGGTGAGAATTATGTAATTTCTAAAATGATTTCATATGCTTATAAGTTTTCATGGACTACTGGTTTCTTTCCTTTTTTTATATCCCTTACTAAGATTTTTATGTGCATCCCATAATTTTAAATATTTTTCATAGGTTATTAGGACATGAAAGACAAATAAGAAAATGTTCTGAATTTTTTTCAAAGAAATCATGTTGTTTTTTGTGTTAAAAATCTTATGTTTTGGAAGTAATGGATATTGTTTTAATGGAACCCACTCTATATGCTTGTGGGTAAACATGTATGAGTTTTGTCTTAAATTTCTTAAAATCTAAACCAAAAAGATATTTGGGATTGTATAGATGTGATATCTAGTTCAAATAGCTAGATTATGTAATTTTTATTGATGGGTACTTATAATTAAAATGATATCTTGTGATAACTAAAAATTATAATCTCTTAAGGAAACTTTAATAAATTATCCGAACCTCTAAAATTATCAAAAACCTACTCCGATGCCAACTATAAGGAAATGATCCTTATTTAACCCATAATTAAATTTATAAATATTAATTTATTTTAATGTATTCATAAATATATTTAAAATTTTATATTTTGAGATAATTAGTTCACTACTCTCATATAAATAGCCAATGAATCAAAAAGTAGACAATTTCACTCGGTGCCTATTTTTTTCACAAAAAAATACTTTAAAAATGAATTTGTTTTTCTTTTCATGAAGAATATTTACGGTTGTCAAGTTGACTTCATCATTTTACCAACTCATCATTAATCCCTAGGTTTTTTCAAAAATTAGGATGATAAAAAAAGATTAATAAGTGACATAAAAATAGAATAAAAGAAACTCGTTAGACCATTTCAAAACCATGAGATCATATAAGAGAGTTTTTTTTTAACACAATAAACATTGATCTCAAATAATCTGTTGGACCCTCTATGCTATAGTAGTTTTCATAATCACAAATAATTCTAATCTACAAATTCTACTCTTTCATGCCATTTAATATCTCTAATAAATCAATTATTTCATACTGAACAATATAATTTAATAAGGTAACAACTTAGATTTATAAATCCATATGTTCACAAGTGTATTTTTACATATATTTTTGGATATCATTTAGTCGTGTAATGTTTGGTGTAAGACATTCTCTTCATAAGATTTTTAGATTTCCTGGAAATGAACCGATGTTCGACACACCGATGTTAGACACACTGATGTTCGACACACCGATGTTCGACACAACGATGTTCAACACACCGATGTTGGACACACCGAAGATGACACACCAAATATGACACACTGAAGATGACACACCGAAGATGACACACCGAAGATGACACACTGAAGATGACACATAGAAGATGACATACCAAAGATGACAAACTGAAGATGACACACTGAAGATGACATGTCACACACCGACTTTTAAATATATTTTTATTTTATTATTTCTAAGCTCCATGTTCTCACGTTAAGGATCCGGATGGGACCCTGTTCAAAATTTTCATGAAGTGTAATGTTTTTGGTGGGTTTCAGACCCGTGAATGGGAACCATGAAGTTAGTAGTGATGGTGTGGTCACCCCAGGTTATTGTGCAGGTGCCCAAGCAAACTACATTGAGGCTCACAATTTTCGTGCCCATTTTTTTAGTAGTGCGATGAGCGCGTGGGTACCCGGTTTCCAGAATTTGATAATTAATGGGATTATGTTTTAAAATGATTGGTTTTTAATAACAATACTATTATGTTTTATTTTTATTATTATAATAATAACAATTATTAATCTTTATATTATTATTATTATTATGAGTTTAATTATTATAACTATTTTTATTTTATTAAAATGAAAAAAACTCTAAACCCTAATCTACCCATAGGCCACCCCCTCCTTCCCCTTACCTCTCTATATGCACTAGGCCCCTCCCCCACCCGATCCTCTCTTCCATGCCGCCTCCCCCGTTCGGCCGCCTCCTCCTCCCGGTAGTACCCCGCTAGCCTTGCTCCGTGCTGCACCTGACCCCCAGCCTCGTCGGGCTCCGCCACCCTCATCCCTTTCCCTCCACCTACTGACAGTCTCCCTCCTACCTTCACCAGGCCTCAGTCTTGTGCTGGCTCTCTCCTGCTCTGGCCCCCATGCCTCCGGATTGGCCAACGATGCCCTGACCTCATGCCCCGCATGTCCACAATCCCCCCCTTCGGTTTCCCTATCGGTGCACCAGGCTCCCCAGTAGCCTCCTCCAGCGTCTGGCCGCCTCAAGCACTCCCGATCCACATGCCAGGTCCTGGCTGGCCTCTCCTAGCCACTCTGTCCCATTCACACTCACCCGACCTCCTCACCACGCCCCTTTGCTTCGGCGACCAGTATAAGAAAACATGAACCCCTTGTGCACCTTACTTTTGGTAGACCAAACTCCTTGTGAGCCTTGTTTCCGGTGTTCTTAAACCATTACACGCCTTGTTTCTAGTTTCCCAGACCCCCCCTACACCACCCTTCCTAGCATAGACTCCCCTCCTCCGATATATTTTTTATTAAAATTTTTGTGTTTTCTTCAATTTAATCATTCTTTGATGTTTCAGTTTGTGTTTCATGATTTTTTTTACAGTGTCTAGAGTATGCAATCGATATATTAGGACTCATTTGTCCTTGTTCTGGAATTCAAAGCCAAGGGCGAGGTGGATGGGCTTGTTTCGCTATGTAACCAATGTTTCAGGTAAGGTTGTAAAAACTCTTTTTGGCATCACACCTTTATTTAAGGGTGGTAAAATGTTTATGGTTTCTTAATAATTTATTTTGGTGTGCGTTGATCCTTGTCTCTGAGTTTTTTTGGTAGTTGTACTTGTTATAGTGAGTTTTGTCCAACTTTGAAGGTGTGCACACACGTATATTAAGGTATTTATGTATATAATATATATTCCCTCCATGTATGTATTCCCTCATGGCGCAGGGAATACATTCTTTGGGTTATGTACATATGTATATATATACTGGTATGTGCATCGGAGTGCGGGCCGGTTACGAGTGGTCGCCGCCTTTTTCCTCCAGTTTTAAGTGTTCGGCATGATCTGGTTCCCCTTTGAGGTAGGCGTTTCTATCATTTCTCCCTTTACAACGTTTTTCATATGCACTTGCATTATTTTATTTAATTTAAAAATGTTTTTCTCACCTTTATAAGCATGATATTTTATTCATTGTAGTGTTTTTTTATGATGGTTAAAAGTTTTAAAAAATAGCTTTGAAATATCTCCTTAGTTATGTGTAGGTGTTTCCACACCCTTGCTCCCAATTTTAATCCATTTAATTCTTGCCTTTTCTTAATTACAACTTAGATTATGTTTCACAACTCTATTATGTATATAGTTTACTTATGGTAGTGTTTTCCAGTTGAAATATTTGATTAAAAATGGATTTTTTGGATGCTCCTCTATTTATGAAAATGTTTATGCTTTTCTTACTTGGTTGGAACTAAATTCCTTTATCTAAAAATGGTATTTTTGGATGTCTTGAGTGGTTTTGGCATGTAGAAACGTTTTATGGAACTTGTTGGTCCTGTATTGGTTAGTTTTATGGAACCTAGTTTTTTTGTAGAAATTATTTCACGTCTCTTTAAATTAGTATTTTTCTCTAATCCTTGGTTTTATAAGAAGTTCTTGTTTTTATAAATGGCGTGGGTCTCTTTATGTGGTTCTTTAAATTGTTTTGAAAATAAATCCATGGGTAGGTGCCCGTTTGGCTTTTGGTGTATGAATTTTGTTGAGTGTGTGGTGTAGGGAAATGCTTGGATTGTTCTTTTTCGAAATTGAACATAGTATCACTAAATATTTTTATGGAAATTCTTTGAAACTTGGAACCTAAGGGCCCATTTGGATTTTTAAATACAAAAGTGGTGTGTATAGTTGTTTTAGAAGAGCTTGTGAAATGTTTTCATAAAGGCATTTTATTATGTAAAACTAAAGGATCGATTTATAACTCTATGTGTTTAATAAAGTGGTTTTGATAAATGGATGATGTGACAGCCCGATTGGAAATTTGTATGTTTAAAATTTATGCACATATATATATATATATATATATATATATATATATATATAAGTATGCGGGGTGATCCAATATAGGGTAACCCATTAAGGGTGAACATATAGGAAGTGTCCGTGTTTGGGGTAGACAAGTGTGGTGAGATGAGTCACGCATGCGAGGGCCTTACTACATACACAGTATTATTATCACCACCATGGGTTCTTGGGCCTCTTTTATATGATCCAGTGATGGTTGCTGATCAACCCTGATTAGGATAGTTGGTACCCCCTGGATTTTGTTTGTCCAGACGGGCTTTGCCACTAGATTGGTCAATTAGGTAGGCTAGTTGGTTATAGAATTAGGAGCTTCACCATACACTGACAGGTGGTTGAAAAACCGAGTATGTCCTGGGGTCTTATAGGGATGTTTAGGATCAAACATCGTTACTGGATCACTTACATTGATTGTTTACATTTCATTACACTGGTTTTTTTTTCAGTTTCACTTTTACTTGTTTTACTCTATCCCAGCTTTGGTATTTTTTGTTTTGGATTTCATTTAGAAAATGGCAAATGATTTTGGAAATGGTGTGTATCATGTGTTGGAATTTTAAATGAGAATAACATGTTTCATATTTTCAAATGTGAAAACCCCACTTTTATATCTGTATTTCAAACTTGTGTCAGCGGACTGTTTTGGAAAAGAGAATTGTTAAATTTAGTGGTTTATTCTTGGAATCACAACTGAGAATCTCGGTGCTCACGCCTATTATATATTTCTAGTTGAAGGTTCAATTTCTCAT
This sequence comes from Viscum album, assembly GCA_963277665.1. NCBI lineage: Eukaryota > Viridiplantae > Streptophyta > Magnoliopsida > Santalales > Viscaceae > Viscum > Viscum album. Next base: position 1,589,046,913 of record OY728143.1, on the reverse strand, counting down.
AAAGTTTCCTGATTCAGCTGCTCAATATTGGGGTAGTGCAGTTTGGAGTTGTGTGGTGACCTAGGAGGTCACAAGAAGGTATGTTCGGCTTTATTTTATTTCCATTTCTAGTTCTTATCTTTATCATCAGTTTGTTTATTTGTTTATCTTTTTCTATTGATAGAAATCATTCCAAACAGTTAAATTTTGATGCCTGGAACTAGTTGCCAGCCCATGGGGATCAGGAATGCCTTTTGGGTCATGTCATAGACCGGCTTGAGTGACCGGTTCATGGTCGACTCGGGTTGGTTTGTGATAAAATGGTATCGGGGGAGGCCCTTGTTTTTTGGGGTATCCGGTAGATGGAGATTAGGACTGTCGGGACTCAAGACGTTGGTATGGGAAGGATGTCAGGAACCCTCACCTGTTTCAATCCTCGAGTCACTAGGGATAGTCTGGGAATTGAGTCCTTGTTTCGTTCTGGATTGTTTTTGATTGAGGTATGACAACTGATGAAAGTCGATGTTACATCGTGATTTCACTTATAGTAGTGACCCATGTGGAGTCCGAGTACATGATTTAAGTTCCTCCTAGTCGTTGAAATTTACTTAGGGAATGTCCCACTACCATGTCTATAGGTTAAGCATGACTACTAGTCCCTCCCTTCAGTGATTTGATTCCAGTTGATTGTTATATTGGTTCTTATTGGTTTAAGTGCATTCTTGAAAATGAAAAAATGGATTTTTAAATGATATTGATTTCTTTAAATGAATTTAAATTTGTTAAATGGATTTTTTTTCAAAACTGAATGCTCTTGGCCTAAAAATCCGGTGTATGCTTGGAACAGGTAGGGATATGGTTTGGGTGAAACCTCAAGTACTCTTTATAAATGTTTTCACATGTGAGGGAATGCTTGATAAGTGTGTGTTGGTGCATATGGATGAAATCATATGAATACATGCGCAACGGTTCATGGGATTACTGGGGTGTACACTTGGAATTAAAGGCTTTACCTTGTTTTTATAAAGCGATTTTAAAAAAGGGAAAATGATTTTTGGAAATTGAAATTGGTTTCAAAAGTGGGTTTTGTATTTAGAAAATGGCCTTCAAAGAATGATGTTTTGAAATCGAAAATAAATAGGGTTTTTTGAAAAAGGAATTTTGGGTTGTGTTTGCATTTGTTTGTTCATTGTTTTTGCTATTTGTTTTTGGATGATGGTATTTTCAATGATGTTGCTTCAGCTTGATATTGGTTTTGGTTCAGTGTTATATATGTTTTTATGAAAATGTCACCCAGAAAGGATCTTAAGGGTCCTACTTCAGATGAATAAGATTTTTTCACCCTACCATCAACACAAGTTGGGATGATGTTGGATGATTTAAATCCATCTTCGTCCGATGGTACATACCTGAAAAGGTGACAACGAAGAAAAAGGAAGAGCTCATGTGTATTCAACAAGGCCAATGGATGGTGAAAGTGTATGTTGAACATTTCAAGGAACTAGTTTCCTTTTCTATGGAGGTAGTGTCATAGGAGTTGATGAATACTTCTCTATTCATTGGTGGTATTCATCCAAAGATCAAGGAGCGAGTCCTCCCTTTTAGGGAACATCGTTTAGAGAAGTTGGTGGACGAGGCATTCTTAGTTGAGTTGGTCTTTGGAGCGCAGATGGTAGGAAATCTAGTGCATCCAGTTGCTCATGGAGGTTCCCCATCTGGCGAGCAAGATGTGCTAGAGGGACCTGTTTCTAAAGATTCATCTGCAGTGGTTCTAGTTTCCAATTCGTTGGATCATTCAGTGGTGTGATACCATTGTCGCTTGTTCAGGCATGTGAAGACATCATGTCGTATTCCTCTGAAGACGTGTTGTCATTGTGGTTGTTTGGGTCACTTGGATAAATTTTATAGGAAGTGTCACCTAAAGAATACGTTGTGACTAGAGGAATTATAGTGCCTGAATGTGAGGCATGAGATGATTCAACAATCATAATACTTAACACAGGTCTAGGGGTGAAGCTCGCGTGTAGTCAGGAGTTGACAGGGGTGTGAAGCGTTGGTCCGGGTTTTCTGTTCCATGTTGGTAGTGGAACAATTAAAGTCTTTTCATTCTTGTTTTCTACTAATAATGTTTTTACATTGTTTTATGTTTATTGTTTTATCACAGAGTTATGACAAACATGTTCTATTATAATTCAAACAATTTTGTTTGTCTGATCATGGTTTTTTGAATCGTGTGCTTTTCTTAAAATTGTGTTCAGACCTTGTGTGTGTTAATCTTGGTTTGGCTGTGTTTTTTGGATATGTAAGTGTATGTGGAGGAATCGATGTTTTTGGTTATGCTCAGATTCATTGTTTGGGGTTATGTAGTTCTTAGAGGGTTTTCTCCTAGTGTTGGGAGTGTTTGGTCTGTGTCGAGAGATCTAGGATTTAGTGGAGGTGTTGTTTGCTCGTGTTATAGAACTTAGTTTGGATCAGTTGGGAGTTCCCATGTCACCCCCTCTTTCTAGGGTGGTGTGTTTGAGTGTTAATGTTTCTACTCCAGTTGAGTTCTTGCGGTGGGGAGAACCCCTATTTTTTCTCCTGTTCTCTTGAATTGTGGTTTCTTTTGGTTTTAATCGGGTTTTGATTCTTGTTTGGCCTATTGTTCGGTTAGGTGACTTTCTAGGGGAAGAAAGTGTCTATGGTGGGGAGAATTGTCACACCCCGACTTTCTAATTTATTTTTATTTTATTATTTCTAGGCTCTGCGTTCTCTTATTAATGATCAAGCTGGGACCCGATTTAAAACTTCCTGACGTGTAATGTTTTTGGTGGGTTTCAGACCCATGCACGGGCACCGTTTGGTTAGCAGTGACAGTGCAGTCTCCCCAGGTGCTTGTGCAGGTGCCCAAGCAGACTACGTTGAGGTGCACAATTTGCGTGCATGTTTTTTTAGTCGTGCGATGAGCGCGCGGGTACCCGGTTTCTAGAATTTGATAATTAATTGAATTATGTTTTAAAAAGAATGGTTGTTAATAATAATAAAATCATTTTGTTGTCATTATAATTATAATTTTAATTATTTTTCTTTATATTATTATTATTATTATTATTAGTTTTATTATTATAACTATTATTATTTTATTTAAATGAAAAAAAATCTAAACACTAATCTACCTACAGGCCACCCCCTCCTTCCCCTTCCCTGTCTGCACACACCAGGACCTCCCCCACCTGGTCCTCTCCTCCATGCTGCCTGCCCTCTCCAGCCGCCTCCTCCTCCTGGCGGCACCTCTCCAGTCTCACTCCATGCTGCACCCGACCCCCAGCCTCGCCGCGCTCTGCCACCCTTATCCCTCACCCTCTGCCTTCTAACCATCTCCCTCCCGCCTACACCCAGCCTCAATCCTACGCTGAAACTATCCTGCTCCATCCACCATGCCTTCGGACCAGCCAACGACGCCCTGGCCTCACGCCCCACAGGTCCGCACTCCCCCCCTTTGGTTTCCCTGTCGGCGCACCAGGCTCCCCAATGGAATCCTCCTGTATCCGACCACCTCCAGCACTCCCAATCCACATGCCTGGTCATGGATAGCCTCACCCTACCACTCCATCCCATCTGCACTCACCCCAACCTCCTCGCCACACCCCTTTGATCTGATGACCAGTAGCAGAACACCCAAACCCCTAGCTCGCTTTACTTCCAGCAACCTGAACCCCTTTCACGCCTTGTTTACGATGGCCTTCACCCCTTTCGTGCCTTGTTTCTAGAAGCCCGAACCCCTATGCACTACCCCTCATAGATAAGACTCCTCTCCACTAGTATATTTTTATTATTTGATTTTTTTTGTTTTCTTCAATTTAATCAAACATTGATGTTTCAATTTGTGTTTCGTGATTTGTTTACACTGTGTCTAGAGTATGCAATTAATATATTGGGACCCATTGGTCCTTGTTCTGGAATTCGCAGCCAAGGGAGAGGCGGATGTGATTGTTTTTCTATGTCACCATTGTTTCATGTATGGTTTTAAAGCCTCTTTTTGGCATCACACCTTTATTTATGGGTGGTAAAGTGTTTATTGTTTCTTAATAATTTAGTCGGGTGTGCATTGATCCTTGTCTCTGAGTTTTTGTGCTATTTTTAATTTTTATAGTGAGTTTTTTCCAACTTTGAAGGTGTGCACACACATATATTAAGGTATGTATGTATATTATATATATTACCTCCATATAAGTATTCCCTCATGTCACGAACCAACCCGGGTCGACCCTGAACCGGTCACCCGAGCCGGTCCGCAGCAAGTCCCGAGGGGCGTTCCCGATCCCCCCCGGGATGGCAACCAGTGCCGGGCATTAAGACTTGATCGTTGGGAACGATTTCAGCCCAAAAAAAAGTAAATAGAACAGAATAAATAAACACTAACAGTGGAAAAGAAATAAAAACCACACAACCACGTACCTCCATGTGACCTCTTAGGTCACCACCCAACTAGAGAGCAACCTCGCTCCAACACTGAGCGACTCAAAACAGAAGACCTGCGACTGAAATGGTAAAAGATAGGCGTGAGCACAAAAGTACTCAGTAGGTGAGCCCCACAACAAATCCCAATGCACCGCCAGTAAATAAAGAATCTACCTATTTCAGGTTTGAACTACAATGTATAAAAGTATGCTTTTATAATGTTTCACTTGAAAAACTAAACACGAGCCATTACCCTTATCCTTTTTCAAAAGTTGAATTTCTTTTCATTGATTCTAAATTCGTTCTGAATGATAAAGAAGTGTTACATTTTCAGTTTTACTACACAAGAGAAAAACACATTTTTATTTAAGAACCATTTTCGCAAAACAACCAGTACAAGTGGTAAAGAAGAACTGAAAGTAAACAAGCAGGAAAGACAAGTGCAAGTAAAGGTAAGCAGGCAAGGAAAACCAAGTGCAAGCAAAAGTAAACCAGAAGTTATCAGCAATAACCATGGGCGATCCTGAACATCCCTAGAAAACCCCTGGACGTACTCGGGTTCAGACTACCTGCCGGCATGGTACTCCATAGTCAATAACCAACTGGCCGCCCTAACAGCCAACCAGTGGCACATCCCTCCTGGCCTGTCTGTAACTCCAGGGGGTACTAACCCGTCTAATCAGGGTTAGCAAGCAACCGTCACTCGATAATCTACAAGACGCCCAGGAACCCGTGGTAGTTTAGTAACACTGTGTAAGTGGGAGACCCTCGCACGCGTGACTCATCTCACCGCACTTGCCAACCCCTTACACGGACATCACTACACGACAACCCTCGAAGGGAAGTCCCCCTGTAGAAATTCCCTCACAAGTACGTATATATATATATACAATCACTTCACATTTGATAAAGTGCCAACCGGGCCGTCATGTCACTTACATTTTGATCATTTAGGACTAAAGCGTTTTTAAAAAGGGATGACACACACCATTTCATTGAAAACCAGAAACACACTTAGAAATTTATTTAAGAAACTCAAATCAGCATCTTAACCTGGAACACATTTGTTTCACAAGTAGAATTATTTTCCAATATCAAAACACACCCCACTTTTATCAAGAGCCAAACGGGCCTTTAACCACCTCTCTGAAGAATACTATTTCTCAAACAAAATCCAAACCTTTAATCATGCGTCAAAAAGAAACATTTTTCAACAACCAGGAACCACATATAAAGTTTCCAAAAACGAGTTTAAAGGTCATAAGACATTAACTCTAATCAAGGTTCCATGAAAAACACAATTTTCCCTAAACAATACACCTACTAATTTTACACATCAAAAACATTTCAAAACACAGTTTCACATTTCATAAAGAACCATTCAGCAATATTACCATGGAAGCCCACAATTGAAACTAAGAAAACACTTTCAACGAAACGCTAGGATTTAAATAGCCTTTATCAGCAGATCACCACACTATAAATAACTACTTAATAATACTTTTAAATTTGCTGAAATTCAATAAAAAAACAAGGAATAAATAAATTCTTAATTTAAAGGCGAGTGCAAAGGGAGACCTACCTCAAGATCCAAGCGTGGCGGTAAAACGACCTTGGAACCAAGGCGCGATGATGCGACGTGTGTCCGAAGCCACGTGATAAGGTCCGACACTCTCGAAACTGAGGCACGGAGACGGCGGAACCCCGAAAACAAGGCGCAGCGATGGCGCTCTCTCGGAAATGCCCTGCGCGGTTCTTAAAATCCTAAACCTACCAAAAACAAATATAAATTGATGAAGAAAACCCCTGACAAAGCACAAGTAAAAGCCAGAGTAATAATAATGTGAAAATAATAATAATAATAATAGTATTATAATAAGCATAACCATAATAATAACAATATCATAACAGAATAATAACTTAATAATATTAACTTGAAAATAATAAAAATAATAATAATCTTAATCTTAATAATATAATAATAATAATAACATTCTTTAATAACAAGAATGATATAAGAATAATAATTTAGTAAGTATAATAATAATATAACAATAATAACAATAATGATATAATAAAAATAATAATAATAGAATAATATCAACATAATAATAATAGAATAATAATATAATCACAATAATAATAATATAATGATAATAAAATAATCATAATAATAACATAGCAATAATAATAAAAAAATAATAATAACTTAATAACATGATAATAATAATAATAATAATAATAATAATAATAACAATGGTTATAATATGATAATAATATTAATGACAAAAATGATAAACGTTATATATAAACATAAGATTATAATAAAAATAAATAAATAATTAACAAATACTAAAGATATATATATAAATAAATGATTGATTGAATAAATAAACTAATTAATGAATAAACAAATACTCAAAAGAATAGAATAAATGAAAGAAATAAAATAATGAAATAATACTTAAATCAATAAATAAACAAAACAAAATAAAATAAAAACTCACCGGAGCAGGAGAAGCGGGACGCCAGGAGCTGGTCGCGCGGAGGGATCGCCGGAGGAAGGGGGGTGCCGGGGTTGGCTGCGGATGCGGCAAAGGGGAACAGGAGCCGGGAGGCCGGGACGGCTGCGAGAGGGGTGCGGCGGTCGGGGTCGGCGCAAGGCGAGAGGGCGGAGCAGGCTGGGAGCAGCAGGGGAGGGCCGGAAACAGGGAGGCCGGCTCGACGGGAGGCGGCTGGAGGAAGGGTGCGCCGGGGATTCGGGAGCTGGATGGAGGTGGGGCTCGGGGTCACGCGGGTGTGGCGGTGGGCACGGGGGGAGCGAAGGTGCGGCCTCAGGACGGGGAGGCTGGGGTGGCGCGGGGCGTGCAGGAAGGAGGGGACGGCACGGGCCGGAGCTGGCTGGGCGAGGGCGGTCGGCTGGCCGGCACAAGGCAGAGGAAACGCCGGGGGCGGCTGCGGCTGGGCGAGGCAGAGGGTGCGCAAGGGGAAGCCGGGAAGAGGCTGGGCGTGAAGGCCGGCGGCGAGGTTGGGCGCGGACAGGGGCCGGGGCAGTGGGACGTCGGTGGTCGGGGTCCGGGTCGAGGGGACGTCGGACATCTGAGAGAGCCGGAGGCGGAGCTGGGATGTGCGCCGGGGCAAAGGCTGAACGTGGATGCGGCAAGGCGGAGGGCAGTGGTGCGGTGCCGGATGCAGGAGGCAGGGCAAGGCGGGTCGTCGACAAGGCGGAGCCGAAGGGCCGGGATGGAGGCGGAGAAGCGCGGCCAGATGTCGGAGACTGGAACGGTAGCGGGGCGATGCGGTAGGGCGCGCTGGGAAGAAATTCACCTGGGCGAGGAGGGGGAGAAGGTGAGCGGGAGAGAGGGTGAGAGAAGAGGGAGGAGAGAAGAGGGAGGCGGCTACGGGAGGTTAGGGTTAGCTCTAGGTTTATATATATATATATATAATTGATAATAATAATAATAAAAGGATAAATGAAAATAATGAAAACTAATCTAAATGAAAATAAAATTTTATAACAAAATATTAGTAAAACCTTATAATAATAATAATAAAACTTTATAATAATAATCATAACAATAAAATAATAAGTTAGCTAATTGTAATAATAATTATTATAACCAAAGTATTTAGAATAATAAAACCACTAAAAAATAATAATAATAAGAAAACACACATATATAAACACAAATATATATCTAGATATATGTATATACATACATATATATACATAACATATACTCATATATAAACACATATAAAATTAAAAATAAATACAATAGTAATAACACAATTTAAATAGTGAGAATAATAAAATGTCAACGCAAAAACATTAGTATTTAAAACACCGGGTGAGCACATAGTCACCCGGGCTGAAAGCACGGTAACTGCTAGCGATGCGGTGACCGCGCACCGGCGCAAAACCACCAATCGAAATTAAACTCCGAAAAATTTAAATCGGGACCAAGAGAGGAGAAAAATTACTGATGTCCGCGGTCGGGGTGTGACAATTCTCCCCACCACAGACACTTTCTGCCCCCAGAAAGTCACCAGGTCACAAGTCAGCCAAAAATCCAAGTCTATGCCCAACAGTACTGAAGAAAACTGAAGTTCTCGGGGATGACCTTACTCTACACAGGTCACACCCGACCGATTCAAGAGAAAACTGGGGTCCGAGGGTGAGGGTAGAGCCCGAAGGGGTTCTCCCCACCACAAGAACTCAACTAGTGCCGAAAAGAAGACCATTTAAAGAGACAACCCTAAAAAAGGGGGGGGGGGGGTCAACGCGGGAACTCCCAACCAATTCAAACCAACTCTTATAGCACGAGTGAAAAACAGCACCTCCGTCAAGACATTAAATCCTCGACCAGAGTCAACAACCTTCAACACCAGGGAAAACCTATAGAAAAACATTTAACCGACATCAAAATGGAGACATGATCCACCGTAGTCCACAAAACATAACCACATCGACAACATAACTAAAACGAGGTCAACCCACACGAGAGTCAAACACACTTTTAAGAAGGACACACGATTCAGAATATTACATTCTCACGACAAGTCCGCTTAGATTTATCATAGAACAAGTCCATTGCCACTTTTTAGAAAAACAACACATTTACATAAACCAGACTACTTGGATTATAATAGAACAAGTCCATGATTACTTCATATCAAAACAACATGCTTACAACGATGCTAAAACCTTAACAACAGCGAACGAGTACAAAAGATATTAATTGTTCCACTGCTAACACAGAACACGAAACCTGGACCAAGGCTTCACAACCCTGGGGACTCCTGACTGTGCGCGAGCTTCACCCCGAGACTTGTGGCTGGGGCTCTGATGGCTGAAGCATCTTCTGCCTCACAGTCAGGTACTGACATTCTCCCATCACAGCTTCCTCTTCAAGTGACGCTTCTTGCAAAACTTCTCCAGATGACCCGGACAACCGCAGCGATGACACGTCTTCGGAGGGTTGCGACAAGACGGCTTTAAATGCCCGAAACGACCACACTGATAGCACACCATCGAACGATCTGATGAACTGGAAGCTGGAACCCAAGGGGATAACTCCTTAGGAACAGGTATCTCTGGCGCCTCTTCCTCACCAGAGGGGGAACTATTACGAACAACAACAGGGGACGCTGAAGTATTAACCACCCGCACACCAGAAACTAACTTAGCCAAGATAGCTTCCTCCACCAGCTTCTCGAAACAAAGGTCTTTATAAGGGTGGACTCGCTCCTTGATCTCTGGACGAAGACCCCCAGTGAAAAGAGAGGCCTTCATGAGCTCATGCGATTCTACCTCTGGAGAAAAGGGAATCAGTTCCTTGAAATGGTCAACATATGCCTTCACCGTCCGTTGACCTTGTTGAATATGCACAAGCTCCCTCTTTTTCTCCAGCTTCACTTCCTCAGGTAAAAACCCTTGGATGAAAACAATTCTAAAGACATCCCACGTCATTTCAACTTGCGCCGATGGTGGGGCAACCACCTTCCACTGGTCCAGAGCTGGGCCCTCGAACAACTTCATAATTGCACGAACCTTAACACTATCGGGAGTTCCCAACATTCTAAAGACACGTTCCACTTCCTCGAGCCATTACACTGCCTCTAACGGACCCTGATCACCATGGAGAACAGGAAAAGTCTGAGGAGGACTAAAAACTGGGCATGACATATCCGAATCCTTAAAGACCTTTCTGGGCGGCATTTCCTGAGCGACATATAAAACACAAGGCCAAAACCCACATCAAAACGAAGAAACATCAATAAAAGCGCCTTTCTCAAAAATAGTCAGCACCAGGACCAAACAAATACAACACAACCCAAAATAAAATCTCTTCTTTAAAATTCCCTTTTCATTTTTGATTCCAAAACCACCCTTTCTCAAGATCACTTTCCAAAAACCAATCCACTTTCAAACCAAAAGCTTTCCAAAACATTTCCTCTTTAAAACCAATTTAGAAAACAAGATCAAGCCCTTAATTTCAAATACACACCCAGGTAATCTCATGAACCGCTGCACATGTCTTTATCCACATTCCATTCATACGTGCGTCAACACACACCTTCCATGCATTCTCACACATGTGCAAACGTTCATAAAGAGGAACCGAGGTTTCAACCCAAATCATTCTTATCCAATTCCAAGCAAACAACAGATTTTCAAATCAAGAGATTTAAGTTTTAAAACCCATTTCATATATTTAAAGTCCTTTAAAAGAAACCAGTCCAATATTTCAAAAACTTTTTTCATTTCCAACAACGTACTTACACAGACCAAAACAAAGCAGCAACCAAGATTGCATCAATCACTGAAATGAGGGACCAGTAGTCACACTCAACCTGGCGACATGGTAGTGAGCCATGTCCCAAGTCAGTGTCGACCACTAGGAGGAATTCAAACCGTGTACTCAGACTCCACATGGGTCACTACTCCATGTGAAATCACGACGTAACATTGGCTTGCCTCCATTATCATCCCTCAATCCAAGACAAACCAGGAAAGACAAGGACACAATTCCCGAACTACCCCTGGTAACTCGAGGATCAGTGCGAGCAAGAGTTCGCGACGCTCTTCCCGTACCTACCTCTCGAGTTCCGACAGTCTTAATCTCCTTCTACCGGACAACCCAAATAACAAGAACCACCTCTGATACCATTTTGTCACGAACCAACCCGGGTCGACCCTGAACCGGTCACCCGAGCCGGTCCGCGGCAAGTCCCGAGGGGCGTTCCCGATCCCCCCCGGGATGGCAACCAGTGCCGGGCATTAAGACTTGATCGTTGGGAACGATTTCAGCCCAAAACAAAAGTAAATAGAACAGAATAAATAAACACTAACAGCGGAAAAGAAATAAAAACCACACAACCACGCACCTCCATGTGACCTCTCAGGTCACCACCCAACTAGAGAGCAACCTCGCTCCAACACTGAGCGACTCAAAACAGAAGACCTGCGACTGAAATGGTAAAAGATAGGCGTGAGCACAAAAGTACTCAGTAGGTGAGCCCCACAACAAATCCCAATGCACCGCCAGTAAATAAAGAATCTACCTATTTCAGGTTTGAACTACAATGTATAAAAGTATGCTTTTATAATGTTTCACTTGAAAAACTAAACACGAGCCATTACCCTTATCCTTTTTCAAAAGTTGAATTTCATTTCATTGATTCTAAATTCGTTCTGAACGATAAAGAAGTGTTACATTTTCAATTTTACTACACAAGAGAAAAACACATTTTTATTTAAGAACCATTTTCGCAAAACAACCAGTACAAGTGGTAAAGAAGAACTGAAAGTAAACAAGCAGGAAAGACAAGTGCAAGTAAAGGTAAGCAGGAAAGGAAAACCAAGTGCAAGCAAAAGTAAACCAGAAGTTATCAGCAATAACCATGGGCGATCCTGAACATCCCTAGAAAACCCCTGGACGTACTCGGGTTCAGACTACCTGCCGGCATGGTACTCCATAGTCAATAACCAACTGGCCGCCCTAACAGCCAACCAGTGGCACATCCCTCCTGGCCTGTCTGTAACTCCAGGGGGTACTAACCCGTCTAATCAGGGTTAGCAAGCAACCGTCACTCGATAATCTACAAGACGCCCAGGAACCCGTGGTAGTTTAGTAACACTGTGTAAGTGGGAGACCCTCGCACGCGTGACTCATCTCACCGCACTTGCCAACCCCTTACACGGACATCACTACACGACAACCCTCGAAGGGAAGTCCCCCTGTAGAAATGCCCTCACAAGTACGTATATATATATATACAATCACTTCACATTTGATAAAGTGCCAACCGGGCCGTCATGTCACTTACATTTTGATCATTTAGGACTAAAGCGTTTTTAAAAAGGGATGACACACACCATTTCATTGAAAACCAGAAACGCACTTAGAAATTTATTTAAGAAACTCAAATCAGCATCTTAACCTGGAACACATTTGTTTCACAAGTAGAATTATTTTCCAATATCAAAACACACCCCACTTTTATCAAGAGCCAAACGGGCCTTTAACCACCTCTCTGAAGAATACTATTTCTCAAACAAAATCCAAACCTTTAATCATGCGTCAAAAAGAAACGTTTTTCAACAACCAGGAACCACATATAAAGTTTCCAAAAACGAGTTTAAAGGTTATAAGACATTAACTCTAATCAAGGTTCCATGAAAAACACAATTTTCCCTAAACAATACACCTACTAATTTTACACATCAAAAACATTTCAAAACACAGTTTCACATTTCATAAAGAACCATTCAGCAATATTACCATGGAAGCCCACAATTGAAACTAAGAAAACACTTTCAACGAAACACTAGGATTTAAATAGCCTTTATCAGCAGATCACCACACTATAAATAACTACTTAATAATACTTTTAAATTTGCTGAAATTTAATAAAAAAAAACATGGAATAAATAAATTCTTAATTTAAAGGCGAGTGCAAAGGGAGACCTACCTCAAGATCCAAGCGTGGCGGTAAAACGACCTTGGAACCAAGGCGCGATGACGCGACGTGTGTCCGAAGCCACGTGATAAGGTCCGACACTCTCGAAACTGAGGCACAAAGACGGCAGAACCCCGGAAACAAGGCGCAGCGATGGCGCTCTCTCGGAAATGCCCTGCGCGGTTCTTAAAATCCTAAACCTACCAAAAACAAATATAAATTGATGAAGAAAACCCCTGACAAAGCACAAGTAAAAGCCAGAGTAATAATAATGTGAAAATAATAATAATAATAATAGTATTATAATAAGCATAACCATAATAATAACAATATCATAACAGAATAATAACTTAATAATATTAACTTGAAAATAATAAAACTAATAATAATCTTAATCTTAATAATATATTAATAATAATAATATAATAATAATAATAACATACTTTAATAACAAGAATGATATAAGAATAATAATTTAGTAAGTATAATAATAATATAACAATAATAACAATAATGATATAATAAAAATAATAATAATAGAATAATATCAACATAATAATAATATAATAATAATATAATCACAATAATAATAATATAATGATAATAAAATAATCATAATAATAACATAGCAATAATAATAAAAAAATAATAATAACTTAATAACATGATAATAATAATAATAATAATAATAATAATAACAATGGTTATAATATGATAATAATATTAATGACAAAAATGATAAACGTTATATATAAAAATAAGATTATAATAAAAATAAATAAATAATTAACAAATACTAAAGATATATATATAAATAAATGATTGATTGAATAAATAAACTAATTAATGAATAAACAAATACTCAAAAGAATAGAATAAATGAAAGAAATAAAATAATGAAATAATACTTAAATCAATAAATAAACAAAACAAAATAAAATAAAAACTCACCGGAGCAGGAGAAGCGGGACGCCAGGAGCTGGTCGCGCGGAGGGATCGCCGGAGGAAGGGGGGTGCCGGGGTTGGCTGCGGATGCGGCAAAGGGGAACAGGAGCCGGGAGGCCGGGACAGCTGCGAGAGGGGTGCGGCGGTCGGGGTCGGCGCAAGGCGAGAGGGCGGAGCAGGCTGGGAGCAGCAGGGGAGGGCCGGAAACAGGGAGGCCGGCTCGACGGGAGGCGGCTGGAGGAAGGGTGCGCCGGGGATTCGGGAGCTGGATGGAGGTGGGGCTCGGGGTCACGCGGGTGTGGCGGTGGGCACGGGGGGAGCGAAGGTGCGGCCTCGGGACGGGGAGGCCGGGGCGGCGCGGGGCGTGCAGGAAGGAGGGGACGGCGCGGGCCGGAGCTGGCTGGGCGAGGGCGGTCGGCTGGCCGGCACAAGGCAGAGGAAACGCCGGGGGTGGCTGCGGCTGGGCGAGGCAGAGGGTGCGCAAGGGGAAGCCGGGAAGAGGCTGGGCGTGAAGGCCGGCGGCGAGGTTGGGCGCGGACAGGGGCCGGGGCAGTGGGACGTCGGTGGTCGGGGTCCGGGTCGAGGGGACGTCGGACATCTGAGAGAGCCGGAGGCGGAGCTGGGATGTGCGCCGGGGCAAAGGCTGAACGTGGATGCGGCAAGGCGGAGGGCAGTGGTGCGGTGCCGGATGCAGGAGGCAGGGCAAGGCGGGTCGTCGACAAGGCGGAGCCGAAGGGCCGGGATGGAGGCGGAGAAGCGCGGCCAGATGTCGGAGACTGGAACGGTAGCGGGGCGATGCGGTAGGGCGCGCTGGGAAGAAATTCACCTGGGTGAGGAGGGGGAGAAGGTGAGCGGGAGTGAGGGTGAGAGAAGAGGGAGGAGAGAAGAGGGAGGCGGCTACGGGAGGTTAGGGTTAGCTCTAGGTTTATATATATATATATATATATAATTGATAATAATAATAATAAAAGGATAAATGAAAATAATGAAAACTAATCTAAATGAAAATAAAATTTTATAACAAAATATTAGTAAAACCTTATAATAATAATAATAAAACTTTATAATAATAATCATAACAATAAAATAATAAGTTAGCTAATTATAATAATAATTATTATAACCAAAGTATTTAGAATAATAAAACCACTAAAAAATAATAATAATAAGAAAACACACATATATAAACACAAATATATATCTAGATATATGTATATACATACATATATATACATAACATATACTCATATATAAACACATATAAAATTAAAAATAAATACAATAGTAATAACACAATTTAAATAGTGAGAATAATAAAATGTCAACGCAAAAACATTAGTATTTAAAACACCGGGTGAGCACATAGTCACCCGGGCTGAAAGCACGGTAACTGCTAGCGATGCGGTGACCGCGCACCGGTGCAAAACCACCAATCGAAATTAAACTCCGAAAAATTTAAATCGGGACCAAGAGAGGAGAAAAATTACTGATGTCCGCGGTCGGGGTGTGACACCTAATGGTGCGGGGAATACATGCATTGGGTTATGGACATATGTATATATATATAGGTATGTGCGTGCGAGTTTGGGCCAGTTATGAGTGGTCTCCACCTTTTACATCAGGTTCCAAGTGTTCGACATGATCTGGTTCCCCTTTGAGGTAGGCATTTCCATCCTTTCTCTCTTTCCAATGTTTTCCATATAGACTTTCATTATTTCATTTAATATATAAATGTTTTTTAGACCTTTATAAGCATGATATTTTATTTATTATAGTGTTTTTTATGATGGTAAAAAGTGTTAAAAAATAGCTTTTAAATACTTCCTTAGTTATATATAGGTGTTTCCATGCCCTTTCTCCCAATTTTAATCCATTTAATGCTTGAATTTTCTTAATTACATCTTAGATTATGTTTCACACCTCTATTATGTTTATAGTTAACTTATGGTAGTGTTTTCCTGTTGAAATATTTGATTAAAAATGGATTTTTTGGATGATCCTATATTTATGAAAATGTTTACGCTTTTCCAACTTGGTTGGAACTAAATTCCTTTATCAGAAAATGGTATTGTTTGATGTCTTTTTGTGGTGTTGTCTTGTAGAAACATTTTATGAAACTTTTTTATCCTGCATTGGTTAGTTTTATGGAACTTTTTTTTTGTAGAAATGATTTTATGTCTCTTTGAATTGGTATTTTTCTCTAATCCTTGGTTTTATAAGAGTTTCTTGTTTTTCTATATGTTGTTGATCTCTTCGTGAGGTTCTTTAAATTGGTCTGAAAAGAAATCCATGGGTATGTGGCCATTTGGCTTTTGGTGTATGTATTTAGTTGAGTGTGTGGTGTAAGGAAACACTTGGATTATTTTTTTGAAATTGAACATAGTATCACTAAAGAATTTTATGGAAATGCTTTGAAAATTTGAACCTAAGGACCCATTTGTATTTTTTAAATACAAAAGTGGTGTTTAGTTTTGTTTTAGAAGATCTTGTGAATTTTTTTCATAAAGGAATTTGATTATGTGAAACTAGAGGATCGATTTATAACTCCAAGTGTTTAATAAAGTGGTTTTGATAACCGAATGATGTGATGGACCCGTTGGAACTTTTTATGTTTAACATGTATGAATATATATATATATATATATATATTTATATATATATATGTATGTAGGGTGATCCTATCTAGGGTAAGCTTTATGAGTGAACGTATAGGAAGCGTCCGTGTTTGGGGTAGGCAAGTGCAGTGAGATGAGTCACGCATGCAAGGGCCTTCCTACTTCCATAGTATTATTATCCCCACCATGGGTTACTAGGCGTCTTTTATATGATCAAGTGATGGTTGTTGATCAAACCCGATTAGACGGGTTGGTACCCCTTGGATTTTGTTGGGCCTGGCGGGCTTTACCACTGGATTGGTCAGTTAGGACGGCCAGTTGGTTATAGACTTTGGAGCTTCACCATACGCCAGTATGTGGTTCCGTAACCGAGTATGTACAGGGGTATTCTAGGGATGTTTAGGATCACCCTTGGTTACTAGATCACTTACATTTCTTGTTTACTTTTCGTTGCACTGGTTTATTTTCAGCTGTACTTTTACTTGTTTTACTCTAGCCTAGCTTTGGAATTTTCTATTTTGGATTTAATTTAGAAAATGGAAAATGATTTTGGAAATGATGTGTAGCGTGTGTTGGGTCTATAAATGAGAACAACATGTTGAATATTTTAAAATTTGAAAACCCTAATTTTATATATGTATTTTATACTTGTGTCAGTGGAATGTTTTGGAAAAGAGAATTGTTGGATTCGGTGGCTTATTCTTGGCATCCCTACTGTGCATCTCGGTGCTCACGCCTATTTTATATTTCCAATTGCAGGTTTAGTTTCTTGTACTGGTTCCTAGTTCAGGTGCTCAATGTTGGGGCAGTATGGCTTTGAGTTGGATGGTTACCTAGGAGGTTAAAAGAAGGTATGTTCGATTTTATTTTCTTTCTACTGCTAGTTTTTTTCTTTATCATCAGTTTTTTATCCGTTTATCTTTTTCCCTTGGTCCAAATCATTACAAATAGTTAAATTTTGATGCCCGACACTGGTTTCCAGCCCATGGGGATCAGGAATTCCCTTTGTGTCATTTCACAGACCGGTTCGAGTGACCAGTTCAGGGACGACATGGGTTGGTTCGTGACATGACACACTGAATATGACACACTGAAGATGAAAGACCAATGAAAATGACTCACCGATAGTCATAAATAACTATTTCATTTTTATTAATCCAAATATATTTCTAACAGTCATATTTATATAGATTAATGTTTCTGACATTACTTAATGTCATCTGTATGACTATTTGTAGACAGTACGAGGTACAAACACGTGCAGAGATCTTCATGCCTAGTGGACCTAGTGGACCTTGAAGTATAAAAGGATTACATGATCAATGAAAAAAAGAGGCTTAGAAACCTCTATAAAAACAAAAAGGTTGGGAGTAAAAATATGCAAGATATTGAAAATAGAAGAACTCGAAGCTTGAGTATACAAGAAGTTTAATATTACAAGGTGCATCATGCTGAATTTTGGTGAACATCCTGACATCAAAGAGCTGAACCTTTTCACACCTGAAAGCTAGATTACAGAGACTACGATACTCTATTTTGGATCCAACTTCTAGAAGAGGACTCAAATATCATTTTCTTTATATCCATTGTGTCCAGAGCTTTAGTACACAACACATAGATATTTTTAAACCCTAGTCTTCTTTCATAACTCTATTGTGATCTTGTGAATACTTTTTGGGAAGTGTGTATATCTTTTTGTATCACACACACTTTCTCCTGATCATAATTGGAGGACACCAAAATTTCCTTTCACTCAATCCCTTTCTACACTTTTATTCCATGTAGAATTGTGGAAGAGATCCTGTGTGATCTGTTTATTAGTTTTTCCCACAAATAAATGTGGTAGAGGTCAAATGTGACCTGGACAACCCTATGTGCTGTTGTGAACCCCGATCTAGGCTATGGATCAAAAGTTTATTAATATAAACTTCTTGATGAAAGGTGATCACCAAGTGAAGAGGACTAAGCCTCAACACAAGACTGAACCTCTTGTTTTAACCACTGTTCTGTTAGTCTTATATTTTTTATCTGTTATGTATTTCTCACATTAAGATAAACTGAAATTTGATAGTTAGTTTGTAAAGTGGTTATATATGTTTAAATCAGTAGAGTAGCTTCAAAAGTTTGAGTAATCTTTTGATTGGTAAAACTGAGAACTAATAAATCTTCTGAGAAACAAATTGAACATTCAGGACTTATATAAATTCACTAGAAACTGACTTCTATTTTATTTCAATAAGGGGATGTTATTTTAAAGAACCAATTTTATTAGAAATTTTTATATATAATCAATTCACCCCCACTTGAGTCATCTACTCCGAACAACATTTGGTATCGAAGGAATTTTTGAACGTTATTGTTAGTCTTTCAAATCTTGTCAACTATGATTATAGTTGTATTTCAAAAATCTCAAAATTTTTGTTATTTATAAATTTTCATCTCTTTGAGATTTTTCTAGTATCATGAAAAATATATTATAAGGGGATAATACCAATATACCACCTTTCTTTAATGGAACTAATTATGCTCAGTGGAAGCTTAAAATGGAAATACATATAGAAATCATGAGATTTGAAATCTAGACAACTATTGAATGTAAATATGATATTCCTGATACTGCTAGAAACACATGGGATAAATCTACCAAGACCGCCTATAAAAATAATTGAAAGAAATGAATGATCTGTACTATGAACTAGGAGATGAAGATTTTAACCGTATCTCTGCTTGTAAAACTACACATGAAATTTGGGACACTCTATCTGTTTCTCATGAAGGAATATCTAATGCTAAAGAAATTAAATTAAATAATTATACTATTAAATATGAAAAATTCATAATGAATCCTGATGAGTCAATTTATGATATGCATCTCAGGTTTAATGAAATTGTGAATACCATGATTTCCTTAGTAAGAGAAGTAACAACCAAAGAGAATATTATGCAAATTCTGTGATGTGTACCAAAAAGATGGAGTGGAACGTCTGTGTCTATTAGACAATTGTGTGATATTGATAAGATTACTGTGAAGAAATTTATTGTAAAATTAATGATGTATGAAGATTAAATAAAGGTAAATCAAGAAAAGGATGAAACAAAATGAAAGTCAATATCCTTAAATAAAAATACTTCTAAAAGTAAACACAAGGAGAAAGTTAAAGCTGCTATTGAAAGATCAAGTAGTGATGAAGTAGCTTTAGAAAATTATGAAGAAATGGCCCAGTTGGCTAGATGATTCAAGAAATTTTATAGAAAAAATAAGTTTTTCTGAAAGCCCAATTACAAAGGAAAATATGATAACAAGGTTAATTAGAAAAAGGATTAGAAGAAAAATGAGAAATCAGAAGAGATCATTTTCTATAAATGTAAAAGGAAAGGACATGTTAAGGAAAACTTTCCAAAGATGAAATACAAGAAAAAGTATGAAAATAAGGATTGAAGGTATAAGAATGCAATGAAGGACACCTGGAGTGCCTCTGAGGACAACTCAAGTGAATCTGGCTTTTATCAGAATGAGAAAGATGAAACGGCTAATATGTGTTTTATGAAAAACAAAACAGAGGTAACCTTAGAATCTCTTATACATAATTCTTATTGTTATGAATGTGAGATTGAGAATATAAAAAATGATGAATTATTTAAATATTGCAATATGATAGAAGAAAAATTTAATGATTTGAAAGATAAGTATAAATCATTGAAAAAACGACATGTTTTTAGTGTGACTGATAATTCCAAACTTATAATTGAAAAAGAGAAAAATGATCAACATATCAAGGAGAACAATGAGTTAAAAATGTCTAATGAGAAATTAAAGAAAGACTTAGAAAAGTTTAATAATGAGATAAATACTCTTACTCAAATACATGGTAAAAAATAGCTCCTAAGTATACTTCTGGGAGATGATATCAACGAGGATAAAAGAATTTATCCAAATCACATTTTGTAACCAAATCTAGAAAATCTGCTACCTTTTTCAAAAACTAAAATTGTACAGCAAGTTCTAGTTCCAAAAATTCATTTACTATATCAAATTCTTCAGAACCAAAAAAACTTTATTTTTCAAAAACTCTATATTATGCATATAGAAATCCCATAAGATAGTTGTGGGTGATTAAATCTTATATTATTAATGAATGTGGACCCAGAAAAATATGGGTACCAAAGTCATTTATTGGTTAAACTATTTTTTTGGTAAACTGCCTAAAGAGATCCTGTAAAAAGACATAGTACCTGGATAGTGGCCATTCAAGACATATGAAAGGGGATTTTCCATGCTTTAAAAGTATTATCATGATTTCTGGAGGACATGCCACATTTGGTGACAATGGTAAACGAAAAATCATCGGACTAGGCCAGATTGGTAACCCTAAATCTATTTGAATTTCTAAAGTACCATATGTTAATGGATTAATGTATAACCTTCTCATCATATCTCAATTGTGGGATGATGGATTTAATGTTGAATTTAAAAATGACGCATTCCATGTTTTTGATGCCAATAATAACTTAGTTTTTACTACTTTTAGAAATGATAATGTATATGCTATAAATATAGACACACTAGCCTCACAAAATGTATCTTGTCTAAATGTCTTTCACAAATAATCTTGGCTCTAGCATAGAAGACCAGGACATTGCAATATACACTCTCTTAGAATGTTAACTAGAAAATTATTAGTTAGATACTTTGCGAAATTAGAGTTTCCACACTGTAACACCCCAGGTAAAAAAAGAATATGAATTTTTTATATTTATTCCTATTTGTGAATAAAATTTTAATATTAATTTAAAGGGAACTATATGCTCGATGGCTTACCCAATACGAAACAATGAGTTCCTTTGAAATCTTACATTGGACTTTAATAATAAAATAATTTTATTTTAAATGGTAGTTAACACCTTGAGGTTGTAATGATGGGAATGAACAGAACTGACTACAAAATGATTATATATTTTTTTCAAATATTTTTACTTTTTACAATAAATTTTAGAGGATTAAAAATGTGAATGAATCCAATTTTTGGCGTAAACATTCTAATATTCTTTAAAGTTTGATTAACCGCCTTTTGATGGCGAATCTCTTTTAAATCTACTTTTTGACAATTTTATGTGTTATATTTGACAAAATGAAATTATTCTTTAGTATCAGGACATCAAAATTTACTTTGTGTGAATTTTTGGTATTTTTTCGATAAAGTTCATTTTTTAATGAATAGTGAAAATGTTGTATTTTAATTCAAAACCACATTTTAATCTAATTTATTTATATGATTAAATTATATTTTGAATTTGTTTTAAAGTGAAATTAGAATATATTTTTACCATTTAACCCAATAGTGGTCATGGGAATTAATTTCACTTTTAATTGGACTTAATCTAGTGTCAATCTTTTGATATATATTGTTTCATAAAAACACGCTTTTTGTTCTGATAGTGGGAATTAATTATTAAATTAATTAATGTAACTTATATATTTTGAATTTTTTAAAATAGACATCATTTTTGAATTCGGAATATCAAATATAGCTTAGGGTGAATTTTTGGTATTTTTCTGAAAAACTTCAATTTTTGATGAATAGTGAAACCACTAAGTAGTACTTAAAAAATGATTTTTCGTTTAAATGAAAATTTACCACCTATGTGTTTTGAATTTCAAAAATACAACATACATGGTTTTTATTTGGAAGTAAAATGTGGTTCAATGGGATTAAAATAATTTTTTGGTGAATAGTAACTTTTAAGTTTTTAATCGCGATTAGAGGTAATTAGTGTAATTTAAGGTAAAAATAATGTTATAATAATATGAAATGGCCATGAAACATGTAATACCCTTATTTTATGTGGCATGGCCGACCTAGAAAATCCCTGGGTCAACTTGGGGACCCCATGGATCCACTTTGGTTGGAAAATGACATTAAAAACCATTTATTTAATGTTAAAATAAAAATGTCACAAACATGTGTTGTTTTACTAAAACAATTTTTAAATGGGGTTATACAAGTCATATTTTTGACTATAAATATTCATTAGAAATATAAAAAGATTTCCTACATCATGATAGTTTTTTTATAATTTTTAGACATTAAATAAATTAATTTATTTATGACACCGTGATGATGCAGTGATTACCTCATAAATGAACGATTTAAATAAAATGAGAAGATAGGGTACACTCTAAGTCTTATACTTGTCACAAACATATTGTATGGGTGGATTTAGAAACCTTATGTCCTTATCCTCTAAATATATCCTTTTGGGTCCTTTTAAATCCAAAAATCATTTTATAATAAAGTAATATTTTATAACATTCCAAGAGTGCCCCTCCTCTTCTCTTATAAAAGGCCCCCAACTCTACCACATTACCCACACCTCTCAAGCCTTTGGATCTGCCAAAACCTGCCCATTTCATCTCTCCACATCCCTATCTTCATCATTGAATCCTCAACTTTGGAATAATTCTCTTCAAGGAACCCGTTTGGTTCAAACCAAGAAGAGTTACCCGATTTTAAGGTAATATCTTCACTTGTGTTCTTTTGCATTATTTTTCTTCTCCAACCCTCTAAACTCTTTTTATTAATTTAGTTTGTAACGAAACCAGTATCTTCAATATACTAGTATTTTGTTATGTGAATTATTAGAGATACACTTACACACACCTTCGTCTAATGGTTAAGGAACATACAGTTTCTATGGATGGCGAATTTCTGCCTCTTGAAATGATGATTGTTCAATATTCTATTAACACCTTTCATGGTGGCCATTATGATGTCACTATATTTTATATATGATATATATGGTATTTAGTTTTTCTATATGCTTCTGAATTTTATATTTAAAACATGCCTTTATGATTTTCATGTTGTACAAATGCATTAATTTCATACGAGGAAGTGTGGACTACCGCCCCCTCAAGTGATGTGTTTTCGTTCATGCAATACATGGAATGTATAAATAATGAAATTAATGAACATATGTGACCTATATAACATATATATTATACTGTAATTATAATATATATATCTCTCTCAATTATTTTAAATTCGATTAATATGACAAATAAATGAAAGTAGCGTTCATGCGTACGTACGACGTACCGTCTCCATGAACGGTGCATTTCATTTCTTTTTATCTCCAAATGTTATGGAATAGTATAAAATTAATATTTACTGGATATATATGATATTTAAATCATTAATACTATTCTGGAGATGATTTACTTATAACTACATGGACAATCATTTTCAAACAAGTTCATTTTTGACTCATGTACCAAACATTGACAAAAAAGTCTAACATGAACTCATATTATTAACCAATTATTATAACATTATAATATGTGATATGAATGGAATAATAATAGTTAAATTGGTTCCTTAAGAAATTATAAATTGACCAATGTTTATTATTCAGTAATATAAATAAACGAATAAGAGAAGTCGGACTTGAGGTAAGGGATCCTACTCCCCTCTTTCTTTTTAAGTACACTCTTTTATGTCATTCCTTTTAAGCTCATATTTATTATGATTGTAATGTTCTGTTATATTACTCTTACTGTAATTTTTATGTTCATATGATGAGAGACCCTATTTTCTCTCATAAATCCATTTTGGATGTTTTGAGTGGAGCCGTTAGGCTGCCGAATTTTCGTAAGAGATCCAACCTCTCTCTTTCTTTTTAAGTACTCTCCTTTATGTCACTTATTTTAAGCTCATATTTGTTATGTTGGGGGATGTTATTTTATATTCCTATTGCTTTAAATTTTATTTTAATATGATTAGAGACCCTATTTGATCTCATCAATCCACTTTTGGAAGTTTTAAGTGGCGCCGTTAGGCTGCCGAGTTTTCGTAAGGGATTTTTCATCTCACTTTTATTCCTGTGAGATTTATGATACATTTTCGACCATTTACTTTGAGTGGTGTATGTACTAGCCATTATTATACTATTTGTGTAATATAATTTCATTGATGGTATTTACATATTCATTGTATGACCCTTCTTCAATGGGGTGTACGTTTCGAATGTTACCCAAATTGGTAAGGGGACCTTTCACCCTCCTCTTCTTTAAAAAAACTTATTCTGTTATGTATTTTAAATTACATATTATTATGTTGGGATATGTTCTTATATATCCTTATTACTGTAAATTTAATGTAAAAGTAATGAGATACCCTTTTTTCTCTCATCAACTCATTTTTTGAATTTTAATGTGACGCCGTTAGGCTGTTGAATTTTTACAAGGGAACTTCTTAACCTAATTTCGATTTCTTTGGGTTCAACTAGTTGATATTGAATATGTCATCCTATGAATATGTGTGAATGACCTGGTTGTTTTTCACTAAATATCCACTTTTATTGGGTGTATTTATATTTTTCACACATAATTATGAGATTGATTTATCCTTAATTTAAGGATACCTTCTTTACAAGGGATTTCATCACATTTTACATTTCTTTTGAGACATCATTGTTGTTATGCACCAATTCACTCTTATATGGTGTATATACTATCCTTTTAAATATTATATCATGAATCCCATTATTATCATGATATTATAAAGTTCTTATTAAATGTTATTCCTCAATTATTTGTATTCAAGTGTCTCTCATTTTGTTAAAAACCCTTTAACACAAATATCATTTTAAATTTTTTAATAATTTATTCTTATAAATATTTCTCATTAATATCCAGGATTTCAAAATGGTTTTAAGGATTTATTTATATGGATATTAATGGCCTAAAATGTTAAAATCTTTAAAGTGGTATGGGACACTTTCATTCAAAAATCTCTTTATTAAATGTTTTTAATGGTTTTGAAAATGATTTTTAGAATGGATTCATTATTTCAATATCTTAAAATGTTATATTGTTATTGAAGTGTGGGAATTTTATCTTTACTTTATGATTAAGTTATGTGCTATGATTATTTTACGGTTCTTGGGCATTATTTGTGAAGATGGGTGGTTCCGTGATAAACTAAGGGCGGGTGAGCCCGATATAGCTCTTCAATGCATTGGGTAACACAAAGGGGTTAAACGTAAAGGTTTTTCTAAAGAGATTTAAGGAATATACTGTGATGGGTATTCCAAACGTAACCATGAGGGTTACTCCCTACGTAAGAATGTTATGAATGTCTCAAGTTACCTTTATGTCTTATGATTTCTATGATTTATTCATGATTTCATGAGGTATGTTAAATTGCTTATGTTTTATGAGTAAAGTATGATTTCATTGATTCTTATGTATACATGGACTAATGTTTTCTTTCCGTATTGTTATAACACTTACTGAGCTTTTTATGCTCATCCCTAGTTTTTTTTAAATGTTTTTCACAAGACATAAAGTTTAATAGGGTCAAGGATGGGATCAAGGAAATTTCAGGCTATCTAAAACAAAGAACTAGACATGACTCTTGTGTTCAAGAGTTTTTATTTTGGGAAAAAAATGGACGCTGAGTAGATGTGTCTACTTTGTAATCTTTTAGATGTAATATTTATGTCCTAATTCTCTAAAACTCTAAACCTGAAAAGATCCTCAATGTGAATTATTAATTTAATTCAATATTAAGTAATGTTTAAGGAAGGTTCCTTATAGTTGGTATCAAAGGTCGGTTTAGATAACTTTAGAGGTTTGGGTACTCTTTAATCATAAGTGCCATTACCATAATGGCTAGGATTTCAGAAAGAGTCATAGTTTTTAGATAAAGTGAATGAGTAAGTATATCTTAGTGTTTATCTTCTTCATTAGTACATGATGATTTTGTTGATATACTCCCACTGACATTTTTGGTTTTAGTAAATAGATGGATTTAGCAGGCACCAAAGTGACAATGGGTTTGAAGGAAACTATGGTTGTTCTCTGATTAAGAGACTGGATGAAATAGGGGATTCAATGAGAAATCTCGTGGTTATTCTAAACCAACTATCAGGAGTCATGATCAACCACTTGAAACTTGGTGAGTTATCTAATACATCATGTACGAGAGAACCAACTCGATGTGGAAGTTCAGGTAATAATTATAAAGGTAACCATTAGGGTTTATATGATCCTTACTTTTGAGGTAATTATGTGTTACTATATGTTATGATGGAATATGAACGACATGAGATAAACTTGAGGTTAAATTATGTTATGGTTATTTTTGAACATTTTATCATTTTTTTGGGAATGTTATAATAATTATGTAGTTTTGGAAAAAGGACAGCACGTAGACCATGTGACAACTTGTCGCGTTGGATGAAGCTACGGGAATCGAACCCACAACCTAAGTGCGACTGGTATTTACCACCTACCACTGGACTACGTGAAGTCCCAGGTTAGTTTGACTAATTGTTTTTAGTTAGATGTTCTTATGAATCTAGAATAAGTTGATTTTGGTTTATCTATTGAAATTATTAACCTATCATGGTGGATATGTGATTAGGTTAATTACTTTTCAGTATGAGACTTTAAGAGTAACTGATGTTATTTGGAGATAAATGTTAAGGTTTATCCTGGAAGACTATGTGATTAAATCCTTTAGAGATTTGGGTTTCAATCTTAGTTTGGTTTACATTGAATAATTTTATGGACAAATTGTTTATCGAATGGTCCTCATTGAACTTTGGGTTTTGTTGGACAAATTTTGGAGATTAAGAATAGATTTTCTTTTTATAAAGGATTATCCTTTTTTGGATTATCTGATCTTGTTCTAACAATTTTGGTTTTGGTAAGGGTCTAAAGACATGGAAAATATATAGTTCCCTTTTTTGGATTAGGTGATTCTCAAGAAGTTGATTATAGTACACTTAATGTGAACAAGTGTTCCTAAATACTCATCATTTGGGGAAAGTATGAGATTGTGTAAGAAATATGGTAAAAGTTGAAAGTCAACATGACAAGTAAGTATATTTACTTAAGATAAAAAATAAATTCCTCAATGAAAAGTAACTTAAAACAAAAATGTTGTCTATTAACTGTTCCTACTGGGGAATCGAATATCGTTTAACCCACCACAAGTTTGTGATTTTCTTATGGTTAACTTTCTCCTAAACATGTTTTCTATCACTCTCCCTCAGAACATGACCCTTTTATTTTTCTTCAATTTCTATGTTTTCCTACATGGAATCCTAGTATGCGTTAACTCGAGTGACCTCTGTACTTCTCTTTCTTTCTTTTAAAGTGATTTTTTTACCGAATCTTGTTCCGATGTGGGACGTTCAATGATGTTTCTGAGCCCAATTTTAAAATTGCAAGGAAGCAATTCCCAAAAGGGGGGAAGGATGTAACACCCCAGGTAAATAAAGAATATGAAATTTTTATATTTATTCCTATTTGTGAATAAAATGTTAATATTAATTTAAAGGGAACGCTATGCTCGATGGCTTACCCAATACGCAACAACGAGTTCCTTTGAAATCTTACGTTGCACTTTAATAATAAAATAATTTTATTTTAAATGGTAGTTAACACCCAACCGTTGTAATGACGAGAAAGAACAAAACTGACTACAAAATGATTATATAAGTTTGTCAAATATTTTTACTTTTGACAATAAATGTTAGAGGATTAAAAATGCGAATGAATATAATTTTAAGCGTAAACATTCTAATATTCTTTAAAAGGTCGATTAACCAACTTTTGATGGTGATCCTCTTTTAAATCCAATTTTTGACCATTTTATGTGTTATATTTGACAAAATAAAATTCTTCTTTAGTATCGAGACATCAAAATTTACTTTGTGTAAATTTTTGGTATTTTTTTCGATAAAGTTCATTTTTTTAATGAATAGTGAAAAATGTTGTATTTTAATTCAAAACCTCTTTTTAATATAATTTATTTATATGATTAAATTATATTTTGAATTGGTTTTAAAGTGAAATTAGAATATATTTTTACCATTTAATCCAATAGTGGTCATTGTAATTAATTTCACTTTTAAATTGGACTTAATCTAGTGTCAATATTTTGATATATATTGTTTCATAAAAACACGCTATTTGTTTTGACAGTGGGAATTAATTATTAAATTAATTAATGTAACTTATATGTTTTGAATTTTTTAAAATAGACATCATTTTTGAATTCAGAATATCAAATATAGATTAGGGTGAATTTTTGGTATTTTTCTGAAAAACTTCAATTTTTGATGAATAGTGAAACCACTAAGTGGTACTTAAAAAAATGATTTTTCATTTAAATGAAAATTTACCACCTCTGTGTTTTGAATTTCAAAAATCAGGCATACAAGGTTTTCATTAGGAAGTAAAATTTGGTTCAATGGGATTAAAATAATTTTTTTGTTGAATAGTAACTTTTAAGATTTTAATCGCGATTAGAGGTAATTAGTGTAATTTAAGGTAAAAATAATGTTTTAATAATATGAAATGACCATTAAACATGTCCTACCATTATTGGATGTGTCATGGGCGACCTAGAAAATCCATGGATCAACTTGGGGATCCCATGAAGCCACTTTGGTAGGAAAATGACATTAAAAACTTTTTATTTAATGTTAAAATAAAAATGTCACAAACATGTGTTGTTTTACTAAAACAAATTTTAAATGGGGTTATACAAGTCATATTTTTGACTATAAATATTCATTAGAAATATAAAAAGATTTCCTACATCATGATATTTGTTTTATAATTTTTATACATTAAATAAATTAATTTATTTATTACACCGTGATGATGCAGTGATTACCTCATAAATGAATGATTTAAATAAAATGAGAAGATAAGGTAAAATATAAGTCATAAACTTGTCACAAACCTATTGGATGGTGGATTTTGAACCCTTATCACCTTAGACTATAAATATATCCTTTTTGGACCTTTAAAATCTGAAAAGTATTTTATAATAAAGTAATATTTCATAACATTTCAAGAGTGCCCCTCCTCTTCTCTTATAAAAGGCCTCCAAATGTACCACATTACCCACACCTCTCAAGCCTTTGTCTCGGCCAAACCCTTCCAATTTCATCTCTCCACATCCCTATATTCATCATTGAAGCCTCACCTTTGGCATAATGCTCTACAAAGAACCCTTTTCATTCAAACCAAGAAGAGTTACCCGATTTTAAGGCAATGTCTTCACTTGTGTTCTTTTGTTTTATTTTTCTTCTCCAACCCTCTAAACTCTTTTTATTACTTTATTTTGTAACAAAAAAAGTATCTTAAATATACTAGGATGTTTTTATGTGAATTATTAGAGCTACACTTACACACACCTTCATCTAATGGTTAAATAACATACTGTTTCTGTGGATGACGAATTTCTGCCTCATGAAATGATGATTGTTCAATATTCTCTTAACACCTTTCATGGTGGCCATTATGATGTAACTATTTTTTATATATGATATATATGGTATTTATTTTTTATATATGCGTCTGAATTTTATATTTAAAACATTCCTTTATGCTTTTCATGTTGTACAAATGCGATAATTTCATACGAGGAAGTGTGGACTACCGCCCCCTCAAGTGATGTGACTCATTCATGCAATACATGGAATGTATAAAGAATGAAATTAAGGAACATAAATGAACTATATAACATATATGTTATACTGGAATTATAATATATATATCTATTAATTATTTTTAATTCCATTAATATGACAAAGAAATGAATGTAGCGTTAATGCGTACGTACGGCCTACCGTCTCCATAAACGGTGCATTTCATTTCTTTTTATCTCCAAATGTTATGGAATAGTATAAAATGAATATTTAAGGGATATATATGATATTTAAATCATTAATACTATTATGGAGATGATTTACTTATAACTACATGGACAATCATTTTCAAACAAGTTCATTTTTGACTCATGTACCAAACATCAACAAAAACGTCTGACATGAACTGACATTATTAACCAATTATTATAACATTATAATATGTGTTATGAACTGAATAATAATATTTAAAAGAGTTACTTAATAAATTATAAATTGACCAATGTTTATTATTCAGGAATATAAATAAAGGAATAAGAGAAGTCGGACTTGAGGTAAGGGATCCTACTCCTCTCTTTCTTTTTAAGTACACACTTTTATGTCATTCCTTTTAAGCTCATATTTCTTATGATTGGGATGTTATTTTATATTAATATTACTGTAATTTTTATGTTCATAGGATTAGAGACCCTATTTTCTCTCATCAATCCATTTTGGAAGTTTTGAGTGGCACTGTTAGGTTGCCAAATTTTTGTAAGAGATCCAACCTCTCTCTTTCTTTTTAAGTACTATCCTTTATGTCACTTCTTTTAAGCTCGTCTTTGTTATGTTTGGGGATGTTATTTTATATTGCTCTTTTTGTAAATTTTATTTTAATATGATGAGAGACACTATTTTATCTCATCAATCCATTTTTGGATGTTTTAAGTGGCGCTGTTAGGCTGCCAAGTTTTCGTAAGGGATTTTTCATCTCACTTTTATTCCTGTGAGATTTATGCTACATTTGCCACCATTTCCTTTGAGTGGTGTATTTAATGCCCATTATTATACTCTTTGTGTAATATAATTTAATTTATGGGTATTTACATATTCATTGTATGACCCTTCTTCAATGGGGTGTACGTTTTGAAAGTTATCCAAATCGGTAATGGGACCTTTCACCCTCCTCTTCTTTAAAAAGAGTTCTTTTGTTATGTATTTTAAATTACATATTATTATGTTGGGATATGTTCTTATATATCCTTATTTCTGTAAATTTAATGTACAAGTGATTAGATACCCTTTTTTTTCTATCATCAACTCATTTTATGAATTTTATTGTGATGCCGTTAGGCTGTTGATTTTTTACAAGGGAACTTCTTAACCCAATTTCGATTTCTTTGGGTTCAACTTGTAGTTATTGAATATGTCATCCTATGAAAATGTGTGAATGACCTGGTTTTTTTTACACTTAATATCCACTTTTATTGGGTGTATTTATATTTTTCACACATAATTATGAGACTGATTTATCCTTAATTTAAGGATACCTTCTTTACAAGGGATTTCATCTCATTTTACATTTCTTTTGAGACTTCACTGTTGTTATGCACCAATTCACTCTTATATGGTGTATATACTATCCTTTGTCATATTATATCATGAATCCCTTTATTCTCATGATATTATAAAGTTCTGATTAAATTTTTTTTCTTCAATTATTTGTATTCAAGTGTCTCTCATTTTGTTAAAAACCCTTTAACTAAAATATCGTTTTAAATGTTTTAATGATTTATTCTTATAAATATTTTTCATTAATATCCATGTTTTCAAAATGGTTTTAAGGATTTATTTATATGGATATTAATGGTTCAAAATTCTAAAATCTTCAAAGTGGTATGGGACACTTTGATTCAAAAATGTCTTTGTTAAATGTTTTAAATGGTTTTGAAAATAGTTTTTAGAATAGATTCATTATTTAAATATCTTAAAATGTTATATTGTTATTTCAGTGTGGGAATGTTATCTTTACTTTATGCTTAAGTTATGTTCTATGATTATTTTATGGTTTTTGGGCATTTTTTATGACGACGGGTGGTTCCGTGATAAACTAAGGGCGGGTGAGCCCGATATAGCTCTCCAATGCATTGGGTAACGCGAAGGGGTTAAACGTTATGGTTTCTCCAAAGAGATTTAGGGAATATACTGTGATGGGTATTCCAAACATAACCATGAGGGTTACTCCCTACGTAAGAATGTTTTGAATGCCTCAAGTTACCTTTATGTCTTATTATTTCTATGATTTATTCATGATTTCATGAGGTATGTTAAATTGCTTATGTTTTATGAGTAAAGTATGATTTCATTGATTCTTATGTATAAATGGAATAATGTTTTCTTTCTGTTTTGTTATAAAACTTACTGAGATTTTTATACTCATCCCAAGTTTTTTTTTTCAAATGTTTTTTACAAGACATAAAGATGAATAGGGTCAAGGATGGGATCAAGGAAAGGTCAGGTTGTCTAAAACAAAGAACTAGACACGACTCTTGTGTTCAAGAGTTTTTATATTGTGAAACAAATGGAAGATGAGTAGATGTGTCTACTTTGTAATCTTTGATATGTAATAGTTATGTGATAATTCTCTAAAACTCTAAACCTAAAAAGATCCTCAATGTGAATTATTCATTTAATTCAATATTAAGTAATGTTTAAGGATAGGTCCTTATAAAAAAAATAAGGTCTGTAATCCTTATCAAAAACGAAAGTATCATAAAATATCTTTCAATACAATGAAATATGTAACTACTTATCAACCACTCAAGTTGGTTCACATGGACTTATTTGAACCATCTAGAGTTTCAAGTCTCAATGGGAAGCACTAAGTTTATGTTATTGTAGACGATTTCTCTAGGTACACCTGGAACTTTTTCCTAGATCATAAAAGTGAAGCCCATTCAAATTTTACCAAGTATTCTAGGTCTGTAGAAAATTTCAGTGGTTTTAAGATTAAATCCTTAAGAAGTGATCATGGATGTGAGTTTGAAAATCAAGATTTTGAATATTGTTTCTCACAAAATGGCTATAATCATAACTTCTTTACTCCAAGGGCACCTCAATAGAATGGTGTGGTAGAAAGAAGAAATAGAACCTTATAAGAAATTGTTCGGACTATGCTTAATGAATATTATCTACCCATTTATTTCTAGGTTGAAGTTGTTAATAAATCTTGTTACATAATAAATAGAGTGTTAATTAGACCCATCCTTAAGAAAACTCTTTACGAGTTTTGGAATAATAAGAAACCCAAAGTAGGTTATTTTAAAGTGTTTAGATGTAATGTTTATATTCTAAACACAAAGATAATTTAGATAAATTTGCCTCCAAATGTGATGAAGGGGTATTTCTTGGATATTCTACATCAAGAAAATCCTATATAGTCTTTAATAAGAAAACCAAATGTGTAGAGGAATCCATACACATCAAGTTTAATGAAGCATATTTATATGAGCCCAAGACCTCACTAGAAAATATTAAAGAGGATATGTCCAATTTTTACATTAATGATGAAACCTCAAATCATAATGTGACCGAATCTGTGAAAACTTATAGTTCTATAAATTCTCCAGATCCTAACCATAGTGAACTAGATCAACCTGACCAATCTGAAATATCAAGTCCTACCTTCTCTAGACCAACCAGGTCCCTTAAGAATCATCCCTTAGATGCTGTTGTTGGAGATTTAGATATAGGAACACAAAAAAGAGCTTCCTTGAGAAACCATATGGAACATCAAGCTTTCTTGTCATATATTGAACCTAAAAATATCAATGATGCAATCATAGATAAATTTTGGGTAATGGCCATGCAAGAAGAACTTAATCAGATTAAAGGAAATAATGTTTGGAAACTTATAGATAGACCGAAGGATACTTTGACCATAGGAACCAAATGATTATTTAGAAATAAAGCAGATGAAGCTGGAAATATAGTTAAAAATAATGCTAGACTAGTTGCACAGGGATATAATCAAGAAGAGGGAATTGATTATGAAGATACCTTTGTACCATTATCTAGAATTGAGGCAATTAGGATCTTACATTCCTATATAGCACACTTGGATTTTAAACTTTATCAAATAGATGTCAAAAGTGTATTCTTAAATGGTTATATAATTAAGGATTTTTTTTGAACAACCCCAAGGTTTTAAAAATCCACATTTTCCAAATCATGTGTTCAAATTATCAAAAGCATTATATGGTTTGAAACAAGATCCAAGATCTTGGTATGAAGGTTGAGTGACTTTGTTATTTCTAAAGGTTTTAAAAAAGTACTTTGAAAATCCTACTTTATTTATAAAAAGAATTTGAAAAGAAGTTTTGATATCCCAAATATATGTAGATGATATTATCTTTAGATCTTATAAAAACTCTTTATGTAATGATTTTTCAAAATAATGCAAAGTGAGTTTGAAATGAGTTTAATGAGTGAGCTTAAATATTTTCTTGGATTTCAAATATTTCAAAAAAAAAGTATTTATTATTTTATAGCAAAGTAAGTACACTAATGATATTTTGAAAAGATAGGACTTTGATAGCATTAAGAGTAGTGAAACCCCTATGAGTTCTACATGTAAGTTAAATCTTGATAAAAATGGAAAATCAGTTGATCAGACTACTTACAGAGGAATGATTGGGAGTTTGCTGTACTTAACTGCTAGTAGGACAGATATTAGGTTCAGTGTGTGTATGTGTGTGGGATTTCAAGAAAATGAAAAAGAGTCACATTTAAATGTTGTTAAACGAATTTTCAAATACCTCAAATGTACAACTAACTTAGGACTGTTCTATCCTAAAGGACAACCTTTTGATTTAGTTAGCTATTCAAATGATGATTTTTCTGGATGTAAGTTAGATAGAAAGAGTACATCTAGAACATGTCACTTTTTGGGAATGTCTCTAATATCATGGTGTAGTAAAAATAAAAACTCAACTGTGTTATCAACTACTAAAGCAAAATACATTACTGCTTGAAGTTGTTGTGCACAAATTTTGTGGATGCAACACACCTTATTATACTATGGATTTTAATTCAGACATATCCCCATAAACCATGACAACAAAAGTGATATAAACATTTTTAAGAATCCAATTTCTCATTATAGAACAAATTATATTGATGTAAGAAATAACTTTTTGAGAGATCATTATAAAAAAAGTGATATAACTATAGAGTTTATTGGGACTACGCATCATCTTGATGATATATTCACTAAACCCTTAAAATCTGAGAGAATGAACCACATTAGACATGAACTGGGAATGATGAATCTCTAAGTCCTATAAAAATGATCTTGGAAACCGATCATGTGAAACTGATCTTGGGAAACCAATCTCCTTGAAACCGTTTCCTAAAACCGATCTTGTGCAACTAATCTCCTTCAAACTGATATTTGAAACCGATCATGTGAAACAGATCACGTGAAACCGATCTCATTGAATCTGATTCCTGAAACCGATCTTGTGAAACCAATCTTGTGAAATTGATCTCCTTGAAACCGATCTTGTAAAACCGATCTTGTGAAACCAATCCCTGAAACCGATTGTGTAAAACCGATTCAATAACACCGATGTATTTAAGTATACTTGTGTAATTATTTATATTTTAAATAAAACAACATAGTTTTTTATTCTTTTTTATGAGTTTAAATATTATGTTTTATTATTTACAATCCATAAATAATATATTACGTTCAATCCATCCCAACCTTTCACCTTCCCACGGCCTTAAAGCCTTCTACCCTTTTGTCACTCTACCTCTCGACCCTCGTTCTCAAATATTTTTGGAATATGAAGCCTCGACATGGAAAGGAACAAGAACACTATGGAAGAGCCAATAAAATCACCTTATGCTAAGCATCAGAAATTCGTGTCCAGTGGGACTGAAAAACCAAGCTTAGAAAGCTGAGTGGTTATAGCTAAAAAAGAAGTGTCTGCTGAGTAGCTTTTGTCAAGCAAGTTGTTTTTATTAAAAGTAATGGAATCTCAATGATGGATGAGCTGGTTTGATAATAATGAAAGATCTTATTGTCCCTATCTAGTGAACGAATTCTATAAAATTTGAAGATATATTTGGATGAAGCTGAGAAAACAAGAATGAAGCAGTGGTAAAGGGAAAGGAAATAGCTTTTTCATCTAAGGAATGGGTTGAGTGTTTGGAGATACCTTATAAAGGCCTCTATAATGATTATCCAAGTAATATTAAACCTTCATTTGATTTATTTTCTTATGAAGATGATTTGAAGGAGCTAACTAGAAAGGGAGAATCTAGGAGGATGATTGCAAGTGAGTGAGAAAGAGAGGTAAGATTTCTTTTCAATATCATACAACATCAAATATACCTAAGGAAGAGAGATTTATCCACTATAAAGTATCAGGGTGTATTCATGATCTATCTATTGAAAAATGGGATAAAAGTGAACTTTTATAGGTATCTAATGGGGTATGTATCAGATGGATAAATCCATCCAAGAAGGTAACTTGTTTGTACTATCTGAGGATGATATCTGTAATGTTAGAAAGTTAGTTTGTGTGGAAGATGATGATGAAGTGATAAGTGCATGTAGTTGTTTTAGTATTCAAAAGGATATTGGTAAAAGGATAAAGTTTTTATGGAACCCATGGAAGAAATGATGGGTAGGTGATAAGGAAGGGCTGTATGAGGAATTCAATCCAGTTGACCATCCTACCAAACCAAAGGATCAAGTTGATCCAGGTGTCAAACCAGGACAAAAAACTATTTAATATGATGAGTAAGCTGATCCTGAAGTTTCAAGGGAAGAAGGATATCCTTTTAATTATAGGAGTGATCCTGATATTGTTGAAAGTCCAAAAGATATGTCTTATGGACATGCCAGTCCACCTTTAGACTTACCCTCAAGAGAACCTTTATTAGGAGATGAGGATGAGGAAGATACCAAGGTTACTGGAGTTGAAGGATATGTAAGTAAATTAGATGAGGAGTCTGATGATGATGATGATTATTATTATGGAGGAGTAAATTATGAGCATCTAAGTGATTCTTTAAAATTAGGACAACAAGTCATGGACAGATCCAGTGAGGAATCTGTACATGGATCTGGTGATGGTGTTGAGCATGTTGAACAAGAGGTAGTTGATCATAGAGATTCTGAACATGAGGATAGATCACCCCATCCTAATGATGAAAATCAAGAAATCATTTAGGAATTTAATGAACTTATGGTTGGTGGCCCTGAGGAAGAAGATGAGGATCTAGTTCCTCAAATTAAGGAAGTGCCTGGAGAAGTTAAAGTGGTTGGAGATCATGAAAAACCTAAAGTTAAATTGGTCCCTATTAACAGAAAATTTATTATGGATAGAGGATATGATGAAGAAGCTGATGTAGTTGAAGTTATTCCTGAGCCTCAAGGAAGATGAATCGAGATTGATATTGTTGATCCAAGAGACAGGAACTGTACTAGAGAGTAGAATAACAATCCAAGATACATTATTTTGGGTTCGGAGTATAACTTAGATGAGGAGAGGGTGCCTCCTCCTCTTGTTCCACAAGTTCAAGTTGAACCAGAACCTATTTCACCTGTTCACAAGTTGCACCTACTGTAGTTGAACTAGTAGCACATACCGTGCCTTGGACTATGTCACTAAGGATGATTTGGAACAATTCAGAAATGATATATGTGAGTTAGTGATAGCCTCAGTTTGATCTAAAAGTGAAGCCTCCACTTCAATAGGTATTTCAAATACTAATGCAGTGAAGATAACATGAATAGTGACCCAGGAGATTCAACCGAATATCATTACCACAACAGAAACCATTATTAGGCACAATAATTCACTGAGAGAAGAAGTAAGAAAGATGAGTAATGAGTTAAATTATCTAACCTCTGACTTCAATACCTCTTTTAGCGGCGTTATGGATTCTTAGGAACTTGTTGACTCATCTACTAAGTTTAGATCTGAAGAAATTGAAAGCGGAGCTTGGGAAAATGATTAATGGCCCTTATAGTTCTAGGAGTGGGAAAGGTGCTGTTGCTGATATGGAGTCTCTCAAGGCTGTGGTGAGAAAGAAACTCCAACTTATTTAGAGTGTTTAAGATAATGAAACTCTTGAAAAAGTGCAACGAAATACAGACCACATATACAATATGGTTAGTTAGTTCACCAATGAAGCCTCTTCTGCTCAGAAAGATATTAGAGAAAAGGTAGATAAGTACTTTAATAAGATTTATACAAAGAATGACCTCATAAATAGCTTCAAGTTTCTCGAAGAGAATCTCAGAATACCTCTTATCACAAAAGCCTTCAAGAATAAAGTTACACAATTTAAAGCGTTTACCCCTTTGTTGAATAAATTCACCAGGAATAAGGATGAATTTGAGAAATCTATGAAATATGGTGGTGAAATCATTAATTATTTCATCAGTCTATTTGATAATTATCTGCATGTCCAGGATGAAGCCATTGTGATCCCTCCTATAGCTTCTATTGGTACTGCCTCTCATACTCCTACTCCAATGATTGTCTCTCAGGATCTTACCCAGATTCGACTGGTCATTACAGAGCAAACTCCTAGTCGAGTGTTGTTAGAATGAAGGAATAATCTTGCAGCAAATGTATCTACAAGTGTTGTCCTGCCTGGTGTTATCTTCAGACCACCTCCATCCTTTGGATCTTCCAAACCTTCTCCTCCTCCTTCTAATTATTCAAATAAAGGAAAATCCTCCCAGAATCCAAACCCTTAGTGATGGATTGTATTTTTATAGGGATTTTCACTTTTTTTTGGCTTGTACTTTTCTGCATTGTAATGGAAATCTTAATGGTGTCTTTCTTTTAGGATATTTTTTACACTTATTTTATGCTTCTATTTTTTTTCAAATCCCAAAATGGGGAGAAAAAAAGAGTCATACATTATTAATCTAAGATGGAATTTATGGTATAGGAAACATGTCATATACTCATCATAATCCTTTTATTGATGGGGGGTATTATTTTTAAAAACTCAAACAAGGGAAGGATTTAGTTATATTACATAATCTCCTATAGTGCTATTTGTTATGGACACATATTTTTGATTACTTATATTTGTATGTACTCCATAATTTGTGATTATAAAAGGGGTATATTGTTGGACCCTCTATACTGTAGTAGTTTTCATAATCACAAATAATGTTAATCTACAAATTATGCTCTTTCATGCCATTTAATATCTCAATGTAAATCAATTATTTCATACTGAACAATATACTTTAATAAGGAAATAACTTATATTTATAAGTCCATATGTTTACAAGTGTGTTTTTACATATATTTTTGGATGTCACTTAATCATGTAATGTTATGTGTAAGATAATCACTTCATAAGGTTTTTAGATTTCTTGGCAATGAACCAATGTTCAATACACCAATGTTTGACACAATGATGTTCGACACACCAATGTTCGACACACTGATGTTTGACACACCGAAGATGACACAACTAAGATGACACACCGAAGATGACACACCAAATATAACACACCAAAGATGACACAACGAAAATGACACACTGAATATGACACACTGAAGATGACACACCGAAGATGACAAACCTAAGAAGACATATCAAAGATGAAAGACCGATGAAAATGACTCACCGAAAGTCATAAGTAAATTTTTCGTATTTATTAATTCAAATTTATTACTAACAGTCATATTTAGATAAATTAATGTTTCTGACATTATTTAAATTTTTCTATAGGACTATCCATAGATAGTATGGGGTACCTGCATGCACGAAGATATTCATACCAAGTGGACATTGAATTATAAAAGGATTACACGATCAACCCAAAAAGGATACTTAAAACCCACTATAAAAACAAAAAGGCTAGCTCTGCGAATATGAATGATATTTCAAATAGAAGAACTCAATTCTTGAGTACACAAGAAGTTTAATATTACAAATTTCATCCTGCTGAAGCTCCCTGAACATATTGACATCAAATATCTGAACCATTTCACACCTGGAAGCTAGATTACAGAGACTACGATACTCTATTTTGGAGCCAACTTCCAAAAGAGGAATCAAATAACATTTTCTTTACATCCATTGAGTCTAGAGCTTTACTACACAACACACAAAGATTTATAAACACTATTCTTATTTCATAACTCTATTGTGATCTTGAGGTGACTTTTTGAGCAGTGTGTATATATGTTTGTATCACACACACCGTCTCCTAAGCATAACTAGAGGATACCAAAATATCCTTTCTCTCCATCCCTTTTTACACTTGTATCCCATGTAGAACTATGGAAGAGTTCCTATGTAATTTGTTTATCAGTTTTTTCCAAGAATAACTATGGTAGAGGTCAAGTGTGACCTGGATAGTTCCGTGTGCTATTGTGAACACCAATACAGGGTGTGGATCAAAAGTTTATTAATATAAATTGCTTGGTGGTAGGTGATCACCAAGTGAAGAGGACTAAGTATCAGCTTGAGACTGAACCACTTGTTTTAACTGCTATGTTTTTTGTCTTATATTTTTTATCTGTTATGTATTTCTCACATTAAGATAAGCTGAAATTTGATAGTTAGTTTAGAAAGTGTTTATATATGTTTTGAATCAGTAGATCAACTTCAAAAGTTTGACTAATCATTTTATTGGTAAAACTAAGAACTAATCAATCTTCCGAGAAACTAATTGAACATTTAGGACTTATATAAATGCACTACAAAATGACTTTGATTTTATTTAAATAAGGGGATGTTATTTTAAAGAACCAATTTTAATAGAAATTTTTATAGATACTCAATTCACCCCCTGTTGAGTCATATAATCCAACCAATATAATTATTTACTTACACATAAAATAATATTTATTTCCCAAAGTTTTTTATAAATAAATTTATAATAAAACATAAAGGTAAAATCATAAATATTATAGCTTTTTAGAAAATAGGAAAACCCATGAAAATCATTTTCTTAAAAACATACCTTTTTAACCTTAACATGTCATAATCATTCCTTCAAACAAAATATCATGAGATTAACCTTTGAAATCAAAATATTTCAATGGAGTTTCTTTGGGAAACAAATCACTAAAGGTTTCCTCTTGGTATGTTTTGGGTGTGATAGTGTTTGTTGACAGAGCTAGATGTCCGCAAATGAGTATGGTTTGTGTTTTCTAAAGCCGGTTTTTAAGGTTTCATAGTTTCAAAACATTTTCCAAATTTTTAAGCTTCAATATTGGGTGTTTTTGTTTGAAAAATGAATGTTTTAATCATAATAGTGAATGGTATGAAGAGCTACAAAGAAAATCAGAAAAATAAGGGAACCACATGACTCCAAACATGGACTACATACCATGTACGAGAAGAGTTCACAGCTACTTACCAAGTAGTGGGAACAATACCTGGAATATTTCAAGAAGAAGGGGTTGTGGTATGTGAAAGGAATAGAGGTTTGAGAAATGGTGTGACACGTAGGAAAAGATGCAGTATACAGACTGAGGTGAAAAATTCTTTGTGGGAAGGCTTGCAGTTCATGGCAGGAGAAGCGAAACGCGGTAAAGGTGATGCTGAATCAATGATTTGGTAAATATTAGTTTAGTGGATTTTGTGGGTATATTTTTCTATAATGAGTGGTGATATCACTTATTATAAGAGAGAGTGAATATCATTAGAGAATGTCTCTTTGAACTAGAAATTTGGCTATGTCTGAAAGTGGTTTGCATTAAAGCAATTCCACCAAAGGTTTTTGCGGGAAACTATATCCCACAAAGGATGTGGTATGTGAAGGAGAAGATGCAGTATGTGGGGGATTATAGAAAGGAGAAGTGATTCACGATGGAGAATTCCGAGAAGGGAGAAGCAGTTCTTGGAAGAAATTCCATGAAATAATTTTGTGAGGCAATGAAGCCTTCAAAGGAAGTAGTGGTTAATGAAAGAGGAAAAAGCAGTAAGAAAATGAAATCTGTAAATAGAGAATAGTCTGTAGTTAGAGGGTGTTTCATAGATGAGGTTTTCATAATTAATACATGAAGGCAGTATGCGACAATGAAGGTAGAGGCAGTCTACGGATGGAGGGCGGTTCATGGAATAGGCATCAATATGTGGGTGGAGCAGGTGGTTCTTATAACACACTAGGAATCTTTCAAAAGTATCAAATTATTTTTCAAATGTCATTTTTGTAACCTAACAGTATGCAAAAGGTGGATTTCATTTGCGGATGAAAAAAAACTTCAACAGAGCATCTACCTATAGATGAGGATGTGGAATTCATGAAAATGAAGGGACCTACATGTCCAAAAACTGCGTTCGACCCACTAATCTATAAAATATGAGGGGATTCCATTACAAGAGCAGTGAGAGAAGGAAGATGAAGTCGGTGACTCTTTCCACCAGTAGTGAGCCAGATAAATAGGCATAGGGAGTGACCCTTTGGAATGTAGTTACCAAACCCTAAAACTGGTAAAGGCAATGAGCCTGGACATATAAGTTCTAGCCCGAACCTTGTACTCATTATTGGCAGTGAGCCTTAGTGAATTTGGAACATCAGCACAATTCCATTGTATACTCCTTGGACGTTTCACAGTAAGGGTGAACCAAGTAAAAAATGTTGTGTCTCATGCATGATTTAAATTCAGTTCATACTTTGCATTGAGAATGAGAGAGAATATAGTTTTGTTTAATGACAAAAAAAGATTTGAAGGGGAAGAAATTTTAATATGTCATACTCTAACTGACCCCCCTATCAGGGTATTTGACCTATTAGAACTAACATAATTATAAATAATAAAAAATTCATATGGGTTCCTCAGTACACCATCTTCATAGAACCCTTATTAGAACCCATAAAATACCCCTTACTAATGGAATAACCTACCTAGTTAATTCCAACACAGTTCCCTAGAGAACACAATCATTACCCAATAAATTGGAGAGATATTTTGGGAAAACCCATCATCATAAACACTATCCATGGACCGTAACATATATGAAATAGGCAGAAATTTTCATCTCTATCCCCAAACTCATAAAAATATAATCATGAACCCATAAGTAAAACATTTTCAGATATTGATTTATAACGTTTCTTGAACACACCATTTTTAATACTAAAATATAGAGAACTAAGGAATTATGGGTTTTATATGAAAAAATGCATGAAATATTATAAAGTAATTGAAATAAAAAATAATGGATGTGGTGGTATAAAATTCTATTTACATCATATTTGATAAAAATAATTCATTTTATACTTTACAAATAATTTCAAACATTTCGTATGAAATACACAAAAAGATTCCTTTCAAAGACCTTTATATGAAAGTAAAAGGAGAGGTAAAATAAAATTTTCAATTTATTTATTTATTTATTTACACATTTATCAACTAATATGGGAATGGAGGAAAAATATTATAAATAAATCATCAAAACATTTGAAATCTATATTTTAAGATAAAACATCCCTTATGACTTGATAATTTTTGAACCAATAAATTATTAAAGGAAGTAACATTGAATAGATTATTAGAAAATTTAATTTTCAGATAATAATGATAAAATA
Source organism: Viscum album (assembly GCA_963277665.1). Taxonomy (NCBI): domain Eukaryota; kingdom Viridiplantae; phylum Streptophyta; class Magnoliopsida; order Santalales; family Viscaceae; genus Viscum; species Viscum album. Next base: position 1,589,003,446 of record OY728143.1, on the reverse strand, counting down.
AATAAATAAGGTTGTTTATAAAGAAAAAAAATAAAACATGTTTTAAAAATTTCTTAAGTATCAAAGTAAGGGAATTGAGACTAGAAATCCATTACCTTGAGTCTGAATTTTCACATATATTATTTATCTTACCAAATAATAAAATTATGTTAATTATTTACCAGATTATTAAAATTTATCAAGTAAATTTATATTTTATTATTAATTTTATTTTACTTACTACTATTTCATACTCAATCACTAAATTGATTAACTTTACTTTGGTCATTTTGAGGATGTTTGGTTTATAAGTCCAAAATGACGTTGGTAGGTTGATTATGGTAAAATGGATCATGATTATATAATTTTAATAATATTAATCATGTTATAAATATAATTTTTATGCATTAACTATAATTTGAGACCCATTTATTTAATATGGTTTTGAAAAATGAATTATGTTACAACATGGAGACAGTAAGCTGTACTTATGCATGAGTACCACTTCCATTTTTCAACGAGAACGAGGGAAATAAGGTAGGTATTATTTTATGTTTAAAAAATGATAATTATATCATAAATATAATATTATTTCTCTAAAACATATATATATATATATAAACCATTTTAGGCAGTGATGTAAAATAAAATACATCAGTTCATTAGGCAGTAGTCCATACTTACACATGAGTGATGTTCTTATTTTGAATTTAATGGAAGATAAAGAATTTAAATATTTATTTTACATTATATTGTTAAATATATATCATATATATTATATTATTTCATTTTGGTCCATTATGTTTACCATCTATACGATTCAATGATGAGAAATGAAATACATTATCTCGCGAGGCAATATTCCGCACGTACGCATAAAATCTTTTTTCATTTTCCATTAGAAGGATGTGTATATAAAAAGAGTTATAAAATAAACATAATAATATTTCATTATATTTGAGAGACTAATGTTATTTTATCACAATTTTATGAGATGTTTAACATTGGTAAAAGTATAAATAAAAAGAAAACATTCAGTTAAGAACTATACCTCTTCTCCAAACAACCTCCTTTGATTTATACCTAAAGCCTTATTGAGATGGTATTTTAATAAAAATAGAACCTATAATATGTAAATAGGGATTATAATGAAGTATTTATTTTTGTATTGGATTATCCAAGAGTCTCTTGAAGTGTGAAAAAGAGAGGAGAGGGGGTGACCTTTTATAAGTGAGGGAGAGGACGCATTTGAGAATTTTCAAAAGATTAATATTTATTAATGTCTTACTAAAGAAATGTGGCACTAAAATGTATATTTGTATTATAAAAGATAATATAGAATCAAAATATAACCATAAACTAGGTTTTATACAAGTTTTTATGTCATTTTAACCCTTATTATTTTAGTTTATACCCTTTTAACCCATTTTAAATTTGTTCACAATAACTCAATTTTTTTATCTAATGAACTATTCATAATAATGAAAAATGTAAGAAAAATAAATAAACGTTTTAGAAAATGTGATTAAAAATATGGAATCCATTTTTTAATGTTAAATATATAAATGCAATAATAATTACTTTTTAAATTAGAATATGTATTGCGATAAAAAAAAGTTTTTTGGATAAATGTATTTTTTTGTTTAAAAATGATTTTATGCCAAATTCAAGTATAATATTAATCCTAATGAAATTAATTGATTTTTTTTATTAAAAATTAACTAATGAAATTTTAAAAATAATCCAAAATAGACTATGACATAGTAAGTACATGAAAAGAAAAAACAATTTTCATAAAAATTTGGTATTTTTACTATTCATTGAAAAATAATATTTAATAAAAAATTCAAACAAATTCACTATATAATAGTTACAAATTAATGATATAAAAATATAAATCTATTTTTTCCAATACATTTTTTAGAATTTTTGAATTTAATATTTTAATAAAACTGTATAATTCATGAAACTCAATTTAGTTAGAATAATAAATTAACAGTTATTCTTGTAATGAATATGGCTCTAAGAAACATTATTCCTAAATATAAATTTTGAAATGGAATTGATCTATTATCAAAATTACCTCGGTTGTTTCATAAAATATTTGGTATCCCTTTGGTGCCTGATTAAAAATTCCTTCAAGGATCTATCATCCCCTTCATCAAGATCTCCTTCCTCATTGAGAATACTATGGGTATGGAATCCTTGAAAAAATGCATATTTTTATCCTCTGATTATTTTCCTCAAAAGTTTCTTTATTTAAAGTTTGTGAATTAAATAATAATAAATTATCTATAAAGTATTTCTCATCCATGTTTTGTTTGAAAAATGGTTAACATGATATCCCATTCAATGATCATATATGGATCTTCTAAAAAGACAACATTCTTGTGGTACAAATTAACTCTTCTGATCATCATATCACTTATAAGGTGGATTGGAAAGCTCCAAATGGGCACTTTAACATTTTTATACGAAATTTAATGTATATTATAGATACCTACTATTACATGACTTGATAACCTTTAATTTAGGATCCATTCCTTGTTTTTTGAGAGGATACTTTAACTCTTTTCTATAACAATTAGAGATGAAATGCAGGTACACCTTCTTCAGAAAGGGGAAACTAAATTTTAGTTATTTCCTGATGATAAATAAACAACTAGATCTAAAATATTTAGGAGATAGTTTCCCTTAGTGTAATAATAAATAATATTCCAAGAGAACATAGATCGACCTCAATAGGTGCCTCTCAAACCTACAATGTATCTTTGATTTTCACAATGCATCATTCACTCAACTTTCTCATGATCTCTCAGATTAGTCTCCCCTCAAAATACAACTGGTGGAAAATTCACTAACCATTACCCCATTCTAAATCTATAAATGGTGGAATGATGATAAATAATTTAAAAATATCATCCAATACAAGTGGAAATCCCCCATTTAGGGGACACTGTGGGATATTATCTAAAATAATATTGGATAAAAGAAAATAGTTCTCCACAACTAGGATAAGGGAAATCATAAGACCTTAAGGAAGAAATATATTCTTTTTTGTGAGATCAAATAGCCATAAAAAATTACACACCTCATGGAATCATTATATTTCTTCATTCTTTGATAACAAAATGGAAACATATGTTTGGTATTATTTTAAAATTGGAGAGGGTATCTAGGAAAAAATTGAGAGTTTGGTGGATTATGGATGGAGATAAAAACACTTATAACTTACATGATTGAATCAAAAAACGGAAACATGTGGGTATCCTTAACTCATATATTTAGTATGGATTCTTCAATAATGATGTCTCAATCATTATTCCATTAATAGTGGACCAATTAACAAAGATTCTTTCCAAAATTCACCAAGTTATAGTTGATAATATACATAACACTGTCTTGATGACCTTTTTTTATCTCAATACCTTAAGATGTGAAATAATGATGGAATGATATGATTGACATCATATCCTAGGAGGATGATATTTCAAAGAAATAAATATCCTTAATCTAGAGACTTCTCTTAGTATTGATGGATTTCATGTATCCTTATATCTAGTTTCATGGGAAGTCATCAAGATGTATTTTACCTTGACTATCATTAACTTCTTCAAAGAGGGATATCTTACTAGGGAAGCCTTTGACACTTATATTGTTCTCATACTTAGGGTCACTCTTTCCAATATATCCACACTATTAGTATGTGTTATTTATCCGATAAGATCCTATAAAATAACCAAAATATAAAACTCACCAGCTTCATTCCCATTTTGATTTTTAATAAGAAACATAGATTCATCAAAGGTAGAAATATTCAAGGGTCTTTTACACTTGCTCAGGATATGGTGGGTGATTAAGAAAGAAAGTTTCACATCATAAATTTTATTTTCCTTATTATTTTAATTTATTTAATTTTATTTAGCATTTATATTTAGTTTTTGGAGGATTTATTTTTAATTTTAGAGGATTTAGGGATTCATATCCTATTACATGATTTGCGCATGATTAATACAAACCATGAAGAAAATGTAAAAATCCTACTACTGTGTATCATTAGTGAATCACAAAGTTAGAACATGATTTTTTAACCATGTTAATAGACCATGTAGTGTTCCCATGTGTGTTTAGTGAGAATTACATGGTTAGATTTCACTTTTGTAAATTATGTGAAAAACTATGCAACCTATCTATCTATTTATTTTTTGGATTTTTCGATTATACTCTAATATTTATTTAATCGCTAACCCACATTTCTCATCCCACTTGAATCGTTCAACACTAATAATTCCTCCCCCTAATTTCTTCACACTATTATGTTGATTTTATGGATTTTCTTTTGGATTGTGTTGGTGATTTATTTAGGTTATCCAATCTAAACCTTTTTATATTCCTTCTCCTTCCAATATCCCCTATTATTTTTTTTCCAAGAATGGACATAGAAACTTAGTGGTTTTATTGGAATAATTTTTCATATGGTTTCTTATAATTTTTTCCACTTATTCTCTTTAGAATATTTAGGTCTCATTGAGGTGGTATAATGTTGTGGCCAACTAAAGTGATGATTCTGAGTTAGGTTAATTCATTTCCAATCCTTAAAATTAAAAATTTTGATTTCTTATAGTTTTCAAAATAATTTTTATGATTTTTTATAAATTAAATCACCTATAATTAGTAATTTATCTCAAAATAAGTCTAATTCATTGACTATTTTACTAAGCATGAAAGTTTTTTCTTTGAAATATATAATTATCAACTCTTTTAAAATTATAAGCACACAACATGTTTGTTAAAATCACCAAATAAAATTTTCAAGGGATTTTCATTTTTCAAATATGAATATATAATTTTTAAATGGATTGTAGGAGTTATACTCTCTAAAATAGAGGTTTTATTAGGTTTTTAGATTTTTTTATGCTTTTGAACCATCAAGTTATTTGATGGTATTTATGTGATTTGGATTTAAAGATGTTTTTGGTGACATAGTTTTATAAATTTTAACCTTACACCCTAGTTGTAATTTTTTTTAAAATTTTTTTGCAAAAGATAATGGTCCTTTAAACATGCCCCATTATTGTTATAAAAATTTTAAGAAATCCTTTATCAATATGATTTTATAGGATGAATAAAACATTGTGGAAAATTTATATTATTTTATTATACAAGAAAAATGAGTTTATTTATATGAAGGGAGTTCAAAGGTGAGGTTGATATTTATTGTTTTTTGATATGATTTCATTTTATATAATGGATAGTTTGGATCATTACCATTTGGTTGTCAAGAGAAGCCTTGGTTAGTAAGAAATGAGACATAAGAACACATTTTTACATTGGTGTATGATCATACTCTTCCTATTGTTTATATATTAATTATTTTTATGCTCAAGGCATTGACCCTTGGTAAGAACAAGTAGGGTAATACTAGTTGTTAAGGTAGGTTTTTAACATCCAGTGTTGATATTTATATATATTGATTATGTTATCATTATTAGTTCTTATACCCATAGATCCTTGATTCTTATTATTATTGAAAATATTTTACTTATATGTTCGTATGTGTAAATAAGCCATAGTTATTTTTATATTAAAAAGATATGATCCTGATTTTAATAGAGTTTTTGAACTATTTTATATTTATAAAAAATATCCTCTTCTCCAAAAAGTGTTAGAATGATTTACCTAAATTGAAATGTAATTGGTTTTTATCTTAATAATGGGGTTTCAAAATTAAATCGATTTGGTATTTTTAAATGTAAATGTGAATCTTATTATTTAAATTAATTTTAAACTAGAATTAAGTGATTTAATTTTTAAAGGTTATCTATTGGGTGTGGGGAGGATACATACTTGGCATTTAGTTCTCATTCATATCATATTATAGGTCTATATAGGTTGCACATGGATGTGTTCATTGATCATTAAATTTTGGTTTGGTTATTATGTCCGTGCTAAGAAATGAAGTTTCGATCTTGTCATATGGAGATGGTTAGAAGAATTTAATGTATTCTTTTTTGTTGTTGATGTTCATATGTATGTATAATCCATCTAATGTTTTTTGTATTTTCCTTTTGTTTTAGTCTTATTCCTTTGATTATCCTTCTTTGAGTTGGGCATGTTATTGTTTTCAGTTTATTATTATGTGAGTCGTTCATTATCTTATATCTTATTTAGTATTAATTTCTATATTTTTTTCTTTTATATGTGGGTGATCATTCAATGTATGGATTGGTTATGCTGAACCTTATGGAAAAATTTATTATTTTCTTATTTATTCATTAGTATAAATCATTCTTTTTTTAGTTTATCTGATTCTTTGGATCTTTTTCTCTACCTATGTGGATTATCAATGCCCATTAGACTAGGTCATGGGCTAACTCAGGGACCCAGATTAGGGTTATCTTAGGTTGGTTCAAGAAAATTATTATCACAATTCACTTTAGATTTAGAAATTATTGGTATAAATGAGTTAAGATCATCCAAAATTTAGGTGTAGGTGAGAAATAGTGGGTGTCAAAATTCTACTTTTTTTTTGAAAATTTTATTTTACAAGGTTGTTCAGGAAAAATGCATCTCAAATTTGAGAATGTTTCTTGGTTTATTTTAAATATTTTGAGTCTCTATTTTACAATTTATGGATTATATTAATAATTTATTTGTTTTTTTGATAAATTTCTAGTTCTGAGGTGAAATTTAGAATATATCTAGGGTCACACTATTTAATATGAATTGTTTGGAAAACCATGTATAGATCATATAGACCAATATTGATAGCTTCTAGTGGGACTCCCATGGTTAGTGCACGATTGAATAAACAGATCTTTTAAACTTTGTGTAATGGTGAAATTTACATATCTTCAAAATTTTTGTTCCTTGAATGTTTTTGAGATATTTTTTTTAATTTTATTGGTTTAAGAAGGATTGAGATGTTTTATATGATTTATTTATGCTATTGGAAATGAATTGATTTGAGAATTTTGATGATTGTTTGGGTGATTTTTTTTTCAAAAAATGGAATTCTATAAAACTGAGGAATTTCATTTTTAAATGATTTAGAAATAAAAAGATAATTTGTATTTTATATGATTTATTTTAGATCCTAAATTTTTGGAATATTTCATACGGTGTTGTGTTAAATATTTTAGGAATGTATTTGTTAGGTTTTATAATAAATCTCATTGGGTTTTGTTAAATAGTTTTAAAATTTTAATGATTTCAAAGGTTGATTCTTACTATATAAAACTTTTAAATTAACCTCTTTTGATATTAAAAATGTTTTTGGAATGGTTCTGATCATCATAAAAAATATTTTTGGTAGAATTTTTCATATAGTAAATAAAATGATTTCTTATGGAAGGTTGAAGGTCTCCTTATGTTTTAAATATCGATGGGTAGTTAATTTATAGTGTAGTTTTGAAATATATATTTTTTCCATTTAAAAGTGATCTGTGAATATTTTAAGGAAATGTATGTTCTTTTAAATGGGGGATTATTTTAATGGTGTATTTTCTTTTACAATAAAAGTTTTAAACTCATAATTTGATGTTGGCAGATTTTGAAGGAAAAAGAAGATTTTTGTAAAGGTTTTTTAAACATTGGGTGAGTTTAATTTTCATAAATGTTCCTTGGTTATGCCTTTGATTATTTTAATCATTACCCATTAGAAGGTTCATGGTAATAAGGATGAAAACCTTCCTTTTGGGAGTGGCAATGGTTATCTGTTTTGGAATTTCTCTTTTTGAGTCTAAAGTAGATGGTGTTTCTAAAGTGGTTATTATCTAGTCTGATGCTTTGAATATTCCTTTTAATTTATATTGATAGAATACTGATTATATGGAATGTTCATGTCTATGTGATCTATTATGTATTTTAATCATGAGATGATACTAGCCTCATATTGAGGTTTTACTTTTGAAAGGTTATGAATTGAAAGTCTCATACATATTTCTGTCTAATTAGGATGAGTGTTTCCATATATGAGGTTGTGTTCCATATAATTTCACATTTATTCAAACATTTTTTCTTTGATCCAATTATTTTAGAGAGATCCCCTAGGTTTCTTAATTTTTCGCATTCGACCCAATCTATTAGTTATTTTTCTTGTTTAAACAAGTTTCATTCAAGGTGTTTCCAAACATATCTTGACTTTTCCTACTCGAACTATATTGATTGTATTTATTTGTGGTGTTACCTATCCTAAGATCTTTGATTTAGTGCAATGTTTAAAAAGTTATTTGATATATCATCCAAGTAAGATATTTCTGAATTTTAGTGGTGTCCCTTGTGCACCTCTCTTCATACATTGAATTTTAATCATTTTTAATGATCATGATCTTGATATTTTTTGGGAGAAAGTGTATTTATTTGAGAGTTGGTGTATTAGTTAAGTTATTAACATAGTGGAGAGACCACCATAAGTGAATCTTTATTGGAATTTTATTCTTTTTTACCTTGTGTATTCTCCTTTATCTTGTGAGTAAGATGTGGTGGTTGATTAGGAAATATTTATGTGACTATACGCCAATCACTACCACCTAAAATAATAGTATTAACCATTGATCGTAAGCTATACTTGGGATGTTTCATTGGGATAAGTTACTAGGTTTCCCTAGTTATTTCTCACTTAACCATTTTGATTGGCAGTGTTCCTCAAATGGTTATTAATGAGGCTCTTTACATTTATTTGAAGTTCCTTTTCTCTAGTACTGAGTTTCTCAATGAACTCATCTAGATTATTTAATAGTTATCTAGGGTAAGGGAAATTGGAAATTTATATTTTGATACATTTTTGTATTGATGATGGAATATTCGATTATTGTCAGTAGTTATAGTTTATCTATGTTATTTCTTGGTTTCTTGAATCATGTCCATAATGAGGAAGTTAAGCCTCATTATTTCTTGAATTAACCTTTCATTAAAGACTTTTGGGGTATAAAGTGTTATCATCGGGATAATTATTGCACCATGACCTTAATTCTCTTTGTTATTTTATTTATTTATAAATATTTATGATTTTTCTTTAGTGTTGTGTAGAGTTATTTAAATTTTATAAGATTTTGGGGTTTGGTTCATTTTAAATAGTTTTCACATGGTTTGTATGAACTATATAACAATCATGAAAAACCTTAAATTATGTATCAGTGGTGATTCTCATGATTGGAACATGGTTTTTCTAACCGTATGACCAAACTATGCATTGTTCCCAAGTTTTTACATTGATAATCACACATTTGGGTCATAATTTGGTAAACTATGTGGCTAAATCATATAACCAATATTAGTGTTTAATATCTATATTTTCTTATTCCTACCTCATAAATATTTAATCTATTACCCTTATTTCTACTCCAACTCGACTTGTGAAGCCCCAATAACACCTACCTCTCATTTCCCTTCCTTCCTATTTTAATTTTAGGGATTTTATTTGGGGGTTTATTGGTGGTTTATTAAGGTAATCATCTATAAACATTATTCTCTTCCTTCTCCTTCCTATTTCCTCTATTCACCTTTCCCAAGTAAGGTCATAGTGACCTAGGGTAAAAAATTGGCTTGGATTTTCATAGGGTTTATTCTTTTCTTTGGGTTTATATTGTTCTTATTGGTTTCTTCATACCATCTTGAGGTGGTTCGATTGCATGGATAACTAAAGTGACGATTATGATGTAGGATTCTCTATGTCTATGAATTTGAATATAAAACTATGATTCCTTTTTGTTTTAAATTTTTTTAAAAATTCTATGACCTATACTTTGTATTTTATCTTAAAATATATTTAATTCATTGAATGTTTTATGAAATTCTAAATACGTTTCTTTGAGCTCTCTAATCCCCAAATATTTTTTAATTCCTAGAACACCACATGTTTTTTAAAATTCCCAAATAGATTTTTCATGTGATTTTTATGGTTCAAAGATACCACTAAAATTTAAATTGATTTTAAGGGTTATAGTCTCTAAAGTTGAAGGTGTAATTGGTTTCATTAAAAGTTATTTATACTTTTGGACCCTATAGTAGTTTGTTGGTGTTTATGTGATTTGGATTTAAAGATTATTTAGGTTACTTGGTTTTATAAAGCTGAACATCAAGGCTTGATTGGCACTTAAAAAATGGTTTTATAGAGAAAAGGCCCTATAAACATTCCCTATTGTTGTTATGAAAGGATTATGAAAGATTATATTATTTTGATGTTATGATATGGATGCCCCATTGGGAGAATTTTATACTATTTATTATATATCAAAAATAAGGATATTTATTTGAAATGTGTTCATTGGAGAGATTTGGATTTATTGTTTATTGATGTGATTTCATTATATATGATGAACAGTTTAGATCAACTCCATTTGTTTATTATTGGAATCCTTGGTTAACTAAGTGTGAGACCTATAAACTCTTTCTACACTAGTGTACCATCGAGCTATGGATAGAAGCCCTAATGTAAGAGTTGTTCTGCTTAAGGATTTTCCCCTCGATTATGCTAGGTAGGGTAATACAAGGAGCTAGGGTAGGTTGTTGACTTACAATACCAGTCTTTTTATATAGTTATTATGTTATCATTTTTTATGTTCATCCAATGGACTCTTAGATTCTAATTATTCTTGAGACTATTTTACTTATATGTTGGTATTTGTTAATATTATTTAGTTATATTTTTTTATTAAAATGATATTCACCTAGATTTATACAATTTTTTGAACTGTTTACTTTCCTTAAAAGTTTCATCTTCTTTAAAAAGTCTTTTAGAATGTTTTACCTAATTTTATAAGTAATTGTTTTTTAACAAAAATAGGGGTTCAGAATGAAAGTGATTTGGATTTTTTTAAATATAAATATGAAAATTATTATTTAATTTTTTTTACACTAGGATTAAATGATTTCATATTTAAAGGTTATGCATAAGGTGTGGGGAGGATACCAAATAGGAATTTTGTGCTCACACCTATCATATTATAGGTCTATCCAAGTTCGTCATGGATATGACCATTGATATTCAAATCATTGTTTGGGTATTATGGTGGTTCTGAGTAATGAAGTCAATGTCTTTTCACATGGAGATGGTTGGATAGAGTTATTGCTACCTTTTTTTCTAATGGTCATATGTATGGCCACTTTGGCATCCTTTGTTTTGGTTTTTTATTTTCTTTCAATATTTTTATTTGTTTATCCTTATCTGATGTTATCCAAGTTATTGGTTTCTATTTATGATTAAGTGATATTTCCATTATCTTATGACTCGATTAATCTATATTATTATCTATTGTTTGATTATATTTATGGGTGACCATTCAATGTATATATTTTTCATGCCAAAACTCTGGGCATGAGTCCTTGTTTTCATAACTATTTTTTGGAAAAACTCATTCCCATTATAGCTCATGCGATACCCAAAAACATGTTACCAGTCTATGGGGATCAAGAAATCCTTTCAGGAAATTCCACGAGCTATCATGGGAACATGGATCAGGGGAAGAATGGGTTAGTTTTTGATAGAAAGGTTCATGGATCTAATATCTCAATGAAGGTGTACATATAAAAATATTATTACCTAAGGCATGGAGACACCCTTTCTCATTGTCTCTTTATTATTGTGAAATATTTTTTTAGTTGGAATATCACCAACGTTGCTCAGGTTTGGGTGATATCTACTTTAAGGGATAGATATATCCTTTTGGGAATCATAAATTTATTATTTGTGGATTCGATGTTGTATTTACATAATAGAAAATGGATCCTAATAAAATCTTATAAGGAGATCATTAGAAATATGAAAATGGAGTGGGTACAAATTTTTCTTTTAAAATAGTAATGTTTATATCTCAAAAAGGTTACTGAATAAGAGAGTACATCATATTGAAGGATGGTTAAACCATTATAATAGAAAAATTCTACAAGGGTATCTCAATTCTATAATTTTAAATAACAGGATTAGGATTAACCTTTTGATGAACTTTTGAAAAAAATAACTGATTGATTACTCAACTAAAGAAAAAGTTTCTCTCATTTGGAGGAAGAATCCCTCTAATCATCACCATACATAATTCCATGGACATTCATATACTCTAGGTCATTAATGTTCCTAAAACCATTCTAAGTAATATTGAGAGGATTCTATCCAATTTATTATGGTAATACAAATGGGGAAGGTTGTTTACATTGTTATCATTAGAGGTATCTTTCAAAATCCATCGATAAAGGTGTCATAAATTTAAGTGGATTAGAACCTACTATATAAGGAATGAAAGCTAAATTGTTATAGAAGGTCCTTATAGGATCAACCCTAAGGGATCATTTTTCTAAGGGGAAATATGGGTTGGATTTAGATGTGTTACTCTACTATATTCCTTTAGTTTTTATGATCTATAATACCATTATAAGAAAAAATTCATATCTTAAATGAAAATTCACATTAGATCACTGGAAGAGGAACTGTATCCTTTTGAATGGTTAAATTAGTGGGTGCCCTATTGTTCCTCCCTTGCTACCGAAATACAAAAACTAACTTTATAATGAATAATCTCTTCCCATCATTCACTGTGTCGATATTAGATGATCACTAAATGAAATTGTTTCATAATATTCAATTAGTGGATGAATATGACTGCTTCACTTTCATCCCCATATAGTCTAGTAAATGTAACTCTAAATCTTATTTCAAAATGTTATATTTACACCAAGTATTTGATAGATGGTAAACTCTATTGTTGGGTGGTACGATACCACAAAATGAAATTTATTATCTATAATATTTTATTTGGATCCCTTTCAATTGAATTGGTGGTACAAAAAAGGAAGTTTTCGCTTGCCACTAAGTGTGTCTCCTACTCATATCTAAAGAGGTAGAATTAGACACACTTGTTCCTAGATAGTGAATGGGATCAGTACATATAGAAATTTCTAGAAACATTTATCGACATTTCACTTGATGGTGGGTCATTTTACCTCTTTCATAATTCTTGGTTTCAAAAATCAAACATATCCTCATCAAAAGGATGACTTCATAGTTTTATTTTCACGGTTGGATGCTGAATATTTTTGGAATCCCATCATAATATTAGGTACCATTCTATGCTTGTTTCTCACAACTATATGAAATAAAAGATCCAACTTTTATATTTGAATTATCCATGAGGATACAAGGCACAAAATCTAATTTATACATCCATGATATATAGTTTGACCATCAACCCCCATTTTTTACTACAAGAAATAGACTGTGTGGTCAAAAGGTTCATTAGACCCTTTACACATTAACATATTCAAGTTAAATAGTGATAGATCCTACTTTTAGGGGATCATAATTGGTAAGATAATCATATCGGACCATTGAGTGTTTAAACTACTGACCTTTAGTTCTTTATATGGTATTCATAACACTGTCATCAGAGAGGCCTAGGATCTATTTCCCCCTCTCTCTTATAACAAGCTATAATCTTCCCCTTTTATTGTTGAAACAAAGTAGAATTTTATGGTTAAGTTAATGGATAATTTCCTCCGCACTCTTTGGTAATATTATTACATCCTTAGGAGATGAAAGATATTATCAAACCCAAATTCTACTATCTATAAAAAATGGAAAGAAGGTAACATGATGGCTGGTCTATTAGATTTAGAGAGGGATCTGACTGCCATTTGTTAATTTTTTTTTTCACTTGGTTCACTTCCCCTGGATTATAAATTTATTTTACTTAATAATGATATTGGATTTCACTATTTTATATTTCCATGAGAATCTCCTTGGTGGTGGGTGGTGGTTGGTTAGTGGTTGGAAACCTCACCTTTAATAAAAAGTTATGATTTAATGAATATTGTGAAATAAGATGGATATATAGTTAATTCACAAATACCCAAAGACATTGGGCATAATAAGTGTGTTTTAATATCAAGACGATATGTATAATGTTGTAAAATGTCATATATGGAGTTGGTTCATCTAAATAGGTATCAGAGTATGTGTGTAAAGTAAATATTTATTGAACTAAATCCAAGGGTGTGGGTCCGAGGTACTTTAGTTGGTATTTGATAAAGGTTTGATTATTTTATATTGAAAGTATTTTAACAAGAATAATATGATCAAACTTAAAGAAAACATGGTTTAACCAAAAGTTACACAGGCTGAACAAATTGTTTCATAGTTGAACCAAAAGTGACATAAGTTGATCTAATAGTATCATAGTTTAAACCAAAGGTCTTATAAGTTAAGATATCTGGGGATTGATTTTTTGTATTTATATGATGATTTAATATGAATTTATTAGATATTATAATTACTCACACTAAATAACTTTTTTAGTTAATGTATGAAACTAATTTGAACTTAGAGTATAACAAATGTAATAGAAAATGCATTGATCTCTTTAATGACTGGAAAAATGAGATGGGAGCAAGTGTAGTAACATTTATAGTCGTGGTTACCTAAATTTCTTAGGTTATGAATATTACATTGAATAATGAATTACTACTAAATAATCTAAACAAGGAATAAATTTATATTCATTATTTCATAAAATGATGAACACTATCCTTAAGTTGATCTTTCAATCCTTTAATGGTTGATAAATAAATCAACATAATATATGTATACATTTTTCTATCATTAATCATGAATAAGGAGTCTTGGTTTGATTTTCATTTAGAATATGAAGCACATAAACTGTATAAACTAATATTAAAGATTGGGCTCTATGTTATTTGTGTAATCATCCACACACTCTTCTCTAAATGATATTTATGCGATTAAATTTTGGAAAAATATAGCTATTCATAATTTATTAGAAATCAATGTACTATTATTTATTGATTTTATCCCTTTATAATGATCCAATATAACTTTTCCATGATGTGTATCGAAAGAGATCAAATATACATAAAGAAAGGATGGACATGGAAAAAGTAGATTTTTTTATTATGAAAAATTTTTAAGGGGAAGTGTGAACCCACATAGTAAAATCCGATCAGAAAGTAAAGGAAACAACCGAATTATCAAATAAAAGATTAATATGATTTGAATATATCTCCCTAAATAATTTACAAGATAGAGGACTTACTTGATAGTCTAGATCATCACTTATAATGTCTTAAATATGGCATTCCAAATAGTCCCAATATTTCAACTATTCATATTTTTTAATCATCCCTTTGTTGAAATGTCTGATCAATATGCAGTCTTGCTTGTCAATTCACTCACATTACTCCCTTGAAGAATCCACAATGACAAGTCTTCCCATCATTTCATCACCATCTTCCCATGTCTCCTTAATCAGTAGAACATCCTCCAGCATCTCTTCCCCCGAGTGCATGAGTAGCTCCCCACTCTGGTGATGAGCTGCAACATCCTGTCGATGGCGGTCATCAGGGGACTCTTCCCCTTGCAAATTCTCAGGAGGTAGAGTATCCTCCATCAACAAGAAATCATATGGGAAGAGGAGAAGTCCTATATTGCCCAAATATTTTCCCAACAAGTTATCCATGTGAAGGTAAAGGAAACACATAAGGATGATATCAGGATACCAAATTAGGTGGGATATATTTCAATTTTATACTCGAATAGGGTAAAATAAAACCTATGGAATGGGAACATTAAAAAAAACAATTTTATCATACTCTACATCTAAAAATTACTATAAGATTAATTAAATAAAGAAGTAGTTCATTTGACGTTTTCTATCTAATAACCAATGTTAAAATATTTTCAACATTAGTTATTATATAATCAAAATTAAGGCCTCCCCATTCATATTTTAAACATAGGTTTTATATAAATTGATGTTAAAAGACCACATATAATATTGGGTTTTATAAGAATCAATGAAAAAATCCTTTTTAAGAATAAAAATGGGTAGGATTAGCTTTCCTTCTATTATTTTGACACCCATTTTTAGAAAACCCCCTACGTTGTGTGTCATTAATTCCCTATTCCTTTAAAACCACCACTAATAACCAAATTCCCCTAACATCCACATCCTTAAGTCACCTTCCACTATATTTGGCCACCTTCTACCTTTGTTAGACACTTATCTTTATCATCGACCACCTTCTAATTCCACTGACCACCTTATGTTACCTTCATCCACTATACAACTTCCCAGAGGTCTTCAATTACTAGTTTTTTAACTCTAACTTCTTATATCCTTTCTTTAGATGATTTATTTATTTATTTGAAATATTTATTTTAGGATTATTAATAGGTTTAACCATACATTATACTATTTGTTATGGAAGATTTTTTTAATCTTTTTTGAAGTGTAAAGTTGAATTTTAGGAATTTTGGTGATGGTTTTTTGAGTAGTTATTAGATTTTTTATTAGAATTATTTGTAATATTTTATGAGTTTATAAGTTTATTGATTTAAAAAATAATTTTATTTATTATTGAATTTGTTGTTTTTTTTTGATTTTTGGTTATATTTAATTTTAGAATTTATTATTAAATTACTCAATTATATATATTAAATAAATAAATTTATTAATTATTAAATTTTTTTAGGTGAAGTTGTTTTGTTTTTAGTGAAAACAATATTGTTCCAATTTGTGTTTACAAGTTCTAATGTTTAGATATATATTATTACATGTTTATATGTTTATATATGTGAGTTAGTCTATAAATTTATTTAAATATTTAAAAATATTCATATATGTTAATAAGTATAAATTAATAAGTATATTTAAATAAGTATAAATTTTTATATGTTTATATGTTTATATATGTTTATATATTTTTAAATATGTGTGTGTGTATATATATGTTTATATATATATGATATATATAATGGTTATATCTTTATATATATATATACTATTTAGTATATATATATTTCAATATATATATATATATATATTTCTATATCTATATGTTTTAAAATTATATGTTTATATGTTTTAAATATATATGTTTAGATGTGTTAAATTTATATTTTTATATGTTTTAATTTTATATTTATGTATTTTTATGTTTTAAATTTATACATTTATATGTCTATATATATATTATATATATATATATGATTATATATTTTAATATATTCCTAATTTGAATTGTTGTTTTATGTAATTATTGGATCATAATTCGATAAATACACAAAGATCAAGAGGCCAATTTGAGAAAGGTTTTGACAATTTCTTGGAATTTATGAAATGTAATAATAAAAATGGAGACATGTTTCATTGTCTAGGAATAAAATGTTTTAATATAAGAAAATTAGGGTCTATATAAATTATATACCATTTTATTTTCTATTGTTTTTACCATTATTATACTTGTTAGATCTTGAATGGTGAAATAATACCTAATTCAAGATCTAACATTGATTAATATTTTTTTATGTGATAGAGAATCATCTTGATGAATTAATTCATTAAGTAGGAGTTGGAACTGTTGAAAAAAAGTGACTGTTTAATGATTGTATGGAGATGTTAAAAAACCATTATTCCTGAGTTGTACTAAATTAATAGTGTTGTTAGTAGTACTGAGATTAGTTAACTTAAATGAAAGAAATGGTAGGAGAGACAAAATTTTCACTGGATTTCATGACATTTTTAAAGGGCTACTTCCTAAGAGAAAACAACATATAGATTCCTGTTATGATGCAAAAAACAAATCTCTTATGAGACATGGGTAGAATAAAATAGAAGTGTACCACCCTGATAATTTAGAATATATTTTCTTTTAAAATATATTTGATGTCTTCAATAGATTATTATGTGGAAAAAATCAAACATAATAGAATAATAATTTACTAATACATAAAATTAAATACATTAATATATATTTAAATTATATTGATAAGTAAATGACATTGTAAAATTAATGGGTTCTATTTAACATAAAAAAATATTATTGATTCTAGAGAAACCATTTTAAGTGTGTAATGTATTTTTACCTCAATAAATTAAATTAATCACTATTGAAAAATAAATTTGATTGAATTTAATGATAATATATTTAATAAAATAAATTAACAATCATATAATTGTTTTTATGGGTTAAGTAATGAAAATAAATTCATTTTAAGCTTAGAAAATATTTTTCTCTAAAAATGGATTTTATGTTTTTTGTATGTGGATATTAGATCCAATTTAAACAACCTTTAGAAGTTGTATTTGATAAAATGAACTGAATTTTGGAATTCATCATGTAAAAATTATCTTAGGATGATTTTTTTGGTTTTTTCTAAAAGTTTTATCTTAGGTGAATAATGATAAATACTGCTTTTACAAATACTGCCACTTTTATTAAATTATCTTTATATAAGAATGAATTAAATTTTTATGAAATTTTTTTAATATAAAAAATTTATATTTAATAAGTATTATTATTAATTTAAATTTATAATCTTGGAAATATAAATATGTGTTTAACATTTTGTAAATCTAAGTAATTTTTTATTATAATAAAAACTATTTTTGGATCTACTCTTTTAATCATGTTTTCAAGGCCCCTTTTATTTTGGATTTTTTTTGAATGTCAAATAAGTATAATTTTATTTCAATAATCCAATAAATCCATTTATAAACAAAATTATATTTTATTTTGGAGAAAAATAATTTTTAGTCTTGCAACATGTATTTTTGGACAAACAACCTTTTCTTGTATTTTGAAAACATATATGAATTTTTTTACCAAAACTAGAAATTGAATCTTATAAAATGGATTGAATTTTTTGAATCAAAATATTCATTTTTAATGATTTAAATTTAACATTCACATGGTAAAAGATTGTCACCATGATAAGAGTTAAAATGGTTAATAAGGGGGGGGGGGGGGGTTAAACGAAGAGATAAGGAATAAAGTTTCTATAAAACTTTACTAAATAGGATTTTTGGGGTTAATTTAGAACTTAAATTATCATATGTTTTAAATTAGACTAAATTGGATCCAATTTACATTAGATGTACATTTATTATATTTTAAATTTCTTAATATTTACAAGGGTTTCACTACTCTCACTTATAAAACGGAATTTCCTCTTATCACTTCTACACAAAATTTGAAAATCATAGCCTAAAAATGTCTTCCCCAATAAATATAAAACTCTACTCACCCTATCCTATAGTTTATTTTAACACTAAAAAATAAATTTTATAAGGATTAAGAAGTAAGCCAAATGAAGATATCTGATGAAAAGGTATAAGTCTTAATTAAATTATTTCATGTTTATTTCTTCTTATACCCTATTAAAATATATTATAACCATCCTAGTATAATTAAATAAGTATATTTAATATACTAAAATGTTACTTTGTTGATGTAAAAAATATTTTCTATCTCTTTTCCATCCTATGGAAAATGAAAATGTCGCTCGTGTATATGTGTGGATTACCACCTCTATAAAGTGTTCTATTTCATTTTTTATCAAGACCTCACATGAATGGTTGTAAATATATATTTAATGTATATATACTATTTTTATTATTATAATTTTAATACAAAATATCATATAACTTCTTACCCTCCCATCCTTTGGAAAATGATAATGTCACTAATGCGTATGTGTGCCCTACCACCTCCACCAAGTGATGTGATTCATTTTATATTTTCACATTACATAGATAATATTTAGGATATATTTAATGAATAAATATTATCTTTATAATATTACTATAATTTTTTAAAGTTAAACCTGTGTATAATTTATTTTATTTTCATCCATTAGAAAAATGAAAATGTCTCTCATGCTTATGTGTGAACCACAACCACCATGAATTATATATCTAATTTTTCATTAATTAATTAATTTAATGGTTTTAAAATTATATTTAAGGTTAAAAATAATAATTATTTAATTTTTAATATTATGAAGATGATGGAACCATGAACCATTTGACCGAAGATAACATATCAAAGCTGTTTTGGACCAGACATCCTCAAAACGTTTGACATAAACTTAAATGATTTATTAACTAAATAAAGCATAGTAATAATTGAAATAAAATGAATAATGATAAAATAATTAACATGAAAACTTTTATTAATAAATTAAATAATTAATTTTTTTACTATTTATGAGCTAGAGAATGTATATAGAAAGACAAAACATAATTTAAGATATTCTCTTTAAAACCATGTTTTAAATTTCTACTTTTAAAATATTTCTCTTCTATATCCATGTTCTTAAATTGTTTTCAAGATTTATCCAATTTATAATCAAAAATATTTTAAAGTTCATTTTAAAATAATTTTTTTTCTTTCATTACAATGTTTTAAAAAGTAACATTTTTAATGTTTTTTGTAAGAGTCACTTTTGACTCTTTTTTGCAAAGTTTAGAAGAATGTTTTCTTAAAATTTACAACATGAACACCTTTTTCATATGTAATATATCATATTTATTATCAATACTCCAATACATGTTTTCATGGTCTTTTAAAGAATATCATATTCCCATTCATCTAGTATTTTTTAATAGTTTTTAGAAGAAATAAGACATTTATCCTTAATTTTATGTGATAATGGAAAGTTACTTGCTTATGGGTTCAAATGTGGTTAAAGGGTTTTATGTTGAAAAAGTGAATTATTATAGTTTTTTGTTACTAATATGGTACTTGGGAATTATATATTATAATATTTTATCATGGAATATACTAATCTAATGTATTCGGTAAAGATTTAGTTTTCGAAGAAAAAATGTTAGAGATAACCATTTAGGTTACACATATTTAAAGTGTCATATAAATGTGTCTGACACAAATTTGAATATGATGTCACAAAGTGATAACATGGATTTTATAGGCTTGGGATGAGTTTGAATGGGAATATTTTTATTTCAATAGGAAGGTATATGAGATTTTAGAAGTGAAATGTTTTTTTTTCAAGAAAAATCATTTTCATGGGTTCTTATGTTTTCTCAAGATGCCTTTCTGGGTTTTCTAGGATTTATATGGTTATAAATATTTTTCATTAAAAAAAGGTTATTTTAACATGTGTTTATTATTTTTTCATATACTCAATTTTTATTTTGAAAAAGGTATAAATTTTGATGGGTTTTCATTTTTATCATTCGAATAATGGGTTTCCTATATTTTTATATCCCTTATCAAGTTTTTTTGTGCCCATCCCATATTTTTAAATATTTTTATAGGATTAAAGAATCAGTAGGAACAATTTAAAGGTCAATATTGTTTTACAGTGACTCTTATTAAATGGAAAATCGTCCTTGATAAAAAAATGGTGTAAATTTAAGAACCTATTTTTGTGGAAAAAATATACACTATATGGAAATTTCTACTTTTTTTAATGGTTTGTATAATTCTATAAAATTCCAAAAATAAAATATCATGGTAATTTAATAATGTTAAATCATTTATATTAAACTCATAATTATGGGTTTTAAAGTTATGAGGTGTCATTGTTTGTATTAGAGTAATATTTTTGAAAACTTTATAGGTTAGGATGTTGTTTCATGGAAAATATTTATGTTTTAGTAGAATGGTTGGGGGTCAAAAGTTAAAATATTTATATATTTTGGATATTTTTTTTATTTTGATATGAATTGAAAGAGTAGATTAAAATATGGCATGGTTAAGGATATATTAATATTTATCCTCCTTATAAAATTGTTTATTATGACTTTATTTAATATAATAGAATTGAAAAATTTTGTTTTTAATAAATGTAAGTAACCAGTGTTAACAACATTAATAATGTATATAAAGAACACTATAATGGTTTTCCTATTGAGAAACCAAATATAATAGAATATGGAGTGAAAATTTTTGTGTTTATTCCAAACTATCCATCATGAGTTATTATTAACAACCTAAACTTAGACGGGTTTCATAACATAATAAATAAGATAAAAATGGACTTTTATTGAAGTTCTAGTGATAATGATCATGAAGGTAAAAAATTTCCACATCCAATGTGTCAGTTATTTAAGAATAAGACCCTAAATAAATTTCTCAAAAGATAAAAAATATATTTAATATGTGGTAAATGAGGGTATAAGGAAATGAAATACGAAAGAAAAATGAAGAGTCTAGTTAACAAAATAGAGGGGAATAAATTTCTTCCTAAGTTATTAATTGAACGACTTAAATTTTGAGAGTGTTGGAATAAAAAAATCAATGTCTAAGTCAAAGATATTGTGAATAGGATCAATAAGAGTTTGTGAATAAATGTTTAGCAAGGTCATAAGTTAATGATGGAGAAACTAAGAATACCATATAAAAGGTATGATTTAATTTAACATTTTTTTTAATTTTTAATGTATTAGACATAATTAAATTGGGATTGATGAATCTTAGGACATGATTCATACTTTTGATTATAGGAAGGAAGTATTAAGGAATAATATGGAAAATTTTGGTTAATTTTTTATAAATAAAATTAAATGTTTTAAGTGTCTACATACATGGTTTTATGA
Source organism: Viscum album (assembly GCA_963277665.1). Classification (NCBI taxonomy): domain Eukaryota; kingdom Viridiplantae; phylum Streptophyta; class Magnoliopsida; order Santalales; family Viscaceae; genus Viscum; species Viscum album. The sequence goes on along the minus strand of OY728143.1, from coordinate 1,588,981,115 downwards.
GTCATTATGTAGTGGTATTTAATTTAGGGGTTCATAAATTTAAGGATGATCATATGTTAAAAGAAATAGATACCCTTTCGAGGTCTTATATGATTATATTAAAATATTATTAATGATATTTTTAATGTTTTTATTGGGTTTTATGAATAATATATTATTGAATTATATATAACTATATGGATTAATATTATCATTCATGTTGAGTTAACAATGGTTAACTGGGAAAAATGTATTTATATTTTTAGGAGCATATGTTTTATTATAGGCATAACAATGGGATCAAAAAAGTGATTTGATGATTATGTTGTGAATGTCATTTTTATATAAGTTCACTATATTTTTGTGAACATCATTGGAATCAAGGTAAATGGGATATTTTGGTATAGTATACGATTTTATTTCAAAGTGGTTGATATTAATTTAAGAATAAACCTTGAGTTAACTTTTGGAATCATATACAATTTTATTGTGGATTTATGGTTATTTGGGTTATTTAGGGAAAATATTGTTTAATTTGGATAATATATTATTAGGGTATACATTTTTAGTATGCTATATTATGAGTGATCAACGTTTTTTGGAGATAAATGTATAGTTTGGAAGAATATGTGATCAAAATTTTCATCTTATGATTTTTTAGTTTCGAATTTGGTTAATTTTTTTATAGTTTTAGGTTTAATTATTTATAGAATATTTTATGTTTAAATTTGGATTTTATTGTTGAGGATTTTTATATTAATATATTATCTCATTATGTGAAGGTTTTTTATATTGGTAATTGTCTTAAATTGTGTTACTTTTTTTTTGTTTTTGTCAATGCATGGAAATATTGAAAATAAATTTTCATCCTTTTATGGATATTATGATCCATTAAAAGTTAATTTTAGTGATTTATATATTAAAAACTCATCATTTTATTTATCATTTAAAAAATGAGGTGAATCAAATGTATGAAAACTAATTGAAATAATACCTAAGTAAGAAATGTTTCTTATTGAATGGAAATAATAAAAGTAAGGTTACTTGATCATATCCTCTATTTTAATGGTAAATGAATTCCTTGGACTCTAGTAAGAGGAAGTGAAATATATCAAGAATTATCACACAAATATTAGGATATGATTTTAGAAACACATTCACAAGTTTGAGTTTTATAATTAAAAATATATGGTTTAAGAAAATTTTAATAATAATAAATTATGTAGTCTGAAACATAGAATTTATTTTCAAAATAAAATCTAATCGATGTGGATTAAAATTTATTTCTTACAACTTTTATATTTTTATCTTCCACTTCACATTTCATCTCCTTACCTATATTTTAAATTCCAACATTAATGGTCCTTTTAAATTAATGGTTTTCAAAATCTTCTCCCATCCCTAGAAATGGATTTTAAAAATTTTCTAAACCCTTTCTTATTATACATGAGATAAAATTTTAAGGAATCAATTTATTTTAGGAGGGGAGAATGTAATAGACCAATATTTTAGAATATATTTTCTTTTAAAACAAATTTGATTCATTTGATACATTTTGATGCATCAAAAAAATAAATTAAGTTAATAATTCATTAATACATAAAGAAATTAAATACATTACTATATAGTTAAATGATATTGATAAAAATTATTATAAAACTAAAAGTGTTATTTCACATAAGAAAATACTAGAGAAACTATTTTTTAAGTGTGTAATGTATTTTTTTATCATAATAATTTAAATTAATCACTATTTATAAATTATGTTGAAGAAATTTATTGATAATATATTAAATCATATAAATTAAAATTTAAATAATTATTGTTACCGAGAAATGAAAGAGAATAAATACATTTTATTTTTTGAAAATTCATTGTTTTCAAAAAATGGTTTTATGAATTTTGTGCATGGATATTAGAAATAATTTTTTATTACTTTAGAAATTATATTTTATAAAATTAACTTAATTTTTTATTTCATCATTCCGTAATTATCTTAGTGTTATTTTTCGAAATTTTTCTTATGAGGTATGATTTTTTGGTGAATATTGAAAAATGTTGAGTTTAAAAATGCTATAAATTTTGTTAGACTATCATGATATAAGGATAACATGAAAATTTGTGAAAGATTTTTTATAAAACTAATATATATTTTATAATAAATATAATTCATTTAAAAGGATAATTTTGAACTTATAAATCTATGTTTTACATTTTGGAAATCTAATTAATGTTTTTATTTTGTGAAAAACTATTTTTGGATCTTCTATTTTTATCATGTTTTAATAAGGTTACATTCAGTTTATGTTTGATTTGAAAGTAAAATAGTTATTATTTGATTTAAACTAATCTAATTTAATTCATTAAAATCAACATTTTATTTTAGTTTGGTGTAGAATAATTTTTATTCTTAAAAGGATAATTTTACTAAAAAAAGATTTTCATTGTATTTTGGAATCTTATATTAAAAGTATTTTTTTTAGAAATTATAAAATTGAATTGTAGAAATTAGATTAAATGTTTTTAATAATTATATTAAAATTCTATAATGAGGTCAATTTCATTTTTTCATAATGACTAGTTACCTTGGTAAATGTTTTTCACCATGATAAGGGTTAAAATGGCTAATGATGGGGTTAAACTAAGTGTTAAGGGATAAAAATATCTATAAAACCTATCTAATTTTGAATTTTTGAGTGATTTTAGACCTTAAATTATACTATTCTTGAAATTTTAATAAATTTTATCCATTGATAAATAAATTTATTATAGTTTAATTTGTTTAATATTTATAAAAGCTCCGCTACTCTAACTTATAAAATGGATCCCCCTATACCCACTTCTCCATAAATTTCCAGATTCATAACTCAAAACAATAACAACCAAAATACCTTCAAAAATATCCTACCCATGTCCTACATGCATTTTTCACCCCAAAATACCAATCCTAGTAGGCTCAAGGTGTAATACAACTAAAAACATTTAAGGAGAAGGTAAAAGTATTAACCAAATTATTTCAAGTTTATTTACTCTTTTATATCCATTAAATATATTATAACCATATTAATATAATTAAATATCTACTTTAATATATTTAAATTTTATTATATTTATGTAACAACTAATTTATACCTCTGTTCCATGAAATAGAAAATGAAAACATCACTCATACACACATGTGGGATAACACCTTTGTAAAGTGATGTGTTTCATTTTTCATGACCCCCTCACATGGATGCTTATAAATTTATATTTAATTGATATATATTATTTTTATGGTATAAATTTGATTATATAAGAAGAAAATATTATCTATATTATTAACCTTCAATATGTAGGAAAATGATGACGACACTTGTGCGTACATGTAAACTACCACCTCCACGAAGTGATGTGGTCCATTTTTTAATTTATACCTTACATGGATGGTCATAAGGATAGATTTAATATATACGTATAATATTTATAATATAATTTTTAATCTTCAAATTTAAACATTTATTTAATTTATTACATTTTGATACATTAGAACACTAAAAATGTTTCTCTTACATCTGTGAAAACTACCACCTCCATGAATACCAGATATTATTCTCTCATTAGATTTTTACATGGATGGTTTTAACAGTTTATTTAACATAAAAAATTATAATTATAAAAAAATTATATTCTAGAGATGATTATTCCATGAAACCTTTGACCATGGTCAGCACACTAAAGCTGTTTTGGAATGAAGAACCTTAAAATATTCGACATAAACATAAATGATTTAGTAAATTAATAAAACATAGAAATAAATGAAACAAAAGGAATAATAATCATTTAATGAACACAAAATGGTTATCAATCATGTAAATAATTATATTTTTTTTTACTATTCATAGGTTATTGAAATAAAAAATAAATACAAGACTCAAGGTAAGATATTTTCTTTGAAACCATATTTTAATGTTCTTCTTTAAATATATTTCCCTTCCATATCCTTGTTCTACAAAAAAATCAATAATTTTATTTTTTATAGTTCAGAGGGTTTTTATGTTAATTGTAAAATAATTTTTAGATTCTTTGAAATGTTTTAAAATGGAATCGTTTGAACATTTTTGGTAAAATCGACTTTTGACAATTTTTACCCAAGTACAAAATAATGTTTTTTTAATGTTAATCAAATGATTGAATTTTCTCACCATCATAGAAATTATTAATTATCAATATAACAATAAAATTTTTCATGGGTTTTGAAATATGATCCTACCATAATTTTGCTTTAATTTTTCATTTTTAATAGTTTTCAATAGAAACATATATTCCTCCTTATTGTTTATGTGAAATGAAATGTGTTTTTATTAAGGTTTAAAATGAGTTTTAGTGGGGTTTGTGATTAAAAAGTGAACTATTATAATTATTTATTTATTATAAGGTATATTTTTATCCTATATTATGATGGGTGAGCTCATAATACAACAATATAATGCATTGAGTAATGATTTAGTGTTCAAAGAAATTTTTTTGGAGGAAACTTATTAGGTTACTCCTATAGCGAGGGTTATATGAATAAGTTTAAAATGGGTTATAATATAATTTTACATGGTGGATAAATGGTTTTTATATGCTTTTAATGAGTTTAAATTAATATATTTTGATTTAAATAAGAAGGTATATAAGCATTTAAATGTGAAATGCCTTTTTTATGAAAAGTAATTTTCATGGGTTATTATGTTTTATAAAGATTCATTCGCGGTTTTTCTATGCACGAAATGGGTTCAAAATATTTTTATTCTAGGAGATCATTTTTTAGATGTGGTTATGATTTATTTATATCATGAATGTTTATTATGAAATAGGTGAACATTTTCATGGGTTTTCAAGGTTTTCATTGGACTAATGACTTTCCTTTATTTTTATATCCCTTATTAAGATTTTTTTCCATCCCATGTTTTCAACTATTTTTCCTAGGGTCTAAGGATGGGTAGGAACTATATAATAGTCATTATTTAAACTAAGGTGAATTTTCTTAAGTGAATAAAAACTATCTTGAATGAAACATGTGTGTAAATTTAAGAACCTATTTTTGTTACCAAAATTTACACTCAATGAAAATGTATGATTTTTTATATAATATTTTCTCTAAATATATAAAACTCTAATCCAAAAAGATAATGAGAATGTAAGAATGTGAAATCCTTTTTATTAAACTCATAATTAAGGGTTTTTTAAGTTATGTGTCATCATAACATGTTTTACCCAATGAATATTTATTGTATAAGAAGGAATATGAAGGCTTGTCAAAATTTATTAAATATAAGATTTCATAATATAAAATGGATGGAAGATACAACTACAATTCATCCCTAAGGAGAGCTCCAAAACCCCTACTAAGGTAATATAGTATCTTACATCAGTTTCTCATTTGAAGAATTTATTTACAAATTCAAATGATGTAAATAGGATGAGATGAAATGAAAATGAGTGAATCTCCAATGAAACTCTATGTCACCCTACAAATTCTCCAAAATAGAAGATAATTGATCTGAAATTTCTAAATTTTGGAAATAAAGTTATAAATAGTAGAATGGGTTTGTGTACTTATTTAATTAATACACATTAGTGGTTGTGTTTTTTACTAACTACTTGTATAGAGTGGAACAAGTTGGTCTCCATATATCTCTCCATACAGTAGTCAATAGTGAAGGTAAATATATTTTTGGCTTAAAAGTGTTATTAATTTCACAAGATTAACTAATAAAGCCGCATTTATAAATTTTGAACAATATATGTTAGGTTTAACTATATATAATATCACATATTACTGTATTAAAGGTATTATATCTAAAAATAAATGAAAAGAGGTTGACAAATGAGTACAGAAAAATTTGTTTTATTGTTTGAGGAGAATGTGAACCATAATGTATCTATATTAAAAAACTTGAAATGATTAGTTTGCGGGACTATGTGTTAATAAGATCACATGGCCTGATTTTTAAATTAGTGGTTATATATTTAATAAAAAATCTAGATGATAAGAGCATTGTTAAAATAGGGGAGTAATGGTCATCATTGAAGTAATTCATTTTTTAATTGAAAAAGATAAAAACCCAATTTATACATCAATATCATATTTTAGAGTTGTTGAGGATATATTTGAAATTTGTTAAATTAAATTTCAAGTACCAGTGTTTATGTGTAATACGGTTGTTAGTAGATGGGGCATGAAACATGACAATTTTAGATTTAACTTCATGATTTGAAAGGATTTAGTTAAAAAGAGGAACCATTTATCATAGAGACACATGTAGAGAAGATATTTTATGTTATTGAAATATAAAATGAATAGTGGTATTTCATTTTTTGGGGAAAAAATCATTGTATGATTAGAATGTTGATAATATTATTCACTTATGTGAGGTTTATTTATTTAATACATTGTTACCTAAGGATAATGATGACTATCATGTACACATGGTTCATGCTATACAAAATGATCATGTAGAAAGGATATGGGAAAATACTCTATTACACTACAAAAATTTAGGTAAATATCCATTTTATACATTTTTATGTGAAAAATAAATGTGTAAAAAACATTAAGTTTTTAAAAAAAATATTTAAATATATAGTTTTTGATCATTTTTGTAATTATTTTATTAATATTAATATTCACCTATTTCAGGTAAACATTTTTTGGTTGAAGAATTATGAAATAATTAGTTATATGTGACTATTTTATTTATTTATAATTTTTAGGTATACGTATTTTCTAGATATATTAATTAAAAAAATATTTCTAATTTTTATTATACTATGAATAATAAAATATATAATTTTAGTGATTATTTAATTATATTCAAATATAGGCACACCAAATTCCATTAAATTAGAATACATCTATTTAATTTATTGAAATGGAGGAAATGAAATTCCCACTAAGGTATGTGGGAATTTCTATGTATAAATATACCAATGATAATTAAATTAATAGTTAAATTTAACTTATATTTGTCGAAATTATTTACAACACTTCAATTGATCCTATTATTATCAAGTATTATTATTCTCTAGAGAAGATGATACCCAAAGTTAGTATTTGCGATATTATATGTCTACCAAAAATGTAACTTGTTCATGGAAATGAGCAATGGTAAACTATTGAATTCGATGATAGAAATAACATAGTTGAAAAAAATTAGAACAGATTTAGGAATTTAATGGATATACAAAGTTAAGGTAAGGTCACCATATTATATCTTTATTTGATTAGCGTTGAACAGGTGATGAGATATTTTTTTGTGAGAGTGCTTAACGATAAAATACATCGACTATATTTTTTTAGTATTTTAAATATTATAAATTTCATATGTCCAACATTTTATCCTTTCAATTACAAATGAAATTTGAATCTCTTTATATGAAACTAATTAAGAATATGTGAATGTATTTTGAATAAATTATATGGATGTATTTTAAAACAATTCTAACTATATATTATATTTTTGGTACTAAAAATAAAATTCAAGTCTTAAATATAGATTTTTAGATATAGAAGCATGAGAGAAGTTTGTCACCAACTAGAAGGATAAATCCCTTATGGTTTTATAATTGTTTTTTATAAAATAAATTTGTATAATTATTTCTTAATTATATACTGACATATTAACTTATTCTTATATAATAATAATCCAGGATATCTTATTAGGGGATCCAAAAACAAAATCTACACCCTCATACTTTTCCACATGGTGGTTATCCTTTACTACATGAGTGAGTGGTTGCTAAAGAATTTATGGAATCAATATCTAAATCAAGTAGTGGATCTGAAGAGTTTTGGTTTGGTACACTATCTCCCCTAAATCACCATAAAAAATAGAAAATGGAGAGACTTATAAAAAGGGGAAGTACCGTATTGATCAATCATGATAAAAAAACTAATATGATTACAAGAAATTCATTATAAATGTTATCTAATATTTGTTTTATAAATTCATTACACTAATGTGACATTTGAATATTTTATTTTAGGATTCCATTTAAGAGTAAGAGATATAGGGCACCTTCATCACTGAGGGTATGAAGGAAATTCTTATGTCTGATATAGGTTAACAAGAACACACAATTTGTGCAATAGGATATGAGGTAGGTGTTAGTATTAGGAATGTTTTTAGGAATCCTAGTAGTACATTGAGAGTGGTAGAATAAAAGGGAAAAATATATTATTTAATGAATCAGTTTTTAGATATTAATCAATAGACAAATGAGTGAATTAGACCATCTAAACAATTTATGTTTATAGATATTTTAAGATAGACACATATTTCTTATCCGTCACCTCCACCACCATGATGATACCCAACTGTGTACTTCATGTTTCTTTCTAGGGTTCCCCATTTATATATAATAGAATAGAAAATTGTACATAATCTGAGGGATTACGAACATCATCAAATCATGTAGTTGGATCAAGGTAGAGTGATGATAAATTATTTTACTGATCCAACAAGTGTATTGGAATTACCTAATAAGGTGATGGTCAAATTTATATAGAGTCAAATTAATTTTTACTGCTTCAATATAGCCTTGTCCATTAGTTGACATATAAGGTATGGGTTGTTTTTAGAATTTATATTTAATTTTTATTTAAAATTACTTTAATTGTTTGATTAAAGTTACCTTGTGTAAGATTTTATTAAATCAAAAGAATCATTAAAAAATAAAAAAATGTTTCAGGAACAAACACCTTCAGATAGTCCCCCATTTCCCCCAAATCTAACAAAAATTATAATTGAATTATTTTATGTTAGATAATTTTTATGGATTTTTTATGAATGTTGATATATATATATATATGATATATTATATGTTATTAATATTTAGAAAATATATCTTGTATTTTGTTATTATTATTGAGCTCTCAAAACCTATGTTGTTATTATTTTCCTTGTATGTAAATTTCAACTTCAACTTCAATTTTTATTTCATTAATTAAATATAAATTAAATTTATATAACTTATCACTTTTCTAATTAGGCACCCTTAAACTATTTTTATAAAAAAATTAGAGAACTTCCATTTATCCTTTTATGGATATAGAATAAATTTAAAAAATTGTTCAATATCTATGAAAGCCTTCTATAGTACAATATATATCCCATAGATTAGCTAATAGAGATATTAAGTATTAGTTCATTCCATTCCATGATTGGTCAAAAGAATTATATAATTCCAAACAACAATTCACTATAATTTCCTTCATATTGAAATTTTAAATTATTATAGATATTGGATGTTATGTTTATATTACCCACATTAATGTGAAACATATTGGTTATTCTCTTTTCCAAGTGATTCTCATTAAAAATTTAAATATTTTTTTATTTTTTAAATTTTATCCTATTCTATTTTTTCTAAATCCTAAATTTTAATGTAACATATTTCTTGTTAATTAATAGAAAAAAATATAATTGTTCAAACATGTTGTTTTATAGTATCCTCTTATCAGTAAAGACGCCAAATAAAATTAATTATGCATAAGTGTAGGTATATAAGTTTTATATTAGTTAATATATTCTTTGTCTTAGATATGTTTATAGTACATATAATTTTGAAATTATTGTTTCATGACTGTAGTGTAATCATGAGAAATGAAGTGTTGAATGTGGTTACTATGTTTTCTGATTCATATATGAGATTATTATGACCTAAAAATAATTGATTTTTAGAAGGTTAGTTCCATTAAAAGTATTATATTTTAAATAAATATACTGTATTGCTAATGTTAAAATATTTATTTTTTTAATTTTTTTTAAATTTTTTGCATTATTTTTAAAAATTATCTTAAATCATATTTGAGAATTATCTGCAGACTATTTTGTATGTCAGATTAATTTTTAGTTTTATATTTAAAATTTTATTATGTGTTTTAATTTAGAAAATAATATTATAGAAAAGTTTGGAATAAGTTTTTATATAATATTTTCTATTATTTTATATTTTTTTCTACTACTATAATGACTGGTTTTTTTTAAAGAAAATTTGATATTATATTGTAAGATATTATTTTTAAAAAATATATTATTTTTCATGTTAGTTATTTTAATATCTGATATTGGAATCCCCTTTATACCTATTTTGGGTTATGCTTTCAACATTGGCTATCATTATAATAGATGTTTAAAGTTATTTTTAGTTTTTTTATAAACAATGTTAAAACCAGAATTTTAATGTATGATAAATTTACATATTTTTTTAAATAATGTAAAAAACATAAGTTAAATGTTTTCTCATAGCAGAGAATAATGAAATAAGTCCTTGAAATCAAGAAAAAGTAGGATGAATCTATTGGTTATTAGTTGGAAAACATAACAATACTTGAATGGTAGACTTCCAAAAACTCATTGAAAAGTATGGGTCTTATTAACTATTAAAAAGCATACATGGTGTAAATGGTCGAGACTAATGAAAATCTCAACATATGCTTATTTTAATGAGAATAACGAGTTTCCTCCTCTTTATCAAGATAAAAATATTATGATCTCAATATAAATTATATCTATGGCCATGCATATTTTAATGATACCACCACAAATATTTAGTATTAAGAGTGAATTAAATTTGAGAGGATGCAATTTAATTAAGGTCGGAGAATGTAAGATGCCAGAAATTTTATTTTAAATATTTCTCTATCATATGTGTAATAAATATTTACACATTTCCTTTGTGTATTTTTTAAATTAATATTGTACATACATCTATTATTCATGACTATTTTGACTAAATAAATAAATAATTTTGACTGTTTTATTATTAATTAAAATTTTATTTTTCAAATAAAGATATTAGTTATTGAATAAAAACTAAAAAAATAATACTTTCACCATCAAAATTATTAAGAATAAAATTGTTAAATTAATTAAATACAATTTATATCTGACTAAATGTATTTATAGAGTTAACAAGAATTATTACTATATAACACATATTTAATCACGGTAAAATTTAAATATTATATTTACATTTTAGAAGTAATAATAAAAAATGAATGAAATCATTAAACACATGGTTTGAACATCAAAACCATTGAAAGATGTATTTAATAAAAATCAAAAGATTGAGAGGTTAGATGAGAATAATTATTTTAGATTATTTGGTATATATATATATCCAATATGAAAATTGATCAATATGGAACCCATATAAATTATCAAAGGTGATCATTAAATTATATTTATTATAAAATTGTTTTTAATTACTTAATTTTTTATTAAAAATAAATATATAGAAATGAAATGAAATATTATTTATTATAAATCATATGATTTACATGCATTTATAGATAATTATCATTCATATTATAATTAAGGATTGATTACAAATATAAAGATAACCACTCATGAAAAATATTTTTTTACTCTAAATATATTTCATTTCTATGTATTATATGTTTTGATTTAAAAGTTAAAATCATTATATCTAGATTTATAATATGATAAAATTGATTATAAAATTGGAATCAACATGTAAAAATTAAATATAATTTATATATTACATTTTTCATAAACACCTAATTACCACTATAAAAAATTAAATAGAGTAGTATAAAGTAAAAAAGGAGTAAAACTATCATGACATGAGTTTCAAATAAGTTAAATAATATTTAAATATTATAGAAGTATTTTTTTATATATGAAAGTAAATTATACCATTCCAACCAAAATTTCTTTACCTAACTTACCTAACTTAACTAACTCACATAACATATATGTGTTTCCAAGATTTTCCCTCATTTACATCATGCTTCCAAAGAGATATCTCTCAAGTTTACTTATAAAAATCCACATATACAACCCATTTGGCATCAAAAAAATTATTATTATATTTGTTTAAATTTATTATGATACCTCTCAAAATTGAAGGATTTTATAAGGGCTTAAGGGTTTTATTTAAATCCCAAGAGAAATTAAGGTAAGGTTTAACAATATTTTATATTTATTTTCTGAATATAATTAATTTTTATAATATTTTTTAAATTTTTTAAATTTATTTTTATTATTATATTACTATTTTATTATCACATCTTTAAATTTTTTTTGATAATATACTACACATTTCCTCTCATCACACCCTTTTCAAAAATCATTACTATACTAATGAAAGGGTACATATTCTACCCTCTTCATTTTTTATTTGTAATTATTTTATTATAATATATTTTAAACCTCTATGTAATTTAGTAAAATTATTATATTTACATTATATTATCATTCCATTGAGATATAATATATGATATATTACCAATTTATTCTCCATCCAATGACTCAAAGGCCTTCAATTTTTTATTATATGATAAGACCTCCTTTTAAGGGATGAAGGGGGTGGAAACCCAAAGACATCATTGACATAGGACAATCACACATGATGGATAGAAAAAGAAGAACCCAAATAACAATACTGAACATCTCCTCCCCAGCATTTGAATATGAAGAAGTGCTCCACTGTTGAAAGGCTAATTGGCAAGTAAGTGTCCTGTGTCAAAGAACATTCCCGATCTGATGGCTTGCGTCATACCCTCTCAAACAACCAAATCCAAAAAAATAATGCAAAGAAGGATTTTCAGCTCTAAAACCATCTCTGAAGACTGTCCAGGAAGTTACGTCTAGATCACAAATATCCCACCTTAAAATAACAAACAATTCAATCCAGTATCTCACTTTCAAGCCAATCAAATAACTATAGCTCAAAGTACTCAACGTCATTCTTCAGCAGCACCATACCAAACCACATCACCAATATCCATTAACTATTCATTCAAATACCACCAACAACCAAAATCAACAGCAACAAAATCGCCATCACTAGAATCGCACAACAACAGCTGACATCGCAGCACAAGAATCATTTAGAAACCATCCAGGGCCTCCACCTCCAAGACAAAAGAAGAGACCTCAATAAATTGAAGCAAACCAGATGCAGATGTCAATCCGAGTGAAGACGAGATGAGATCACGAAGCTGGGAAGCACACCAAGGCTGTCACAGAGGCTATTAGAACCAGCACCAGACAACGAAGACACAACGGACGTATCCGAAGTCCATCGCGTGCGGATATCCCAAAACCAAAACCCCTCAAAGAGGATGAAAGTCATTGCCAAGAATAAATATCAAGCAAAGGAAAGCCGAAGATGACACCAAAAAAGGCAAAGATAACAACAAACATACCCAATCTGGGGAGTCGGCGCTAGACATCATGGCTACAGTGGAATCCCCCAGCGGGGCAACCCTTTCGAAGATAAGCCATCCAAAGAAACACCAGAGACACCATGAGGAACACAAAATCCAACAACAAGAAACTAGATCCACTATGAAATCTCAGATCCAGAAGGGAGATCAGCACCAACCATGGTACACCATGATCTTAATTGAGAAAACCATATTTGAGACAGAAGTCTGAATCTAAAAAGAAAAACACAACCACACTCCTAGAAAATCCAATCCACACAAGGAAAGCACCCAACGATTGCAGAACGAATAAAAGCAACCATCGACGAGGCCAATCCATGCCAGAGGGGGAAGGAAGACGACCCGATGCGAAACCCTAGACACGGGAGGACGAGAGAGAAAAGCTACTCCGAGGATGATTCCAGAGCTCTTACTCATTTCTTCTCATCATACACTTTTCATAATCCATTATCATGTCAATGTAAGGGCTCATAATCCCCCCATTTGATTTATAATTCCAATTATTTTTTCATAATATATTCAAAAATTCCTTATCAGTTTATTCCATACTTATATTTTTATTTTATTACCACCCCTTTAAGATATTATCAATGTAATATTTCATATTTTCTCCCACATTACAATTTTTATAATCCATTACAATACATAATTAAGGAAATCATATTCTAACCTCTTTATTTCCTATTTCTGATTCTTTTATTATAACCTTTTTAAAAACTCTATGCAATTTTCATCTGCAAATTCATTTTCATTATAGTATCTTCCCCTTGAGGCATTTTGGATGAGATATTACCCATTGAATCTCATTATTCACTTTTCATAATTTCTTAATATACTGATGTAATGGTTTAATAATCCTCATTTTCCATTTAATTTTAGAAATTATTTTGTTGTAATATATTTTAGACTTCCTACTCATATTATTATAATATTGTATTTATTGGAAATGTAACCTAAATCCAATATAAATCATATTATTTTTTGGATATGTCATTTTATATGATATGTATATGTCGTATGGTATGACATATGGGAAACAAGACATATCATATTCCTTATTAAAGGTATATCATAAATCATGAATATGAGTATATCATAACATTTCCATGTCAATATCAATCTATTATTTATCTATTTTTATGGAGGTTTTGAGAGTATAATCACATTTTATAATTCATAAAGTCACTCTTCGATTTAGTATGTAATTTAATCGTTAATAGTTAACATTCAATAATTTTCCACTAACGACTATCATTGATCATAAAATTTTATACGATGAAACATTTTGGAGTGTTGTATGGATGAGGGGTTATAATTTTTGTTACCATTTATATTGATGCATAAATTATACAAAATTGGAGTTAATTTATTTAAAATTAAGGGGAAATATCAAGAGAAATATAATAAGAATGGGAAATTGATATGGGATTGTTCTTTTTTATAATCTTTTCCTAGTACCTCACAACCAATTATTTTGAAGACCACTTCCATATCATTCATTAGATTCCAAGATATTGTAGCATATATTGGTTGTGAGGAGGATCCCACCCAACCATTAGGTGATTCATTCAATCCATGAATGTACCCTTGTGAGAAGGTCCTTTGGATATTCCTTAGTGATCAGAATCAAGTACTTTATTTAAGTAGAAGTCTTGACCAGTAATGGTAAAAGGTGAATATTCTTCATTTATGTTTATACATGGTTTTGGTTTTGAGTAGCATAGTGATATTGGCGTTTCGGGTTTCAATTATCTTCCCCTATAATAAATAATTGTTATTTGATCCTTAGAAACACTTCAGTGTTTTTAGATCTTTACCATGCTCTTGATTCTCGAAATCAAGTTTGAAATTGAAGGAAAATTATCGCATTTTATAAATTTTATTTCCTAAAATAAAATGAAATATTTATTTTGTACTTTATATTGTTTAAAAATATGAGATATAATAAGTTGTTATATAGTCATACTTTATGATATAGGATATCTTAGGTGATTACATAGATAATACATTAATTTTTTGATAAATCATTTAATACAATATAGCATTCAATTAGGCACAAAAACATTTTTATATTGTCTAAAAATCCACTATAGCATCTGATACCTAATCCGTTGGTAAATTTCATAAAATTAAAAAAAATATTGCAGAATAATAAATTCCCAATACATTTTAGGTTTATAGTTTTATATAATTAATAAAAAACATTTACTAACAAAACTCATGAAATTTTTATACTAATGGGATTTTTTCCTTTATACTATAAGAGAAAACATTTAATCTATAACAAGTATTCAATATCTTTCATAAGTTCTTATCATAAGAGATCCTTCTAAAAAATCTTACATATTATATTTTTTCATAACCTAGGGAAATGGGAAACATAAGAAATGGGTGAGTTTATATTCTCAATAAGGCGAATCATAACTGATAATAATCAAAAATCATAAATGAACATAAGATGAGCATATGAGTATAACCAAGATACATAAGAAAATGAATCCTAATAAACCTTAGTTTATAAATAATGGAATAAATATTAAAATAAAGAAATACATGAATAAAAATAGATAATCAATAAAAATTAGTCATGAGAACATATTATAGTCATGGGAATAAGAATAAAACTATAAAACATATTTTAATTTTGGCACAAACATTAGTATTGGGAACATTAATATAATGAGACACACTATCAATTCCCATGATTATGAGAAACTAAAAATGTACTCATGAATAAATTATCTCATCATATATATATATACTTTTAACCAATTCATAAAAGGGGGATATATGACCCCACCTATCATCATCAATATTTATGAGTGCCACTTAAAATCAATCAATTATCACATCATAAAAAACCCAGGAAATGCAATGGGCTTAATAAAACTTTATAAATGAAAATGATTCAATTTTATAGTTGTTTCCTTTGTAGATATGGTGGATGTTTCCCCATGTTTAAGATACATGGTCCAAAATTCCAATAATGATTCAGTTATTTCTTCATTACATTCTTTTACATCGGGTTCACCATTTTTCATTTCCTTCAATATAGGTATGATCTTTGACAATTGATTGAGTGTGTGTGTGAGGGGGGGGGGTTAATTATACTGATACAATCATTAAAATCAAGTTTTCTATTTTCATCTCTCATAGAAACTCCCAATGACTCCCACATCAATAATAATATGTATACCTGCTTTCCAAAGGCTAGTGGTTATTTGAGGTTTCAAACCAAAAGATTCTGAGGAAATCAAATTGGTCTAGAGGATGGGAGTTTGGGCTCATCTCACCCTTTTGGCGGGGAATTATTTCCTATTTTGAGGCACTATTATATTTTTAATATATGTTTTTCAATATCTTCCAAATCTCCACAAATGACTATTTACCCAAATAAAATGACTCGGTGTTGAATCCTTCTACATGTAAAGGGGGTTCAATTAGTGATACCATTTGTATTTATCTGAGGTTCTATGTTGATTTATTGTTATTTCTTAGGAATGAGTAGATTCTTATTTTTTATGTAATATAACTAGTCACTCTGAAGTTTACTACTATCCAGGGATAATTGGTGTTTCAAGGATCGGATTTAACCTTCATGAGGAATATTACATATCTTATTTATAATAGGAATAAAAAACCATATATTTCATTTTAGTTTAAGTCATTTAGTTTAGATTCTAGTGTAATTGACATATATGAGAGAACTTAGGCAATGAGTACAGATATCAATCCATAAAAAGTTGTCCTATGTATCCTTCTTGTAATAGGATTCATATTCACCATATTTTGATCCACCCTCAAACCTATAATGGGTGGTAATAGATAATTAATTCCTCTGAGTATTATTTCCCAAGGGTTTACTAATACTGGAATGTTGTTGGGACATACACTGAGGTGGATACCCTTATATGGGGGCATTTGTATCATTCTACTAAACAAGGATTACACCATGAGGATACCTTTTCCAGGATAAATTTATAATCCTAGTGGTTTTATTGTTGAAAATTCTTAATCCCACGGGATTCATTCTTAGTGTGAGAAACATGGGATTTTAAGTGATCAGACTCACTACATATGGATATGAGACTAATGCACCGGTTCAACTCTAATGGGGTGTTTGATATAGTTCATAGGCCTTAGGAAGGCATCCTATATATCCTACTTTTAGTAGGATTTAGAGTATTCATAGTTCAATTAGATTTACAACCTACTGATGGATGGAAAATAAGAATAAAACATTAAGATATTTTGGGTTCCATGGGTAATAGTGTCTGAGATATGGAAGGACTAACACTAAGATGGGTGACTAATTAGAGATCAGGCTTTAGGAAGGTTTCTTATGTATCATTTTTTTGATAAAAACAAGAGTCATCATAGTTTAAAATGGTTTATGTACAAGTGTGTCCTTTAGACAAGGTTATCATATCCTAGCGTGTCTTACTGAAACACTTGACATGTTGGGGATATCTACTGGACATGTTGGGGATATCTATTGAACATGTCCGAGTTGTCTTCCTGATATGTATGAGGATGTATGGACATGTCTTGGTTAACTACCTGACTTGTTTGTGGATGTTTGGTAGACATGTATGATGTGTTTGTCACGTGATATAGTAGACTAATCCATGGGACAATTCATGAAAAGGCTAACATTTCCATGGTGCTTCACATGATAGATATTCTTCATGTGATCGACACAAACACATCCAAGGATGTTGCATGATCAAGTATGATATGTCTATATGGATTTATATAACATAGATGATATGTTTAGAGGACTTCACTTGACTTGGATGATATATTTTGAGGACTTTCAGATGACCTACCTGACATGTTAGGGTGACATCATATGACTAATTAATAGGTTATGCAAAGCACATGATCCCATTTAGTTAAAATCAATGTATACATATTCATATAATGATTACATATTTTTCATCTTTTATCACATAAATACCTCATTGTTCATAAGGCATTAGCATCTTGAGATGCCACATGACCTAGTTGATATGTGAAAACTACCTTGTATAATCTAGTTGATGCACCAGAAGTCCTTCACATGATCAAACTATTGATCACACAAATCATATATACATGTTGTGAAATCTAATAGGTAATTACCTAGGTTTTACATGTTGGAAGACAATTAGTGTTGTGTGTATTTCTGCTCCGATAAGTTCTCTCTCACCCCTGTTCTCCCGTGTGTGTGTTTTTTGTTGCCAAGGGGGGGATTTATAGGCATCACCACTATATATCTACACTACTTCATATAAAAAATATATCACAAATATGAGTATGAGTTGGTGAATAATCATGTGTATTATGTGAACATGTTGTGGGTCATCTATGGTGTCATCTTTGTGTATTGTGTTAAATAGTGACCGCGGGATCACTCCATCATTTACATATTTGTTAGACTCATGAATTTTCAAATGGATTTCATATGATCATATCAACATGTCATGATGACATTATATGATCAGGCTGACATGTCAGGGAGTCTTCAAATGATCATAATGCTTGTTGAAAAGGATTTTGTATAATCAAGAGAGACTTGTTTGGGGAACTTTGTGAGATCAAGTTGGTTTATCAGAGGGCCTTTTCATGAGAAAAACATAAATATACTTTTCACAAGGGTACCACATATTTTAGATTTTATTTTACAAATCCTATGGTTCTCTCCCATCAATTTTCTATCAAGGCATTGCATGATCAAAGGGACATGTATGAGATCCTTCACATGAAAAAGGTGGCATGTCTAGAAAACTTCGTGTAATGAGGATGGAAAGTAAGTGGGACTTTTGTGTAATAAATGGACTGATCTTGTGGATCTCATCAACCCTTAACATTAAAAACTTCATACCTTTGTTTCAAATGATTCTTCCACCTTTTACTGCATTTTATTTTCTATTTTTGAAGAACTTTGACATTTTCCAATCAGCTATTTGTCAGTGTATCACATGATCAATACTAGATATCAGGATGACATGAGAGAACTATCATATACAATTACTTTTCTTGTCTATAGATCCTAAGGGTATTCAAATGTTTGAATAAATGCATTCTAAAACCTTCTCATGATGGATGTTACATACACAAAGGCTTTCACATAGAATATATGATACACCTTTAGTGATCTCTCATGATTGTTGAACTGATTACATGAGCCGTATAATCCATTCATGTGAAAATAAATGTAATTTTCATTACATGAAGATTCCTTCTTTTCTGGTTTTTGTTTTATTAGGGGGTTTGGGTGACTGTCAAGCATCTGACAGTTGAATCATCTCTCGATTAGAGGAACTCATATGATGGTGGTTGTATAATCAGTAAGACTAGTTGGAAGGGATTTTCATGATAATGTGGGGTGTCTTCTGAGGATTTATAATATTAGAAGGGTATACTAAAGGGTCATTGCAGGATCATTATCAGATCATGAATAATTTACGATTCGAATGTGTGACATTCTTGGGTTCATGCAACCACTTTTCTTCATGGGGGTCATGTGATCCATGAAACCTAGCCGCCTGATCTTGATATATCCATGATTATCTTTCCTTTATTTTTAGAGTAAATAATATATATTATTTCTGTATATCTTCGATCCTAAATTTTTTGATGCACATTGGGTGGACATAACCCCCCCCCCCTTATGAGTGAGGTACGTAGGGACAAGGCCTATGTTATGAGGTAAGTAAATGCCCACCTGAGTCCTTTGGTCTTTCACAAGTTGGTGTTCTGAGTGACTGTCGGTCTTCTAGGTGACCTTTTTTATTCCACATGGTTCCCTATAAATAGGGGAGTGAGGGGACTACCATTTCACTATATACTCAGACCTTAATAGCTCTTAAGATCTCTCCTATCACACGACTTCTTCTCAAGACAGCTTCTCATAACCCCATCACAAGAACTATTCACGAGGTTCAATAGTGTGATATATTCATGTGATTGTGTATGAACTAGTGATTATCCTAATTGATCCATGAATTTATAAATAGTAATTTACTTAGGATATTCTTCTTGTGTTTGAATATGGGTCTATCTTGTGTGGTTTCCATGGTCCATGGGAACTTTTTCACATGATCACTTGATATTTGTGCGACTCTCACAAACTTTATATGTTCACGTGATCATGAGGTGTAAAATTAGATCATGTGATCATGAGGTGTTACATGGGTCACACGCGTCATGAGGCATATGACAGTTCTTGCAATCATGAACCCTTATATGGGTCACACAATTCGCATGTCGTTTCCCACTCTACTTGATTTATTTAAATAACCCCCCTTTCAAGATTATACTTCCCATGTGTTATTAAAAATCTTATATAGATGGATTCCAATTTGTCAAAGTCTCATATTATGGTCTGCTGGAGGGCTATGATTTCCTAGAATCACAATACCGACCCTCAATACTATGTATTTTCAGATAATTTTTTTTTGAAGGAGATTATTTCAACTGAACTCAAGATGTACCCTATTTCACACATACTACATTTTCATGGATTCAATATTCTAGATAATATTTACATTATTATACTTGACTATAATCTTCAATCTCATTGGGTTTCTCCTTATCTCATTTTCATTCAAATAATTTTTTTAAAGACAATAAATTGACCATTACACCACTCTAGGTGATATCCTATATATTGGATAAATCCCCAATGTGTGCAGATGGTCACGATATCATATGTCAATGAATTTCTCAAAGTTACTTGAAAATACTTGTCCCCAATTTGAACAATATGAAAGGTCTCTAGATTTCAAAGTGGGACCTTTATCCTAGTGGTAACTTTCTTGATGAATGGGGATAACCATTTTGGGTTAGGTAGATTTTCTCAGTATTCTTTGATCCACAGTAGGATATCCATATTTATGAGATGATATGGATTTCCTAGTGTTTATGTATAGTCAATTGGAACTCTATATTGAGATGATTATATGATGGTGTCTCAATACTAATGCCTTTCATTTCTCCCATATATAATTAGGGATCATCCTATATGACGTCTATTAGATTGGAGGGATACCTCCTATTTGGGAGATGTATAATGAATTGATTCCAGATACAAACATTTTAGATGACCCTGAACAAACTCTAACATGAGCATGAGACATGATCACTATTGATAAGGATCGGTTAAATATGGAGATAAACCTATACTCAATTTTTTTGTGTGTTCAATGACTGGATCAATATATTCCATTATCATGGAGGGACTTGGCCAACCACCATATGCCCACATTCATGTCCTTATTGACAAGTCTCAGATAGAAAAAACTCTTATTGGATCATTTTGGAAGCTAGAGAGAAAGAAACATGGGGATACCAAGTGAGTCCATAGGTATATAAAAGTCTTTGGTTAGTGGAGTTTTTTATATGTTTCTAAATGAATAGATGTTTCTAGCTAGGGACACATGCTTTAGAATTCGAGTATGTACATTGGTTATGGTATCCCAATTGGAAGAGGGAGACCACTTAATCCAACCATGCTAACTCTTTACCTTCTTTATTATCTCTTTGGTCATATCCAATAAGGAAACATCCTATAACATATTGGTGGAACTTTCAACTATTATTTGGATAGATATGAGATAATTTATACTGTTACAAATATTAGAACCCAATTGATATTCCTCATGCTTCAGTCCATCCCAGGATGTTGAACGTTTATGGGGTTAAGATAATGCCATTAGGTCCCAATGAGGTTATTTATATATTGATCTGAAAATACCATTTCAAATTCATTCCCTATCCTACACCAATAAGGTTAATTGTTGATAACAGAAGTGTCTCTCTTATTGATAGGTTATATAAAATATCTCTTTCGGATGTGTCCCTTATATCTTGCGTATATGAGTTAAAAATCTATTATCCATATACCCTTTATGAATTTTATCACTAGTTTTTCATTATCTAGATGATTTCCCATATCCCCTTAGGTGGAATGTGGGGGGAATGATATCATGGGGCCATTCTCCAATTTTTACTTATACTAGAATATGGGGATACAAATATTGAAACAATTATTCTATCTACTGATGCCCATATATTCCTGTCTCAGAACTATACCTAGGTGTGGGTATAAGAATACCAAAAAGACATATTGAATCAAATAGTATATTCGGTGGAAATTACTTGTTCTTCCCTCTTCCCCTTATTTGTGGTAGTTATGTAGTTAGTTCAGGACTCAGGGGAGATTCCAAGGATGTTCTATCACCATCATGAAAAAATACCATTAGTAGGACATGGTTTATTTTGGAGTCCGACCTTCAATGTTAGTGATAGATGATGTACCGGTTGGGGGGAAACTCTTGAGACTCCTTCTCATACTTCATCATTATCTTGTTCGATCCCTCCTTCAATGGAATTTATATCACAAAGGATAATTTGGAAACACATCCACAACCTAATTACAAAGAACCCCTTAGGGAACACCCATGTACAAGAAGAATGTCTTCACAAGCTCTTTTATGAGTTGGGAACTGTTGAATTTGACTATTATCAATTTTGTGATATCATTATATAGATTTTCCTAACAAGGAAACAATTGTTAAACAAAAATAGGGACTTGTACAATTTTAATGACATGACTCATATGGTTTAATTAATAAGAGAAAAATCATAGGTTCTTGAACGGAGACATCATAAGGTCTCTCTGCTATGTATCTAGATAGATGACTTGATTATGTAGACAAAAGATCTAGAATAAATCATAGCTCTCACAAGGTCTCATATATTTATTTCATAATCATTATTAGTGAATACTCGGAAAGTATGTGAGGAGTAATCTTATTTTATCGAGAATCATTCTCCTCAAGTGGAATTTTAAGGAATGTAGCATACTAAACTTCAGTTCTCAATTGATGACTCTCACCAAGATATGGGTGACTTGGCACACTCATATTATATGGTTTTATTCTAATCCCAACACAAATTATTTTTATGGAACCTTGGAGAGAATCCAGAATGTGGATATTCCTCCCTCCACATCACATTATCAATGAAAAATATTATATAGTTTACATTTCATTTAAACGATTTCCTTCAATCATTATGTTCAGAAAATTTAATTGACATGTTATCATATGGATACTCAAATGTACCCATCATTTTTATAATACCAAATAAAACCAAATTCTTGAATTTGAATGTCTGAATTAGGAAAAAATTTCTACAAGAACCTTCTACAAATGATTAATGGAATTAGAATACTCATTTATATATATTCTTCATTTATCTGTAAATTACCTTGTTCAAAATGGTATCTTAGGTAAACATATTCACTTGAGGTAGATCACTCTAATTTCTACCAACTTCAGTGAACTTATCAAGCATTGATTGATTTTTTCTAGAGAAAAATAATGATTCCTATAATATTTTCATCTTTTTTTATATTTCCCTAACTTTTACCTAAGATTTATATGTGTAAATATTAATGGTTATGGACTTGGATTTTTCTCAAGCCTCCATTTTTTGGGTTTTTGAACTCATATGTTTTATGCCTTTTTCATTTTATAAGTGCTCAATGTTTACTGAAACACATAGAGTGCATGTCCAATGATTTTTGAATTAAATTTTTTCCATGGGGTTCTATTTTGGTGTTTTTAACCTGGTGATCACTGCGTCACTTTCAATTGTAATCTTAAGGTCTTTTATGCCAGTCCATTGTTGTAGTTTACGTTATTCTAGCTCAGACCATCTGTTGTTGTAGTATAGGGTCTTTTAGATCAAACTTTCCCTTGATATATTTTAGGGTATTTTTCTTGGACCATACATTGTTGTAGTTTAGGTAATTTTATCTCAGAGAATATATTTCTATAGTTTAGTTTCTTTTATCTTCGATAACATGTTTCTATTTTTAGGGTCTTTTAGATTAGACTGTCGATTACTGTAGTTTAAGGTCTTTTAGCTAGAACCTTTTATTGATGGTAGTGAATGATGTGTATTCATGAAGGGCTTGAGAACCCTACATATTTTATGGTATTAATAAGAATGAGTGTCCATTAATGGTTATTGTAGCTCGCATTATTAATTTATATTATAAATAATTAATGTTCATGAAGGGTTCTAGGACCCCGTGTTCTTGTTGGAAACATGAAGGATGGATATCCAAGATGGGTTGTGAAACCCTGTATCATTGATGATATTTGGTTTGATGTATAGTGAAATAATGGGGATACTATGTTCACTTGGATTGTTTGAATACAATTAATATAAATCAAATGTCTATGTGATTGAACAGATTAATATGGAATGAGGTAGACATTTCAGGGATGATCAAAAAATAGTATAATGTATTGAGTTATGCCCTGGAGTTTTCAAGGATCATGAGGATTAGAGGTCCTTTATTTTAAAGAGGAAATTTCTATAGTTGATGGGTTATAAGACCTTATGCATGATCCCATTGGTATTAAATGAATGGTCAAGTAGAAGGGTCCCTACTTGTTTCTAAGGGCTATTAAAGGTTTGTAAATATTCAAACATTTGGATGAGAAAGATGAATATGGAGAACAAAAATATCAAAGAAGGGATCTAGAACCCAATGGTTTTTTATTTTCTAGTTGGGGATATAGGGACCTACACCATGTGGTTTCGATTCATGTGCTTCATGCCATCAAAATGTTCAAGAATGGAATATCACATTCCAGCTTTGAGAAAGGGTACAATACTAAGGAAATAACATTGAGAATGTCGAATCATCTTGGATAGTCCACTAATGGGGATTGTAAATCATGGCCTAGGAATATATGAGTAAACTAAATGTTGAAACTAGTGTGTACATTTTAACCATTGATGATACAGGAACCCCATATTCCACATAGTGAGGAAAATAACTTTTGGGTTTATGTGGGGCCTCTCCTTTGGGACCAAACATCATCTTGGCACAAGATCTTAGGAATTATGTGATTTACCAATGAATCCTATCAGGGTACCTTTCGATCAACCAATCCCTATTACAAGCTTGATAGAGGGGAAAATGAGGAGAAATAACTTGAGGCTATAAGGTTCTAAGAGAAGGGTATTAACTCAAAGAATTGGTGTTTTCATCCCAGACATTGAACACATGTTGGTGGTTTATGGAATGTGTAATATTCAAGAAGGGTTAAATCATCCTAAGAGCTGCATCACCACCTATATAACATACTATCACGGTGAGGATATGTGGCAAATCATTGCACTAATTTTTTCATAGACTAATGGATAGAGTAATCATAGCTCAACTTTTACTAGGGACACGCGGTGGGACCTATGATCTTCATTCCTTGTTTATTTATGCTCTAATTTTTTTCCTAAACTCTAGATATGAATATAATAGTGATCATAGACTTGAATTTTTCTCAGGGATCCCTTTTCAGGTTTTCATAATAACATGTTTTATGTCTATTACCCTAATAGTTTATGGTCTTGTGATTTGGATAGTAAAAGGCTAAATATTAATGTTGTACAACTTTGACCAAGGTGAATGCATTTTAAGGTCATGATGTGCTTGGTCCTGACATGAGGTGAGTGTCAAACAACAACCTAATTATGATTCCAAAGGTCCCCAATACTCGAACATCCTTTTTAGTAGAAGATGAGAGTGTTGTAAATAATGGATCAAGGTTCTTGGGTCATGAGTAATGATATGTGACACTCATGAAAAAATGACCATGAATCACTATAAGGTAGAAAGATCCATTATGATGATGTCACTGATCATAAGGATTATAAGGCCCTTCCTATAAGGGCAAGATTGCTCTAGTTGATGGGTCTAAGGCCCTTATGCATGTCCACTTCTTATATGTTTAAACAAAGAGTTATTTTCTTCTTTTTAAGGGTTATGGAAGGTTTGTGGCCAACTAAAGTGATTAAGACATGAAGTGTGATTTATGGATTAAGGTTATCAACAAGACAATTGAAGCACCCTAAAATTTGGTTGAATGGGGTTATAATCTTATGTTCCTCTAATAAGGAGTGATAATGGATGAGAGTTTTCATAATTTTACATCATATAGTTTTGATTAAATTTTTATTTAGTTCAACTTCATTTGATGAGGGAATCTTCCTTGTTGTTTTGCATCTTGTGGTGAGGGAATTTTCATTATAGTTTTACATCATCTGGTAAGGAAATTTTTCTTGTAGTTTTACATCATGCATTAATGACATAGGAACTGACATGAAATTGTGTAATATATCCATGGGGAAACTTTTCACTTGCTAGTGGAATTTAGATAAGGTAAAAAACTTTTATCCATGAACATGATTATATATGTGTATCCATATTATGGAACCCTTCATGCATAGATTTATCTCATATGAAAGAAATTCATACATAGATCTAACTCATGCATTAGAAAAATGAGTCTTTATGAATTGAACCTTTTTAAATAGCGGTATATGATTTTTTATGGATAAGATTCCTTGGGATTCCCTATACATTTTTCTATGGATGGAATCAAACTATAGTTAGATTCTTTAAGTGGATCATTCTATAAAGATCTAACTCAAATATAGTGGAGTGGGGAATTCTATGTTATTCCCTTAGCGAGTCTCGACACCATGGTTGGCCAAAGGGTCACCCACATAGATCCGGATCATATGTAGGGATATAGAATTTCCATATTTCATTCGGGTATGGAGGTAAAAAATTCATTAGGAGCATATATTTATTGACATGATGGCCCACTCTATGAATTGTTATGTCTTTCAGGATAGGCTATATGTTATGCAGTTTATTATCATTTGTCTAGGAAATTTTCATATAGTTTAACATCCTAAAACTAGTAAATTTTCATGCAGGTTAATATCATGTCAGTTTGATGTTTTGTTGAGAGGAGTAACCAACTATGGAAATTGGGTCTACAGATAAGATGCATACTTAAAATGAAGGGTTATAAGAATATTATGTCATAATATTTCTTTGAAAATGGATATGGTGAGAATATTTGTAACATCAATAGTATCTGAATCTTACAAAATATTGGGGTTATGGGAAGTATAAATCATGAACAAAGAATGTATGAATTAATTGGAGTTGAAAACAAGTGGGTATTGGTCAACCATTAATAATGCCAGAAGCCTATATTCCATGTAGTCATGCAAATACATAATTGGTTTGAGGGGACCTCTCCTCTGGGATCAAAACATCCACTAAGTTCAAGATCCTAGGAATTACATTTTTCATTATTGAGTCCTAGGGGTGTCCCTTTGGATGAACCAATCCTTATAACCAGTTTTTGTAGGGGAGAAACAGAAGTAGGGGATCCCAAGGTCCATGATGTTCCAAGATAATGATATCTACTCAATAATAGGTTGGTATCAAATTAGATATAGAAGATATAAAGTTGTTTTATATAAAAAACAATATTTAAGAAGGGGTCAACAACCCTAATGTCCATGACAACATATATTGAACACATCTCAAGGATAAGGGATAAAACATATAATTCTCGAGTACAAAATCATCAGTGGGGATTACCTGTTCAATGTGAATAATTTTTTTCATGTAGTTTAACAATATGAAAATAGGATATTTTCATGAAATTTAACACCATGAGAATATAATATTTCATGAAAGGACCTGAAATGATGGATCCAAGCATCTCTATATATTCCATAGTATAGGAATCAATCCATACATAGTTATCATTTTAGAGAATCCATTTCACTGTCCTAACCCATATGTTAGGGAAGAGTAATTTTTATCCTTTGCATCCTGGGTGGACCCATGATTTGAGGTCCAAGTGCCAATATATATCCAATGGTAACATGAATTAAGCTACATGTAGTTATAATATAAATTCTGTGTAATTTAAATTATTTCTTACAAGATTAGGAATACGAAGGCATAAACCATTGAGTCTTTATTGATCCCTCATGGACAT
The DNA here is from genome assembly GCA_963277665.1 of Viscum album. Taxonomy (NCBI): domain Eukaryota; kingdom Viridiplantae; phylum Streptophyta; class Magnoliopsida; order Santalales; family Viscaceae; genus Viscum; species Viscum album. Next base: position 1,588,953,038 of record OY728143.1, on the reverse strand, counting down.
GGGGAAAACATATGATATGTAAATGGGGTGTGAATTTTAAAAATGGGGAATCCAAAGGGGTTTCAAAGCTTAAGGAAATTAAGTCTTCATGGGTGATAAATACCCTAAAATAAAAAGGTAAAATAATGAAATGTCATAATCTTGCTTTGATAATGGGTATGGTGCAAAAATGAGTAACATTGAGGGTATCCAAATCTACTTGAATATTTGGGTTATGGGGAGTGAAAATCATAACCCAATAATATATGAGTTAATTGGAAGTGGAAACCAGTGGGTACAGGTCAACCATTGATAATGGAGGAAATCCATATTCCATACGGGCAGGGTAATAACTCTTAGGTTGAAGGGGGACCTCTTCTATGTGATAAAATATCCTATAATAACAAGCTCTTTGGAATTATTTCATTCATAAATGAATCCTAGTGGGGTACCTTTAGATTATCCAGTCCCTGTTACTAGTCTGTTATAGGGAAGAATCAAGGGAACGATATCCCAAGGTATATGGAGTTCCATGATAAGATTTCAACTCAAGGAATTGGTTGGTATCAACTCATATATAGAAGATATAATGTTTGTACATGGATAACATAATATTTAATAAGGGTTCAATCATAAAAAATGACATTTAAGTGTTTATTTAATTTTATTAGGGTGAATGGATAAGACATGCAATTTTTGAATACACTGTTATGAGGGAGGTGATCTATTTGGCATGAAGACCTTTAGATATGCAGTTTAATGTCACATAACTAGGAAGTTGTCCACAGTTTAATGTCATGTGACTTGGAAGTAGTTGGGTAGTTTAACATCACGTTTCTAAGACATAGTTTCCTACCCAAGAAACATTTTTACTGCACAGACCATAGAATATTTTTAAGTTCCCTAAGATTACATGATCCATGCTTGATGTGAGAAAAAAGGGATATCTGGGAAGTCGGTTAGGCTGCATGAGTGTATGTAGAGGGGAATATGTTGAAGTATTCATAATTTATTATAGAATATGAACTGTACATGTATCTGAATATCATGTAGGTAAATAATTGGGAGTGATGATAACTCATGGATGGACCTATAATAGAGGATCCATGAGTCAATACATATCATGTGATGGCAGGAATCAAGAAACACATAGTTCTCAGATTCTTGCCTACATAGGTCTAGAACACACTCAAGGAGGTGTGTATTTTTTATACATATTGTGGATTGACCTAGGATTTGAGATCTAGGTGTTAATACATATCATTTTATATTAGTAATTAATCCACACATAGTTATTTTATTGAATATTCTCTATGTAGGTCTAACCCATACAAAGAGGGGGAATGTTTTTATATTCCAGCAAGAACTAGGATTTGTGAATTGGGAATCACTACATATCATGTGATAATAGGAATCAATCCACACGTAGTTATTAAAAGGAAAACTCTGTATGTAGGTCTAAACCATATATAGAGGGGTGGGGGTCATTGTTTCTATGTATATTGCAGATGAACCTAGGATTTGATATCTGGACGTCACTACATATCTGGTGATTATAGGAATCAAGAAACACATAGTTCTTGAATGAAAAACTCTCTACACATATCTCACCCATACACAAGGGTGGGGGGGGGGGGTTTCCACTTATATTGTAGCTAGACCCAGGATTTGACATCTAAGAATCACTACATATCCTACAATGACATTAATTAATCCACATATAGTACTTTAATGGAAAACTATCCATGCAAGTATGAACCATACGCAGAGGGGGTATTTTTTAGTTTATATTATGGTTGGAACTTGGATTTGAGATCTGGGTATCACTATGTATCCTATTATGGTAGGAATCAAGCCATAATTAGTTCTTGAATGGAAATATCTCCATACATGTCAGAACCATATGCAGAGATGGGATTTTTTTATTAGTATTATGCATGGCCCTAGGATTTGATATCTTGAAATCACTAGATATCCTATTATGATAGGAGTTAACCAACATGTAGTTCTTAAATAGAAAACTCTCTACATAGGTCTGGACCATTTGTACGTGGGTCATTATTTTTGTTCATATTGTATATGGACCATGGATTTTAGATTTGGTTGTTTCTACATATCCTTTGATGGTAGGAATAAAATCACATGTAGTTATTGAATGGAAAACATTCAATATAGCTCTAACCCATATGTAGGGGGATTTTTTTATGTTAATATTGCATTTGGAACTAGGAATTAAAATTTAAGAATCACTACATATCCTGTCATGGAAGGAATCAAACCAAAGCTATTTTTGAATGGAAATATTCTTTTTCCCAACTTCATAGAGGGTATTTCCTCAAACCATTTGGAAGATAAGTTTCTATAAATAAGGAATTACTTAAACTAATTATCTATGGATGGGGGATATGGACCAAAAATTTCCATTTCATGTATTAAAAACATCTAGGAATATTTAGCTATATGTAGTAAATTTTTGGGTTTATAGAAGAAGATTTCATGAATATGTATTGCATGAAACTTCGTAGTGAATTTTACATAGTCCTGTATCATTTTTTACTAGTATTAACCAATCCTTCTAATTTTATGGGAGAGTCTAGTCCCAAACTAATGAGTGCCATAGGAACCAAAATGGACTTCTTCCATGATGACGAGAATCTCTCCTTCTATTTTGCATCTAAGGAGGTTTCAATCGAAGCATCATTTGTAGAGGTTTTGTTTTTCTAATTTAGCCTATCTTGAAGGGTAACGTTTGCTAATCAGCATCAGTATTGTTCCCTTTATCTTTATCTAATAAGATGGTTCAATTTTATAGGTAATTAACTATGGAATTCATCCATTTATGGTGAATATTAGTTCATCATGAACTGGGGAAATTTTGAGCTGATTTATTTCCTCTATGTCACAAACAATGACTCATGGGACCACCCTTCGATGTGAGATACAGAAAACCACTTTATTTTTATTAGGGGGTATTCCAGGGCTATGGATTCATTGTCTAGTTATTTGACAAAAACATTTTTTGATTGAGGGAAATGATGAAATGTTTGTTTAAAAAGTAATTCTTCCATCATTCCTCTGATGTAACCAATGAGAGGTGCCAATTCTTCATTTTTAATAGCATACTCACTGTAGATTTTTTTGATCACTAGCTATGAATCCCATTTGATATAACTATAGATTGTATATATATTTAGGTCCCATTAAAAACTAGCAATGGGGTATTTTTATTTTTCCTTGCAATTAGTGCAGTTTTTAGACAGAAAGAAGGAGTAGAGAAAATTTTATTTGTCTAGGGAAAAAAATACAATACCTATCCCAACTCAGCTGAGCTTTAGTTTTTCCAACTTATTTCCAATTGGACTATGGGAGGCACTGTTAAAATACATCTATCATGTATATGGAGTTTCATGGGAATAGAAAACCTCTTTATTTGCAAGTTCAGTGTCCATTGGTGTGCCTTTTGAGGTAGGATGTGCTGGAAAGAAATAATCTCGGGACTTCCATTTAATTACATTATGTAACATGAACTGTATGTTGAATTAGTTCATAATAACCATCAATCTAGCCATGTTCCCAGTTAATATAAGGAATCCAATGATATAATTTAGCAGGTCAATATGAGATACCAAGTGGACTTTGTGCTGCTTCATGTAATGTCTTTGGTTTTTCACTGCAAAGATGAGTGTGATGCAGTTCTTATCAATATCTAAATACAGGGTCTCAGTTACTCAAATCATTCTACATAGATAGTAGAGGATTGTTTTATTCCCCAAATCAATTTTCGGTGTGAGGATAGAACCAAAAAACTATGCCATGGTGGCCACATATCAGATAAGTAGTGTTCCTTATACCGGTGGGATCGATAAACGTGGGTACAATAATTACTACTTGAGATTATCGAAGGATTTTTGGTAGTACTCATACCATAGATAGATGAATCCCTTCTTTATTAAGTGGTTAAGGTGAGGTATTTTCTAACTAGGTTATCTTTGAAATAATTAATGTAAGCAATGTTCCCTTGGATTCCCTTCTATTATTTATGATTTAGAAGAGGTGACATTGCTAGGATTGCACTATTATTTTCTAGATCTACCTCGATACCACAATGGAATTATAAAAATACAAGGATTTTCATTAACGCTACTCTCGAAGAACACTTTAGAGGATTCATCTTCTAACTATCTTGCAAAAACTTGTTACAGATTGTATGAAGATCCATGTGGTGATCACATAATTTCCAAAATTTTACTACCAGGTCATCAACATAACATACTTCTACTTTTTTAAAAAACGTATTAAATATGTGATTAATGGGTTGTTGGCAATTATTTCGATCATTCTTTAATCCAAAGGGAATTAACTGATAGAAAAATATTCCCAAAGGTTCCCTGGAGGCAACAAATTCATTATTTTGAGGGGTCATCATTTTTGAATTATAATTTAAATACCCATACACAAAGGAAAGGTATTTGAATATAGTATTTACATTAATCAAAATTTATGTGATCGATAATGGGGAATATTACTTCATGAAGTGTTTATTAAGGCCCCTAAAATCGATGCAAACCCTGATCTTCCCATTCTTTTTCTTGATGGGTGTGAAGTCGGTGATTCATTTTGGGTACTGTACTTCTTGACCAAATTTTTCGTTGATCAATTTTTCAAATTCATATTCAACATTAGTATCATGAGAGGGGTACATCCTCATATATTTTCAATTAAAACCTTGATGTTCATTGGGTAAGAATAGGTGATTCGTTGCAACATCGGGGTTCATCATGGTCATTTCAGCATAATTCAAAGAGAAAATGCATTGATGTTTCTTTAGAAATGAAAAATTAATATCCTACTCCTTGAGAGGCATGGAGGAAATAATAAATGTAGCTCTTGAGTATTCTTATCTTACCAAATTCACCTGTCTGAGATCATCTATAGTGGTGGAGACACTTTCCTCAAATATGGGAGGGGTTTTCCTAATGTCATGCTATTCTTCTTCCATTTCAAAGTTGGTGGATGAATATTTATACATGGTGGGTATTCCAGGGGAATCTCTATTGGTTTTGAGGTAAGAGAGGCCATGGGAAGAGACATTTTCATTTTGAACTGCTAGAGTCGTTGTGGAGAGATTTCCTAGCTGATTGTTTTCTTTTATGCTTCCACACAGGGTAGGTGGATCCTAGAAATCCCGAATTGATGTGAATGTCATGGGTGGATAATCAATTTTTATTGATGGTGTGTGGGAATTATTGGATCTTGATAGAGAATTACCCTAATCCCCTTTTTATGCATCCAATTTAGCTAATTCAAATTCCATCACATAGACACGATCCAATGAAGTTTTTAGATCACAATAGATTACTGGGATTAAGCATGTTGTCTCAATCAGGTTTATGGGTAGCATGCATGCTCCAAGGATTCGTAGGGATAGTCCCCAATCCATTAGGGGATAAAACATACCTATCGTCATCAACCATTGTTCCATCCTTTTTATAGAAACCTACCTTAGCATATATGGATTCACAAGACTCAACAGGGGCATTTCCACCATGTAGTATATCGAACATCTCATCAATGGGGTATTTTGAGAATTGATGAAATTTTGGAGGTACCCGAAATGGATTTTAAGCCAAGGCCTTCCAAGAAGAAAATTATATATTGGGTTTTTCTAGTTAACCATGAACTCATCATTAGATGTGATATCCCCAAACTGATCCTTGAGCTTGATATTCCTGAGATGTGTTTGCTCGCTCTTATCATACCATTAAATGGTAAGATTGGTTGGAGATAAATCCCCCTCTCTATATCCCAAATGCCAGAGGGTCCAAATTGGGATAATGATGATACTAAAACCATTATAAACTATATCCCATTAGATATTGACATTATCAAGTTTTCTTGAAACATACATATGCCTGATATATCATTGGATGACTTTTTCGTAATCAGGTTCTATGAACGAGTTGGTGATATGACAATCTGATGGCATAGTCTCAACTTAATAAACCTCAACTTACTTATATCTTAAACTTCTGTGGGCACTAGAGGGCTTTGATGAGAACATCTTTGAGTTATTTTGAAAGATTGGGAATATCCAACATTAAAAGTGTAGAGGCCTGAATCTTGAAGTACATGGATATTACATTACTTTTTCAGAATACTTTATACATAACAAACACACACACACAAGGACCGTAATAGTTTAGTGTCTTTGGAAACTCAGAATTTAATCTTCTAATCGTGGTGAAAGATCTTCAACTTCTCCCAAAAATATCTACCCCTTTTGTTTTCTTACCTAAAACCTTTCTTTATATCATGGAGAAAAGAAAACATAAAAAAATAGAGCTCAAATGCTCAGTAAGGATAAGCATAAAGGACATAAAACAATCCATAAACATTTGAATGCAATATCTTGAACATAAAATCTAAACATCAAAATCTTGAGCAAAGACATAAATCGTGGAAGTACGTAAGGAATATATCATAATGGAACATCAACCATGATAAAATATAATGGGAATAAAAAATGTATTTGTGGCATCCGTTAAGCACATGTAATGATTTCCATAGTAGCCAAGGCATTGCAGCCAAGACCATCTTAGTGGACAAAGTCCCTTTCTGAATCGAGTTCACTCCTCGTTCCAGTCCTGTATTACTGAACTAGTTTAACTTGCCATTCCATCCATGTCTATCTCATGAGATATAAATCTTTACCCAATTCATTGGTCGTAGATATAGGTCCCACAAATCTCATAATGAAATTAATCATTCTTGTGCTACAAAAAAACTTAAAACATTCATCATAACCCAAAGAATAAAATGGGTTTCATAAACATCATCCCATCATCTCATAATCCATATAAAACAAATGGACATTTAATCATAAGAAAAGTGAAACCATGTAAATCATAGAGACATTAAACTTGAAACATACACATATGAAATAATGTCATCTTATATGGAAAATGGTTTTGATAAAACATATGAAATGAATTTTTGAGGAAAATATCCTTTCTTCTTCAAAATCATTTTCTTTTCACAAAATTCCATGAACTTTTAAAATAAAAGTATTATGTTGAAAATATTCATAAAATATTGTAGAGTAAGCTTCATGAAAATGAGGCGTTATGAAACCGTAAAAATCTGTTCATGTCGTATAAGTTAAAAATAACATTCTTCTCGTACTTTTGTTGGAAGACTCCAAAAGTACCTCGTATGGTAAATAAAAAAAATATTCCGTACATACCATGTAGTAAAAGTCAAAAATGGGTAAAAAGGACTTTAAACATACATGAAACCATTTTTAGAAAACATAAACCTGTATGATAAAAATAACCCCAGTGAATACTTACAAATAAACAATCTCAGATAAGAATGAGATTGGAATAATTATCCCTTACCTTAGGTCCGATATGCTTCGTATGGATCTGAACCTCCTGTATAATGATTTAAATAATGTAATTGACTTATTACATAATCATATTCATTGTTATGATATCATATATGTTTCACTTATGACTTTATATTACCCGTTCTTTTGTACATTGCATGTTAAAGCAGCGTTTTGGGTAAAATCATTTCATTTATCGTATGTGTTTCGACTTGTCATTCGTGATATTATTACTTATATCCAGATTTATATAATTCCAGAATGTAAAACATGATTTATATATAATATATATTCATCATATACATATATATTATATATTGATAAAAGGAATGAAATACACCGTTCATGGAGATGGTAGGCCGTATGTACTCATGAACGCTGTTTTTGTTTCCTTATTGAATTGAATGGAATTAAGTATATGAAATACATATATATATATATATATATATATACATAAATTCAGTAGAATTATTATTTCATATATTTTATGATTACATATTATATATACTTTATAATTATTCTTGAATTTTTAACATGGAAAATGAATCTCATCGCGGCGTGGAGACGGTAATCCGTACGTACGCACGAGCGATGATATCATTCCCATATTTATTGAATCAAATTGGAGTGAATGATCTAATATCTTAGAATCAGTATGATGTTATAATAATCATATGTATTTATTCTTTACACCATTATACACATCCAAGTAAGGTGGTGGTGGAAAAACATATTACACCACAGCGTGGAGACGGTATTCCCTACGTACGCATGCGCGGTGATTTCGTTTTCCTTAGGATGGATAGAAGGTGAAATGTGGTTGTTTCATATTTATAATAACATATCAGTATATTAGTGATACCGATGTTATTACAATATAATGAAACAACTAAAATAAAAGGAGGTAGAATAAGAAATAAATTTGAATGAATCGGTAACAGATATTACCTCTTCTTCGATACACCTCTTTGAAACCTCCTCTTAAGGCACTAAGATTGGTCTTTGAAGTAGACCAGGACCTCTAGTATGTTTCTAGGGAAGTGGAGAAGATAAATTTTCAGGGGTTGGCCGAGATTTGAGGCTCAATGTGGTGTGAGGAGGAGAGGGAGGAGATGCCCTTTTAAAAGGGAGGAGAGGGGTACCTTGGGAAATATAAGAAAATATTAATTTATATTAAATACCAACCCCACTTAAAAACTTTCAAAATGACTCAAATCCTAATATTAGATGATATAGGGTTGTAATATCATCAACCAATAAAATTTATACATGTTAGGAATTTATTTTAAACATTATCAAATTGATTTATCCTTATTTAATCAATTTTATATTATTTGTGGTAATAACATTATTAATTTTAAATTATTAAAAATAATTACTTATTTGTTGTGATTTTTCCATAATTGGATACTTTATAACATTTTAGACCATATAAATTTAAATTTATAATTTTTAAATATTTTTGTGATTTTTTAATTTTTTTTTAATATGTTATTTTTATAAATTAACAATAGTGTCAATATTGACACTATTCATTTATTTTAATTTAAATAAAATCAACCCAGAGGATATATTCGAACTAAAATATTTAATAGATTCCTAACATGTCAAATTTGTCTAGAAAATATTTTGAGAACATTAATAGTTCATATAATGTTTATTTTACTATTTTTAAAACCATTTATATGGTATATCTCTTAATAAAATAATTAGTACAACATTTTTGTATAATTATTTAATATACTAATTTGTTGCATAAAAATTAAAAATAAAATCCTTTGATGAAGATAAATATAAAATATTTTATAATGATAATTTTATTTGAATTTATCATCTTAAAATAACAACATGTAAATTTTTATCTTTATTAAACTATGAAAGTGACAACTTTGGAATCATTTAAAATAAAATATTATAAGTGTCATAATCGCCTTAATAAGGATCCAAATGGTCAAAAATTTGGCTATTGGATGCTTACGGTTTACATATACACTAATAACAATTTTTGTTCAGATTTTTGGCCTTTTGATATGTATTACTATTTCTATAAAAACTACATTATTGATTTTTCACTAAATAAATAATTTGTGCATCATTAATGTATAAGATAATAAGGAAATTAAATAAATCTTAAAAATTACAAATAAATTACCATAATAATGGAAACACATTTTATCTTTAAAATGAGTATTTATAACCGAATTTATATTTTGTATAAACTTATATTAAAAATACATTAATTATTAAAGTTGAGTGAGCCATATTTCACTTTCTTTTAAATAAAATAAACTAAAGGTCTTAATCACCTCCAAGTGGGTTCCAATGGATTCCATTTCAAACCAAATATGCCTGAGGACAAAATATAAGAATCCCATTATATTAAGACAAGTGTTAGGGTAATTTTATAATATTATATTTACTATTAATTACGCGATTTACCTTTTACTATGGTAAATAAAATTTACCATAGTTACTATTCATAATGCCCAAAAATAAAAAGTAGATCATTAACATAATTTAGACCCACTGATTCCAAATATGGAATCCATTTTTCTAAATTCAACACACAAAATTTGTAGAAATTAATTTAAAATTAATCCCGTTGTTAAGAAAATTTGTTTTAAAAGTTATAACATTGAAAAAGATTGAAATGTTTTTACCTATGAATTCAATGTTAATGCAATGTTAATGACATAAATTATATTAAATGGTAAAAATATATTCTATTTATACTTTAAAACCATTCAATATTATAATTTAACAATATAAATTATTGCGATCAAAAAAGTTGTTTTAAATTAAATATAGCGTGTTTTTACTATTCATCAAAATATGAAACTTACCAGAATAATATGAAAAATTTATCCAAAGTAAATTTTTATTCCATGATTCCAAAAAATAATTTTATTTTGTAAAATTGAACTTATAAACATGTAAAAAACTAGATTTAACGTGGGTACGCCATCAAAAGGTGGCAAAACTGTATTTTTTGAAAAATACTTATTTTACCTGAAAAATTTATTTGGTTCTTATACCATGTTCTAGAAAATGTGTAAGATGAGTAATAATGTTATAAAATTCAAAATTTAGTTATTACTATTCATAAAGGCTAGTTCATAATAATATTATAACCATATATTGTTGTTTAGTGAAACCCAGTATTGCGTACAACACACGCTATCGAGGAAGGTCGTGATTGCGTGTAATGCTAGCCAATTCAGGGTTGCGTGTAGTGCAAGGCTCCTTTGTTGTTGCGTATAATAAAATACAACCATATTTCATTTATACATTGAATATATATATATACATACACACTCAATGTTGTGTAGAATAACAACTATCAAACAAACTTGAAATTGTGTGTAACACGATCCATGAATAATGTTGCGTATACTGCAAGCTAATACGGTGTTGCGTATAGCGCAAGATAATCTTGGTGTATCGTACAACAGAAGATATGAAATAAATTAAAAAGAATATATCTTATAAAATCTCGAGTTATTACATTCTACCCCCCTTAAAATGAATTTCGCCCTCGAAATTCGTCGGGGTTATAAATGGTTTTCTACTTGAAAGTTTGTTTAATTGAAACCCATATCGTAAAAAGTAATACCAAAACTTATCTTTAAAAACTAAAGTATGAAACGTAATGGTTACCCAAATAAACTAATCACTGGGTTTCCACATAGGAGAACATAGATGAAAATATGGATATGGAAGAGAAATCTAACCATCATGTTCTGATAGAGAGTGGTAGAGGACATGGCTATGAAAAATCCAACAATCACAAAGCCATAAATTTGTGATGATCTAAGGTACCATCTGATTCATCGGATATAAGATAACTAGGACAACATTTTTGGTTTTCAATATCATTTCCCTAAAGTTAAAAAATTTGAATTAGAAGAAATACTTGCTTGATTTTGGTACAATCTCACTATTGTTCGTGCTTTGAATAATTTACACTTCATCTATTAAAGAAATGAATTTGAATTTGTTATTCATGAAGTGTTAACATATCATGTGATAGAATGATGGGTCATTCCATATGTTTCAAACAAAAGGTTTGGAAAAGTTATCAAATATACATAAGTCCATCTATAGTGTGGTTAATCATATACGATTCCAAAAATGAACTTATACGTCATATATTATACCTCTTAATAAAATAAAACTAGTTTCTACTAACCAGGGACTTTTTGTAGGCCCGTGGTAGGCGATAAAGGCCAGTCGCACTTCGGTTGTGGGTTCAATTCCCACATCCTTGTCCGACGCGATGGGTTATCGTCCATCTTGGAGGTTATCCTTTTTCTAAAACTATACTATCATAACATTTCAGAAATAAAAAGTTATATCCTTAACCAATACTATATGATGTTCATTCCAACCATTAGGCTTATCGAAAATACTTCTATCTAATTATTAGAAATTTCATCTATCGAGCATGTGAATTCATTCATTTGTCCCCCATATATCATAAGATATATGTTTTTGGTCACATTCCAAACATGTGAATACCTTAATCATGTATTCTTTCTAAACATGAATTACCATAAAACCATAGTGAAAACATGAATTCTGTCAAAAGTTAACTCTTTCCACATACAAGAATCCCAAATTTCTATATAGTCAAACCATGATATCACTTTGTCCTTATTTTAGTCATGAGCTCATGATTACTATCATATTATTTTCTCTTTATCCATTCAATATGCGCATTTCATCTGCTTTCCAAAAATATTCAAATCACTTTTTCATGCTTACTAGTACCATATAATAATTGAAAACCAATACATAGATTTTCCAAAATTCCACAATACCATAAATGAGATTCCATGATACTATTTTGAAATCCCATTACATAAACACTTAATCATTACACGACATCATTTTCATACTCAACATCACAAATAGTGATAGCCTGAGACTTCCCTTTATCCTTTTCCTTAAGAGGATTCTCACTTCGATCATCATTAACCCGTGGATTAGGTCATTTATTAGCATAATTCCCCATTTCCTGGAACATGAAGCATTGAAGTGTTGGTGGAGATTTCTCTGTAGTCTTTTCTCTATTCACATAATTAGCAACATTTTCCCCATTACTTCGACAATCAACTACTCGATGACCTTCTTTTCCACACTTAAAACATTTTCAAGTACCTTTTAGGCAATCTCCACCATGCTTATTTCCACACTTTGAGCATAAAGAAACAATCATCTTCTTTTCACCATTGTTTTGAGATTTCTCCTTGAACTCCATCTTTCGTTTCTTGTCAAATCCATGAGATGGATATGTTACACCAACTTCCAGTTCTACCTTGATAGCACAACACACAATTTCTTCATAGATACTGAAGTCTCTTATATCTAATTCCCTTCGAAGACTTGGTTTTGAGCCACTGAAAAATCGATCAACGTTACTTTCAGGTTGGATGATAAAGCCAGATGCATACCTTGAAAATATTGTAAAATTCGATTCCTATATACCAACAGATTCATCATCCTTCTGCTTAAGCTCAAGAAACTCCTTTTCTATCTTTGTTCAAAGAATACGAGGGAAGTACTTACTGAAAAAAAAAGTTCTTGAACTCGTCCCATTCCATGGACTCAATTTCATCTCTTTGCCTCGTATTCTTGATAATATTCCACCATTGATCAACATCACCTTCCAAACTATATACTGCTAAGATGACTTTATCATGCTGAGAACATTTTAGAACTAAAAATATCTTTTCAGTAGTACTAATCTATTGTTCAGCCACTAAGGGATCAGAAGACCCGCAAAATGAAGGTGGACGCTGCCTCATGAAGGATTCAACAGAATGTTGCTCCTTTTTTTATCATTTTGACGTCCATAACGATTCATAGCTTGTGTAAGTATAGAAATAAGATTGTGAACTCCATCTCCCATGAAATTGGTTTGGTCAGGAGGACAATCAATACATTGTCCATTACATTGATCAACACAGTTTTTTCGGGTTCCAGCCAACATCTAAAACCCAAAAATAATAGTGTGAGAGGCAAATACCATGCTAGGGAAAACAACATAATAAAGGGGGAGTACCTTCAATATCTAACATCTTAGGTTTAATTATAAGATCGTTAGCGCAATTCTAGTACTATAACCTATACGTATACTTATCCTTTGGGATATACCTAGACATACCTTATAAATATATCTAAAGATTTCACTAAAGTTTTCATATCCTAGTTTCCAAAGGTTAACTAAAACATTCCTCTGATACCAACTGTAAAGGCCCGAAGCTTGACGTACATGGATATTACATTACTTTTGAGGAATACTTTATATATTACAAACACAGACACATGAAACGCACAGCCGATTGTCACTTATTGACCGGCCAAGGTTCCGATGCTCTGCTAAGGTATATAGCAGCACCCGGGTCAAATCCTTGGTGATGATACTTTGAAATAGTCATTTTTTAGTTGATTGTATTCTGATTGTGGGTTTGTTTGCAGAGCTTAATTGAAATGAAAAATTTATTATGATTGATTTAACAAAATGATAATGATTGGGGTGAGTTCATTATTAGGGAGTTAAGCTTGTGATATCCTTGAGCTTTGCTTTATATTGCATTTAAATTAATACCCACTTCACAAGTTGACATTGATTAGAATTCCTTAGTGTTAAAGATTTAATCCAAGCCTTAACTTAATTAGGATTTTAATCTCAATAAGTACATGTTTATGGTAGTGTATTTTTAGTTCCAATAATCCATAGAAACCACATGCTAAACAAAATATGTCATTAATCCATGACAAATTAAGTCTGACATACACAATGTTAAATTAACGAATACTCATCGAGAAAATACTCTCAATCACTTAACATCCCTAAATTATAACTCACCCCAATGAGATATTTACTCAGACATTTGGGTGTTTAATATTCTAGTTATAATAATTATGTTTATAAATTAAGAATATAAGAAAAAGAAAGGGATTAGAAAAGAGTGGTATGTCGACACACACACATGAATGATGATGATAATTAAAAATGGATTTTCGATTGAATGAGGAATCAAAGAAGGGAAGGGGATTCAACTAAATTTAAACTTTTTTAAGAACATAAATATTAAACTATAGAAGGTGGATGAGAATAAGAGATATTGAAGAAGAAACTTGCATTAAAATAGAATTACAAAAGAAAGGACTTACAATATTACAAAAACGAAGAACATGAAAGTAAGTGAAAACAAAGAGAGGAGGAAAGGTCTCTCAAGTGAAAACTTGAGTATGTAAGGTCCTACAAAGCCTTTTTCAAGTCTTTGGTCGTGCCAATATGTTCTCCTATCTTCTGGAATGCCAACCCCTCTAAAGGAGAGAAGGGGAGAGTATTTATAGCCCAAGGAGTGGATTGTTTACATTCCAGCAATACCCCTCCACTTGGCTCGTAGATATGGACATCATGATAGTAGAATCTCGAGAAATCTCCTTCTTAAAAGTTGTAGATAATAATGTTGGCCGACTAATCTCAAAATATGGAGTCATTGGGACTTAAGGAGCAAAGGGTATGTCCGGTTGATTAAACAAAGTAAAACTGTCCATTTCAATCCAGTCTTTTTGAAGTCCAGAATGTGAATGGTTTTTTGAATATGAAGATGCCTTAAAATCCGTATGGGTTATTCAACAGAGTCGGCCAACACTATCTCCTATTTCACACTGCAAAATATCAGCTCTATTTGATGCTTACATCATGATATATTTCATGAATACGATAATGATTTTAATTCTCGTCCAGAATGGTGGGCTGGACTTAAATGCTTCATTTAGGCCCTTTTTACTTGGATTTGGGCCTTGAAATATTTATAAAATATAAAATGTAGTGTCCCCCGAATTATTGTGGAGAGTTAATGTTTTTGGCCTTCTGGATTGAGCCCAGTAAATCAGTCTTCAAGGCTGGTCCAGTTCATTCACATATTCATTAGTCTTGTTTGTGAGGACCATATGACCCTTCAAATGGCATAATTGGCTCATGGTACCTTCTAATGAAATGTTTTTTATTAAAAGGAGAATCCTAAAAAACAAGAACCACACAATTTAGATCATTATAATGATAGTTATTATTAAAACATTAAACTGACTCAATTGGACTACTTCTAAAAATGCTCAAAAATTATACTTAATATTAAAACATTAATATTTCAAACAAATTATGCACATTTCATATAAAATCAGTAAAGGTGGAATATAATAAGTCATAAAAATATTAATAACGCCAACTCACCCACACATAGTTTTTTGCATGTCATCATGTGCAACAAATATAAAAACATGACAAAATAATTTTTACTCACCAACAGATATTAAAATTTTGTTTTCTCAAATCAGGGGAGGTTTAGACTATTTCACTCATCAATTTTGAATTCCACCACAAGTTGTTACAGAAAAAATGTTCCAAAAATAATTCAATTTTTTATGCTCAAATTTAGAAATGGAAAATGTGGACACTCAAAACTCGCACCTCTCAAGATGATAATATTCATTTGTGGAGGTTCAATCTTTCACCAACCAAAAGTGAAAATCTTAGAGTTTGAAAAGAGCTCTCAGCTTACAATCCCTATCCAAAGTGAGAAATAATCAAGAGGTCTTTTTAAGGGGTTTTTCTGTGGCTATGGGACGGTAGGAATATAATGTCCAAGAGAGAGAATAAGAGGGTTAAAATACCAACATAGAAAAAGCAATGCACATTTTTTTGAAATAAAAAATGGAAGGAAATGAAAACACATATTTATAAGGGAATGATTGTGTGAAGAAAGACATAGTAGAGAAAGAAAATATAAAGGTTATGAGACGATGAAATATTTACAAACCACCAAAATTCTCCCAATGATATAAGAATATAATGCAAGTGTTCTTTTTTTTTTCTTTTTTCTTCGAAATTTGACCTTGAGACAGATCTCACACTCATATCCCAACCCATGTTTGATCTCCTCACGACACTAATTGTAATAGTTATAACAAGATCAAAGGTTGAGGAGGAGTGATTTTTGACCAACCCAAGACACAACCCATTTTTTCATTTTTTTTTGATTTTTTTGAATTTTTATTTTTATTTTTGAATTTTTTTTGAACACTTTTCAATATCATTTGTACAATACATTCCCAAATCCTACTGAATGATAAACTCCCCCCCCCACACTAAAATAGATGCTTTCCCTCAAGCATATGATAACACACCAGAAAGTAAGGAAATGATACCCAAAAATGAAATCCATTCCCCCCCACACGTAAATTTCAAAAACTTATGCAATGAAAATCCATGTTGATATTGGGTGGGATAAGGTATTGGGATTGTAATGTGGCTATCAATGAAAAGGTTTTCATAGGCTTTAAGGGGCTTTAAAAAGGAGGATTAATGTAAGGGTAATGAGAGGCTATTTGGCTATTGTGATTTTCATGTGGTTCAGAAAATGCCTCTATCATATCAATGCACACTAAGACAGGAAATTCATCTCGAAGGTCCACAAACTCAAGACTCACAAATGGGGGTGAAAACACACATTTTGAAAAGATGGCCAGAGGTGGCCTTGGCATGAAAGCAATTGTTTGTTCTCACGGTTTGGGAAAAGCATTTTCCAAATCAAAAATTGAGAATTCAAAATTTGTTAATTTTGGCACAAAATTCTTTTTCCAAAGTAATGATGAAAATAAAAAATATTTTATATGAAAACATGTCTGTTAACTCCCCAAAATGGTTGGAAGAAATTTCAAAACTCGATGGTGAGTAAGCATGACTCTTTTTTGTAATTTTTTATGTAATTGTGTTTTTTTGGTTTTTTATGGTTTTTTTAGGTTTTTATTTTTGTAAAGATACACCCACAAAAAAGAGAAAGTGAAAAAATAAAGGTTTTTATAAAGAAAATGGTTAAAAAATGAAAGAGAGATGAAGAAGAAGAAAGAGGTAGAGAGAGGAAAAGATAGAGAGAGTTAAAGGGAAAGAGGTGCCCCCTGGTTTGGATTTGGCGGGTCGCCTTCTCCATCTAGTGGTAGGGCAGCTAGAGAATTTTGGGAGCCAATGGAAGTTGATGTTGTTCTAGGAATTCATTTCCTCTCATGGTTATGCTTTAACCGATGTCCATTAACCGTGAATGTCCTTTTGTAAGAGGGGTCTTGGACTTGCACTGCACCAAATGGGTAAACATTAGTAATAACAAAAGGACCTTCCCAACGAGAATTAAGCTTATCTGGATGAAGATGAAATCGAGAATTGAAGAGAATTACCTTTTCACCTTCATGAAATACCTTTCTCAGTATGTGTCTGTCATGGAGTACCTTAGCATTCTCTTTGTACAGATTGGAATTCTCATAGGATTCAAGTCTAAGCTCCTCCAGTTCAGCCAATTGCAACAGTCTTTCTTCACCATATTTTTCACAATCAAAATTACAGGTTTTAATAGCCCAAAAAAACTTATGTTGGATTTCAACTGGTAAGTGACATGCTTTAACAAAAACTAGCCTAAAAGGAGACATCTCAATGGGTGTTTTATAGGCAGTTCGATAATCCCAAAGGGCTTCACCTAGTCTCTCAGGCCAGTCTTTTCTGGTGGGTTTTACAATTCTCTCTAGAAATCTTTTCACATCTCCATTAGAAAGTTCAGTTATTCTATTTGTTTAGGGGTGATAAGCAGTTGAAGTTTTATGTACAACCCCATTCTTTTTCAGAAGAGTTTCCATGGTTCTATTACCAAAATGGGTTCCTAAGTCACTGATCAAGGCACATGGTGTGACAAATCTTTGGATGATGTGGGTATTTAGGAACTCACTCACAGTATGAGAATCATCCTTCCAAGTGGGTTTGGCCTCAACCCACCTTGAAACATAATCGACCATAAGAAGAATGTATGAGAATCCATTGGAAGGGGGAAATGGTCCCATGAAATCTATGCCCCAAACATCGATGATTTCAGAAAATATTAAAGGCTTTTGGGGAATTTCATTTCTCATTGAAATTGTGCCAAACTTTTGGAAAGTGGGACATGATTGACAAAACTCATGCGAGTCCTTGAAGAGTGAAGGCCAGAAGAATCCAGAGTCTAGGACCGTTCGGTAGGTCCTTTGTGGTCCAAAGTGTCCTCCTCCAGGAAGTGAGTGACATAATTCTAAGATGGAAGAATTCTCATTTTCATCAACACATCTCCTAATTACCATGTCTGCCCTAGTTTTCCAAAGTTTATTTTCTTCCCAAAAATAGTATTTTGAATCACTTTTCAACTTCATTTTTTGTTCTTTTGAAAAATTTTCCTGAAAAACACCAGAAACCAAGTAATTTACAATTGGGGCATACCATGGTATTTTTGGAGTTATAGATGAAAGGTGCTCAGTAGGGAATTCAGGATCGATGATTTCTGAATGAGAAGAATTAGAAAATCTACTCAATTGATCAGCCACAGGGTTTTCTTTTCCAGGTCTATCTTTTATTTCAAGGTCAAAATCATGGAGCATTAGGATCCATCTTATTAGCCTCAGTTTGGAATCACTTTTCTTGAGTAAGAACTTAATAACAGAATGGTCTGTGAAGATGATGATTTTGGTACCTAAGAGATAGGACCAGAATTTATCTATGGAAAAAACCACTACTAGAAGTTCCTTTTCAGTCACATTGTAGTGAGATTGAGTTTCATCCAATGTTTTTGAGGCATAATAGATGACATGAGGAATATTTTCTCTTCTTTGACCAAGAACAGCCCCAACAGATCTATCAGAAGAATCACACATTAACTCAAAGGGTAAGGACCAATCAGGGGGTTGGATTATCGGGGCAGATGTAAGATCAGTTTTGAGTTCAATGAAGGCTCTCTTGAAAACCTCATCAAAATGGAAGGTGACATCATTTTGGAGCAACCGAGTGAGTGGGTGGGAAATCCTACTGATGTTATGGATGAATCTCCGATAGAAACCAGCATGACCGAGGAATGAACAGATGTCTCGAACAGAAGTGGGTGGAGGATGTGATTGGATCACTTCAATTTTGGCAGGATCGACTTAAATACCATATTTTGAAACTATGTGTCCTAGAACAATCCCATTTGCAACCATGAAGTGACAATTTTCAAAATTTAACACAAGGTTACACTTGACACACTTTTGAAGGACTAGAGAGAGTGAATGCAAACAAGATTCAAATGACTCACCATAAATGGTGAAGTCATCCATGAAGACTTCCATGCAGTGTTCAATGAATTCTGAAAAGATAATCATCATACACCTCTGCAATGTTGCAGGAGCATTACAAAGGCCAAAAGGAATTCTTCTATATGCATATGTTCCAAAGGGGCATGTGAAAGTAGTCTTTTCTTGGTCCTGAGGTGCGATTGGGATTTGGAAGTAGCCGGTGTATCCATCAAGAAAGCAATAGTGTGACTTTCGGGCTAATCTTTCTAGCATTTGATCAAGGAATGGAAGAGGGTAGTGATCTTTTTGGGTTTCAACATTCAATTTCCTATAGTCGATGCATACACACCATTTGTTCTTTACTCGAGTTGTGACTACCTCCCCATGTTCATTGGTGACAACAGTTATCCCACCCTTCTTAGGTACAACTTGAATTGGACTAACCCATTCACTATCATAAATTGGGTAGATAATACCAGCTTGAAGAAGCTTGGTGATCTTTTCCCTAACTACCTCAAGGATGATTGGATTGAGTCTTCTTTGTGGTTGTCTAATTGGTTTGGATGATTCCTCAAGATGGATGTGATGCATGAAAAGGGCAGGGTTTATTCCTGGTATGTCATCTAGGGTCCAACCTAAGGCCTTTTTGTTTTCCTCTAACACCTGAACCAGTTTGGACACCTCAGTTTCAGTAAGGGTGGCAGAGATAATGACAGGATATGAGTGATCATGGAAGAGGAATGCATATTTCAGGTGTACAGGGAGAGGTTTCAGATCAGTCTCATCTTTCTCTTTTGGGGTCGACAACTCAGGAATGGAAGAAGGGACTTCAGTTGCTTCAGGTTCATTTTCCTTAATATTGTCCAAGGTGGAGCAGTAGAGATCAGAGTTGATGTGGGATTCAAGAGAGTTTTCAAGTTCCTCTAGATTGATGGAGTCTATGAATGAAAGGTCCACGTCAACTTCACCATTTATGACTTTGTTAATCATGGTGCAGATTTCACCAGATCTTTTATCATTAGAACATGAAGAACATGGTGGACTGGGGTTCAATTGACTCTTAGAAGTGTCCTCAGAAATATGGATTGAGAGTGCAGAGTTATCCTCAGATGGGTATCGCATGGCTTGGAAAATGTTGAACTTGACCAGTTGGTCACCGAATTCCATGGATAAGATGCCTGAAAGAACATCAATCTTGGTTCTTACAGTCATGAGGAATGGTCTTCCTAGAATTATGGGAGATCGAGAAGAGTTCATCTCACCTTCCATGTCAAGGACATAGAAATCAGCAGGGAGGAAAATATCATTGACTCGGACAAGGACATCCTCAATTATTCCCTCAGGACTGGCTGTGCTTCGATTGGATAACTGAATGACAACACCCGTTGGCTGCAATGGTCCTAGACCAAGGTTGGAGAATATGGATTTGGGCATGACATTAATTGAGGCTCCTAGGTCTATGAGTGCATCATCAAAGTTGGAACTTCCAATTTGGCATGGGACTGTAAAGGTCCCTAGATCTTTGCACTTTATGGGAATATACTTCTGGGTGGAAACATTTTCAAAGGTCCTAAGTTGCCTCTTGTGGGTTCACAATTCCTTAAGAAACTTGGCATACTTAGGAATTTGTTTTATGGAATATAAGAGGGAAATGTTGACTTCAACACGTCTAAACATGTCGAGCATTTCAGGATCAGCTTCAAAGGACTTCCTTGGTTTAGAAACAGCTTGAGGAAAAGGAATTGGATTCCTAAGTGGAATGGAAGGAGGTGAGGGAATGGATTCAGATTCCTTTTCAATTTTTTTTCTTTTCATTTTCTAGGTCAACATTCAAAGGATGGCTAGAGGACTTATATTGAGGCATATCAATGTGGTTTCCTGATCTAAGTGCAATTGCACTTACATTACCCTTGGGGTTGGGTAATGGTTGAACTGGGAGTTGGGAAGAATTTGATTGTTGTTGCTGGCTCAGGTGGGATGCAAGTTGACCTATTTGAGTTTCAATGTTTTTAAGTCTAGAACGGGTGAAGGAGGAAAGATATTCCACGGCACTTTCCCATGGTTTCTTGGAAGAAGAGGCTTGTCCCGGATTGGGATTACCTTGATTTTGGTTCTTGGGAAAGCGATTGTATTGGGTTGGTAATTGGGAAGGCTCATTCAGATAGTGGAATCCAAGAGGAGGATTGTTCCTTTGATGTTGAGGAACAAAAGGATAAGGTTGATGGAAGTTACCACCACCTTGACCATATTGGAATTGGTTTGGGTTTTGAGGAAGGAATTTAGGGGGGGTGAAGTTTCTAACAAACAGACCTGATATTTGATGGTACGTGTTCCGTTGAGCATATACTGCATTGAGCTCCATTGGTCCAAATGAATCAGATTGATCCTCTTGAGGTTGTGGACATGTGTCAGTTGGATGAGATGGAGAGTTGCAGATTCCACAATTTTTGATTGGTCCAGGAAACATTGATTACGGAGAAGACGAGGTTGGTGATTTGGTGGCCACAGCTAGCTGTCACACAAGACCTGTAAGTTCACTCATCCACTCGGTCATTTTTTTCTGCTCAATTGATTGATTATCTTGGGCTTGTTTGACATGATCATGTGCACGAGTATGGAATTGTTATGTGTTTGCAGCCATGTTACTTATGAGATCTCTTGTAGCTGCTGGAGTTTTATCAACAAGAGCACCGCCACTTGCAACATCAATAAGGGTTCTCTCCATAGCCAATAACCCCTCATAGAAGTATTGGATCAAGAGTTGGTCAGGGATTTGATGATGTGGGCAGGTTTCAACAAGCTTTTTGAACCTCTCCTAGTACTCATGGAGTGATTCATTTGGGAATTGATGGATACCAATTATTTCCTTTAGGATGGAAGCGGTATGAGAAGCAGGAAAGAATTTTTCTAGAAAGAGACGCTTCATGTCATTCCATGTAGTTATGGAACCAGGATGGAGGTAGTAGAGCCATGACTTGGCAGAGTCATCTAGGGAGAAAGGGAATGCTCGGAGTTTGATTTATTCTTCAGAAACCCCTTGAGGCTTCATGGTAGAGCATACTACTTGGAACTCTTTAAGTTGAAGATGTGGATCCTCACCGGATAGCCCGTGAAAATGAGGGAGAAGATGAATCAAACCCGATTTGAGTTCGAAGTCAGCTTCAATGTTTGGATATTGAATACCAAGAGGTTGGTAATTCATATCAGGGCCAGTGAGTTCTTTTAGGGATTGTTCCCTAGGATTGGCCATTTCAATTTCAACTGGTTGGATGAGGACTGGTTCTTGAATTATTTGAGTATCTCTTATGTTCCTCCTAAGTTGGCAAGTGTTCGCTCAATTTCAGGGTCAAACAAATCCGAGGGATTGTTCGGAAGGCTACGGTGCAATCAGAGAGATTTTGGAAGAAAGAGGAAGACGGGTTTTTCTTTGTGTTTTTTTTTCATTTTTTTTAAATTTTGTTTGTTTTTGGTTTTTATAACAATAAACAGAAACTAATGACTACTTAAAGTACCATCCTCGGCAACGACGCCATTTTAAACGCACGGCCTATTGTCTCCTATCGACCGGTCAAGGTTCTGTTGCTCTACTAATGTGTATAGAAGCACTCGGGTTGAATCATCGGCGATGATACTTTGAAATAGTCGTTTGTTTTTAGTTGATTGTGTTCTGATTAGGGGTTTGTTTGCAGAGCTTAATTGAAATGACTAATGTATTAGGATTGATTTAAAAAATGATAATGATTGGGGTGAGTTCATTATTAGGGAGTTAATCTTGTGATATCCTTGACCTTTGCTTTATATTACATTTAAATTAACACCCACTTCACAAGTTGACATCGATTAGAATTCCTAAGTGTTAAAGCTTTAATCCAAGAATTAACTTAATTAGGATTTTAATCTCAATCATTACATGTTTATGGAAGTGTATTTTTAGTTCCAATACTCCATGGAAACCACATGCTAAACAAAATATGTCATGAATCCATGACAAATTAAGTCTAACATACACAATGTTAAATTAACGAATACTCATCGAGAAAATACTCTCAATCACTTAACATCCCTAAATTATAACTCACCCCAATGAGATATTTACTCAGACATTTGGGTGTTTAATATTATGGTTATAATAATTATGATGATAAATTAAGAATAGAAGAAAAAGAAAGGGATTAGAAAAGAGTGGTATGTCGACACACACACACGAACGATGATGATAATTATAAACGGATTTTCGATTGAATGAGGAAGTAAAGAAGGAAAGGGGATTCAACTGAATTTAATCTATTTTAAGAACATAAATATTAAACTACATAAGTTGGATGATAATAAGAGATATTTAAGAAGAAACATGCATTAAAACAGACTTATTAAAGAAATGACTTAAAAAATTACAAAAACGAAGAACATGAATGTAAGTGAAAACAAAGAGAGGAGGAAAGGTTTCTCAAGTGAAAACTTGAGTATGGAAGTTCCTCCCAAGCATTTGTAAGGCCTTGGTCGTGCCAATATGTTCTCCTCTTTTCTGAAATGCCAACCCCTCTCAAGGAGATAAGGGGAGAGTATTTATAGCCCAAGGAGTGGACTGTTTACATTCCAACAATACCCCTCCACTTGGATCGTAGATATGAACATCATGACAACCGAATCTCGAGAACTCTCCTTCTTCAAAGTTTTAGATAATAAAGTTGGCCGACTACTATAAAGAGTTGGAGTCATTTGGACTTAAGGATCAAAAGTTATGTCCGGTTGATTAAACAGGGTAAAACTGTCCATTTCAATACAGTCTTTTTGAAGTCCATAATGTGAAAGGGTTTTTGAATATGAATATGCCTTAAAATCTGAATGGGTTATTCCACAAATTCGGCCACCTATATCTCCTATTTTACACTGCAAAATATCAGCTCAATTGGATGCTTACATCATGATATATGTCATGAATACTATACTGATTTTAATTCTCGGCCAGAATGGTGGGCTGGAATTCAAAGCTTCATTTGGGCCCATTGTACTTGGATTTGGGACTTGAAAGTTTTATACAAGATGAAATGTAGTGTCCCCCGAATTATTGTGGAGATGTAATGTTTTTGGACTTCTGGATTGAGCCCAGTAAATCAATATTCAAGGCTGGTCCATTTTGTTCACAGATTCCTTGGTCTTGTTTGGGAGGACCATATGACCCTTCAAATGGAAGAATTGGCTCATGGTACCTTCTAATGAAATGTTTTATATTGAAATGAGAATCCTAAAAAATAAGAACCACACAATGTGGATCATTATAGTGATATTTATTATTAAAACATTAAAATGACTCAATTGGACTACTTCTAACAATGCTCAAAAATTATACTTAATATTAAAACATTAATATTTCACACAAATTATGCAAATTTCATATAAAATCAGTAGAGGGGGAATATAATAAGTCATGAAAATATTAATAACATAAACACACAAGGACTGTAATAGTTTATTGTCTTTGGAAACTCGGAATTTAATCTTCTAATCATGGTGAATGATCTTCAACCTCTCCCATAAAAATCTTCCCCTTTTGTTTTCTTACCTAAAACCATTCCTTATATCATGGGGAAAAGAAAACAGAAAAAGGGTGAGATAAAATTCTCAGTAAGGATAAGCATAGATAACATAAAACAATCCATAAACATTTGAATTCAAAAGATTGAACATAAAATCTAAACATCAAAATCTTGAGCAAAGACATAAATTGTGGAAGTACGTAAGGCATATATCATAATGGAACATAAACCATGATAAAATATAATGGGAATAAAACATGTATTTGTGTCATACATTAAGAACATGTAATTATTTCCATATTATCCAAGGCATTCCTTCCAAGACCATCTTAGTGGACAAAGTCCATTTCTGAATCGAGTTCACTCCTCGTTCCAGTCCTGTATTACTGAACCGGTTTAACTTTCTGTTCTAGCCATGTCTATCTCATGAGATATAAATATTTATCCAATGAATTATATGGAGATATAGGTCCCACCCATCTCATAATGAAATCATTCTTACTTGGGACACAAAATAAATTTAAAACATACATCATAACCCAAAGAATAAAATGGGTTTCATAAGCTTCATCCCATCATCTCATAATCCATATAAAACAAATGGACATTTCATCATAAGAAAAGTGAAACCATGTAAATCATAGAGACATTAAACTTGAAGCTTAATTATATTAAATAATGTCATCTTATATGGAAAATGGTTTTGATAAAACATATGAAATGAATTCTTGAGAAAAATACCCTTTCTTCTTCAAAATCATTTTCTTTTCACAAAATGCCAGGAACTTTTAAAATAAAAGTATTTTGTTGAAAATAGTCATAAAATATTATAGAGTAAGCTTCATGAAAATTAGGTGTTATGAAACCGTAAAAATCCATTCATGCCGTATAAGTTAAAAATAACATTCTTCTCGTACTTTTGTCGAAAAAGTCAAAAAGTACCTTGTATGGTAAATAAAAAAAAGATTCCTTACATACCATGTATTAAAAGTAAAAAATGGTTAAAAAGGACTTTAAACATACATGAAACCTATTTTATAAAATAGGAACTTGTATGATAAATATAACCCCAGTGAATACTTACGAATAAACAATCTCAGATAAGAATGAGATTGGAATAATTATCCCTTACCTTAGGTACGATATGCTTCGTATGGATCTGAACATCCTGTATAATGATTTAAATAATGTCATTGAATTATTACATAATCATATTCATTGTTATGATATCATATATGTTTCACTTATGACTTTATATTGCCCGTTCTTTTGTAAATTCCATGTTAAAGCAGCGTTTTGGGTAAAATCATTTCATTTATCATACGTGTTTCGACTTGTCGTTCTTGATATTATTACTTATATCCTGATTTAAATAATTCCAGAATGTAAAACATGATTTATATATAATATGTATTCATCATATACATATATATTATAGATCGATAAAAGGAAAGAAATACACCGTTCATAGAGACGGTAGGTCGTACGTATACATGAATGCTGTTTTCGTTTCCTTATTGAATTGAATGGAATTAAGTATATGACATACATATATATACATAGATCTAGTAGAATTATTATGTCATATATTTCAGGATTACTTCTTATATATACTTTATATTCATTCTTGAATTGTTAACATGGAAAATGAATCTCATCGCGTCGTGGAGACGGTAATCCGTACGTACGCACGAGCGATGATATCGTTCCCATATTTATTGAATCTAATTGGAGTGAATGATCTAATATCATCGAGTCAGTATGATGGTATAATAATCATATGTTTTTATTATTTACACCATTATACCCATCCAAGTAAGGTGGTGGTGGAAAAACAGATTACACCACAGCGTGGAGACAGTATTTCGTACGTACGCACGCGCAGTGATTTTGTTTTCCTTAGGATGGATAAAAGGTGAAATGGGGTTGTTTAATATTTATAATAACATATTATTATATTATTTATACTTATGTTATTACAATATAATTAAAAAACTAAAGAATAGGATGTATAAGAAGAAATAAATTTGAATGAATCGGTAACAGATATTACCTCTTCTTTGATACGCCTCTTTGAAACCTCCTCTCAAGGCACTAAGATTGGTCTTTGAAGTAGACTAGGACCTATAGGATGTTTCTAGGGAAGTGGAGAAGATAAATTGGTAGGGGTTTACCGAGATTTAAGGCTCAAAGTGGTGTGATGAGGAGAGGGAGGAGATTCCCTTTTATAAGGGAGGAGAGGGGTACATTTGGAAATATAAGAAAATATTAATTTATATTAAATCCCAACCCGACATAAAAACTTCCAAAATGACTCAAATACGAAGATTAGATGATATAGGGTTGTAATCCCATCAACCAATAAAATTTATACATGTTTGGAATTTATTTTAAACATTATGAACTAGATTTATCTTTATTTAATCAATTTAATTTTATTTGTGGTAATAAAATTCTAAATTTTAAATTGTAACAAATAATTACTTATTTGTTGTGAATTTTCCATAATTGAATACTTTATAACATTTTAGATGATATAAATTTAAATTTATAATTTTTAAATATTTTTGTGATTTTTAAACAATTTTATAATATGTTATTTTTATAAAATAACAATAGTGTCAATTTTGACACTATTCATTTATTTGTATTTAAATAAAATCTACCCAGAGGATATATTCGAACTAAAATATTTAATATATTCCTAACATGTCAATTTTGTCTAGAAAATTCATGGAGAACATTAAATAGTTCATAATATATTTAGTTTAATATTTTTGAAACCATTTATTTGGTATATCTCTTAATAAATAATGAGTACAATACTTTTGTATAATTATTTAATATACTTATTTTTTGCATAAAAATTGAAAATAAAATCCTTTTATGAATATAAATATAAAATATTTTATAATAATAATTTTACTCGAATTTATCATCTTAAAATAACTTGTAAATTTTTATCTTTACTAAATTCTGAAAGTGACAACTTTGGAATAATTTAAAATAAAATATTATAAGTGTCATAATCACCTTAATAAAGAACCAAATGGTCCAAAATTCGTCCAGTGGATGATTAGGGTTTATATATACACTAATAATAAGTTTTGTGCAGATTTTTGGGCCTTTTGAAATGTATTACTATTTCAATAAAAAATACATTATTGATTTGTCTCTAAATAAATAATTTCAACATCATTAATGTATAAGATAATAAGGTAATTAAATAAATCTTAAAAATTACAAATAAATTACCATGAAAAAAAAACATTTTATCTTTCAAATTAGTATTTATAACCGAATTTATATTCTTTATAAACTTATATTAAAAATACTTTAATTATTAAAGTTGAGTGATACATATTTCACTTTCCTTTAAATAAAATAAACTAAAGGTCTTAATCACCTCCAAGTGGGTTCCAATGGATTCAATTTCGACCCAAATATGCCTTAGTACAAAATATAAGCATCCAATTATATTAATACAAGTGTTAGGGTAATTTTATAATATTATATTTACCCTTAATTACCCAATTTACCTTTTACTATGGTAAATAAAATTTACCGTAGTTACTATTCATAATGACCAAAAATAAAAAGTAGCTCATTAACATAATTTGGAATCACTGATTCCAAATATGGAATCCATTTCTCTAAATTCAATACAAAAAATTTGAATAAAGTAATTTAACATTAATCCCGTTGTTATGAAAATGTGTTTTAAAAGTTATAACATTGCAAAAGATTGAAATGTTTTTACCTATGAATTCAATGTAAAAGTAATGTTAATGACATACATTATATTAAATGGTAAAAATATATTCTTTTTATACATTAAAAACATTAAATATTATAATTTAACCATATAAATTATTGCGATCAAAAAAGTTTTTAATTAAAATAAAGCGTGTTTTTACTATTCATCAAAATATGAAACTTACCAGAATAATATGAAAATTTTATCCAAAGTAAATTTTTATTCCCTGATTCCAAAGAAGAATTTTATTTTTTAAAATTAAACTTATAAACATGTCAAAAACTAGATTTAAATTGGGTGCGCCATCAAAAGGCGGCAAAACTATATTTTTTGAAAAATACTTATTTTACCTGAAAATTTTATTTTGATCTTATACCATTTTCTAGAAAATTTGTAAGATGAATAATAATGTTATAAAATTTAAAATTTAGTTATTACTATTCATAAAAGCTAGTTCATAATAATATTATAACTATATATTGTTGTTTAGTGAAACCCAGTATTGCGTACAACACACGCTATCGAGGAAGGTCGCGATTGCTGTAATGCAAGCCAAAACAGGGTTGCGTGTAGTGCAACACTCCTTTGTTGTTGCGTATAATAAAATACAACCATATTTCATTTATAAATTGAATATATATATATATATATATATATACATACACACTTAATGTTGCTTAGAATAACAACTATCAAACAAACTTGAAATTGTGTGTAACACGATCCATGAATAATGTTGCGTATACTGCAAGCTAATACGGTGTTGTGTATAGCGCAAGATAATCTTGGTGTATCGTACAACAGAAGATATGAAAGAAATTATAAAGAATATATCTTATGAAATCTAGGGTTATTACAAAATGTTTGGCTTAAACAATAACAAACTTCTTCAAAATGTCATATTTTTATACCAGGGGTATGTGCTTAACAATGTGGGATTTCTCCCTAATCTATGACCTAGGAGTTACAGTGTTTAATGTGGATGGACCTAGTAATTGAGTAGAGGTTGAGAGAGCATTTTCTTCACGTGACGTTGGTTGTGATGACCTTCTCATTCATCTTGGATGATCATAAAATCACACCCCTTCTAGTTGGTTGTGTAAAATGACCAGGTTTGAATGATCATTCACTAATACAAAACAGACCTTTAACAATGCTGGCCTTTATCAACGCTAGCAAAAAGTGCTTGTAAAGGGTACCCTTTATATGTGCTTTTCTATAACACTGATAAAAGGCACCCTCTATCAACACTTTTTTTAGTGATGACATAGGGTTCCCTTTATGAGTGCTTTATTTTTAGTGTTTATAAAGGTCCTGAATAAAATGAAAAAATTAAACAAATAAAAATTAAAATTGAAAAAATTAAAAAAATATTAGCAATTTTATTAATTAAATTATTACTGATAAAAATGAATAAAATGAATATATATATATATATATATATATATTTCAAATTTTAATAAGTAGAATATATTAAATATATTGATAAAAAAATGAATAAAATGAAATAATTAAAAAAATTAAAATTAAAATTGAGTAAATTAATAAAAATACTAAACATTTTATTAATTAAATAATTATTGATAAAATTGAATAGATATAATACACACACATATATATTTATTATAAATATTAAAAAATAGTACAAATTTATATAAACTGAATAAATTTCATAAATAAACAAAAAAAGTAAAATTGAATATATTGTAATAATAAAAAAATGAATAAATTACAAAAATTTTAAAAAAATGATCAATGAAACAATTATTAATAAAAATGAATAAGTTTAATATATATATATATATATTAATTATGAATAGTTATAAATAATATATATTAAAAATGAATATAGAAAACGAATAAAATTTAATAGTTAAAAAATATTAAGGTCTTATTCATTTCTAATGTGTTTTATACATAATTATTCATTAATACACTAAGTATATATATATATATGAATGTATAATTGTTTCCTAAAATATGATTTAATATAATGCAAATAATTTATGAATATATATTAAACAAGTCGTATATTTAGTAAAGAATGATTTATAAATAAAAATTATTATTAATTAGAAATAAGGACTAATTGCATCGAGTAATGGACATAATAGAATGTTGTTTTATTTTCCAATTAAAAATATATAAAATGTGTGTTACATTGATTTCACATACATATATGAAATGCATTTTTATGTATGATGCTCACACATAAATATTTTCAAAATTAATGAAATCTTATATATATAAACTCGTACACATAGTATTTATGTAATTTATTCATATTTTAGTATTCATTTTAGAACTTCATTAAAACATGATACATTTAATATGTTATGTTCTTAATTGGAATTTTTTAATTATTTATTTTAATTTTATTACAGTTACATACAAATTAATTTTTAATATTTTTTATTTATTATTTTTTTTCTAAATTTAATCATTTTTCATTATTTATTTTTAGATATTTATGTGCTATGTTTTAATATTCTTCATTTTTATTCATATTTATTTCAATATATAACCAAATTTCTTTAAAAATTTATATTTAATTAATAAAATGTATCTATTTTTTCCATGTTTTTAAAGTCTACTCATTTTTCATTATTCAATTTCAATCATTTTTAAGATGAATGCATTTAAGATTGTATATTCATTAATAATGTTAAAAATATAGTTGTAAATAAATATATTAACAAATGTATATTTACTATATTTATAAATTTATATATTTATAATTAGAAATAAATAAATATTATTTTTTAAAAAAAGTAATTATATAATTTTAAATAAATAATTATATATATTTAAATAGTTATAAAATTATAAAAAATGTATTTAAAAAATGAATATATTTACTATATTTATATTTATATTTCATATATATATATATATATATATAATTATTTAAATATAATTATAAAAATATAGAAATATTATTTTTTAAAATTTTATTAATATAATTATAAACAAATAACTATATATTTAAATAATTATAAAGTTATAATAAATATATTTAAATAATGAATATATTTACCATATATATATATATTTATTAAATATATATAATTATATATATTTAATGATATGAATATATTTATAATTATGAAATTATCATAAATATATTTAAAGAGTGAATATATTTACTATATTTATATTTATATGTATATAGTAAATATATATAATTATATAAATATATATAATGATATAAATATACTTATAATTATAAATAAATAATTATAAATATATTTATAAAAGTATATTTACGATATTTATAATATTATATATTTATATTTATAAAAATATATATTTTTTAAAAAGTATTTATATTGTTATAAATAAATAATTATATATTTAAATAATTATAAAAGTATAATAAATAAACATATAATTATATAAAAATATTTACAAATTTTTTTTATTTATAATTATAATTAGAAATCCTTTATCAATACTAAAGCTTTAGTGATGATAAAGGAAAATATTTTGAGTGCTTATTAATTTTGTGTTGGTAAATGGTATCTTTATCAGTGTTTTTTTTGAAAGCAATGATAAAAGTCTCCCAATCTATTTAATGAACCCTAACCATGAATATTTCAGTCACGATATCTAAATCTTTCTACGGAATCCACCTATTGCCGACACTCCTACTCCATGAATCCAGACATTAATCATGGATCGAATCATGCTTTAAACGCATTAAAGGCTCGAATCAAAGGCCCAAATGAATCAAGTATCGAACTAATTGAAGTCTCAAATGAATCCATGATTTTTCATGCGATATCTCTACTTTCTCTAGGTTGAATCAAAGGTTGAATCCAATATATGTTATTTTCTCCTCCTCCTCAATTGTTGATTGCTTGTTTGGGTTCCTTGTAAGTTTCTCTTAACTTAATTTGTGGTTTTTATGATGGGTTAGCCTAGATGTTTTTAGGCATATAAAATTTGTGTTTATTTCACTAAATGGTTTTGGACATTTTACCTTTATGAGGAAGTATATATCTTCTAGATTGTGAGCTATTGGCCATCTAAGATTCTCCTAGATATGGTTATATGTTTGTGTTTAGGCATAAACATATTTATTTTAGCACATCGAGTATTCTGAATAAGATCCTGTGATATTACTAAGCTGGGTGAAATCCCCTTCACTAGAAGAATGTATAATGGATTTCTTCTTTCATCCAATGATAAAGAAGATACAGAAAAACCACTACCCTAGTTAGAGATATACTATTAAAATCAGAGACCAAAATATGAAGACGCCTCCATCTATATTCAATTGTTCCATAAGGGGAATTTGTAAATATCCAGGTGGATGATTCATGGGATATTTTTAATTTTTATTTCAATTTAAAATTATTTAGGTTGTTACTAAGGGTAATTTTTCTAATAATATTATTGAGAGCATGTCTCAGTTCATTAGCTTGATTTGGGTTGTGGTTTCGACATTGTGGCGTTCCTTGAGGGGTTTTCTTAAGTTCTTCCTAGGTAAATTAATTATAGTAATTAATTCTAGTTATGTATTTCACTATTTTATTAATGATATATGGGATCATGTGATTGGGGAACATTGTAGCAGGCATGCTTGGAATGAGACAAGTGATTCCCTTATGGTTAAATTTATAAAATATGTATGCGATACCAAAATTATCATGTAATGTTTTATTTGAGTTTTAGTGTGTAATGTAGTATGTAGGAATATCTAATTGGGTAAAGGATACCATACCGAGTGCTAATATTGTTTTATAATCATGATGTATAATAGGTAACAATGATCTAGAATAAAATAGATATTCTATACCCTGTGGGATGATCATAGTATCTCTTGGTGGTTTCTTCACCTTATAATCCCTAGGATTGTTAGTCAGAAAAATCCTAAGGAATATTAAAATATAAAATTTAGGGGGGTGAAACTACTATATTCTTGTATGATTGTGTGAGAGGGACCTTTGTGAGTGGATTTTGTGATTAATGGATGTAAATGATTTCCTTATGGGCCATGTTTCATGAAGAAAGTGAGACATTTAATTAGGACATATGATATCACCATGGAAGTTAATGTATAGTAGTATATAAGTTATATTATGAGATGAATAATGAGGATAGTCATGGCTATTAAATGTATCCCATAATGTTATAACATTGTATGAATTTCCCTATGAATTTATTTATTAGGGTAGTGATGTGATAAGATAGATTATATAATAACCTTAGTATTTAGTAGTTATGTGGTATAAAATCAAGTATTGTCCCTTGAAACCTAGTGGTATAACCTATTAAGGGTAGGATGGATTAGTTGATCATATATCTTACCATGACTTGAGATTTGATGTCTCTGATTGATGAATTATGGCTTACTTACTATCTGATTATCTAATAAGTGATCATTGATAAAGATGATCAATTCCTAAGATAGTTGATATTTGAGTATCATATATTAGAATATGATGGGTATTATGTGAGGGATAGGTATGGCATGTTAGAATGTGAGTTACTATAGACATGTTAGGGATTCATCAAGGGAGAGGGTGAGAGTGATGGGATATTTATGTTGTTGTTTGTTCTTCTTTATTATTTTTCAGATAATAGGTTTATCTAAGGTGTTTTGGTACCCATTGTGTGGTTCTATCCTTAAGAAACCAATTATGTTAATACTTCCCCGTATTTCAATTGAACTAACTAAGAAAAATTTCTATGTTATACCGATTTCATGATTTAGATAAAATATGTACATGTTATGGAAATCCATGAGGGATAGTCTTGGATGCTAAGGGTATGAGGTCAAATATCATGGTACCTGTGATGTGGTTATTTATAGAGGAAGATAAATATTTTATGCTCCTCCTATTATTTAAATGTTAAATTCTTTTTAGTGAAAGGATTTTAATTTCAGGGAAAAACAATGGTATATAGTCAGGGTATTATTAGTATAATTCACTAGTATGAAATAAATTAGGTACATTTGATTATCAAGGCATCCTGTTTAGTACACAATGACTTGACTTACTTGGGTATTTTGAGTATTACTAATTTGAATATATACTGAAATATATGCATTGTTCTATATTTTAGGGGCCCTATTAGTATTTACTATTTTATTTTTACACTCACACCCAGCAAATGAATCTTAGTGGATATAGATATATTATATTTTAGATAAAGATGAGGGAAAAGGGAATGTAAAATAGATTACAGTTGGTGAAACTTAGTGGATATGAGTTTATGTTCTCATGGTAGTGTCAAGGACCATTTAGAATTTTGAGATGTGATTTGAAATTTTAAATTAATATATTGTAATTTAAAAAGTTTTCATGGAGACAAATTTCATCCTCATCATCTTTATCTGCTGAATAATTATTATTTATTTTTTTCTTAATACTCGTCCCCCATTTCATCTATTTTTTTAACTAATTTGAGTAAAAGTCATAATATATGATCACTGGTACTCAATATGGGATGAATACAACTCAGAGTAGTTCCAGAAACATTAGTGAATGTTTTGAAGATATGGAGGATGAGTCTCAAGAAAAAAATTCACTAATAACTATTTGTGAGATGAATCTTATTAGGATGAAATTTCTATATAACTTTCACCTTCATATGAATTCAAGGGATAACACATACCATAGTGGAGTAATAATTTTGTTAAATTAAATTACCCATTTCCTACAAAATGGATATTTTTTAATCTTTTAAAAAAATATTATGAATATGGATTTAAATATTTTATTATTTTTTCAATAAATTATGAATATGAAACATCTCAAATAATTTTTTCTTGTATACATTGTTTTTATTCAAGAAAAATTAAATGTTTTACTACTCATGCAGAAAATTTATTATGCATGTGATGATGTTACCAATCCTAAGGAAAAACTAACTGTTGATATTGGAACTTTAGAATTATTATGGGATCAAAATCATGTTGAAGAAAAAAAGAATGATGCAACATCATAGTGTTAAATAAAATTATCATGGCAAGAAGTAAGGGTATAAAATTTCAGGTTGGTTGAAATTAATGTGGCCAAACTGTTGACCCCAACAAGTTAGCGTTCATTAGTTACATTGGGGCCATAATGGGGATGAATGTGCTGATTGATATTGATTCATTTCTCCAAGTAAAACATATAATGAAGGAAACTCTTTGTAATTATATAATAACAATGTTATGATATAATTTATTCATTTTACTAAAAAATTATATAATGAAACATTGAATTAATTTTCATTATTCCTTAGAGAGTTTATTTATTATTGATTATTTCAATTAGAAAATTTTCTTAATGGCCACTGGAAAATCCCATAGAGGCTTCTAGAATCTTCCTATGAACTTATATATTAGGGATTTTGAGGGGAAAGTAAATACCCACCCACCAGTTAGTTATACACTCATTGTAAAGTAGAAAACCGAGAGTGTTTTAATCAGTCATCGCAATGAGAAATTATTTCACGTGCATTGCAATCAATAATATATTATTTGGAATTATTTGTTTTATCCAATATGATTCAAAATTTTAAATATATGAAATAGATTAGGGGCATAAAATAATTTATGTTCATCAAAACCAATGTACCCCTATTGCAAAGCAAGGATGAGGTACACTTCACTAGAGAAGAAATTGGTATGTATTTTAAATAAAAAATAAAAGTTTTATGTAATATGAAACAACATATGTTCTTTTTCTTATATGAAAATTGATGAATCAAAATTTGAATACACTTCTATCCCACGTCATGTGCAGTAGAAGGAGGTTCACATAAAATATGAGGGTAAACCAGTTGATGAAAAGACAAAAGTAGTATTGGAAACAAGTGTAAGTATAACATAATAGTAATTAATAATTATTTATGCCAATATTACATAGAAATATCTATTTATGTTCATATTTTTTATACAATTTATACACAAGAATTAGAAATGACTACACTGAAAGAAAACTACTTTCTTAAGCTTTGAAGCGGCCTAAATAATATGGTCACATTAGAGGAGTGGGATTTGGAGTGTCTCATAGAACATATTTCGAGAAGATAAACCCACATAAAGATACATGTAATATGAATAAAGGATTTCAAGAAAAAATATATTCTTTGTAAGATATTATTATCCAGTTTGGTTTGGTAGGCCAATATATAAGAAACGATCAAAGAAAACTAGTGGTGGAACAAAAATGCACACATAAAGAATGAAATGACCCCAATAGCTTTGAAGACAGTCATTCCATTAAACCACATACCTTACCTGAGGTAATTAGTTTTTTCATTAATCATTCTCCCAAATGTGAATCAAAAAGTTTTGGATAACTTTATAATAATAAAAGTTTGTAGGGTATAGTTGCTTGTGATTTCTATCTATCAACACCCACACACTACCTTGTTGTGTGGGGTACGATATATAATATACCGAGAGATAAGATACACTAGAAAGATCTCCCAAAATTTCAACTGGGAGTTATAATTGAGGTAGTTAATGAGATGAATGTTGAGTTGCTTATTCCACTTGATGATTTAAATATTGCAATAGTCAATGATGCTATTGGAACATTAATATCATGGTAATATAATCTTATAAAGATACATGAGTTATGTATTTAAAAATATCATTATGAAAATCCTATAAAAGATGATGAAAAAGATATGAAGTGATGTATGGTATTACAAATGGATTAAACGATTGAGAAATAGAAGTTTGGATCAAGGCAATATAGTGAATCAACCATGAAATCAAAAGGACCATCGAGGAGTACCTTCTCCCCACCAGTTGTTGTGAAACATTTATTGTAATTACAAATTCATGAAGATACCACATTTAAAGATGTAAATATTTCTTAAATGGCATATTAAGAAGAAACCTATGAAACTTCCACGATAGAAGAAGTTTGTCTCGAGAGTATAATTGATATTCTCAAGCATGATTAACTATGTTCCTTAGTTGGGAATACATACATATGGTACATTTTCATAGCAAATGTTTCCAAATAGTGAGTTAATATGTTTATTAAAGTGAATATCTTTTAATATTTTCTATAAGAATTTATATTAATACTATATAAAGGGAAAACTGTCTGCAACATGATTAGGATTCATTAATTTCTATATCATTTCTACCGAAAAACTTCCTTTTGATAAGGAAGAAAATGAGAAGAAAATATATGGGCTAATCAATGCGTTTGAGAAAAAAATAACAGAAGGCGTAATATTTTTTATCAAAAAAATGAAAAGGTAAAACCCTACAATATAATTACATAAAATATTTTTTTTATTTTATTACTTTTTTATTTTTCAGGTATCATTGGATGCTGATAAAATTCTATCTGGATACCAAAATTATTTATTTTTTTGGATTCGATGCATGGATATCCATAAAATGACCACACATGATGGGTATTGTGAATTTTTAATACCTTCCAAATAATATTTTATTGATAAACGTAAAATTATATGTTCCAGTTTGTGTTTTAACAAAAATTTTGTTATGATATAGAGGTATATTAATGAATTCTAAATCTTGGCTTGCAGTCTGGACCTGAAAATAAAAAACCCTTGGATTACCACAAATGGAAATAGATTAAGGTATATATAGAAATATTTGACTATCAAAACATATTTAAAAACAATTGACTTATTTTGGTCATTGTTTTTTCAGTTTCCAAAGAAAGATAATGGCATCAATTATGAATACAATATTTGTAAATTTGTGAGAGATATAATAAATCATGAAAAGATTAATGACCCCAAATAGGTAATTTTCAATGGTAATTACAATTTCATTAAAAATATTTCTTAATATTTTGTTTTTATATATTTTATCATTACTACCAAGATTTCCAACAACCTTTATACTCAAAAGAAAAAGTAACTTTTTTTAGAGATGAGTGGGCACCATACATGGTGTCAGAATGTTTTCCGAAAACGAATTTGGGTGATTACCTGGTATGTTTGTGATATATTAGTGACTTTGAAATTTGAAATATATTTGGGGTGTGAAGTATTAACGTTTGAATTCTTATATATTATTTTTGATATATTTCTCAAGGAAAAGTATAATGGCGGAAATTAATTTGTTTAGAAGCATTGGATGAAGAAAATAAATTTTTGGGAAATAGAAGAGGAAGAGTAAGAGGTGGAGGTGGAGGTGGAGTCAGAGTCAAAGAACGAGGTGGTTGAGGAGTCATAGGTGGAGACTATGGTGGAGGAGGAGAAGAAGAATGGACCTACAAACAAAAAAATTATTTGAAAATTGAGTAGAATATGGATAATACGTAGGTTTTGTGTCACACCCTAACCTTGTATATTTATTTATTTTATTCTTTTCTTACCTCTGTATATTATTTTTTTTGTTTAGGTTTTTCCCCTATTTTAATTTTTGAGTTTTTGGTTAAGGTATTAATGTTTTGGGCTTGACAGAAAGGGGTTCATGGGCAACACACAATTAGGGGAAATCATGCACCTCTCCCAGGTAACCATTCGACATGTTTTGATGTCCAAGAGTAAGAAATGTGAGTTGTGCATGGTTTGGGAAACCATGAAGAAATAATGTATGAGGTTCTGTCCATTTGGAAATTGGCTACTACATGGTTGGGGTACAGTTTGGAAAACAGTGTGGCCAAATAGTGCAAGCTACCTAGATTCATAAAAAGTTTAAATTCCATGTTTTCCCTACTATGTTTTTACCCTAAATCTAGATTTATCCCCATCATCTGACCTAGTAGAACCAAGGGACTTAACCAAAATGATCTATCTATCTTTAATTCCATTTTTATGCTCCTTGAAGGTTCCAAGGTAATATTCCTTCAGATTTTGGCTGATTTCTTCTTATTTTCTCCCTTCTCTCTTGAGATCTTAGTCTATCTTAGTGGAGTTTCTCTCTTGGCCGAAACCAAATCGACAGGTTTGACATGTGGTTAAATTTTCTTGATGTTTAGGGTTTTAAAAGAATTATTCAGTGTGTTTTATTCCTTCTCCAAGAGTTTTTTCAGATCCACACTCCATTTAGGTAGGTGTCTCATAACTTTTCCTTTTTGATGCATTCCATTGACTCTTGGGTTCTTTCAATAAATTTTAAATATGTTTTGAAGTATTTTTATGTGTTGATTTGGTTTTTTGAGGGGAATTGGTGTTGGTTGAATTTTCTAAAAATGGGGTTTGAAGCAATTATTCAAATATTCCCATGTGTATATGCACCCAATGTGTTTGAAAAAATGTCAATTGTATTTGTAAACTAAAATTAGAAGATATGTGTGGTGTTTTCCATTAGATATGTTTTATTAAATTGGTTGGACTTTTTTATTTATATGTGGAATGGGGTGACTTTTGTAGTGTTTTTTATTATGTTGGTTTGAAGGCATGTGAAGCTTATTTGAAAATGTTTTTGGGTAACTTCATGGATACTTCTATATTACATTGGATGTAGGAATATATACATATGCTCGAAGTGAAGAAATGGATTGGAACACAAATTAAAATTGTTTTGGATAAATTTTTTCAAATTAAAAATATTAATTTAAAACTACTTTTACCCCTCTATACCCTCTACTTCTTCAAACTCTTAACTCTTTAATAACAGTTCCATGATTTCTAAATGATATAAAATCAATTTAAAAATAATAATTGAAGTTATAGACCATATGAAACTTTTATAAAGGTATGGTTTCTAAATGATAATAATGAACATTCAACAACTTTATGCATGGTGTGGGTTTTCAATTTGACTTGATGTGGTTTTGCGAATGGATGAGAATTGGAATGTAAAGGAACATTTGGATTTTTTCTGATGTGTCTCAACTTCTAAATTGTTTTGTGGAACATTTGGATTTCTGAACCTAAAATTGGCATTTAATGTTGTTTTGGAAATTATTTCTAATATTTTGTAATATATTGGGAGTATAAACTCTAGTTTGGTACCTTGATATGTTTTGATAGAATAGTTTGAAGGATCACGTGATGTGATATACCAGTTGAAACTTGTGAGTGGTTTATTATATATTGGAACCACTATGGAGTATTTTCCAATATCATTTATTGTATAGGTGCTGTCAGCGTTTGGGGTAGGAAAGTGTGGTTGCGACAAGTAAGGTGATTCATGTGTGTGAGGGCCTTCTACCTACACAATCTAATTTTTCAATGGGCCTTATAGGAATATTTTATAGGGGTGAGTGATGATTACTTATTAACCCAGATTAGTTTGGTTGGTACCCTTTGGATGTCTTAGATTATAGATAAATTGTTATACAAGCGAGGCTAGTTTAGAGAAGCTAGTTGTTTATTGACTATGGAGCTGCACTATATTCCAGAAGGTGAGTCCGACTCGAGTACGTTCAGGGATCACACAAGTAATATTTAGGAAATTCCCATGGTAACTAAATATATTTGTTATATTTATTTATCTAATACATGTTTGATATTAGTATTTCTAGTTTTTAAATTCTTTTATTAGTTCTCCTTATTTTCTACATAGCCCTGTTTTGGTTACTTGGTTGGGTTTGTTTTTAAATAAAAAGGGTTATAGAAAGTGAATCTAATTTTCAAAAGGGAAAACAATATGTGTTTTCGTAAAATGGGAACTTGTGGAATGTTTATTTCGTTTTCTTGAAATACACCAAAGAAATATTTTATATATGTATTTGAAAACTAGTGTTTATGAACTATTTTCAGGAAGGGAAATGTATGGATTCTAGGGTGGTTGCTACTGAGATGTCAAGATCACACCCTACTTGTTCCATTCGATTTCAGTAAATTTGAGTTGTTTTGTAGGTTCAAGTTCTCTGGTTTTTGTGATCATCATTATGAAACTTTGGTCTTCTGGTTTGAGGTGACCAAGAGGTCACATGGAGATCATGTTGAAGTGTTCAATCTCTGTTTGTATTTAGATCCAATTTTATTCTATTTACAATTTGTAGTTTTTGTTTTTGTTTTGGTGAAACAGTTGTTGTATTTGGGTCAGTTTATATTTATTGATATTTAGTTTCTATTAGTTATTATATTTTATCTATCTATTTAATTTTAACTTGTTTTATTTGGGATAAATAGTTCCCACTCAGATTATTTTTATACCTGACACTAGTTTCAAGCCCGTGGGGATCGAGAATGCCCTTTTAGCCATGCTTCAGATCGGGTCAGGTGTCAAGTCAAATGGAACCCAAGACTAGTTCCTGAAAAGATGGTATTGGATCATTCTCTTGATATTTGTGATGTCAGGTAGTTAGAGATTAGGACTCTTATAACTCAGGAGGTAGGCATAAGAAGGGTGATGTGAACTCTTGCTCTTTCTGATCCTCAAGTTGCCCAGGGTAGTTTGGGATTTGAGTCTTTTTTCTTTGATTTGGATTAAGGAATTAAAATAGATGAGAGACTATGTTATTTTGTGATCTCAAATAGAGTATTGAACCATGTGGAGTCCAATTAAACGGTTCAAGGTCCTCTTGGTTCTTATTTATTAAATGGGGCATGGATCACCACCATGTCTTCGGGTTAGGCATGAAGACTAGTTCCTCATTCCAGTAGTTTTATGCAGGTTATGTTTCATTGTGGATTCAGTGTATTTAGTTAATTTTTTAAAATAAAAATATTTTTTGAAATGGAAATGATTTTTTTGAAATGGTTTTAGATTAGAAAAATGGGTTTTGAAGGAAACTTTTTGGGAATTTGTTTTTGTAAATGCTTGAATTTGATGATGGGATAGAGATTGTGACCCTTGGTATTCCTTATGAATGTTCACATATGTGTGGATATGAGTGGAAAAGTGCACATTGGAACGTGTTTGTGGATAGTATATATAGAAATGTGATGGACACATATGTGACGGTTCATAGGATACCATGGGTGGGTTTTTGAAAACAGTGTCTTGACTTGGATTTTCTAAAGGATTGGAATGGAAAATGATTTTGATAATTGGACTTGTTTTGAGAAGTGGGTTCCATTTGTAAAAAGTGTCCATGGAATATGGTGTTTTTGAATTTGAAAATGAAAAAATTGTGGTTTTTGAAAATGTAATTTTGAGTTGTGTTTGTGATTTTTGGCATGTGAGCCAATTGTTTTAGCCTAAGATGGTCTTTTGGTTATGATTTGTCTGTATGTTGATTTTTGGATTTTTGTTTTGATTAATGTTCATAGTATTCCACCCAGAAAGGTACCTAAGTTTTCGAGTGAGTTCTACCTAGTTTTTGGTTCTTCTTGAGTGTTTCTTATCTATCATGGTGATCGATGTCTGTTAGAAACATTGGAGTGTCTAGAGGAAGTTGAATCTGTATTCAAATCATTAGGAACTCCCAAATATGTTATGGTTTATGTTATCTTGGGCATAATTGATGATTCATCTTTGGAGTAGTGTAAGTTAGTTTTCCTTATCATAGTTTCATTTTAGGAAGACATTGGAAGTGTTTAATACCACTTTCATTCAAAGCTTCATACCAGAGGAGGTA
This sequence comes from Viscum album, assembly GCA_963277665.1. NCBI lineage: Eukaryota > Viridiplantae > Streptophyta > Magnoliopsida > Santalales > Viscaceae > Viscum > Viscum album. The sequence goes on along the minus strand of OY728143.1, from coordinate 1,588,909,826 downwards.
AAGACAAAGAGGTGACAGTGCTGCGGGGTGTTTAGAAGGTCCAACGTCCAGTGAATTCTTATGTTGACCAATTTAAAGAGTTTATTTACTTCTCACTCAATGAAATGTTATAGGATCAATTGAAAGCTCGACTTTTTATTTGGGTTATTTTCTAGAGATTATGGAAAATTTTCTATCATATAGTAAAACCTGTTTTGAGAAGTTCATGGATGAGGCATTTTATATTGAGTTGGTTCTTGGGGTGTAGTCAGTGGTGGTTGGATCTAGTGAAGGTTTCCCATATTTTGAGAGGGGCATTCTAGGGGAACCTATTTCTGAAAATTATCATTCATTGATTCCAAATCCCAGTTCATTGGATAATTTGATTGTGCAACACAAATGTGGCTGATTTGGGAATTCAAAACACTCTTGTGGAAATCCTCTAAAAATTTAACCTCATTGTGTCCATATAGTACATCTTGGAATGTTTTTAGGAAACATTGTCTGAAGAAGAAAAATATTTGATTAGAGGATGTTCATGCTTGACTGAGGGGCAGGACATGCTCTAGTTATCATGGCTCTAACCAAAGTCCTCATAGTGACGATCACGCACAGTTAGGATATTAATGGGGGTGCAGGGAGCCTTGGTCCAGATTTCATATCTAGTGTTGTAGTGGAGACAATTTTAGATTCTTTTTGCAATCTTTTCTCCTATTGTGAGTTTCTTTTAACTATGCAAGAAACTCTATGATTTAGTTTTCTTGTAATCTTGTGCTTGTTCCTTGAATGTGAGTCTTAGTTTGGTTTTTATCTCTTAAGCGTGCTTAACATTTTTGCGGGTTATTTTTGGTTTTAATTTCAAAATTTCCTTTCATGGAGATATTTATGATCATGCGAATCCTTTATTATACCTTGTGGTTTCTGTTCAGGCGTGTTTCCCAGATCGGGTTTCCTTCTATGGGATTCCCCTTGTGTTGGGGGGTTATGTCACGCAAGGGGCATTTTCAGTTACCATTGTAGTATTGTTATGATCATGCAAATAATTTTGGTTAAGATGTGTTGGGAGTTCCTAGTCTCAATGTGGGTGTTCTTCGGCTAATGAAAATAGATTTATGTTAGTTCCCTCGTTTGACCGATGCGAAGTCGTTCCAAGGTGCTATTTGAGTTCTTATGGTGGGAAAACCCTCTTATTCGCTTCCCTCATTCTTGTGTTTTGTTTCCTTCTTGATCATTATGTTGTGACTTGTGGGGTGAAAGGTCACCCCAATGTTCATGGTTTCTTTCAGATTTGACTGGGCATGGATTCAAGTTTTGTTTATCTTTTGACTGGGTGAAATTATGGGGGAATAAAGTTTCTATAGTTGTGAGAAATATCACAAACTAACCTTGGATAATTATTTATTTTAATATTTTATTGGATTTGGATATTCTTTTCTAGGTTTAGGTTGAGTAACAATTTGATTTTTTGAGTTTTTGGTTAAGGGATTGATGTTTTGGGCTAGGAAGCAAGGGGAAAATAAACATCACATGGTTAGGGAAAACAATGCGGCTAACCAAGTTAACTATGCATCCCGTTTTTTGGTCCAATAATAAGCTGTATGTGTTATTCATGTTTTGGAAAACCATTTAGAAACTTTGCATTAGGTTCTGTCTATTTGGACCATGGCTACTGCACGGTTTGCGCATTGTTTCAAAAAGCATGCATCAAAACCGTGTGAGATGATCATTTTCTTAAAATTATGAAATTATAGGTTTTTTACCCTAAATCCGGATTTATAACCCTCATCTGACCTAGGCACAAAACAGGGCTTCACCAAACCCCTCCCCCTTAACCTCCTTCCATTTTTTATGCTCTTTGAAGGTTCCAAGGTAATATTAATTTGGTTTTTAGTCTATTTCTCATTCTCTTCTCACTTCTCTCTTAAGATCATAGTCTCTTTTGGTGGTGTTTCCATCCCGAGAGAACCCTAATGGATAGGGTTGATGTGTGGTTTGATTTTATTAATGTTTAGGGTGTGTGGATTGTTCTTCAAGGTATTTTCTTCCATCTCCAAGTGTTTCATCACATCTGCACTCTATTGTATTAGGTTTCTCAAATGTTTCCCTTTCTGATGCATTCCATTGATGATTGAGTGCTTTGAATAAATTTATAAATATTTTTCATAGGTTTTTTAAGTTTTTATATGGTTTTTTGGGATTTGGTGTAGGTATAAGTTTCTAAAAATGGTTTTCGAAGTGATTCTTTAAATATGCCTCTGTATATATGCACCCAATGTGTTTGATTAAATGTAAATTGATCATTTAAAGTAATATTGGATTATTTGAGTGGTTTTTTACCTTATATATGTTTTATTAAATTGTTTTTATTGTGATTTGGGATTTATTTATGGAACATGGTGACTCCTATAGTGTGCTTTGTCATGTTGGTTGGAAGGCAGTGGTGTTTCCTTGAAAATGGTTTCTGGTAACTTCATAGAAACTTATAGTGTGCCATTGGATGAGGGAATATCCATGTTTTCACTATTTGGATACATGGATGGGAACACAAATTATGATGGCTTTGGATGATTTTTTAAATTGAAAACCTAGATTTTATAACACTTTTCCCCATCTCTCCCCTTTCCTTCTTCAAACTCTGAACACTTAATGGTTCTTTTATTTCCAAATGTTTTTAAAGCAGTTTCAAAATCATATTTGAAGTTATGTACCATATGAAAGATCAATAAATGGTTTTTTATAAATTATAATAAATATTTTTTGGAATCTTTAATCATGTTGTATATTTTCAATTTGAGTTGAAGTCGTATTAGAAATGGATGGGAATTGGAGTGTAAATGACCATTTGGATTTTTTGTGATATGGATCAACTCCTATTTTTTTTAAGGCTCGTCTATAATTTTGAACCTAAAAGTTATATTTAATGTTGTTTTGGAAATGGTTTAGAATAGTTCATAATACATTGGGAGTATAAATGCCCGATTGTAGCCATGATATATTTCGAGAAAACTGTTTGAAAGATCATGTGATGAGACAGTCTGGTTGGCACTTGTGAGTGGAATATTATATATTGGGAACCCATATGGATTATTTCCCTAAATGGGTTATTTCATATGTGGTGTTAATTTTTGTGTTCGAAAGGTGTGGTTGCATTAGGTAAGGTGAGTCACACGTCCGAGGGACTCCTGCATACGCAATGTACTTTTTCAATGGGTCTCTTGGGTATCTTTTAGAGGGATGAGGGATGATTTCTTATGAATCATTATTATATTGGTTGGTACCAATTGAATTTCTTAGAGGCCAAGTGGGTTATTCCACTGGTGAATCTATTTTAGAGTAGCTAGTTGGTTATTGACAATAGAGCGGCACCATACACTGATATATAAGTCTGACTTAAGTACATCTATAGATTTCTCTAGGGATGTTTAAGAGATACCCATGGTTATATATATATATATATATTCAGTAATAGGTTAGATGTTAATATTTATAGTTTTTATCTACTTGTATTGGTTCTCTTTTAATTTCTACATAGCCCTATTTTGGTTATATGGTTGGGTTTGTTTTTAAAGAAAAAGGGTTTTGGAAATTGAAGCTATATTTCAAAAGGGAAAATGGAATGTGTTGTCTTAAAATGGAAACTTTTGGAAAGATGTTTTTGTTTTTTTAAAATTAACTAAAATACTATTTTATATATTTATTTTCAAAATAGAGTTTATAGACTATTTTCGTGGAAGGAAATGTATGGATTATGTGGTGGTTGCCTAATGAGCTGTCAAGATCACAACCTACTTGTGTCATTTGGTGTCGATAAATCTAAGTTGTTTTCTAGGTTCAAGTTCTTAGGTTCAGGTGCTCATTGTTGGTGAAGTTTGGTCCTGTGGGAGGATGTGACCAAGAGTTCACATGGAGATCATGTTGGTGTGTTCAGTATCATTTGGTATTTATTTTCAGTTTTTTAGTTTATATATTACATATTTTATTATTTTTGTAAAGTGGTTATTGTATTTGGATCAGTTTATATTTGTTAATATTTATTTTTTGTTGGTTATTATATTTTCTTTGTCTATTTATTTTGATCCTTTATTTTTTGGGTTAAATTGTTCCAACTCTAATTATTTTGATGCTGGACACTAGTTGCTAGTCTGTGGGGGTTGAGAACACCCTTTGGGCCATGCCGTGGATCGGGTCGGGTGTCGGGTTAGATAGCACACTAGACTAGTTCATGACATTGTATTTGAGAAATTTTTTTGAAAGGTTCACACAAAAATTGTCACTTATGATAATATCCATTGTGAAAATGTTTTAGGTTGCGTATTGAAAAAATGATTTTCACCACTTATTTAATTGATTTTGTACAAGAAATTAAGGGGTTAATTTTTACAGAAAAACACAAAACATCACTTATTTTTTAAAAATGAATATCATAGGATATAATTTATTTTATCACATTATAATTACTATAAAATATTACTGAATTTTGGTATAATCCCCTCACCATGACCAAAATTATATAAACGGATGCATTTTCTTTCCCATGGCTTCTCTACACTATAAAGAAAGGGTCTTAGTAGTGAATCAAATAGTCACTTGAGATTCATATAGAACCAATGCAATAATTAAAATGGTATATAATCTAGATCAAATGTATAAATAAATATGTGTGTAATCATCCAATGAATCCAGCAGGTCTATAAAAGAACTATTAGAGGAAAACCGATATTGTGAGATTATGGTCATTAGGGTGAGATGGTGTTAAAGGAAACATATAATCAATTGAAAATAAACCTATTTATAAATAAATCATAAAAATGAAAAACCTAATTCAAATTAAATCATGAAGCATGAAAAATCCAAATGAAGGTCCCTTTGAAAAAATAATCTAGTAGCATGATCCAAAACCTCTAAAAAATAAAGAAATACAAAATTTCATCGATTGATTCATAAATTTTCAAAAAAGAAAAATAAAGTAGTTTCACTTTGGTGGGTGGTGGATTGATTTGTCTTATTTGATCATCAATATATGCTTGATATAATTTCACAAATTCTTATATAATCAATACAAGTAAAATTCATTATGTCTGTGAAAATTCATTATGGAAAATGATCCATTTCACAAGATAATAAAAAAACATCATCATCATTATTAATAAAAAATACATCAGAATAGGGATATTTCAATTTTGATGAATAAATAATTATGATGTTATGTAAGGGTTTATGTTCACCTAGAACATTGAAAAGGATATACTAATCCACAGAACAATCCAAGAAGACTTAGTGGATGGGCTAGATTTTAGTTTCATTTGGATTCTATAAAGGGATATATTGATGTTTAAAATTGTCAAAAGGGGTAAAAAATTTATAATGGATTTTATAATCTTATAAAAATTCATAATGGGAAACACTGAATTTTTTCCATCAAAGAAGGTAAATGGTTCATCATGAAAATTTTACTGTCTATTACGGTGAAATGGAAAATTATATTTTACTATGTTCCATAAAAAATCATAAATAAATATTTATTTTAGTTCAATCAAAGAACTATAATATGTTTACACTAATGGTTAATATTTTTTAGGAATAAATTAATTCATTAATAAGGATGATTCAATCTTTTACTATGATCACACACTCAATAAGGAAGATTCACTAATGATGATGTAGTTTTTTTTTATTCTACAATGCATTCAGAATTTTGGGTTATCAAACTATAATATTGTTATATTACCCAGAGTGTTGAATGCAATGTAGGATAAAAAGACATGGTGGAATCAACCATACCTCAATGAAATGCATGATGTACCTGGTATGACTCAAATTGTGTGGTTTAAATTTAAAATTGACATTTTATCAATATATTGTTTCATATTTATGTTTAATTTATTTCTTTATAGTATTAATAAAATAATAATTTTTTTCTCATGCATGTGGATTATTTTTATTGAGGAGGGGTAGTTTGTTGAATGTTTCTCATGCTCGTGTGACATTAGACCTCAAGAATTCAACTGAGATAATAACAACAAATAAATGGATCAAGAATGTATTCTAGCATCATGAGAAGGGGAATTCCTAATAATTATTTAGTTACTTTTAACACTATTTTATCTACCATTTTTAAGTTAATTTCATCATCATTTTTATCTGATAATTATCATTTTTTTCACAGATCTTTTGGGAAGTCATATTTTCCCTACAATTGTCTGCAATAAGCTTGAAAAGACAGAACTTGTTGCTTTTGGATGAGACATTTCAGCCAGCATGAGGTTTCATCATCCATACAAATTGATTATTTCTTTCTTTTTTGTCTTGGTGCATATAGTTAAAAGAAAAACACATATCACATAATCAATTAGACGCACCTCAATCCAATGTATGGTGTGACTGATACGGGTCGAACGATATGTTTTTTTAATTTACATTTTAGCTCAAAACACACATCACATACTAAAAAACCAATAAAAAATCATTAATTTTGTTTTCATAATTTAGAAAAACAATCCATTAGCTATTTTTTACATATAAAAAACATTTTCACCATAATACGACACATGATGTGTATGATATGTCTCAAATTTTCCGTAATCTATTTAAAATTAACATTTTAGTTTAAAAAGCGTCACTCAATAAAAATTTAGAAAATTATCTTGTATTGTATTTATAATTTAGAAAAATTATTAATAAGTCATTTTTGACTAGTAGGAATTATTCTCATGTCAAACCAATATATGATGTGAAAGGTATAACTCAAAGTTCATGTTTTTAGTTAAAAATAACATTTTAGTAAAAAAAAAATTGATGTACTCAAAACTATAAAAAAATTATTATAATATTAATTCTTTAGTAAAAAAATACGTAAGTAATTTTGGACTTCCAAGAATCATACTCACATCAATCTGAAACACTCTGAGGCCTTTAAGACTCCAAGTGCATCTGTTTATTTTAAATTGACATTAATTTAATTAAAAAGGAGAACTGAAATACCCAAAACTAAGAAAAAACATTAATATTATTTTGATACATTAGTAAAAATATCGATAAGTCATTTTTGATGTGTAGGAATTATCCTCACCTAAATCTTATACATGATGTTCCCAACATAACTCTAGGTTTCCGTTATCAGTTTAAAATTGACATTTTAGTTTAAAACATTACACTCACTGAAAACCAAGAAAACATTACTGGATTTTATTGATAATTTATGAAAAAAATTAATAATTAATTTTTGACATTTAGGAATCATTCTTATTTCAAACTGACAGATGATAAAACTGGTATGACTCAAAGTGCATTTTTCCAGTTTAAAATGAAATTTTAGTAAAAAACACATGTAACCTACTTAAAACTAATAAAACACATTAAAATTGTTTTGATAATTTATTAAAATTATCATTAAATCATTTGGGATGTTTAAGAAGCATACTCACCTCAATCTAATGGACAACGTGACCGGTATGAATCCAAGTATGTATTTTTTGTTTAAAATTGACATTAATTTTAGTAAAAAAACAACTTAGAAACTCATAACCAACAAAACATATTAATATTGTTTTTATAATTTATTAAAATTATACATAGTTAATTTTTTATGTGTAGGAATCCACCGTACCTCAATCTGATGCCCGATGTGACTCGTATGATTCCAAATTTGTCTTTTTATTTAAAATTGATATCAATTTTAGTAAAAAAGATAACAGACACCCTACGAACTAATAAAAAACATTCATATTATTTTAATAATCTATATAAATTATCTATAAGTAATTTTTATGTGTATTAATTATTCTCATCTCAATATGATACATGATGTGCCCGTTATGAGTCAAAGTGTCTCTTATTAGTTTAAAATTAACAGCATAGCGTAAAAAGTTTCACTCACTGAAAATAAAGAGACCATTTGGGGATTTACATTATTATTTAAGAGAGTGATTCATAAATAATTTTTCATTTTTAAAAATAGGTATCACATCAAAATTATAAATGATGTGACCGGTATGACTCAAAGTGTGTGCTTTGAGTTTAAAATGACATTTTGGTAAAAATAAAAAGTAACACACTCAAAACTAAGAAAACATATTATTATTGTTTTTATAACATTTAATAATATTTAATAATTAATTTGGGATGTGTAGGAATTAGTCTGACCTTAATCCAATGTATTTTGTGACTGGTATAACTCAAAGTGTGTCCTTTTATGTAAAATTGACAATAATTTTAGTAAAAAAGAAAACTAACTTACTCAAAACTATGAAAACACATTCATACTATTTTTATCCTTTAGTAAAAACATCCATAAGTTATTTTTAAAAATTATGAAGTTTCCATATATCAATACGATGCACGGTGTGATCGGTAAGACTCTAAGTGCATCTTTTTATTTGAAATTGACATTACTTTTAGTAAATAAAAAGAAAACTAACATACTCAAAACTAAGAAAACGTATTCATATTATTCTGATACATTAATAAAATGATCCATAATTCATTTTTAATGTTTAGGATCAAATAATACCATAATCCAATACTCGATGTTCCTGATATGACATAAAGTGTTTGTTATCATTTTAAAATTGACATTTTAGTTCAAAAAGTGTCACGTGCTAAAAAACAAGGAAAACCAATTTAATTGTATTAATAATTTTAAAAAATTATTAATTATTCATTTTTTATATATAGGAATCCGTTTCATGTCAAAACTTTACACTTTTTAACTAATATGACTCAATGTTCATATTTCCTATTTAAAATTACATTTTAGTAAAAAACACAAGTGACATATTCAAAAATAATAAAATTCATTAATATTATTTTTATACTTTATTAAAATGATCCATAAGTAATTTGGGATTTTTAGATACTAGCCTCACCTCAATATGACACATGGTGTGACCAGTATGACTCCACGTGTGTCTTTTTATTTAAAAAGATATTAATTTTAGAATAAAAAGAAAACATACATACTCAAAACTGATCAACCACATTATTATTATTTTGATATTTTAGAAAAATGATCCATAAGTCATTTTTGATGTGTAGGAATCATACACCCTTTAATATGATACACGATTTTCTTGGTATGAATCATTGTGTCTGTTATCAGTTTAAAATTTACATTGTTGTTCAAAAAGTTTCACTCACTGAAAACTAGGAAAACATGCTCAGATTGTTTTGGTAAATTAGTATAACCATTTATAAGTCATTTTTGATTTGTAAAAATTAGTTTCACATCAAACTAACATATGAGGACACCAGTAAGTCACAACGTGTGTGTCTACAGTTTAAAATGACATTTTAGTAAAAAACACAAGTGGAATACTCAAAATAAGGAGGCACAACCTTATTATTTTGATACTTTAGGAAAATAATCCATAAGTTATTTGGGACATGTAGGAATCATCCAAAACTCCAATCTGACACTCGGAGTGACTATTATGACTCCAATTATGTCTTTTTATTTAAAATTTACATTAATTTTAGTAAACATGATAACAGACATTCTGAAAACTGAATAGATGCATTCTTATTACATTGATACATTAGGAAAATGATATATAAGTCATTTTTGATATGAAAGAATCATCTTCACCTAAATATGATATATGATGTGTCCAGTATGACCCATAGTGTCTGTTATCATATTTAAATTGTCATTTTAGTTTAAAAAGTATCACTCACTGAAAACTGAGAAAAGACACTCGGATTGTCATGATAATTTAGGAAAATGATTCAAAATTCATTTTTTATGTGTATGAATTAGTCTAATATGAAGCTAACACATGATTTGAACGGTATGACTCAATGTGTGTGTTTCTAGCTAAAAATGGCATTTTAGAAAAAAAACAAAAGTTTTATACTCAAAACCAAGTTAAAAAATTCGGATTGTTTTTCTAATTTCTAAAAATCATTCATAAGTTATTTGGTATTTTTCAGAATCATTGTCACCTCAATCCAATGCACGGTGTAACTGTTATGACTCCAAGAGAGTTTTTGTAATATATTAGTGTCATTTTAGTCAAAAATGTGCATCCCCTTAATCAGTGATACAAAATGTACTGATAAAGGCATCCTTTATCATAAATTTTTGAAGAAATGGTAAAAGCCTTGGGATTTTAATTGCACTCTAATATTCAGTGATTTTTTAGCACTGATATTGGACAATTCTTGTGCCATTATTTGCCATTTGTTGTAGTAGTTCTATGAGGGATCTATGGAATATCCATTCTTCTTTTAGGATTATTGGAGTGCTCTCTCATGGGCGTCAACTGCATATATGGACACTTGTTAGATTTCACTAAAATATTTTGTTCAACCATGCCCACACTATTCCTTGCATCCTTGAATTCCACATCCTCAGCCTCCAACTCATTGTTTATGTATGTGGAACTCATACTAAGAGGATTATTCATAATTTGAAAAGGGATTTGTTAAGTGAACTATGTTAATAGAACCAAAAATGAGATGTTGATCCAATGTGGGTTCAATTTGGTGGGGAGGTTCCCATTATTTAGATATTGAAGTAAAGAAGTTTGGAAGAGTCAATGATTGTATAGGGGATGGATATGAATCTTTCTCTTGTTTTTTACCTCTATTTAACGATTACTTATGCCTCTGGGGGGTGTATTAAATAACATCTCCCTATGTTATGGGTTTATTTGTGAAGTTGTTCTCCCAAGGCGGCTTGAGATTGGTCAAAGGTCTTTAGAGTCATCCAATTATCGAATTTCTATCCTTGATTGGCTGGAACATCTTTCTAGTTACCATCTTCTTTTGGTAAGGTGATGGATACACAAGTCACCTATGTTGGGAAATTCTTCAGTATCATCTACCAAGAATAAACCATGATTTAGAGGACATCATTGAAGACAAATCAGTCCTAAATGGTGTGACCTATCCTCATATAGAAAGGGAAATAGTCAAGATGATAAGTGAGGTTGAAATCATTGGATTTCCTAGGATCTAGTGGATTATGTTGGTTATTTTCCATAGATTAAAAGAAATAGCCACTGACTTTATCATTTTATAAGGACTACAATTTATTTATTCATTCTCCAAATCATGGGACACCATGATATTTTTTCTTCTGTACAAGGATGATTTTTTTCTTCACCCACTTGATGAGAGATGATGGTTTATTTGAGGCCTACTAGGTGATTAAACATGAACTTCTACTGGTCTAAGGGTAATAGATTAATTCTTTCCCATAACAATAATTTTCCCTATGTTGAGGGCATGATCAAAGATTTAGCTTAGGTTCACTGAATGGAATCTTTTAAGAATTTTTACATTTCAAAAAACTCACAGAATCCACCTAGATACATCAAAAAGAAAAAATACGTTTATAGCTCGTCCTGAATAATTTCTTTATAGATTTTTGGTAGCTTCTCTTTTGAGAGACAGATTCTATGTGAATATGTTAAACCTTTATATACGGTGAATATCTCAACCTTAAAAAATTAAAAATGAGAGAAAGGTTTTCCAATCCCACAACAGATCCTTCTAAAAGTTTCGTGTACCAAACAATGTCTTTCTCAATCAGATATTATACAAAACATCTCATCTTGGCCACCACCTGTTGTTGTTAATGGCCAATCATTAGGAAGCATTGGGACATGAAGTACGTGAGATGTTGTTATTGATCTCCTGAACCATAAAAGTTTTAGAATATATTATTTACACAATTTGTTGGGAAAAAATTGCAATCCATTCATTTTGGATATGGGATCTTTTTGGGATGCATGGGTACACACCACTCTTTAATAGATTCCATTCTAGTAGCCAAAGATTCAATGGAGTTAACGAATTATGGAGGTACCACTATGTGGAACAAATCCTATATATAGGGATAGGGAAAGGCTTTATAAGGTGTAAAAATTATCAAATCCTATGGATTATTGATATGTGCTAGGAATAAATGATCACCTTGATGGGGGAGGGGATACTACCATAATAGAGGAAAGCCATGATCATCCTCAAATTCCTCATTTTTGTAGATTCGTTTTATAGATATAGATCAAGACTGGTACTTAAATTCTACTCTTTCATGAATATTATCCCTCTCATAATGTACTTGATGTGGGATATTATCTTATGTTTGAATATGATACCCAATGGAATTGTTTCCCCTAACTAGTTCCCCATTTATCTTTCTAAGATTCTACATCTCATTCCCATACTATTGAAACCATTCCACTATGGATGGAATTTCAGCTCATCTAGGTGGTAAGTGGGATGAGCAATACATTTCCCTTTATCACTAGTAGTGTTCTCCCGTTATGTTGTCAATTTCCCATTCATATGTTCCATATTTTGGATCCATCTCTAATTAGATGTATTTGTATCCCTAGTTATTGAATTTAGACCACTTAGCTCTCAAGTCATGGTTTCTATGTTACATCCATCTACCTTTATGTGATGGTCTTTATTATTTTTTTGGATTGATGGTGATGGAATTTATCAAGGTGTATCATAAAATGGTAGTAATACAATTACTATCCATATATTTGGGTGACTATATACCACTAAATCCCCCTTTGAGGGTTGCATTATAGTATTTTCTCTAACCCAAACCCTATTGGACCATTTTGGATTATGAACCTTACAAGGTTTAATTTCATTTTCCATACATTCCTCTCATCATGGTATGTGAATATTTACCTTAAGGGAGTTTCCAATCATTCTTTACAAATGGGCCCAAAATATAAATGGTATGTATCATGGTGAGAGGAATACATGGGATGATGACTATAGGTATTTACCTCCCAATTTGGTGAAGTCTGATTCATTTAATGGCGGTGATAATGATAAAAATGCCCCCAACCTTAATGGTTGGGGATAATTCAGAACTGTTATTGGAAATTTTGGATACTATTTTTGGATATTTTATGGTTCTATTTGAGGATCTCATTGATCCTAAGATGGAAATTGATATGTAAATGTATTCTTCCCTGTGGGATTGGGATGATATAGAACTTCTACTGATTTACCTAGGACCCTAATATGATGTGAGGAACTTAGTTGTGGAGATTGAGCTAAACATTCACCTAGACCTATGGTATGGGGTTGGTTTTTAGCTACCCTTGAAATTCCTTGGATCCTCTTAGGGTTTGATGACCCAAGGGATAGAAGTGGTGATAAATATTCTCTTATCCCTATGTGAGGGGTTCTATCCTTGATAGTTTCTATGGAAACTAATATTGCATTCCATTTGATTTGGTGTAATTATTCTCATGTATGAGTTGGGTTCATTGGATGACTATGATGGGAGTCATTTTCTACAGGAATCTATTAGGTAGTCTATAACTTCAGCTTTCGTGTTTGAAATCTATTCCCATTTTTTTATGGTCCCAACATGAGAGTCTGTTGAAATCCCTTTCCTTATGTTTATGAAATATTTGTATCATAAAAGTAGAGGAGTATCATTGTATTGATTAAATGTATCATGCATCACCCAATCCATTCATTTTTCTGAAAGATGTGACATTAAAAGATTATATATTTGAGGAGTTATGTTTTTGCAGTGATGTGGTGAAGTGAAATGCTCTATACTTTCTCCATCCTGAGTTACAGATATCTAATAAGGAATATATGATTAGTTATCAAATATTTTTGGTACAATGGAGGCATACATACTATAAAATGTTTCTATGATTTTCCAGTCTTGGTCCTAGGCTATGGGGATATAAACTAATTCTATTTGAGAAAAAGTATGTTCATGGAGGGAAGGTGACCCTTGTGTCCAAGATAGGGGTGATTTCTATCCTTTAACTACCATTGATTTTCCCATATATTCTAGAATAGTTAATGAATGAAATCCTTCTCTAGATCATCCAAGATCACATAGTAAGTAGTGGAGATAGACCAGAGAATGGTTGAGTGGTTGTTCCTAGAGAACAGTCTCCATATATCCATGTTGTCCTATTATTCGTCAAAATTATATGCCTCAACCTAGTTAGACCATAGAGGTTACTTCTCCAGGCTTCCTACTAACAACAATTAAGTGCTAATGATAATTGATTATGCACTATATATGGTTAACCCTAGTGTTTTGAAAGCCTAACAATAAAAAGGTATCTATGTTTTTGAGAACCTCTTTATAAAAATTTGATTTAGATAGGGAGTATTTCCTTGTTTGAGAGAGATATCACCACGGGGATATTGTCCACGAAAGACCTTAGGAGAAGGTTTCTTGTAATCCATCTTGGAACTACTAGGAGGAGAAATATTGAGTTAGTGATGACATTTTTATTTAATTTAAGAGTCAAAAAACCCTTTTGGTGTTGTGGATATGAATCAGACAAACTGAATGACACTAGCATTGAGAAGATCTGAGATATGAGCCCCATTCCACATTGTGTCCAGAATACATCGTCCTACCTTTTTTGGGTTGAGAAAGTATATGATCATAAAAAATTGATATTTCTAGAATATGTTGATAAACTTCTTGTGTTACGTGGATTAGAGCTCACTATTGATAATCCACTAGGGTATGACAGTGATATATTTTATTATTGGTAGGAATATGAGTCTGTATATGGGTGGTTTCCAGAATATATTTAACAATACTAGATTAATGAAGGGTATATGCCTAGTTATTATATTCCTTCCCCATTGGAATATGACAATGAACTTCCTAAATGGGGGAAGGGATATGAGAATCCTCTTGTATAGCCTATGAAGGATGCCGGTGCAGTCATTTAGCAGTGAAAGTAGGGGTATGATCATGGCATATGTGAATTACTGTAATACTCCTTGTAACTTAATTATTAGGGATATGAACATACTCTAAGGTTATTTCAATATTTTATTTAAAAACCTTGGTTATAGTGGGTATATAATCCTGGTATTGTGCCTTCGGAGAGTGTCCCTACTATTTTTTGATAGAAATGTGTGTCTATTCCAAGGAATGTACCAAACTGAGCTAGTAATCTCTGATAAGAATAGGGATATGAGCTTGATCATTTCCCTTTAGAGTATTCCACTAGTCTTTTTTATAGGAATGTGTGCCTATATTGAGGCATGTTACAAAATGAGTTGGAGATCCCTAGTCCCAATTGGGATATGATCCTAGTCCAATTCTACTGCCTTTATTATAATATGCAGATAATCCTCCAGGATGGGAGTAAGAATGTGTGCTTGGTCCTGAGTAGCCACCTATTAATACTAATCATTGTGATGTTCTGCTATGTATTTTGGGATAGGGATATGTTCCTGTCCCATCATTAGTACATGTGATAGAATATCTTGACAAAGCACCTATGATGTTTCTAGAATATAGTGACACTTTAGAAAATTATTTACAAGAATATAAGCCTAGACATTTTTAGTCTCCAAGTTATACTGGAATATGTCTTCAATTGAAGTGGTCATATAATCCCAATTATATCCTCCTTATGTCATCAGAATATTCTAATGGGATTCATGCATGAGGGATATAATATGTACCTCCCCAGGATTTCTGTAGTAATATTCATGCCGACTTGATCTTAAATGAGTAGGGACATGAAATTTCATGATGGCCAATGCCAGAATATACCCACATGCCTTATCAATGAAAGAGGGGATATTATCCCCCTCTAATTTATTTCTAGATTTTCACTCCAAATGAGACCTCATTGGTACCTATGCATGAGAGTCTAGAGTGTAAATTTATTGGGTGGTGCTCTCAGTAGGTGACTGGGGGGAACTGGAGAGATGATGTTGGTGATGATAGTTAACAGGAACACTCATAGGCATCTCCTAAACTAGGATGAAGCTATATTTTTCTCCTTGATCTGCCTTCCTATGTTATGTAAGGTGCTTATTTCCATGATCCAAGTATAAACATACTTAGTGATTGGTGGTGGCGATATGTGCCACTAGTTTCATTGTATCCTTACTTCAAATATATGAATTTACATGTTTTAGCATCTAAAGACCTATATGTATATTTATAGGGGTTTGGATGATACCATTTCAGTGGTATTCTTGAACTATCACATTTACCACATGAAGATGATGGTGTCGGGTGGGTGAGGTTGTTTTTCTACCCACATGGGTTACTACTATAGAAAAGGTTCTATATAATTCTCTTGATGAAGACATGATATTAGGTTAATATATCTATGAGACATTTTTCATTAATCAAAAAGAAAAATAGGAACAAGACCACCGATAAAAGCATCACCGTAATTGTGAAACATGCTCAATTAGTTATGGATAGGTTACACAATAGTCCTTCATTATTCCTGGTTCAACCATTTTTATCATTCATAATTATTATGGTGATAATATCCTTATTACATGGTAACCCTAGTTAAATTTTATTATTGAAATATTTCATGTTTGGTGTACAATTTTGGATTGTGTAGGAGAGGAAAAAAATGGAACGATATAAGGAAAAATATTCTATTTTATTACTTGAGATATTCATGTTGGGTAAAAAAATTTTGTTTCCTTTGATGAGATGAGGGATTTTTTCCCATGTTTAGGTGACATGATCCCCAATGCCTATAATGATTCAGTTAATCTTTCATTACATTCTTTCACATTTGGTTTACAATTTTTTGGTTTCAATGAAAATAGATATTATCTCTGATGATTCATTATGGGTGGTTTAAGTATTTTTTCACATTCATTCACACTAGCTTTACCATTTTTATCTCTCATATAAGCTCCCAATAGTTCCCACATTCATAAAAGGGTACAAAACTGCTTTCTAAAGGTAAAATATCCTTTGGGGTTTCAAACCCAATGACACTTATGAACTTACTTTGGTCAAGGGGTTGGGAGGTTGGGCTCTTCACACACTGGGGGGGGGGGATTATTGCATATTATAGGATTCTCATATTTATTTATGATATGTTCACGAATATCTTCCAAATATCAATGTAGTATTGGTTACCCTAATAAAAATATTGGGGGTTGAATCCTTATATGTGTAAAGGGGTTTCTATTGATGGGACCATTTGTATATATCCAAGGTTCACTATCAATTTCCCATTATTTAATAGCAATGGGTACCTACTTATATTTTTATGTGATATAACTAGGAACTCTAGAATTTAATTGCATCTAATGAGAAATTGGTATTTCAAGGATGGGATTTAACCTTGATGGGGCCTCTTATGTATCATATTTATAATAGGAATTAAAATTGATGTAGTTTGTTTGAATACAAGTTTTGAAGATTAACATTATATTGAAAGGACATATATTAGGGTACTTAGGCACTAGGTTTGGAGGTCACACCTTAGGAAGGATTCCTTCATATCCTTCTTATAACAAGAATCCGAGTCATTATAGTTTGAATCTCCACTGACCCCCTGAGTGGTAGTAACAAATAATTAGTATCCATGAGGGTTATTTTACTATGGTTTACCAATATGAGAATGCCTTCGAGACTTGCACAAAGGAATATGCACTTGTATGGGGGAAGTTATATCATTCCATAGAACGAGACTTGCACACTGAGGTTTACCTGGATAGGGGAATTCATGATGCTAGTGATATGATCGTTTTAAATCCCCAATCCCATGTGAGTCATTCCAGATGTGAGAAACATAGGATAACAAGTGATCAGACTCACCACATATTGATACAAGACTTGTGAACTGGGTCATCCCTAATAGGGTGTTTGATATAGTGCTCAGTCCTTAAGAAGAAATCCTACATATTCTACTTATAACAAGAATTAGATTTCTCATAGTTCAATTATATTATAAATCCACTAATGGATGATAAATAATTATAAACCCATAGTATTTTTGGGTCACATGAGTTAGTTTGTCTGAGATATGGTGGGACTTAAACTGAGATGGGTTCCCAATTAGAGCTCAAGATTTAGGAAGGTGTCTTACATATTCTATTTAGATAGGAACCAGATTCCTCGTAGTTCAAGATGGTTCATATACAGGTGTGTCCAGCAGACATGGTTATCATCTCTCGGGGTGTCTTCCTATCACACTTGACTTATTAGGGATATCTTATGGACAAGTCCTGGTTTTCTGCTTGACATATCTAAGGGTGTCAGGACATGTCTTCGTCATCCACCAGACATGTATGAGGGTGTCTGGTGGATATGTATTAGGTGTCCCCCACATGATCTAGCTGACTTCCCTAGGGCTATATCATGACAAGGATGCAATTTCCAAGGTGCTTCACATGATTAATGTAGACACATCAGAGGGATGCCAAATGATCTTGATGAAATGTCCAAAGAACTCTACATGGTTTGAAAAATATTCATGAAGTAATTTTCATATCTTGGATAACATATCCTACGGTTTATTTTTGTTTCAACTAACTTTTCTTTGTATTTTTCACATGATCTATGCAGACATGTCCAAGGGTATCACATGATAAAGGCTGATATGCCTAGAGGATTTAATGTGACTTGGATGATATGTCCAAAGGACTTCACATGACTTAGATGATATGTCCGAAGGACTAATGCATAACCTAGATGGGATGTAAGGGTATTGTGGCATGAATAATGAATAGGTCACATGAAGCACGTGATCCTATAACATGAAAATCAATGTATCTATCCTCATGTAAGGCTTATAAAATTTTTAGACTTTATCACATAAATTACTCAATGTTTATAAATAATTTTCCTATTGAGATTTTATGCGACCAAGTTGTTATGTGAAAACTCTTTTTCATAATCTGGATGATGCATTGGAAGTCCTTCATGTGATCAATTGGGTAATAACAGGATTAGTATATACATGGAACGTAATCCATTAATTCATTTAATGTATTTTACTTGGTTTAAGAAACTTGTTTTTGCACAGATTTTTGATCTGAGAAGTATATTATCTCATCTACACTCTCATGTGTGTTTTTTTTGTACTAGGGGGGATTTATAGACCTTGATTCCATGGATCTGGGCTACTCCATAAAATTCATATATAATGGATATGGTCTTGAGTCGGTGGAGCATAAAAATTTAGGCATGAACCTATCACGGGTCATCCATGACATCATCTTTATGACCCATGATAAATAATGATCATGAGATCAATCCTTCATATCTATATTTATTAGAACCATGGATTGTTTAATAGATTTTTCATATTAAAATAGACATTTCAAAGTGGCTTTTCAAGACCATGATGATATTTCATGGAGTCTTCATGAGTCAGAATACATGTCCAAGTGGACTTCTTACGATTAATGAAGACTTGTATAGGGCCCTTTCTGAGATCAAGTTATCTCATTGAAGGGATTTCTCATGAAAAACAACATAACTATCCTTCCCATAAGGATACCCAATTTTTTACCTTTTATTTTACAAATCCTATATTTATCTACCATTGATTTTATATTAGGGAATTTCATGATCAAATAGACATGTTTTAGATCCTTCACATGATGAAGGGGACATGTCCAGTGGCCCTCACATGATGAAGCCATCAAGTCATCATGGATTTCATGTAATCAATGGACTAGTCATGCTGATCAAATCCACTATTCAAATTAAAAATATCACAAATTCATTTTTCAAGATTCTTCCACCTTTCTAGATTTTTTATTTTCTATTTTCCAGGACCATAAACTTTTTCCAATCAGCTATCCTTCAAGGAGTCACATGATCAATACTGGATTCAACACTGAAATGCAAGCATTTTTTTGGATAGTCACTCTGATTTTATATGGATCAGAAGGGAGTGTCACATTTTTTAATGGATGTGTTCAAGTAACTTCACTTGATCAAGGTAAAATACCTCAAGGATTTCACATGGAATGGCTAATATGCCACTACGGATCTCGTGTGATCATTGAACTAATTATATTAGCCACATAAGCCGTTAGTGTAAAAATAAACATAAAGAGGGATGTATGATAATGATTTATATGATTGTAAGTTTCTTATAGAGGATATTTTTTTGATAATTATAATATCAATCATAATGAATAATTCAATAACATGAAATTCTTGGGGCCATGTGACTATAAGTCTTACTGGGGTTCATTCGATTTGTGTAAGCTCACCAGGGGATCGTCATGTAGCCATATTTCTCTTTCCCTTATTTTTGAAAGAAAATAATATATATACTTCAATGATTTCATTGATTAGAATTTTTTTATGCTCATTTTTTTGTGCTTAAAAAATATTATAAAGAACCAATGTAAAGAATAAAAGTTCCATTAAACACATCTTAAAGAACACACTGAATGAAAAAAGGTTTCATTCAAAAAATCATTAAGAACCCTTGGAAAGAAAATGAGTTTCAATGACATCAAGTAATCTTATATTTCAATACAATAAAATAATGATAATAAATAATATGTTCTTTAAATCATATAGATAATTCATATATGGTTAATATAATAATTCTCCCTAATGAATTGATTTATGTCATCAAGGTGAACAACCTTAAATTAAAATAATCCAGAATCAGGTATTCAAAGAGAAAATGTATTGGGGTAGACATTATAGTTATAAATCAAAAATTATTAGGCTAGACTAAGGTAGTGATGGATCATTTTTCAAAAATTTGATACTACATAATATATCTAGAGAAATAAGGTGGATGGTTGTGAAATAACATATCACAAGTGTTATAAAGGAAAATGAGAAGTATATTAACATATACCAAAATATCCATACAAGATAAGGTTTTGAATTATATCACCCACTAAGGGATCAAGAATTTAATTGTTTGATACTTTGTGTTCAATCCCAAAAACAAGAAATATATTAATTTATCATGGAATAAACAATGTAACATAAATCCCAAAATTATAAAATAAAAACTTATATGTCACTTATAAATGTAACTTTTGAAAAGGGGAAGTGATTTTTTTGAACAAATTTAATAAATAAAATGAAAATACAATAATGGATCCTTGAAAATGACATAAATCACTCTATATAAAATTTGGAAAAAATAAAATATTTGATAATGAATGGAAATGAACCTTTTTCACTACTTTGAAAATACCGTTGTTGAAAACCCACATTGTGAAAAGAGTTATAAAAAATTATTTGTATTTAAAAGTTAGTTTTATAAAGATTATTCTAAAATAAAATATAATAGAATGTTATGGTGTTATAACCCATTAATTGAAGAATAGATTTCAATAAAAAACATTATAGCTCAAATAATAGAGATTTGAGTTATCAATATCCATTATAGGCAACATATTCCATGAAACATGAAATATTTTAAAATGGTTTATATGGTAATAATATAAAAAATGAGAGAATAACACATAATAAAATCAAATAATAGAATTATCCCAAATTATATGAAATAATTTCTATATACGAATCATAACTCAATGAGAAAAATTTGTGATACTAAAACTCTTACAGATAGGGTACCACTTGAGTAAAAAACATTTGAATAAAAGAACACGATATGGATAAATATATCCCAATAATTATATAGAAATAATTTATATATAATTAATGGGATATTAATTAAATGGAACACCATGAAAAAGAAACATGATGCATAACATGGAACATGTTATAAAGAATCATATTTGAGAACAAGAAAAACCTTATGACTTGAGTAAAACTTTAATTTAAACCCATTGAAAGACTGGGATTGTAATTGAACTTCAAATAATTTTTTTAAAATATAATTCATGATATTATATATCAAATAGAAAGTTCATAACCCACATAAATCAAATCAGGTAAAAAAATTTAAACATTTTTGAAAGAGAGGAATTCCAGACAAAAACACTTACTTGGGTCCCGATTTCTTATGCACTTGCACCAAATATTCCGAATAATTAAATTCAGTTTATTAAATACATAAAAAAGATACATAAGTATAAAAATAACCTTTTATACTATACATTTTAAATCATTATATACACATTAATATTATATAGTTTTAACATATTTTCAACATTGATTATAAGTAATATTTATCACATTGAAGTAGTTTTATAAAAATAGCGTTTGTATCTATTATTTTTAAAATTAAATCACTGTTAGATCATATATGGTACTGGAATAGATGTTAAATTATAGTTTATAAATTTATTATTTAATTCCATGATAGATTTGGTTTCAAACCATGAAGATGAAATCAATGATGATCATGTTTCAGTTATTCTTAATGAATGAAAGATTTTTTATTAATTAACAAGTAAATGTTGTTACAACCTTAAAAAATATTAAAAACATTATTTACATATTTATATCATATTATAGTACTAAATTATTTCTCATATTCATCCATGATATAAATGCATAATATTGTTCAAGTTGGTTGTTAAACCATCCCAAACATGACCCAACCATGATTAATGGATAATTATGTGATGGTTTAGTACAATTATCATTATACCATATAAAAATGATATTATTTGGTTACTATTAGTATGATATATCTAAATTATAAATAACTATAAAGTGAATAAATTTCATATAAATCCATTAGAAAGAAAGAAGATATCTTTTTCCTCTTAGTTTTCTCATTTAAATGATTGAATTAACAATAATAGTTTGTTGATCATATCATTAATAGATGAGAATGTTTTCCATATAAAAACTAATGACATCATAAAAATCTTATTTTTCATTTAATTCCATCCTCATGACTAGAAATATAGGGCAGTGATGAAAATAAAATCGAAACTCAATCATTCCCTGGAGGCGGCATTCCAGAAGTATACATGGTTGATGATTTAATTTTCCATAGATCATAATAAAAGAGTAATATGGTTTTATTTTTCAAAATCATAAAAATTATATAAATATAATAATTATTTATTTAATTACCCATTTATAACACCCTTGTAAGGCAGTGAAGGAAAAAACACACTGCGTCGTGGAGGATGTTGTCCACACAACACATGAATTACAATTTAATTTTTATTAATAGAAAAAGGAAAATGTTATTATGATTATTAATGTATCATACTAAAATATAGAACAGAACAAATAATTATTTAATCAAACAATATTTTAAAAATTATAATTATAATAGAAAAATAAAAAATACAAATTTTAAGTAAAAATAATTACTCACATTGAGAACATTGAGATTTCCAAGGAAGGTCCCATGTAAAAGGATTGAATAGGCTAATATCTAGTGACCAGAAGCTCAAGATAGAGAAATATTACTCTAGGTGAAGGAAAAGGAACTTTTTTCTAGAGTGAGCATACCTTCTAGGAGTTAGTTGAAGTGGTGGTGAGAGGCTTCTTTTATATGTGTGAGAATGACATTTTTGTAAATATTTCATCTTAATAAAAAGGGAGAACATGTTAAACATGTCATGTTGATCCAAAATTGAAAAATAATTCTGTGGATAAGATATAAGATCCATAAAAACCAAATATAAAAAATTATATACATGTTATTATCATTTTTAAATCCCTCCACCATTGAATTATTACATTTATCATTTCATCACTTACTGTAGAAACTAGTTTTTTTTCAACTTTGGGTAAATTATGTGTTGAACCCTCTGGAATTAAGTGGCTTTATTGTGTTTTGATAATCCCAACCATTATTTCATTATATCTTGATTATGCTTAATACGTTCCAAATATACTTTAATATATGTTGTTGCTTTCATTATGCTTAAATTAAGTCTTTTGAATTATCAGATATATGTTTACTATGACTTAACTCTTTCTGCCAAGTGAATGCTCAAACAGTTTTTAGCTACCGTTATGAACTAGCTACCGATACAGAGTAGAGCAACCGTTACAGCTACCGGTACAACTTCCGATACCCAATCGATACCCAATGTCCATCACTGCATCAAAGTCTACTGATAGAGCTATCGATACAATGAAGTCGACAGTTACTGCTACAACAAAGTTGACAACTACCGATATGCTGAAATCCACCGTTATGCAAAGTCTAACGATAGAGAGCTACCGCTACCATTACAAGGTAGAGCCACAACTACTGATAGAGAGTTATCGCTACTAGTAAAGGTAGAGCGACCACTACTATTACAAGTACACCACTATCGATACATCAAGTCTACCGATAGAAAAGTCCACCGCTACCGATACATTAATTCTACCGACAGACAAGTCTACCGTTACAAATGTCTACCGATACTCAGACCTACAGACACCTAATGTAACACAAGTCTACCGATATCAAGAGCTATCGTTCCAGAGACAGAACCTGACACTGCTTTAATTTCTTTATCGTTATTTAATCTAACCAATGGTCATATCATGTATATTTTAATACACTGACATTTATTTAATGTGTGCTGTTGGATGTCATGGAACCGTACCTCGTACCTGCAAAAAGTAAATCATCTTTTTCCGGAGCTCGTGCTTTAAATAAATAAAGGATGTGCTACTGCGAGGGTGTGCGAGACATATAGACGAATACACAGAGACATACAGAATACAAGGTGTGCTGGAAGAACAACCAAGTGTGAATGCAAAGAGACGACAGAACTTACACGAAGAACTCATTACTGCATACCAGTGAAGATCTGAGAACGAGAACATAACACAAGAGCTTCGTCGACTATCTCTACACCTGGAAGTCAAGGAAACAGACAATACTCTGTTTTCTAGACAAAAAACCCAGAGGAGGAATCAGATCGAATTCTGATCAATCAAAAGAGTCCAGAACTACACGAAAATCACTAGAGCCATTTCTAAACTCTAAATAATTGCTCTGTGATTTATCTTTTTACATATTGAGCAGTGTGTGTTATATGATGTATTTTACACACACACTGTCTCCTGTACTCTAACTGGAGGATTTGTAAATCCTCACTCAACACTCTTACGTCCTTTATTTCCTGCTGAGATAGTGGTAGAGGTCGTGTGTGACCTGGACAGATGGTTGTAGTTGTTCTGTTTGCCCACAAATAACAGTGGTAGAGGTCTTGGACCTGGGCAGTTGTATACTGTTGTAATCTCTGATCCAGGGTGTGGATCACTTTTATATAAAGTTTTTAGAGGACTAAGTCTCAGCTTGAGACTGACCCTCTTGGTTAAATCTAATGTGTTTATTTATTTTCAAAGTTAGTCTTTTATTCTACTGCTAATTACTTTAAAACCAAAACTGTTTTAAAGTCACTTTGATAATTAAATTCGCAAGTGTTTATATTAGTTGTAAATCAGTATGTTGGTTTCAAAAGTTAATCAACCTTTTTGTTTTGATTAACTGGGAAATAATCAATCCCCTGAGAACCCATCAGAACCTTTACTTTGATATAAATTCACTACAGTTTAATTCCGTATTTTATTTGGGGGTTTTTAAGACAATGTTTTAAAACAGAAATTTTAATTGGAACTCAATTCACCCCCCTCTTGAGTGTCCACTCCGACCAACATTTGGTATCAGAGGCCATTTAAAATATTTAGTACTCTGTTTTTCAACTGTGATTTTAGTTGTATTTTAATGTTCTTAAAATTTCTATTATTTCTAAATTTTATCTCTTTAATATCTTTTCTTTAATTTAGTTATCATGGACAATAGACTTGAAGGTGTTTCTACCAATATACCACCATTTTTCAATGGCACTAACTATGCTCAGTGGAAAATCAAGATGAAAATTCATTTAGAGGGCATGGGTTTTGATATTTGGACTGCTATAGAATTACAATATAAAATTCCTACAACTGTTAGAACTACTTGGAATGAATCTACTAAGGCTGCCTACAATAATAATTGTAACGCTACGAATGCTTTATACTGTGCTCTAGGAGATGAGGAATTTAATAGAATATCTACCAGTGAAACTGCTTATGAAATTTGGGATACCTTAGCTGTTTCTCATGAAGGAACAACTAATGTTAAGGAGATGAGATTGAATACCTATACTATTAAGTATGATAATTTTAAGATGAAGCCTGATGAACCCATTTCTGATATGTATCTCAGGTTCAATGAAATTGTCAATACAATGAGTTCTCTGGGAAAGGATGTTCCAACAAAGGAACAAATCATGAAAATTTTGAGATGTCTACCTGAAAGATGGAGAGGAACCTCTGTCTCTATTATAGAATCGTGTGACATTGGAGAACTGCCAGTCAAATAACTAATTGGAAAACTGATGATGTATGTTACAGCCCGAGATTTTATGAAAAATATTCTTTTTAATTTTATTAATGTCTTGTGTTGTACGCTACACCAAAAGGATCTTTCACAACACGCATCTTTGACTTTCCTTGCATTACACGCAATCACAACCTTCCTCGATAGCGTGTGTAGTACGCAATACTGAGTTTCACGAAACAACGATATGCTTAAAACTAGCAGTTATGAATAGTAATAACCACTTTTTAAATTTTAGAAATTTTATCTCTCAAAATAGACTTCATTTTTGGATTCGGAGTATCGAATTTAGCCTAAGGTGAAATTTTGGTACTTTTCGGATAACTTTCATATTCTGATGAATAGTGAGAATTACTAAATTATAATAAAAAAACAACTTTTTTAATAAAAATAATTAATAGTGATAAATTATTAATTTGAGTGGTTTTAAAGTATATTTATAATATATTTTTACAATTTAATACAATGTTGTTCATTGGATGTAATTTCACATTTAAACCCGACATAAACAAGTGTCAATCTTTTGATAGATATTGTTTCTTAAAAACACGCTATTTGTTTTAACAGCGGGATTTAATAATAAAATTAATTAATGCAACTTCTATGTTATGAATTTGGTAAAATAGACTTCATTTTTGAATTTGGAATATGAAATATAGCTTAGGATGAAATTTTGGCATTGTTCTGAAAAACATCAATTTTTGATGAATAGTGAAACTACTAAGTGGTAGTTAAAAAACTGAATTTTTCATAAAACTTAATTTTACCGCTTCTGTGAATGGAATTTCAAAAATCCGAGAGACACGGTTGATGTCAGTAAGTAAAATGTGGTTCAATGAGATGAAAATAATTTTTGGTGAATAGTAACTTTTTAATTTTATTTACCACGGTTAAAAGTAAATAGGGTAATTAAGGGTAAGAATGATATTAATATTACCCTAACACATGTCCTAATTCTATTGGACAAGTGTATCTCGACCAAAAACAACCTTAAGTGTAAAATATTATCATTTAGGCCCACTTGGATTAGATAGGACATTTATTATTATTTAATTCAAAGAAGAGTTAAAAGAGTTAAAATCAAAGTTTATTTACTAAAACATTTTTAATATAGGGTTATACATAAGATAAATTCGATTGTAAATATTCATTAGAAAGCTCAAAATATTTCCCACATAATGGTATTTTATTTGTAATTTTTAGACATCAAATAATATAATTTATTTATGACACAATGATGATACAGTAATTATCTTATTAATGAAATATTGAGATAATTGATGTTATAAACACCAAACTAAATATAATTTGAGACTTTTTATGAATTACACTAATTTTCTAGGTTACTATGATATATTAGTGTTGATTTAATCAACTTGGTTCGAACATATAATTCTGTTATAACTTTCACAAAAATCATATATCAAATAGTGTCAAAATTGACACAAAATAGTTTTTAAATCAAATATTATATTATTAATTGTTATTTTATTCTTAAAAATCTAAGGTTCAGCCAAATGACTTAGATAAGGATATATATATTAATAATAAACAATTTGGGGTTCGTTTGGCATGTTATAGTAATTGTATTAACCATATAGTGAAAGAAAACAAAAAGACACGGTAAAAGTTAAATTATTTAACTTAGAGTTAAATCTAATTGATAAGGTTAAAATAATACCATAAACTTGTCTAAATCCTATTGGTTGATAGGATTTCGACCCATCCCCACTTTAGCTTCGAAATAAGACCCTTTGGAACCATTATAAACCGATTTTGACTTTAATATAAAATAATATTTTGAGATATTCCTAAGGTTCCCCTCTCCTCCCTTATAAAAGGACACCTCCTCCCCCTCCTCCTCACACCAATTTGAGCACTCAAGCTCGGCCAACCTCTGCCAAAATCCCTTCTCCACTTCCCTAGAATAATCATAGAGGTTCTGGTCTTCTTCAAAGACCAATCTTAGTTCCCTAAGTGAAGGATTCAATGAGGCGTTTCAAAGAAGAGGTAATATCCATTACCGATCTTTTCAATTTATTTCTTCTTCAACTTCTTCTTCTTTAGTTGTTTCATGATAAAGTAATAACATCAGTATTACTTACATACTTATATGTTATTATAAATATGAAACAACTCTAATTAACCTTCTATCCATCCTACGGAAAAAGGAAATCACCTCGCGTGCGTACGTACGGAATACCGTCTCCACGCCGTGGTGTAATCTATTTTCCGCCACCACCTTAATTGGATGGGTATAATGGTTTAATGAGTAACTATATATGATTATTATAAAGTGATATTGATACTGAAATAGTATACATACACTTCAATACAATTCCACGACCATGGGAACGATATCATCGCTCGTGCGTACGTACGGACTACCGTCTCCACGACACGATGAGATTCATTCTCAATGATTAACCATTCATGAATGATTATACAGTATATATAATAAGTTCTAATGAAATATATGACATAATAATGATACTGGAATTATTTATATTTATATGTATGTCATCTACTTAATTCCATTCAATTCAATAAGGAAACGAAAACAACGTTCATGCGTACGTACGGACTACCGTCTCCATGAACGGTGTATTTATTTCCATTTACTGATTTATTATATATTATGAATATATATATATATAAGTCATGTTTTATATTCTGTAATTAAGTAATCATGATCTAAGTAATCATATGAATAATTACAAGTTAAAAACACGAATGACAAATGAGACGATTTTACCCAAAACGCTACTTTAACATGAATTTACAAAAGAACGGGTAATATAGAGTCATAAGTGGACCATATATGATATAATAAAAATGAATATGATTCTGGAATAAGTCAATAACATGATTTAAATCATTATACAGGAGGTTCGGACACTTACAAAGCAAGTCGGACCTAAGGTAAGGGAAAATATCACAATCTCATTTTTATCTGAGATTGTTTATACTTTGGTATTTACTGGGGTATATTTTATCATCCACATCCATGTTTCATAAATATGTGATATTATTTCAATCCACCTACAATTGTTTAAATCCATTTTTACCCTTCGGTGAGTTTTTAGTAAAGGATAAGAAAGGAATCTTTTGTCGTTTTTCGTACGAGGTACTTTTTGACTTTTCCGACAAAAGTACGAAGAATGTTTTTTTAACTTATACGGCATGAATGGATTTTTAAAACATTATTTCCAAGAAGCCTCCTTTACAAGTTTTCATGTTTATTTTTAATCAAATTCTTTTATTTTAAAGTCGTATGACATGTTATGAAAGGAAAAATGTTTTTGAAGTAGAAAGGATATTTTCCTCAAGAATGGAGTTCAAGTATTTTATCAAAATTATTTTCCATCTAAGACAATAAAAGGGTTCTGTTTTTATCCCTATTATTACCTAGATTTGATTATGTTGTGATGGAAATATTTTTATGAATTCCTTTATCTTATATGAATTGTTTTATGATGTCATGTTGTTTAAGAATTCCATTTTTATTACATGGGTTACGCTATGATGTATGGTTTATGATTATGTGGAACACATAAGAATGGTATCATTATGAGATGGGTGGGACCTATATCTCCCTCCAATGCATTGGGTAAAGATTTTATATCTCATGAGATAGACATGGCTGAAATGGTAGGTTATACCGGTTCAGTGAAACAGGACTGAAACGAGGGCTACTCGATTCAGAAAAGGACTTTGTCCACTAAGATAGTCTTGGCAATGAGTCTTGACTAACAAGAAATGATTCTCTATGATTATGTGTGAATGCCACAAAGTTTCATGTTTTATGTTATGATTATTGTGATTTCATTTCACTACTATGATTTATCCCATGTTATGAAATTATGCTCTCTTTTGCAGGTTAAGATTTCCAAAAGTTATGATCTTATGAATATGATGTGATTGATTTTTCTTTTGTTTACCCTTACTGAGCATTTGAGCTCACCCTTTTATGTTTTCTTTTCCCCAGGATATAAAGAAAGGTTTTAGATAAAAAAAAGGAAGATCTTTATGGGAGATATTGAAGATCTTCCACCACGATTAGAAGATTACGTTCCGAGTTTCCAAAGACACTAAACTATTACGATCCTTGTGTGTGTGTGTTTTTTTTATGTACTAAGTATTCCGCAAATGTAATGTAATGTCCATGTAAGTCAGGCTTTGGGTCTCTACAGTTGGTATCAGAGGAAAGGTTTAGTCAACCTTTGGAAACTAGGTTGCGAAAACGTTAGTGAGATCCCTAGAGATATTTCTAAGGTATGTCTAGGGATGTCTCTAAGGATAAGTATACGTATAGGATATAGTCCTAGAACTATGGTAACGAAATTAGATTAAACCTAAGATGTTGGATATTGAAGGTACTCCCCCTTTATTATGTTGTTTTCCCTAGCATGATTTTTGCCTCTCACACTATTCTTTTTGGGTTTTAGACGATGGCTGGAACCCGAAGGAACCGTGTTGATCAATGCAATGGACAATGCAATGATTGCCCTCCTGAACAAACAAATGTTATGGGAGATGGAGTGCAAAATCTTATTGCTATACTTACACAAGCTATGAATCATTCTGGACTTCCAAATGAGCAGAGAAGGGAACAATATTCTATTGAGTCCTTCATGAGGCAACGTCCACCTTCTTTCAGTGGGTCTTCTGATCCACTTGTGGCTGAACAATGGATCAGTACTACTGAAAAGATATTTTCAGTTCTTCAATGTTCTGAACATGATAAAGTCATCTTAGCAGTATATCGTTTGGAAGGTGAAGCTGATCAATGGTGGAATCTTATCAAGAATACGAGGCCAAGAGATGAAATTGAGTCCATGGAATGGGACGAGTTCAAGAACTTGTTTTTCAGTAAGTACTTCCCTCGTATTCTTCGAACAAAGATGGAGAAAGAGTTTCTTGAACTGAAGCAAAGGGACGATGAATCTGTTGGTACCTATGAAGCAAATTTTACAAGACTTGCAAGGTATGCTTCTGGTATTATCATCCAACCTGAAAGTAAAGTTGATCGATTTTTCAGTGGCTTAAAACCAAGTCTTCGAAGGGCATTAGCTATAAGAGACTTCAGTAGCTATGAAGAAATTGTGCGTTGTGCTATCAAGGTAGAAATGGAAGTTGGTGTTACATATCCATCTCATGGTTTTGACAAGAAACGAAAGATGGAGTTCAAGGAGAAATCTCAGAATAATGGTGAAAAGAAGATGAATGTTTCCTTATGCACAAAGTGTGGAAAGAAGCATGGTGGAGATTGTCTTAAAGGGACTAGAAAATGTTTTAAGTGTGGAAAAGAAGGTCATCGAGCAACTGAGTGTTGAAGTAATGGAATAAGGGTTTCTAATGATGTGAATAAAGCAAACACTGCAGAGAACGCACCACCAACACTTCAATGCTTCAAGTGCAAGGAAATGGGGCATTATGCTAATAATTTCCCTAATCCAAGGGTTAGTGATGATCAACATGAGCAACC
The DNA here is from genome assembly GCA_963277665.1 of Viscum album. NCBI lineage: Eukaryota > Viridiplantae > Streptophyta > Magnoliopsida > Santalales > Viscaceae > Viscum > Viscum album. The sequence continues at coordinate 1,588,878,371 of OY728143.1, read as the reverse complement.
ACTGAAGGCAAAGGACAAAGGGAAATCACATGTGATCACTATTGGAAATATTGAATATGACAACGATGTAGTGGAATGATTAAGTGTTTATGTAATGGGATTCCAAAATAATGTTGTATCATTGAGTATTGAAATATTTATTGATGTGGTATTCAAAGTGATTGAGATATTTTTTGGAAATAAGATGATATGCGCATAATGAAGACGAGAAAATGAAATGTTTAATAGTATTCATGAGCTCATGATTGATATAAGGACTAAGTGATATCATGGTTTGAGTATATAGAATTTTGAGGATTTTGGTATGTGGAAAGTGTTAACTTTTAACTGCATTCAAGTTTTCACTAAGGTTCAATGGGTATTCAAGAGAATACATGATTAAGGACTTTGAATGTTTGGAATGTGACCAACAAAACATATCTTATGATATATGAGGATCGACGATGGTGTTAAATCTCTGGCAATCGTTTTCACTATGTTATGAGAGTGGACTGCAGTATTATGGATAAGCCTAAAGATTGGAATGGATTATGTTGGACATAAGTTAGTATTGTTTAAGGATATAATTTTTTTTTCAATGCGATGTTATAGTAATATAGTTTTAGAAAAAGGACAACCTGCAGAACGGGCGACAGCCCATCGCGTCGGACAAGGCTGTGGGAATCGAACCCACAACCGAAGTGCGACTGGCCTTTATCGCCTACCACTGGCCTACAGGAAGTCCCTATTTAGTAGAAACTAGTTTTATTATATTAAGAAGTATGATATATAAAGTATAATTCCATTTTAGGAACCATATATGATTAATCTCACTATAGATCGACTTATGTATATAAATTTTTCTAACCTTTTGAGACAGATGGAATGACCCGTCATTCTATCACATGATCTGCTAACACTTCACGAATAACAAATTCAACTTCATTTATTTAAGAGATGAAGTGGAAATTGTTAAAGGCACGAACAACAGTGAGGTTGTACCAACATAAAGTAAGTATTTTTTCTAATTCAAATTCTTTAACTTTAGGGAAATGATCTTGAAAACCAAAACGGTTGTCCTAGTGATCTTATATCTGATGAATCAGATGATACCTTAGATCGTCACAAATTTATGGCTTTGTGATTACTGGATTTTCTATATCCATGTTCTCTACCACTCTCCATCAGAACATGATGGTTAGATTTCTCTTCCATATCCATATTTTCACCTATGTGGAAACCCAATGATTAGTTTATTTGGGTAACCGTTACGTTTCATACTTTTGTTTTTAAAGATTGGTTTTGATATTCCTTTTTACGATGTGGGTTTCTATTAAATAAACTTTCGAATAATAAACCATTTATAACCCCGACGAATTTCGAGGGCGAAATTCATTTTAAGGGGGGTAGAATGTAACAGCCCGAGATTTTATGAAAAATATTCTTTTTAATTTTATTAATGTCTTGTGTTGTACGCTACACCAAAAGGAGCTTGCACAACACGCATCTTTGACTTTCCTTGCATTACACACAATCGCAACCTTCCTCGATAGCGTGTGTAGTACGCAATACTGAGTTTCACGAAACAACGATATGCTTAAAACTAGCAGTTATGAATAGTAATAACCACTTTTTAAATTTTAGAAATTTTACCTCTCAAAATAGACTTCATTTTTCGATTCGGAGTATCGAATTTAGCCTAAGGTGAAATTTTGGTACTTTTCGGATAACTTTCATATTCTGATGAATAGTGAGAATTACTAAATTATAATAAAAAACAACTTTTTAAATCAAAATAATTAATAGTGATAAATTATTAATTTGAGTGGTTTTAAAGTATATTTATAATATATTTTTACAATTTAATACAATGTTGTTCATTGGATGTAATTTCACATTTAAACCCGACATAAACAAGTGTCAATCTTTTGATAGATATTGTTTCTTAAAAACACGCTATTTGTTTTAACAGCGGGATTTAATTATAAAATTAATTAATGCAACTTCTATGTTATGAATTTGGTAAAATAGACTTCATTTTTGAATTCGGAATATGAAATATAGCTTAGGATGAAATTTTGGCATTATTCTGAAAAATATCAATTTTTGATGAATAGTGAAACTACTAAGTGGTAGTTAAAAAACTGAATTTTTCATAAAACTTAATTTTACCACTTCTGTGAATGGAATTTCAAAACTCCGAGAGACACGGTTGATGTCAGTAAGTAAAATGTGGTTCAATGAGATGAAAATAATTTTTGGTGAATAGTAACTTTTTAATTTTATTTACCACGGTTAAAAGTAAATAGGGTAATTAAGGGTAAGAATGATATTAATATTACCCTAACACATGTCCTAATTCTATTGGACAAGTGTATCTAGACCAAAAACAACATTAAGTGTAAAATATTATCATTTAGTCCCACTTGGATTAGATTAGGACATTTATTATTATTTAATTCAAAGAAGAGTTAAAAGAGTTAAAATCAAAGTTTATTTACTAAAACATTTTTAATATAGGGTTATACATAAGATAAATTCGATTGTAAATATTCATTAGAAATCTAAAAAGATTTCCCACATAATGGTATTTTATTTGTAATTTGTAGACATCAAATAATTTAATTTATTTATGACACAATGATGATACAGTAATTATCTTATTAATGAAATATTGACATAATTGATGTTATAAACACCAAACTAAATATAATTTGAGACTTTTTATGAATTCCACTAATTTTCTAGGTTACTATGATATATTAGTGTTGATTTAATCAACTAGGTTCGAACATATAATTCTGTTATAACTTTCACAAAAATCATATATCAAATAGTGTCAAAATTGACACAAAATAGTTTTTAAATCAAATATTATATTATTAATTGTTATTTTATTCCTAAAAATATAAGGTTCGGCCAAATGACTTAGATAAGGATATATATATTAATAATAAACAATTTGGGGTTCTTTTGGCATGTTATAGTAATTGTATTAACCATATAGTGAAAGAAAACAAAAAGACACGGTAAAAGTTAAATTATTTAACTTAGAGTTAAATCTAATTGATAAGGTTAAAATAATACCCTAAACTTGTCTAAATCCTATTGGTTGATAGTATTTCGACCCATCCCCACTTTAGCTTCGAAATAAGACCCTTTTGAACCATTATAAACCGATTTTTACTTTAATATAAAATAATATTTTGAGATATTCCTAAGGTTCCCCTCTCCTCCCTTATAAAAGGACACCTCCTCCCCCTCCTCCTCACACCAATTTGAGCACTCAAGCTCGGCCAACCTCTGCCAAAATCCCTTCTCCACTTCCCTAGAATAATCATAGAGGTTCTGATCTTCTTCAAAGACCAATCTTAGTTCCCTAATTGAAGGATTCAAAGAGGCGTTTCAAAGAAGAGGTAATATCCATTACCGATCTTTTCAATTTATTTCTTCTTCAACTTCTTCTTCTTTAGTTGTTTCATGATAAAGTAATAACATCAGTATTACTTACATACTGATATGTTATTATAAATATGAAACAAATCTAATTAACCTTCTATCCATCCTACGGAAAAAGGAAATCACCTCGCGTGCGTACGTACGGAATACCGTCTCCACGCCGTGGTGTAATCTATTTTCCGCCACCACCTTAATTGGATGGGTATAATGGTTTAATGAGTAACTATATATGATTATTATAAATTGATATTGATACTGAAATAGTATACATACACTTCAATACAATTCCACGACCATGGGAACAATATCATCGCTCGTGCGTACGTATGGACTACCGTCTCCACGACGCGATGAGATTCATTCTCAATGATTAACCATTCATGAATGATTATACAGTATATATAATAAGTTCTAATGAAATATATGACATAATAATGATACTGGAATTATTTATATTTATATGTATGTCATCTACTTAATTCCATTCAATTCAATAAGGAAACGAAAACAACGTTCATGCGTACGTACGGACTACCGTCTCCATGAACGGTGTATTTCTTTCCATTTACTGATTTATTATATATTATGAATATATATATATATAATTCATGTTTTATATTCTGTAATTAAGTAATCATGATCTAAGTAATCATATGAATAATTACAAGTTAAAAACACGAATGACAAATGAGACGATTTTACCCAAAACGCTACTTTAACATGAATTTACAGAAGAACGGGTAATATAAAGTCATAAGTGGACCATATATGATATAATAACAATGAATATGATTCTGGAATAAGTCAATAACATGATTTAAATCATTATACAGGAGGTTCAGACACTTACAAAGCATGTCGGACCTAAGGTAAGGGAAAATATCACAATCTCATTTTTATCCGAGATTGTTTATACTTTGGTATTTACTGGGGTATATTTTATCATCCACATCCATGTTTCATAAATATGTGATATTATTTCAATCCACCTACAATTGTTTAAATCCATTTTTACCCTTCGGTGAGTTTTTAGTAAAGGATAAGAAAGGAATCTTTTGTCGTTTTTCGTACGAGGTACTTTTTGACTTTTCCGAAAAAAGTACGAAGAATGTTTTTTTTAACTTATACGGCATGAATGGATTTTTAAAACATTATTTCCAAGAAGCTTCCTTTACAAGTTTTCATGTTTATTTTTAATCAACTTCTTTTATTTTAAAGTCGTATGACATGTTATGAAAGGAAAAATGTTTTTGAAGTAGAAAGGATATTTTCCTCAAGAATGGAGTTCAAGTATTTTATCAAAATTATTTTCCATCTAAGACAATAAAAGGGTTCTGTTTTTATCCCTATTATTACCTAGATTTGATTATGTTGTGATGGAAATATTTTTATGAATTCCTTTATCTTATATGAATTGTTTTATGATGTCATGTTGTTTAAGAATTCCATTTTTATTACATGGGTTACGCTATGATGTATTGTTTATGATTATGTGGCACACATAAGAATGGTATCATTATGAGATGGGTGGGACCTATATCTCCCTCCAATTCATTGGGTAAAGATTTTATATCTCATGATATAGAAATGGCTGAAATGTTAGGTTATACCGGTTCAGTGAAACAGGACTGAAACGAGGGCTACTCGATTCAGAAAGGGACTTTGTCCACTAAGATAGTCTTGGCAATGAGTCTTGACTAACAAGAAATGATTCTCTATGATTATGTGTGAATGCCACAAAGTTTCATGTTTTATGTTATGATTATTGTGATTTCATTTCACTACTATGATTTATCCCATGTTATGAAATTATGCTCTCTTTTGCAGGTTAAGATTTCCAAAAGTTATGATCTTATGAATATGATGTGATTGATTTTTCTTTTGTTTACCCTTACTGAGCATTTGAGCTCACCCTTTTATGTTTTCTTTTCCCCAGGATATAAAGAAAGGTTTTAGGTAAAAAAGGAAGATCTTTATGGGAGATATTGAAGATCTTCCACCATGATTAGAAGATTACGTTCCGAGTTTCCAAAGACACTAAACTATTACGATTTTTGTGTGTGTGTGTTTTTGTTATGTACTAAGTATTCCGCAAATGTAATGTAATGTCCATGTACGTCAAGATACGGGTCTCTACAATGTATGAAGAGGAACTCAAAGTAAACAAAGAAGAAGATGATGAACCTAAAAGGAAATCTGTTGCCTTCAAAACTACAACCTCAAAGAATAAGGATAAGGAAAAGCTTCAAGCTATCAATGAAAGTTAAATATGTGAAGACAGTGAGAGTGATTCATATAGTGATGCTGAGATGGCTCACATTGCTAGAAGGTTTAAGAAATTTTATAGGAAGAAGAATTTTTTCAGAAAGTCAAACTACAAAGGTATGTATGACAACAAAGGACATTAGAAAAAGGATTGGAAGAAACCTGATAAATCAGATGAAGTTGTCTGCTATGAGTGAAAAAGGAAGGGACACATAAAATCAGACTGTCCAAAGCTGAAATACAAGAAGAAGTATGAATACATGGATAAGAAGTATAAGAAAGCCATGAAGGCTACTTGGAGTGCTTATGAGGACAGTTCTAGTGAATCTGAAGTTTCTGAAACTGAACACAGAAACAAGGAGAACATGTGTTTTATGACAAACACTTCTGAGGTAACTTCAGAAACTCCTGCTTCTAATTCATATTATTCTAGAGATGATTCTAAATGTGATAACATGTCTAAATCTGAACTGTTCGAATATTGTGATATGTTAGAAGAAACTTGTAATCAGCTGAAAGACAAATACAAAGGTTTAAAGAAACAATATGCTTTAACTGTTAAACATAAATCTGCTCTTGATATTGAAGTAGAAAAGAATGCTTAGTTTCTTAAAGAGAATACTGAACTAAAATTGTCAAATGAGCAACTCAAGAAGGATTTAGAGAAGTTTACCAATGGTAAAGATACACTTACTCAAATTCTAGGTAAGAAAATATCACCTAGATACACTACTGGTATAGGATACCAACCTGGACAAAGGAAAATTACCCAAACTAGATTCATTCCTAAATCTGGACAGAATGTAGCTAGCTCTGGAACTTCATACGCTTCAACTAGCTATATTCATAGTTAGGGATCTAATAAGGTTTATCATTCAAAATATTTTGATTCTAGAAATTTTACGAGACCCATTAGACAAATATGGGTACCTAAAGTGTTATTGGCTAACCTGTCTGGACCCAAGAAAATCTGGGTACAAAAATCATTTTCTGTTTAAATCTGTTTTGTAGGAAACCTGCTTAAAGAGCTCCTGTAAAAAGACCTGGTACATGGACAGTGGATGTTCAAGACATATGTCAGAAGACTTCTCATGCTTTAAAATCTTAGTCAGGGTTGATGGAGGCTTTGTCACTTTTGGTGATAACTCAAAAGGAAAAATCATCGGTTTAGGCCAGATTGGTAACACTGAATCAGTATTGATTTCTAAAGTTTTATTTCTTGATGAACTTAAATACCATTTGTTAAGTATTTCTCAGTTATGTGATGATGGTTTTTATGTTAAATTTGAAAATTATTCTTTCAATGTTTTTAATTCTAAAAATGTTTTAGTATTTGCTGCTTTGAGAAATGAAAATGTTTATGCTGTTGATTTAAATTCTTTAGCTAAGAAAAATATTACTTGTTTAAATGCTTTTCATAAAGAGTCTTGGCTTTGGAACATAAGATTAGGAAACTGAAATGTGCATTCACTTAGAAAACTTTCTAGGAAGAACTTAGTTAGAGACCTACCCAAACTTGAATTTCCAGCAGACAAAGTTTGTAATCCCTGTCAAAAGGGAAAGCAACATAAAGTTTCTTTTAAATCAAAGAAAGAAGTGTCAACTTCTCAACCTCTCGAGTTGGTTCACATGGATTTGTTTAGACCTTCTAGAGTTTCTAGTTTAAATGGGAAGCACTATGTTTATGTTCTTGTAGATGACTTTTCTAGATATACTTGGGTATATTTTCTAGCTCACAAAAGTGAAGCTTATTCTTGATTTGTAAAATACTCCAAGTCTGTAGAAAACCTTAGTGGACTTAAGATTAAAACTCTGAGAAGTGATCATGGCCGTGAGTTTGAAAATCATGAGTCTGAATTCTACTTCTCACACAATGTCTATAGTCAAAATTTCTCTGCCCCTAGGACACCTCAACAGAATGGTGTAGTAGAAAGAAGGAATAGAACCCTGCAAGAAATCGCTAGGACTATGCTTAATAAGTATGACCTACCTGTTTATTTTTGGGCTGAAGCCGTCAATACCACTTTCCATTTTATTAATAGAGTCTTGATTAGACCTGTTCTTAAGAGGACCCCTTATGAGTTGTGGAACCATAGGAAACCTAAGGTTAACTACTTCAAAGTTATTGGCTGCAAAGTCTTTATTCTTAATAAAAAATATAATCTTGACATGTTTGCATCCAAGAGTGATGAAGGAATTTTTCTAGGTTACTCAACTTCCAGTAAAGTCTATAGAGTTGTCAATAAAAGAACCAAACGTGTGGAAGAATCTGTTCACATCAAAGTTGATGAAACTGATCCACATGAACCTAAGACCTCTCTTGAAAATCTTGAAGATGATATCTCTGGTTTGAACCTTAATGATAAAGACAGTGGACCTGTAGTTAAAACTTCCAGTTCTGGAAATGTTCCAGACCCTGCTTCTGTTGAACCTCAACCTGTAGATGAACCTGAAATCTCTAGCCCTACCTTTTCAAGACCAACTAGGATTCAAAAGAACCATCCTCTAGATGTCGTTGTAGGAAACCTTGATAGAGGGACACAGACTAGAGCTACTCTTAGATATCAGGTTGAACATCAAGCCTTCTTGTCACAGCTAGAACCTAAAAATATCAATGATGCTATCAATGATGAATTTTGGGTAATAGCTATGCAAGAAGAACTAAATCAATTTGAAAGAAACAAAGTCTGGAAATTAGTAGAAAGACCTAAGGACACTATAACCATATGCAGAAAATGGGTGTTTAGAAACAAAGTTGATGAATCTGGAAACATCATTAGAAACAAAGCTAGGATAGTTGCATAAGGTTACAATCAAGAAGAAGGTATTTACTATGAAGAAACCTTTGCACCTATAGCTAGATTAGATTCTATTAGGATCTTACTTGCCTATGCATCACATCTGAATTTCAAGTTATATCAAATGGATGTGAAAAGTGATTTTTTAATGGTTTTATTATTGAAGATGTTTTTGTAGAACAACCACCTGGTTTTTCAAACACTCATTTTCAAAATCATGTTTTTAAACTTTCTAAAGCTTTATATGGTTTTAAACAAGCTCCCAGAGCTTGGTATGAAAGACTTTCAAACTTTCTTATTTCAAAAGGATTTACAAAAGGAATATATGATCCCACTATTTTTATAAAAAGTATTCCAAAAGATGTATTAATAGTACAAATCTATGTTGATGATATTATTTTTGGTTCTTCTTAAAATTATTTATGTACTGATTTTTTAGAAGTTATGCAAAATGAGTTTGAAATGAGCTTAATGGGAGAGCTTAAGTACTTTCTTGGTTTTCAAATCATTCAAACTAAAGATGGTAATATTTTAAATCAAAATAAATATACTAAAGATTTGTTAAAACGTTTTTGTTTGGATAGTATTAAAGAAAGTGATATACCTATGAGTACCACCTGTAAATTGGATGTCGATGAATCTGGGAAACCAGTTGATCAAACTAATTACAGAGGTATGATTGGGAGTTTACTTTATCTTAATGCTAGTTGACCAGTCATTATGTTCAGTGTATGTATGTGTGCTAGATTTCAAGCTAATCCTAAAGAATCACACTTACTGGCTGTTAAAAGAATTTTTAAATATCTTAAGTGTACTATGAATTAGGTTTGTTTTATCCAAAAGGACAATCAATTGACTTAACAAGTTATTCAGATGTTGATTTTACTGGATGTAAGTTAGATAGTAAGAGCACATATGGAACATGTCACTTACTTGGAAAATCCCTAGTATCATGGTGTAGTAAGAAACAGAACTCAGTTGCATTGTCTACTGCTGAATCAGAATACATCGCTGCTAGTAGTTGCTGTGCACAGATTCTGTGGATGAAATACACACTACTGGATTATGGATTTGACTTTAAACATGTTTCAATCAACTGTGACAACACTAGTGCTATTAATATCTCTAAGAACCCTGTGTATCACTCTAGAACTAAACATATTGATGTTAGACACCACTTTTTAATAAATCATTATCAAAGAGGTGATATAACACTTGAGTTTATAGGCACTGAACTTCAATTAGATGATATTTTAACTAAGTCTTTAAGTTCAGAAAGATTAAGTTTCATTAGACAAAAATTAGGAATGATAACTTATCCTTAAACCATTAAGAGAAAAACCAAAACCTCACCGTTAGAGAATCCTCACCGTTAGAAAAACCTCACCGTTAGAAAATCCTCACCGTTAAAAAAACCTCACCGTTAGAGAATCCTCACCGTTAGAAAATCCTCATCGTTATAGAATCCTCACCGTTAGAAAATCTCACCACTATAGAATCCTCACCGTTAGAAAACCTCACCGTTAGAAGACCTCACCGTTAAGAGACTTTACCGGTACATCTCGTGCTGTCTTAAAATTCTGTAAAGTTGAGTCATCGAACTTTTGTTTATTTTATTTATGATTTATGTGATTTATGATTCCTAAATGATATTAAAACTTGAACTAGACTCACTCAATCTCATCGCGAACCTGTCTTCTCGAATTCTCCTAAACCTAAACCTCTCGATCGTCAGAACCCTAGACCCCAATACGTTATGGCCCGCATCAAGAGACCCCAAGTCAAAGATGGGAGTGATGAGCCGTAAGCAAAACGACAGAAAGTATCGAATGCCAGTGGAAGTGGAAGTGGAAGTGTAGCTCGAAAGAATCCAATAAACCTGCATCCCTCAAGGAGAGAGATTGTTGTTGAAAAAGAGGTGTGTGCAGAATGGCTGATGGAAAGGAAATAGTTAGTTCTTAAGGTTTTACAAGAAAAAGGTTGGCTAGAATGCTTCGCAAACATCAACAGACTTTATTTTCCAGGACTGGTGAAACAATTCTACGAATTCGTTCATTTTGAAAATTCTGAAGAAGAAAACAGAATGGTTTCTGTGGTAAATGGTCAGGAAGTATCTTTTACTTCAGGAGAATGGTCTGAGAACCTGAGAGTTCCTCATGAGGGTGATTTTACTTATTATTCCAAGTCTGTACCTTCGACCAGTGATGTGTTTCAATATAAAGATGCTCTGCTGAAACTCACAGGGAATGGGACCCCTAGAAAGGTGATTGTTGCAGAGATGGTAGGAGAAGATAAGCTTTTGTTTAAATTTATTCAACATGTTGTTAGTCTGAGAAGAGGAGACTTTTCCACTTTGAGATTCCAAGACATATATCTGTTACATTTGCTAAAGCACAGTGTGAGAATAAATCTATGTAGATTGATTATGGTTCAAGTGGAAGAGATGACTAGACCAAAGTCAAAATCAAATGCCTTTTATTTCTCAAAGCTAATTTCTGTGATGCTGAAAGTGAAGGAGATAGCTGGACCTCCGGATGAGCTGGTAGTGGTTAAGGACAACTTCTGTATTACAAGAACTGTATATAAATACATGAAAGTCAGCTGGAATCCTTGGAAGAAATCATGGGTGAATGATGATGGAAAAATTTATGACAAGGTCACTCCTGTGGATCATCCGTCTAGACCAAAGGATATGAGAGATCCTGGTCTTGGTCCAGATGAGCCAGAACCGGTCTACAGTGATGATGAAGCTGAGGAGAGGACATCAGTAGAGGAAGGAGGAGACCCAGACTTACCCCCTAGTCCTGTGCATCAAGTTATTTCTTATGGAGCAGTTGGACCTCCAAAAGAACTACCAAAGAGGCAAACTGTCTTGAAGGACAATGATACAGAGACTACAGAAGAAGGAGAAGAAGCTTGATAGTATTTTGTCAAGGACACCTCTGAGGAGGATGAGACAACCAAATCTGATCACTATGTTAATGGAGAGAAGGAGGCTGATGGTGAAGCAGATGATGAGGAAAATATTAAAAAAGAGCTCAGTTTGAGTCCGCGAATAGTCAGTACAGTTAAGATAGTTCCTGATCAGGAAGACATAGTAGTAGCACCTCTTAATGAGAGAGTCATTAATGACTCAGAACAAATGGCTATTGAATCTGCTACAATTGTAGAGGAAAGTGAAGAATTACCTCAGGAAGAACAGTTGGAAGAGATATCTCAGGAGAATGTTCCAAGTGAGGAGGATAATCTTGGCTCAGTATCAGTGTTATATGACATTGAAGGCTAGACATCAGATCCCGGATATAAGATTCTTGGACTTTCTTATGGATATTCTGAGGAGGAAGATCAACCCCAAAAGGAATCAGTTACCTTACCCACTGTGGCTGAAAATGTGGCAACCAATAAGGACCTTGAGTCTTTAAAAGAGGAATTGAAAGATGCAATAAGAGAATCAGTGGCAGATATAAAGAAAAGTATGGTTGGAGAGATGAAAAGCATGGATAAATCCCGTGAGTTATCCATTGGATGTAGTGTGTCCAGTCTTGTGAAAGAAATGGTGGATGAACTTAAGGTGTGCCACACTCAGATTGAGAGTTGGACAGGAGATATAGTTGCTCTTACACAATCAATCGCTTCATTGATTGCTTTGAACAGTTCTCAAACCCAAGTGCACACTGACATTCAGTATATCAAAGAAGTGGTCAAACAGTTTGTGGAAGTGTTTGAGGCCTTTAAGAATATAGTCAAAGAACATCTGAACAATCAGGATGAAGTTGTTCAGAGGGTAGTTAGTAGTCTGACTCAATCTTTCAAGGAGACACTGGCCTTCTCAATGAAGCCTCTTCCCTCAACTAGCTCCAGTGTGAACCTTGACCAGATCCGCACTATTGTTTAGGAAGAATTGGATAAGGCCAGTCCTAGTGGTGCATCATATACTGAGATTCTTACTACCACTAGGGAAGTTAGTAGTTTTGTTCATGATCACCTGTGGGCAGCTACTGCTTCTCAAGAGGCATTCAAAAATAAGGTGGATGCTTATTTTGAAAAGGTTTATACCAAGCACCAAATGACAAACCATTTCAAGATTTTGCTTGAAAATATGAAGTTGCCTCCAGTTACCCAAGCCTTCAGGGAACAAGTTAGTAAGCTCAGGGAGCTTACTCCTTCTTTGGATAAGTTTATAGAGAATAGAGATGATTTTGTGTCTGCAATGGAGAGAGGAGGAAGCATTATAATGGATTTCTGAAACCTGTTGCTGCCCTTCCTGCATGTGGATGCCAGACCAGTGATTGTACCTCCTGCACTTCCTGCTTCTGCCTCTAGGAGTACTCCTCAACTGACTCCAGTTCAAGCCATCAGGAGCTTGACACCTATGATCACTCAGAGGAGTACAAATTTCAGATCTGGTACTATATCAGTTGCTGATCCACCAGTAGTTCTTTCAGTAATTCCCAAGCCTACTGACTCTACCTCTACACCCTCTGCTGATCCTAAGGGAAAGACACCTATTCAAAAGGATGATTGAGTGCTTCTAGCTCCATTTTTTTGATGGGATTCATTGTATTTTTTGTACTTTTCTTATTTTCCCTCTGTATCTTTTACTTATCAATCAAATACTTCAGTCCTCTCTTCACTATATATTTTACTCTGTATATTTTCTTTCCTATTCCTTCTCTTTTATGTAATACCCTCCTTTTTGTTAATCACAAAGGGGGAGAAATTATTGGAAACCTATACCCAGAGAGAGAGAGAATGTTGTTCACCTAAGGGGAGAATGTTGTTCACCTAAGGGGACAAAGGGGGAGAAATATCTACTTTGGAGAAGAATCCTATAGTTAAATTGATAGGGGGAGGAATATGTGAATCTTTTAAAACTAAAGAATCTTGTTTGTTTTTTCCTCTAATAGTACATTATTTCTTGATATAATCCTATTTTCATATTTTTCCTCTGATACTATACTATTGATATCATACATTGATATATTTTTTGTTTCCTCTGATATTACTTTATTTTGGCATAAGTTGTGATTATCAAAAAGGGGGAGATTATTGAACCCTCTGGAATTAAGTGGATTTATTGTGTTTTGATAATCCCAACAATTCTTTATTTATATCTTGATTATGCTTAATACATTCCAAATATACTTTAATATATGTTGTTTCTTTCATTATGCTTAAATTAAGTTTTTTGAATTATCAGATATATGTTTACTATGACTTAAATCTTTCTGACAAGTGAATGCTCAAACAGTTTTCAGCTACCGTTACGAACTAGCTACCGATACATAGTAGAGCAACCGTTACAGCTACCGGTACAGCTACCGATACCCAATCGATACCCAAAGTCCATCGCTGTATCAAAGTCTACTGATAGTGCTATCGATACAATGAAGTCGACAGTTACCGCTACAACAAAGTTGACAACTACCGATATGCTGAAATCCACTGTTATACAAAGTCTAACGATAGAGAGCTACCGCTACCGTTACAAGGCAGAGCCACAACTACCGATAGAGGGTTACCGCTACTGGTAAAGGCAGAGCCACCGCTACTATTACAAGTCCACCGCTACTGATACAAAAAGTCTACCGATAGACATGTCCACTGCTACTGATACATCAAGTCTACCGACAGAGAAGTCTACCGTTACAAATGTTTACTGATACTCAGACCTACAGACACCTACTGTAACACAAGTCTACCGATATCAAGAGATACCTTTCCAGAGACAGAACCCGACACTGATTTAATTTCTTTATCATTATTTATCTAACCAACGGTCATATCATGTATATTTTAATACACTGGCATTTATTTAATGTGTGTTGTTGGATGTCAGGGAACCATACCTCGTACCTGCAAAAAGTAAATCATCTTTTGCCGGAGCTCGTGCTTTAAATAAAGGAAGGATGTGCTACTGCGAGGGTGTGTGAGACATATAGACGAATACACAGAGACATACAGAACAAAAGGTGTGCTGGAAGAAAAACCAAGTGGGAATGAAAAGAGACGACAGAACTTACACAAAGAACTCATTACTGCATACCAGTGAAGAGCTGAAAACGAAAACATAACACAAGAGCTTCATCGACTGTCTCTACACCTGGAAGTCAAGGAAACAGACGATACTCTGTTTTCTAGACAAAAAAACCAGAAGTGGACTCAGAGCGAATTCTGATCAATCAAAGGAGTCCATAACTACACGACAATCACTAGAGCCATTTCTAAACTCTAAATATTTGCTCTGTGATTTATCTTTTTACATATTGAGCAGTGTGTGTTATATTCTGTATTTTACACACACACTGTCTCCTATAATCTAACTGGAGGATTTGTAAATCCTTAATCAACACTCTTACATCCTTTATTTTCTTCTAAGATAGTGGTAGAGGTCGTGTGTGACCTGGATAGCTGGTTGCTGTTGTTCTGTTTTCCCATGAATAACAGTGGTAGAGGTCTTGGACCTGGACAGTTGTATATTGTTGTAATCCACGATCCAGGGTGTGGATCACTTTTATATAATGTTTTGAGAGGACTAAGTCTCAGCTTGAGACTGGACCTCTTGGTTAAATCTGCTGTGTTTATTTATTTTCAAAGTTAGTCTTTTATTCCACTGCTAATTACTTTAAAACCAAAACTGTTTTAAAGTCACTTTTATAATTAAATTCACAAGTGTTTATATTAGTCGTAAATCAGTAAGTTGGTTTCAAAAGTTAATAAACCTTTCTGTTTTGATTAACTGGGAAATAATCAATCCCATGAGAACCCATAAGAACCTTTACTTTGATATAAATTCACTATAGTTTAATTCAGTATTTTATTTGGGGGTTTTGAAGACAAAGTTTTAAAACAGAAATTTTAATTGGAACTCAATTCACCCCCCCTCTTGAGTGTCCACTCCGACCAACATTATGATTTATTCATAAAAATAAAATAACCATTATTAGATAATTTGGAACCAAGGATTAAAATTTTAAAATATATTCAATTTTATTTTATTTTTTATAGTGATAAAAATCAATTTTGAAATACTAAATATATAATGCAATGATATTTTTTGGAAAAATATTACTTAAATTAAAAAATGTCAAATATTCATTTATAAATTAAAAAACACATTTTTAAAATTATAAATTCAATTAAAAAATTATTTTATCTTATACAAACTTTTCATTAATTTATAATTCATACATATATAATAAAAATTTCATAAAATCGATGTTAGTTTCTAAAAAAGTATGTTGAATCTTCACCTAAAATGAATTTTTTAGAAGTATACAAAAAATAATTATAGTAAAATATTGATATTTTAAAACTAAAAATGATTTTATTATTTTTAAAATTAAATATCCAAAATTTATAAATTATATTTTAAAATAAAATAAAATATATTAAGAAAAATAATTTTATTAAAAAATGACATTTTTAAACTTTTAGTGTTTTTAATCTTATTTCATATATAGTTTTAAATATTAGAATATGATATATTTGTTTATAAATATTAATATTACCTATTATGAAATAATTTTAACTATGATCATTATAATTTATTATAGAGTTATACAATATACATTTTTAAAAATGGTAATTTTAAAGACAAATTTTATAAAATATTAATCATAGAGAGTAATAAAATTTAATTACTTCATTATCCTTTTATCTATTAATTAATATATTGTTTAATAATTTTTAATATGTATATGTTTGTTTTAGTCAAGAGGTTCATTAGTTTGGTAAAAGGTGTGACATAGGCTATTGAAGATAATATTAATGTAAAGGATCCAAAATCTTAGGTCGTTACATTCTAACACCATAAATAAATATCAGGATCACATTTTTAATTTTTACCTATTGAATAAAGTAATAGAGAGTATTTGTAACACATTTATTATTCTAGATATTACTTTCAATGTGACATCTATTTATCATAAGAAAGATCAACATAATTATCTTTCCTCAAACAATACTGATTGTTTATACCTTAATAGAATATTCTCTAGAGTATGAATTTCCCAAAACGTCTCAAGTATCCAAGTCATAAAACCATAATGATGTCTCATATTCTTCCAAACAAATTAATTCATTCCAAAATCCCCAAATGGTGTTAACCACTAGTTTATAAAATCAAATATTAGACTCTATATACCATAATCTCAGATTGTAATTAACCATAAAAACATCTTGGATAAACTATCAATACTATGGTTACAAAAACTATCTTACTTACTTCTTCCAAAATCACGTAACACTTTATTACTTAAAAAATAAATAATTTATTAAACCAAAGTGATGCCCATACTCAACCACATTCTTTTCATTTTTTATATAAAAAAATATGACCCCAAAATTAAATAACTCTTCTAGGTAACAATAATATTTATTCAATTTTTACAAAAACATAATGTAAAAATACTAAGAAACAATCCTTAGACGTTTCACATAATCTCAAGTCACTTTTTGAATACACAAAATTATCACTCACTAATTAAAATATCTAAAATCATAAAGCTTTAATTTTTATTAAGATATTATCCTCAATACCTTAAGTATGTATAGAGGAATCAATTTTCAATAATATTCAAGTATTTAGTCAGTTAAGTATGCTCCTGTATTTGGTTATAAGACATATTGGTTTCTCGATGAATACCTCTTTCATAATCATTTTTAATCCTATTTCATCCAAAAACTATAACCAAAATGGTTATGAAAATATCCAAAATAAGAATATGAAAACCTCAATAAAAATAAATCTTCTCTAATGACACCATTTTTTTAATATATGATACTTTTGGTTCAACTGTTGAATCTCTTAATTCAATACATGGTGTTCTATTGTAATTTTAATATATGATTCTCATCATTAAATTTCATATTAATAAATTTAATTCCTTCATATTTTTTAATAAAAAATATGTGAATTAACCAAATCATATCCCCGGTGAGTGTCAAACTAGGTTTGTAGTTAGGACTCATTTTCATGAACTAGGTAACGATTGAGTTAATACCCAATATCCCTTTTTAGACACTATTTTTCCTAGGTAAAAATATTCCAGATCCCATATAGAGATTTATTTTCCATGAAAATCATAAAATCTCCAATTTGATAAAATGTCATGATGTCATGATATACATAAACATTCTATTAGACTTTTTATTGTGGTTTTTAATTTGGTTATCATATCCCAGTCCCCAAAATATTTAATATTACCTCAAATAACCTAAATCGTTTTCTATACCATTGAATTTGGGATAAATCTTAAGTTATCAAACCTTTATGATAGTTCAAACTCCTAAATTATCATAAATCTATACCATACTAATATAAAACATTATCTAAACCATGTTGTGATTCCAAATATAGCAGCCCAAAGGTAATCTCCCCATAAATTAGATACATAAATAAAATATGTTTATTAAAATACATTCCCATGACCTTTGAAGTTTAGAGTTTTTGAGAATTATGGAAAACATTAACTAAAAAAACTATTATCTTTTTTAACTAATGGATATCTTTTTTCTTTCCACTATGAGATAAACTACTTAATCTATAACATGACTTCAATATCACCCATATTTTATAATAACATGATACCATTATAGATACGTCTTATACATTACCTTTCTTTGTAACATAGTGAAATGGAAAACATAATGAAGGGGTGAGATCAGATTCTCAGTAAGGGTAATCTTAAAAGATCATACTACAAGATCATAATTGATCATAAGATTATTATATGGGTATAATCATGATATATAAGAAAAAAACCGAGAAATATTAGGTTATAAATGATGGAATAAATATTTAAATAAAATAATACATGAATAAAATGGGTGAGTTAATAAACATGATAGATGAAAATATAACATAGTCATGATAATAAGCATAAAACTATGAAAAATATTTCAATTTATCACAAAAATTAGTATAGGGAACATTAATTTCATTAGCTACACCATCAATTCCCAGGATTATGATAAATTAAAAAGGTACTCATGAATAAATCAGATCATAAGATATATACTTTAAACTAATGAATTAGAAGGAGATATAGGACCCCAAGTGTCATCATCCATGTAAAATCCTAGATATTTTAAGTAATTAAATAAATAATGCTATGAAATATTTTTATAAAACAATGTAATTTCATCTAATAAAAATGAAATTTGTTTACTTTAATTTGTATTAATTTTTATGTTAACTTTAATTATTTTCTTTAACATGTCACTATTTATATACATAATGACTTATCGAGATAATATAAATTAATTATACTTTGATGAAATATATTTTGCAGGAAATAAATTTTTCTAATATATTGTTTTAATAAATAAATAAATAATACTTAAAGGTAACATGAAAAACAATATTTTATTATAATATTTTGAATAAATGGGTTAAATATAAATATTGAGAAGAAAAATAATATTATTGAAAATAGAAATTATTAAAAGTATTTTTTTTAAATTATAATTATGATATAATAATAAAACTAATAATTTATAAATAAATAAAAATATATATATAACGATAATAAAATATATATAAAGAAAAAGATATACAAAAAAGAGAAATGAATCGGGAATAAGTGGGGGGGTTTCGTTCGAGTCCATCGCAGGGGTAGGGTTTCCCATAAAAATCCACAGGTTGCACCACCGTGTGGAGTCCAATCGATATATGGAGAGAACTATTCTTCTTTAGGGGTTGAGGTCGACGTGGATCCAAGAAATTATATGGTTTCATCTATGTCCGAATGTTGAGTCATGTCCTTGATCTGTATTGTTCGGAGTATGTGTTGCAACCGATGAAGTTTCGACTTCCAGTAAGCACAGCGGCTTCGATTCGGGTGATTCGAACTCTGCAGATGAGGTATGGTCACACATCAATATAGAGTCTTGTTTTGTTCTAATCTATTAGTTATCTATTTTATCCTATTTCCAGATTCAATTTCTGTATTTTATTTATCCACTGGATTATTTCATGTCAGTTTATTTTAAATTTATTCAACTGGATGTCCATATTTGATCTGGATATGGATTCTCTGTTAAAAAAATATTATTTATTTCTTTGTAGGTCTATTTTCTTTTTTTTTCATTCAATTAAAATTATTATAATTTGTGCATAAATAATTTGTTGACCAATTCAATTTCAAGTCATTTTCTGGGAACTATTTGATTATTGCGATAATTTTCACATTCATTGAATCCATTTGTGGTCCTGTTTCGATTAATTGATTTGTTATATTTTAATATACGAGTATTATGATCCAGAAACGATATGTTCATTATTTTTCCCCTTCATGACATAAGAAAATGGATCATATAATTGTAAATATTTCTTCTTAATTATTTCTATCAATGCCTAGTTCTATCCAAAATTCTTTATTGACATACCAATTTTCAAATAAAAGACAAAAGATGTCAATATCCCATCAATCAGAATCTCATATTCAATTTGAGAGGAAAACTCTTTTATTTATTTATTTTTCTTAATTGCATATGAAGAACACAATGAAACTACTATATAAGCAGTATCTCGGTTTTCTTTTGAGAGGGTATTGCATGCCCATTTTAAGGCTCTACGTGCTTTCCACACATAGAGGGAATAATTATTCAATAAAAAAATAGTAAGGGATTTCATATATATGTTATTCCAAAATATTTTTCATACCCAAATGATATTTGCACTACAGATTATTTATTTCATGTTTGTTTTATTTACATTAAAAGTAGATTTTAAGGGAGTTTTTCTCCATTTGTCCTCTAAGGTCTTCATAAATTATTGTGTTTGTGTAAATTATTTATGTATAATTTGAATAAAATTTGGATATTATATTAGTAAGGGAATTTTGTTTATTGATTTCATATTTATAAGTTCTATTTTTTTCAAGGGAAAATATTTGGTTTTCAAGTGTTTAGTTTTATTAATGAATTTTATGTTAAAAGTTGTTGATTTTTATCTGGTTTTGTTCTTCAAAATCTATTTAATTTCTAGAAAGGGTACGATACCTTTAATTACTTATTTCTTCAATCGATACCTTCTTTATAAGTAAAGATAATCATTTATTTTATTTTTTGTAGTTTTATTTGCATGGGTAATCCATTTATTCACATATTATTACAATGTTATATATATTATTATGTGTTACTCAAATTTATCAAAAGGTTGGTTTTATATTTGATTCTAATTGAGTTTATGTTCTCAAGAAAATTTAAAGGATGAAAATTACCTTTTTATTTAATTCAAAATCAAAAATGTTTTTATATTTTAATTTATCATTGCAATCTAATATTATATATATATATACTTTCATGATGTTCAAGTATATAAGTGTTTAAATAAATTATTAATAAAATATTAATTCACATATGAATTTATAAATTATGAATGTCAAAATTTTATCATGTGAATATCATATAGAAATCAAGATTATGTCCATACATAAAATATTTTGTTATCAATACATTCACAAATAAATTTATATACATCTACATACTGTCATGTTCTTTAAAACATTATAACAAATAAAAGGATGATTGTATTTAGTAAAGAAATGTTTCTTTGATTATTTTTTGTGCGCAACATATAAATATCAATTATAATTGATTTGTTTTAAGAAGACAGTTTTATTTGTTCACTATTTTTATTTGTTTATACTTTCATGCATAAAAAAATTTAATAAATATGTCTTTGAAATTTCATGTGCATGGATGTTGATTTAACTTCCATGTGATTATCAAAAGTTAGGTATCATGAGATATTAATGTAATAAGTTGAATATATAATTTTCAGTAAATATTAGTATTTATTTGTTCAAATCATGATTATAAATATGTTTTTGAAAATAAAACACCATTGAAAATTTTATGTATATAAGGCAAGCTATAAAGACCGGTACTCAAACTTTGTAAATATGATAGGTAATTGGATATTGAATCCATCCATCAAGTGGGTAGGCCCAAGATAGGCTTTAAAGTTACAAGTGACCTTAGTTGTTTCTTAAGGGCTTGCTTAATATTTTCAACTGAATCACTAGATTCTTTTAAAAGTGTTTTCAAAGTATAGTTATTTATCAAAACATTATAGTATTTTTTAAAGGATATTTTCTAAATATATTTATAATTGAATTTTTAGATGTAACATTAAAGATATATTTTTAATTGGGATTTGTTAAAGGTTTTAAAAACTCCTAACTAGTAAATTGAATGCTCACCCTTTGTTTTTAAATGTTTTTCATATGTATAATAGATGTTCTAACTCAGATGTCCTTGTTTTTAAGTTAGCGTGCGAAGAAGCATAGTGGATAATTATTTTATTTTTATTCAACTCTGATAAATGTAAGGTTTCTATCTAATCCTCTAGAACCTAGACCAGTAAAAGGTCCTCCTTGTTTAAAGTGTTGTTTAATTGTTCAGTTTAATTTATAAATGACATTACATATCATTTTTAAGCACTACGTCTAGAAGAGTGGGCTCAGGGAATTATAATTGGTATAAGAGGAATGGTCCAGACAAATTTGGAGATTAGATGTTGTTTTTTGAGGAAAATAAGTATACACGATAGAATTTTCATTAGGTAATTATGTCCCCTTATAAATTCTTTAATTGTGAAATGGAAATTCAGAATTTTCAAATATTCAAAAAAAATAATTGTGAGGGTGCAATTCATTTAAGGGGGGAGAATGTAACATCCCAAATATTTTAAGTAATTGAATAAAAAATGTTATGAATTATTTTTATAAAACAATGTAACTTCATCTAATAAAAAAGAAATTTTTTTACCTTAATTTGTAATTAATTTCATGTTTACTTTAATTATTTTCTTTAACATGTCACTATTTATATACATAATGACATATAGAGGTAATATAAATTAATTATACTTTTATTAAATATAGTTTTCATGAAATAACTTTTCCTAATATATTGTTTTAAATAATAAATAATTAATATTTAAAGGTAACATTAAAAATAAT
Organism: Viscum album; assembly: GCA_963277665.1. Taxonomy (NCBI): domain Eukaryota; kingdom Viridiplantae; phylum Streptophyta; class Magnoliopsida; order Santalales; family Viscaceae; genus Viscum; species Viscum album. Next base: position 1,588,855,897 of record OY728143.1, on the reverse strand, counting down.
ATTTTATTATAAAATTTTGAATAAACATGTTATTTATAAATATTGAGAAGAAAAATAATATTATTACAGATAGAAATTAGTAAAAGTATTTTTATAAAAATTGAATTATGATATAAAAATAAAACTAATAGTGTATATATATTTATACAACAATAATAAAAAATATATAAAGAAATATATATATATATATATATATAAAGGAAAAATGAATCGTGAATAAGTTGGGGGTTTCGTTCGAGTCCATCACAGGGGTAGGGTTTCCAATCAAAAGAAGTAGGTCACACCACTGTGTAGAGTCCAATCGATCTATGGCGTGCTCTGTTCTTCTTCAGGGGTTGAGGTCGATGAGGATCCATGCAAGGATACCATTTTTTCTAAGTCCTAATGTTGAGTCACAGTCTTGATCTGTTTTTTTCTAAGTATGTGTTGCATCCTATGATGTTTTGACTTCCGGTAAGCACAACGACTTCAATTTGGGTGATCTGAGCTCAATGGATGAGGTATGGTCGCACATCAATGATAAAGTCTTATTTCGTTTTGATCCATTAGTTGTCTATTTTATCTAATTTCCATATTTTATTTCAGTATTTGGTTCATCTACTGGCTTATTACATGTCATTTTGTTTTAAATTTCTTCAACTGGATGTCCATATTTGATCCAGATATGGATTCTCTATTAAAAAAAATATTATTGATTTCTTTGTGTGTATATTTTCTTCTTCTCCATTCGATTAATATTCCTATAATATATACATAAATAATTTTTTGATCAACTCAGTTTCAAGTTGTTTTCTAGAAACTATTTGATTATAACAATAATTTTTTCATTCATTGAATCCATTTGTGGTTCTTGTTCAATTAATTGATTTGTTATATTTTAATATACAGGTATTATGAACCGAAAATGATATTTTCATTTTTTTCCACTTCACGCCATAAGAAAATGGATCATATAATTATAAATATTGCATCCTAATTGTTTCTGTTAATGCCCAGTTCTATCCAAAATTCTTTATTGATTTACAAATTTTCAAATAAAAGACAAACGATGAAAATTTCCCATCCATCTGAATCTCATATTCAATTCGAGAGGGAAATAATTTTATTTATTTGTTTTTCTTACTTGCATATGAAGCACACTAAGAAACTATTATATAATCAGTACCTTGGTTTTCTTTTGAGAGGGTATTGTATGCCCATTTTAAGTTACTACGTACTTTCCACAGATAGAGGGAATTGTTCTTCAATAAAAAAATCAGTAAGGGATTTCTTATATATTTTGTGTCAAATTATTTTCCCTGACCAAATTATATTTGTGCAACATATTATTTATTTCATATTTGTTTTATTTACATTAAAAGTTTATTTTAATTGAGTTTTTATCCATTTTTCTTCTAAGGTCTTCACAAATTATTTAGTTTTATTTAAATCATTTATATATAACTTCAATAAAATTCGGTTATTATTTTAGTAAGGGATTTTTTATGATTGATTTCAAATTTATAAGTTCTATTTTTGTGCAGGGTAAAATATTTTTTTTTTCAATTATTTAGTTTTATAAATGAATTTTATGTTTGAAGTTGTTGATTTTTATTGTGTTTTGTTCTTAAAAATCTATTAAATTAACAGGAAGGGGATGAAACCTTTAATAACTTATTTCCTTAATCGATACCATCTTTAGAAATAAAGATAATCATTTTTTTATTTTTTGTAGTTTTATTTTCATGGGTAATCCATCTATTCAAATATTATTACTATGTTATATATATTGTTATGTGTTACTCAAATTTATCAAAATGTTGGTTTTAAATTTGAATCTAATTGATTTTATGTTCTCATGAAAATTGGAAGGATGAAAATTACCTCTTGGTTTAATTCAAAATCAAATATATTTTTATATTTGAATTTATCATTACAATCTAATATTATATATATATACTTGCATGATGTTAAAGTATAAAAGTGTGTAAATAAATTATTAATCTATTATTTATGGACTAATGAATTTATAAATTAAGAATGTCAAAAATTTATCATGTTCATATCATATTGAAATCAAGATTATGTCCATACATAAAAGGTTTTGTTATCAATACATTTATACATTAATATATATACATATACTTAAGTCATGTTCCTTAAAACTTAAGAGCATATAAAAGGATGAATGTATTTAGTAAAGAAATGCTGCTTTGATGATTTTTTTTGCACAACACATAAATATCAATTGTAATTGATTAGTTTTAATAAGATAATTTTATATGTTCATAATTGTATTTAGTTTATAATTTCATTCATAAATGAAATTTAATATATATATCTTTAAAATTTCATGTGCATGGATATTGATTTAACTCCATGTGATTATGAAAAGTCATGTATCATGAGATTTGAATGCACCCAGTCGAATATATAATTTTCAGTAAATATTAGTATTTATTTGTTCCATGCATGATTATAAATATATTTTGGAAACTAAAACACTAGTGAAAATTTTATTTATATAAGGCAAGCCTATACAAAATGTTTTTATAAGAACCAGTACTCGAACATCATAAATACGATAGGGAATTGGATAGTGAATCCATTCCTCAAGTCAGTAGGCCCATGATAGCCTTATAAGTTACGAGTGGCCTTTGTTGTTTTGTTTTAAGGGCTTGCATAATTTTTTCAACCGAATCACTGGAACATTTTAAAATCATTTTCAAAGTATAAATATTAATCAGAACATTATAGTATTTTGTAAATGATATTTTGCAAATATATTTATAATCGAATTTTCAAATGTATTATCAAATAGATATTTTTACTTGGGATTTATGAATGGTTTTCAAAACTCCTTACTGGGAAATTGAATGCTCACCCTTTGTTTTTAAATTTTTTTAAAAGGTATCATAGAAGCTCTAAATTAGAAGTCCTAGTTTTGAAGTTAGCGCATGAGGAAGCATATTGGATAGTTATTTTATTTTTGTTCATCTCTAATAAATGTAAGGTTTTTTTTCTAATCCTCTAGAACCTAGACCGGTAAAAGGTCTTCTCTGTTTAATGTGTTGTGTAATTATTCAGTTTAATTTATAAAAAAATTACATAGCTTTTTTAATCATTGAGTCCGGAAGAGTGGGCTTAGGGCATTATAATCGATAATTATGAGTGCCACCTAAAATTAATCACTTATCACTTCATAAAAAAGTAATGAAATTAAAATGGGTTTCATAAAACATTAAAAATGAAAAAAAATCCATTTTCAAAGAATAAATAACCCATGTAAATAAAATGGGTTTCATTCAACATATATTAAGGAACCTATGGAATGAAATCCAGTTGAACACCCTTTAATTAAATGAATCAAGAACATGGTATTGACAGGGGCAAGGAATTTGAAAAAAAATTATAGTTATACACTAAAAATGATTATGCACTAAAAAGGTAGTATTGCATAATTTATCCTAGAGATAAGAAAATTAAATAATACATCTAGGGAAGAAATGTGGATGGATGAAAAATAACATATTCCCAGGGTAATGGAGGAAACTTATAAGGATGTTGAAATATATGAAAAACATCCTCCCAAAAGAATGTTTTGAATGGTATCACCCAATAATGGATAAATAATCATTTTTTTGATATTATGAGTTCAACACCAAAAAATATAAATATATACACTTATTATAGAATAAATCCTATATCATAAATCTAATGAGTTTTTGTCCTTTTGAATATGAAAACTAAAATGGAGGTGAAAACATAAAATAGATTTTAGGAAACATTTTTAACAATAATGGAAAATTCAAAATTATATATGACATTCAAAACTTTCTTTTGAAAAGGTGAAGTGAACAAATAAAAAATAAAAAAACAATAAAATAACTAATAATGTATCCTTGAAAATGACATAAAGTTTTAAATTATGAAATTTGGATCCAAATATAAACCATTTTATAATGAAAGTAAACACACCATTTTTACTACATAAAAAATACATTTGTTAAAAAACCACATTTATAAAAAAGTAATATTAATTTATTTATATTATTACATTATTATCTTAAATATGATTATAAAAAACCATATAATACAATATTAGGATGGGAAAACCCAAAAATTGAAGAATAATGTTCAAGATTAAATTTCTAACTCAAATAAAGAAGATCTAAGTAATCAAAATTATTTATGGGAAACATACTCCATGAAACAAGAAATATTTGAATGGATTTTATGTGTTAAAAATATAAATAATGAGTAATACCACATAATAGAATAAAATTTCATAATTTTCTTGAATTATATGAAATAATTCCAAGAGAATAAATATAACTTAATTAGTTAAAATTGAGTTACAAAACTATTATGATTGGTGTAACACTTGAGTCAAAAATAATTTTGAAGAAATTGACATAATTTAGATTAATATATCTCAGAAATCCAAAAAAATTATATGTAGAAAATTTATGTGACATTAAATATATATAACACCATTCAAAGGAAATATAGTTCATAACATGTAACATGTCTCATAGAATCATAATTGAGACCAAGAGAACCCTTGTATCTTTTGTAACACTTTAATCAAAACACCATGAAAGAGTGGTCTTCATGTTTAAAATAAAATACCATGATTAAAAGATAATTATTGATATGAAATATAAAATATAAAGTATATATATCACATAAATGAAATTAGCTTTATAATTCCAAACATGTCTCAAAGAGAGTAAATTGAAGTGAAAACCCTTACCTCAATGTAGATTCATTCTGAAATTACACAAAAAATCTAGAATAATTAAATTGAATTCATTAAATAGATTTCCAAGAATATATTTCATAACTATAACCATTTATAATATTTATTTACAACTATTCTATAAACATTAATATTTGATAGTTTTAACCAATTTTTAACAATTGGTGTAAGTAATCTTTATCGATTTGAACAAGTTACATAAAAATAATGTTGGTATCTATTATTTTACAAAGTGAATCATTGTTATATCATCTAATATACTTGAATATATATTCCATGATAATTTATAAATATATAATTAAGTTCTATGGTAGTTTTGGTTACAAACCATGAATATTAAATTGATGATAATTATGTTTATGTGATTCTTAACAAATGATTTTTTTTTCAAAATTCATGAGTTAAATGTTGATATAACCTTTAAAAATAGATTTTTTTAAACATTTATATCATATTAAACCATTAAATATGTTCTCATATTATTTTATGATATAAATATAGTTTTGTTCAAATAGGTGTTTAAACTGACCCAAATATGAAAATACCATGATCAATGGTTAATCATGAGGTATTTTAGTCATAATATCATTAAAAAAGAAGAATAATGATCTTTTTTTGATTATTAGTGTCATATATCATAATTAAAATTAATTATAAATTTAATATAATTTTTATAAATACATTACTTAGAGAGAAGAGATCATTTTCCTCTTAGTTCGCTAGTTTTAAATTATTAAATTAACAAAAATTGTCAAATAATAAATAGGTTGCAAAATATTCCATAAAAAACCATAATGATATCATAAAAATATTATTTATCCTTTAATACCATCCTAATTTCCATCCATTTACATCAATGATGAAAAGAAAGCGAAAATCAATCCTTCTATGAAGGTGATAGTCCACATGCATTCATGGCTGATAATTTCATTTTCCCATAAAACATGAGAAATAAGTTATATTTTTTAATATTTTATAGTGTTAAAAATAATATTAATACATTAATTATTTAATAAACTCCCATTTTATACAATAGAAGTATGTTGGTGAAAGAAAAAACATTATGTGTCATGGAGGTGGCAGTCCATACAAGACATAAATTACAGTTTAGTTTTTCTAAATAGAAAATGGAAAATGTTATTAATGATTATTACTATATAATAATAAAATTAAGAATATACAAAATAATTATTTAATTACATATATATTTGAAAATTATATTTGGAATAGAAAAATAAAAAAATAAGTTAAGTAAAAATAAATACTCACGTTTGGATCATTGAGATTTCATTGGAAGATCCCTTTGAAATGAATGGAATAGGCTCATATATTGAGACCATATTTAATATACCTATATTTTTAATTGAAATAATATGTTTGGTGGTGTACAATATACACAAAACTGATCTTAAATTAACAACAAAATATTATTATTTAATTATGACTTTAATAACCTAGCTATTAAATTGGTGGAAAAGAATATTATTAATAGAATTATAAACTATATATAATGGTCATAATAATTTCTAATGTATTAATTTATTCTTTTTAAATAATTACTATATTTTTAGGAAATTCATTATATTCATAAAAAAATATTTTATTCAAAAATGTTTTTATTTTTTTTGCATAAAGATAATATAATTAATTTCTAGAACTACTAGAAAATGTATTTGAAAAAATGAAATTAATTTTTTAAATAATAATATAAATTTTATACTTTTTTGGAATTTTTATAATTATCAAAAAAGTTTGAGTTTTCAATGAATAGTGTAAAATATAGTTTTTTATTAAAAATTATAATTTTCAGGCATTTAAAAGGTCAAATTATATTTTTGATTATTTTTAAATTTTAAATAGTTTATTTTGATATAATTTAATAAAATTATTATCATTTAATTGGATTTTATACTTGAATTTAGTATAAAAACATTTTATATTTTAAAAGTACCTAAAAAAAACTATTTTTCGTTGCATTTTGTGAGTAAAATTTTAAATTAAATTCTGCTACTTATGAGTTTTGAAATTTTAAAAATTGATGCTATATTTGGATTCATAAGTTCCAAATCTAGTAAATATTTCTATTTTATTATTAGTCAATATGAATAGTAATCTTGGTAATTTTTGTTTCCACGATAAATGGCAAACCAGGTAATTAAGGGTAAAAAAGAAAATAAAATGATAAGGACTAGAAAATGACCATAAAACATGACCCAATTTTATTTTATAAGTTATTTTATACTTGAAACATCCAAGTGATTAAATTATAACCATTGCGATCCATTTGGGTATGATTATGACATTTATAATATTTTATTTAATGAATAGTCAAGGATGTCATACTAATATTTTTAATAACTATAACATTTTTAATACAAGTTAATAAAAAATATATTTTTGGGTGTAACTATTAATTTAAAATATAAAATATTTATCTAAACCATGTTAATTTAATTTTAATTTTTAGTGAAGAAGTCATTACATTAAATGCTTAAACAATGATAATAGAGTACTTATTGTGTTAATGGAAATATTAAATAAATGATATTACGAATATTAAAAAAAATATAATTTGATATTATTAATGTGATAAATTAATTTTATAAATTAAATTCACATGTTAGGGAAATAATAAAATAGTTGGTTTTGATTATTAGTGTTATATTGATATTATAAATTCTATGTAATGAATAGTCCATAAAATTGACATTATGAATATTTAATATAAAATAATATTTTATTAAATGATATAAAGTTATTAAAATTATTAATTTTTTTATTTTTTTTTATAAAGTTGAAAATGTCATAAATATCCATTTATGGGTTGTTTTTCTTTTTATAGTAACTATATGAACCCACAAAGTGTAAAAATCCTCATTGTCCTGGTAAGAGTTAAAGGGATTAAATAAAGGTTAAATGAAAACGATTAGGGTATAACCATGACCTAATATTGTCCAAAAAAATATTAAATGGATATAATTCGACCATAATGACATTTGTATCTAATTTTAATGGTCTAATAGGCAGTTATTTTGAAAATAATTAATATATTATTTAAATCAATGATCGTTGTAAAATGTCACTGTCTTTATATATAATATCTTTTATGTGTCCCCATATCAAAAAATGAAGATATGAACAAAAAATATATATTTTTATATTAATATAATTATTTTTAATATATGAATTCATTTTTTAATTTTTAGAAATTTAATTAATTACCTTAAAATCTAGTGAAATGATAATACAATATTTATTTAATTAATATAAAAATAAAATAAATTACTTTGAAAAATTAATTTTTGGTATAATTTGAATGTGTTAATGTGTGAAATAATTTTTATATACAAATATGACCAATTATAGAGTTTTTAATTAATTTTATTTTAATTTAACCTTTTCCTATATGTATTTTATGTCAAAGTAAATGAATAGTAGCCATATTGACATTAATGGTAATTTATCAAAAAAATATTTTATTAAATTATTTGAAAATCACAAAAATATTTAAAAAATACAAAGTGATTATTATAATTTCAAAATTTTTATAAATGTATCATTTATGTAAAATTGACACAAAACATGTAAAAGTTACAATCTTTTAATATTAAAAATATTGTAAAGTTTTGAAGTACTTGCATCTGGAATTATACACATATCTGCCCCGGATGATGTTCAGAGCAAGAAGCTTCCACCAACACATGCCATTTGGATTTGAAAGTTTGAGAGGGTATGGCTCTGCCATCAGTACCATGCTCATGCAACTCTGTACGAGACTGCTAGCCGAGCGGTCATGTGGTGGAGAAGGCTTTTGTCACCAAGATGTACTCGTTGGGGAGGGGCAGATTCTGTAGCCTTGGTTTTAATTATCTGTTTAATGGTTTCTAGTTGTAATGTTGGATGTTTTGGTTTCTCACGTTTTTCCTCAAAAGTGTTTTGATAATAAAAAATTAATTTTCAGTCTATAGTTAAAATAAAAATAAGTCAATGAATGATTTATCAAAATGATAAGGTTTAAAATATTACCAAAACTTGTCTAAAACATAGTTTTTTATGATATTACACCCTTATATTATATTATATTCTAATCCATGACCATTTGGTCTCATTTTGATAGAAAATTATTTTATTATAATTTAATCTTTTTAGAAATTCCAGAAGTGGACCTCACCTCAATTATTAAAGGGAAACTCGTCCCTCAATTCCTTACATCACATTGAGCCTTCTAGCACAAAAATACCCTGAAAATTTCTCTCGTAAAACCCCAATATATATTCTAGAGCATTTTTTTTTCTAAAAATACCAACCTTAGTGTCCCTAAGAGGAGAGTTAAATAAAGTTCACTGAAGAAGAGGTAATCATATTTACCAACACTTTCAAGTATATTCCTTATTCTACATTTTCTTAATGTGATGGTTTCATTATAAAGTAATAAATCCAATATAATATTTATTATGATATTTTATTATGATTATATGGAAACCATAATTCATATTTTATGTAACCTATGAAAAAATAGCACCACGCGTGCGTATGTACGTACGACTTACCATATCCACGTTGTGGTGTAATTTATTTTTCTTCCATAATTTATTTGGATGGGTATAATAACGAAAATAATAGATATATATGTTAAATATGAAATGGTATTAGATCTTAAAAAATTAATATACCATTCAATTCCCTACCCTTTCACCATTAAGGTAGTCATACCATCACTCATGCATATGTATGACCTACTATCCCCACGATGTGATGCGATTCATTTACCATGTTCATTATTAATGAATGATTATAAAAATTTATATAATTAATAAATATGGTATCTAAGACCTTAATATAATTCTTGATATTATGTAACTATATCCTATCCATAAGAATCATGACTTACACAACCAAACATGCAAATGAAAATAAAGCAGTTAACACCCGAAACAAAGGTAATAACGAAATATTATTAACAAACCGGTGATAATATGATATAATAGGATCATATATGATATCATAATTCTGAATATTATTATTTTATAAGTTAATAACATGTTTAAAACAACTATACATAAGGTTAAAAACATTCAACTAAAGAAAAGAGAAAGGTAATGAAATTTGTAACCCAATTTCCATTCATTGAGTTATAATTTTATTTAATTGATTATCTCATTATTGAATGGTTTATAATACGTTTGAATATGGATGTGATATTTTGGTACCATTCATTTTTTTGGTAAAATTATTCACATTTCTCAAGCTAGTTTTTCAATACTAATGTTTAATTTATTTATGTTTCACCCCTTTGATATGAAGAATGCATTGGACATACTAAGTGAAGGGAGGGGCGCACTATAACCTCTTAATGAATCAGTAGGTCTAATGAGACAAAATATTTTGTGTATTGGTTGAGGTATTACTAGATTATGTTTGGTGTATTTGTTGAAGCCTTTATGGAATGTTTATGATGTCCGACATTATGTATTCTCTCATTATGAGATTAGTTATTAATTCCCATGTGATTATCTAACTAGTTTGGATATTCATGGATAAGTTTTATCTCATGTTATTATGGAAATATTTCATTTACATTGATTATAGCAATAATATTGTCATTTAATTTGTTTAATGGAATTTTTTTTCAATTATTTACCTTTACATACTTGTTTTTTATTATTTATGATAGATTCTGCTATATGAATACCCTTATGGAGCATATGGTCTTATCATTTTATTATGTTTATTTTTTCTAGGCTATGAGGAAAGGTGTTAAATGAATATTTCCTAGAGTTATTTCACATGGATTATGTTTATAACCAATTAAGAAATAAAAAAACATGGGTATAGTGGGAGATAATGTTGATATTTATGAACCAATTGTTTATAAACCCAATTTGGTAAGAGTCTATCATAATTATATAAAACTCTAAAAATAAAAGTTCATTGGGTATGTCAGTGATTTAATATTCTCTATTTATATTGTATATTTTATTGGAAACATTTTGTCACACTTGTAATGTTTATATCTTTAGGAAGAGATCCAAAAGTGCGGATTCTAGGTTGTTACATTTGGTATTAGATGAGGGTTTAGATAACCAGGAGATTAGGATGTTTTCATGAGAATTTATATTAATATTTATTGATACCACCATGGGTATATAAGACCATATGTTCAGAGTCTTGAATACCAATTTTTAGGATTTATGATATGAAAATTTAAGGAGACTAAACACATTTTTTGGAGACATTAATTCTTGAGGTAATTTGGGGTTATTACATTTTGAGATACAAGATGAAAGGTATGAGATAACCTTTTAGGTTAAGAAATTTCTTTAATTATGAATATATTAAATATATTTTTTGGAATTGTCATCATGTTTCTGTAATTTTATAAGGATTATATTAATATTGTTTTAGATAAAAGAGAACCCATAGGATGGGTGACAACCCGTCACGTTCGACATGGCCGCTGGGGTAGAACCCACAACTGAATGGTGAAAAGGGATAATACCATACCACTGGCCTATGTGAAATCCCAAAAAGTTTAAAATTTTATTTTTAGTTAAAAAATTTAATGGATGAAGAATAAGTTGAATTTTTGGAACATATGTTTTATCTTCTAGATAACCATGGGTTTAGATATTGATTTATTGGTTAAGTGATTGATGTTATTATGGAAGAATATTTGTATTTTGGAAAACCTTATATGATATTATGACTTATTATATGAGTAATAAATGTTGAATTTTTTTAGAGGGATATATGTTTTTATTATTAATTTAAGGTGATTTAGGTTATTTATGGAAATAGTGAGTGTATCATGAACATTATTAGGGAAATTACTTTTTGGTATAAGACATTTAGAGTTATTGATGTTATTTCGAGTCAAATGATAAAATTTATATTGAATATTATGGGTAAAATCCTTATGAATCTTTTGGTTTAAATCTTATTCTTGAATAATTTTGATGAATATTGATGGTATTTATTTATTGAATGATCTATGTTTAACTTTGGATATTACTGATATAAGGGTTTATTATTTTTGGAGTATTATATTATCTTATATTAACCATCATGAGTTGGATTAAATCCTAAAGATAACGAGAATAGATAATTATTCTTTGATGGATTTTGTGATCCATAGAAGACGAATTTGTTGATTCAGGCACAGAAAATTTCATCTTGAGTACTCATTATTAGACCAAAAGATGAGTTTGTGGATAAAAAAAATACTTTTTTAAGGTAAGTATATTTCCTTATGTTCTTACTCTAGAAATTAAAATAATTCCTAAAATATGTGAAAAGTACTTTTTAATAAAAAAAATTCCATTTAATTTTCATACTGAAGAATCAATGGACATTTAACCCATCACCGATTTATGGTTCTATGATGGTTAACTTTTTAATGACCATGATTTATATCAATATACATCAAAAATTGATAGTTATAATTCTATTAAATGTCCATATTTTCAATTTCCACCAATGTTATGATAATTTTAAACCTAGTTTTGTGGTGACCTTTTAATTTTCCTTTCGCCCTTTTTAAGAGGAAGTTTTATTAACCCTTTTTTAAGTGGGGATTCAATAGAGGCATCTTAAAAAGTCAACACTTGGTTACTAAGAAATATTTAAAATTGTGAGGGAAAAATTTATAAATGGGGGGGGGGTGTAAATTTTATATATTTTAAAAGGAAATAATATGTTTTATAAGGTACAAGATACACATCCCAAGGATTAAACGAATAATGAATTATTATTTTTTAAATGTGAAAATTATAACTTGGCAGTAAAATTAGTGGGAAAGGATTTTATTAATATAATTTTGAAATAAAAATAACGGAAACACTCATTTATAATGTATTAATTAATTATTTGTAAATAATTACTATATTTTTCGTAAAGTCAATTTATTCATCAAAATATAATTTCTTCAAATATGATTTTTATTAATTTTTATGTACAAATAGTATAATTAATTTATATAAATATCATAAAATGTATTTTATAAAAGTAACATTATATTTTAAACCATCATATTAAAATTTTCCTTTGGTGAAATTCTTATATTTTTCTGAAATGTTTTATTTTTGAATAAATAGTATAAAATACCCATTTTATAAAATATTTTTTCAAGTATTTAAAATGTAAATTTATAATCCGGATTACTTTTAAATTTAAATTATTTAATTTTTATATAATTTAATGAAATGAATTTTTTAAAATATATTTTATAATTTAATTTAGTATAAAAATATTTTCTATTCTATAAAGACATTTTTTCGAAAAACTGTTTTTCATTGCATTTTTCAGTTTTATTTTAAATCAAATTATTAAAATTAAGTTCTTTGAATTTTGAAAAATGGTTCCAAAATTTGGATTCATAATGTCAAAATTTGACAAATAGTACCATTTTATTTTTTTTCAATATGAATAGTAACTTTGATAATTTTTGTTACATAGTAAAGGGTAAATCAGGTAATTAAGGGAAACAAATAAAATAAAATAAAATTATAAGGGCTATAAAATGATATTAAAACTTGAACCAAATTTTTGGAAGATTTATTTTCTACCATAATCATCCAAGAATAAAAATTATAACCATTTGAAGCTATTTGGAAGAGAATATGATATTTATAATATTTTATTTAAAGAGAAGTCAAATATTCCATACTCATATTTTTAATAAGTATAAAATTTTTAATATAGAGTTATAAAATATATATCTTCAACTATAAATATTCAATTTAAATGAAAAATATTTATTTAAATAATGTTAATTTAATTTTAATTTTTAGTGAATAAGAAATTGTCATAAATGGTCACACAATTGTGATCCAATAATTATTTTATTAGATAAAATATAAAAAAATGATATTAAAAATATAAAAATAAATATTATTTTAGATAATTGATGTTATTACTGAATTTATTGATTATATTTACATATTATAGATATAATAAATTAATATTTTCAAATTATATGTGTTATCTTGATATTATTAAATTTAATGTAATAAATAGTCCTTAAAATTGTCATTATGAATATTTAATAGAAAATAATATTTAGTTTAATTATATAAAATTAATAAAAAACTTAAATTCAGAAAAATGATTTTAAGAAAGTTTTAAATTTATTCAATTATCCATTTATGTGTCTTTTGGAATTTTATAGTAACTGTATGAACCCACAAAGAGTAAAAATCCAAATTGTTATTGTAACATTTAAAGGGATTAAATAAAGGTTAAAACTGAATGATTAGGGTATAACCATGACATTAAATTCACCAAAAATATATAAAATGAATATTATTATAAACTTATCAATTTATGATTCCATTGGAGTGGTTTAATGGACACGTTTCATAGAAAATGACTTATATATTATCTAAATAAATGAAAGTTACAAAATGTCACTCTTTGTGTATTTAATATCTTTTATGCATCGAAAGTGGAAAAGATGAATATACTAACCAAAAAAATTTAAATTTGGATCTTTGTGTAATTATTTTTTTTATAAAAATTTATTTTTAATTTTATAAATTTATACTTACATTAAATTTTTGTGAAATTCTAATAAAATATTTATTTAATCAGAAAAAATAAAATAAAATACGTTAAATTTATTAATTTTGGAATAATTTTAACAAATTTAATTTTTAAATGATTTTATGGATATATATCACCGATTATAGAGTTTTTGAATCTTTATATTCCAATTTTACCCTTTTCTATATGTATTTGACGTCAAAGTAAATGAGTAGTACCAAAATTGACATAAATAATAATTTATCAATATAATATATTATTAAATTATTTAAAAATCACAAAATATTTTAAAAAATCAAAGTGATACTGGTAAGATCTTAAATTTCTTATATTTAACATTTATTTACAATTAAAACCAGATAAGTAAAAATTTAAATCTTTTAATATTAAAGAAGTTGTTACCGTTATTAAAATTAAAATAGAATAACTAAGGGTTAATCAAAATGATAAGGATTAAAATAATAAAAAAACCTGTACAAATTGTATTAGTTGATGATTATAAAAAATTATATTATTCTATATTATAATACATGACCATTTTGTGGATGTTTTATATAAAATTAATTTATTATAATTTAATCGTTTGAGAAATTCTTGAAGTGGCCCTCACCTCAGTTATAAAAGGGCACCTCATACCTCAATTTATTACATAAATTTTAGTCTCATATCTCTATTATATACTTAAAATTTCTCTTCTAAAATCATCTATAAACATTATATAGGATATGGTATTCTCAAAAGACCACCCTTAGTGTCCCTAAGAGGATATCTGGAATAAGTTTTTCTAATAAGAGCCAATTGTATTTACTGACTCTTTCAGGTATATTTATTCTCCTACTTCATCTTCATGTTTTATTTCCATTATAAAGTAATAAATACAATATAATATATATTATTATATGTTATTATGATTATATTGAAACTATATTACACCTTTTATCCAATCTATGAAATAATATATTCATAACGTGTGCGTTCGTATGACCTACCATCTTCATGTTATGCTGTAATTTGTTTTTAATCCCCACTTTATTTGGATGAGTGTAATAATTGAAATAATAGTTATATATGATAAATATGAAATGATATTGTTTTTAAAAAAATTAATATACCATCCACTTCCTTACCCTTTCACCATTAAGGTAATGATACCATCGCTCGTGCGTACGTACGACCTATCATCTCCACAACGTGATGCCATTCATTTTTCATGTTCACCATTAAAAAATGGTTATAAAAATGTATTTAATTAATAATGATGGTATCTATAACCTAAACATAATTTTTGATATGAAATAACTATATATTATTCACAAGAACCATGACTTTCATGAAAAAATGTTTATAAGAAAATGAAGCAGTTTACACTTGAAACAAGGGTAATAACAAAATATTATTTATAAATGGATGATAAAATTATATAGTAGGATAATATATGATATAATAAATATTAATATGAATCTGATATAAGTTAATAACTTTTTTAAAACCGCTATACATGAGGTTTAAATAATATTCATAAAAAAGAAAGTGCATTCTAATAGAATTTTTGACCCAATTTCTATTCCTTTGGTTAAACTATTATTTCATTGATTATGTCATTATAAAATTATGTGTGATGATAATTTTTATTATATTATAATTTATTTCCATTTTCTAGGTTCATTTATAGTGAATACACATAATTGATAATTTTATGAATTTTCACTTCAATAATATGATATTTGTAATTGATTATTTCACATTCTCATTTTTATTCAAGATTGCTTCTGTTTATTCATCCATTAATGAATATTTCTATTAGACATCCACGTTTTCCAAAAAAAATCAAAAAGGTTATTAAAATCCTTATATTAATGCTTAAATTCATTTTTAACGATTTTGGACTGTTTAGAAAAAGGTTTTAAAAGAATCATTTATTCACTTCCGAAATGTGGTACTTTGTGACTATTATGACAAAAATATGAAAAGAATGTCTTTTAAATTATACATAATGACAATATTTTCTTGTCATCATGATGCATTAATGTTTGAATTCTCCTTTAAAAATTTACAAGTTTCTTTTCAATGAGAATATATTCTTTTATAATTTCATGACTTTTTAAATAAATCATTTAATAATAAAATAAGGTATTTATCGAATTTTTTTAGTGATTTTATTAGAGTATTTTTATATATTTCAACACCATTTTTTAATCTTATTATTTATTGCGTTTTATCTCTTATGATACCATTTGTCATATCTTATTGAATGGTTTTTGATCAGTTTGTCTCTAGATGTGCATTTTTGAAACTAATCATTGTTAATGGTTAAAGTATTCACATTTTGTATGCTAGTTTTTTAATACGAATGTTAAAGTTGTATATGTTTCACCCGTTTCATATGATTAGTCCATTAGACTTTCTAAGTGATATTTGTGGCTTCTATTTACCATCAATGCTTCAATAGGTCTCATGATACAAACTAGTTTGGCTATTGGATGAGGCATTACCTATTTATGTATTGAATATTTGATGAAGCATTAATGGTATGTTTATTATGTACAAAAATATGAATTTATTAATTATGATATTAGTTATTGATTACCTTGTTATTATCTGATTTGTTTGGATATTCATGGATAATATTTGTCTCATGTTTTTAGGGAATTATTTGATTTACATTCATTATTGCCATATTATGTGGATATTATTTGTTCAGTGGAATGTTTTTTTGTTATTTACCTTTCCATATTTGTTTATGATTAGTTATAATAGCTTCTACTATATTCATACCCTTATTAAGAATATGAGCTCTCCCTTTTCTTAAATTTATTTTTTCTAGGAAACGAGGATAGATGTTAAGTGAACTTCATCTAGAAGGATTTCACATGGATGATGTTGATGTCCTATTATGAAATATGAAATGAAAGGGACAGTGGGACATAATGTTGATCTTTATGAACTAGTTTTTTATGAACAAAATTTATTAATAGTTTTTCAAAATTATCTAAAACCATAAACCTAAAAGGTACTTGGGTATGTAAGTGATCCAATATTCTCTATTTATGTTATATGTTTTTGAGAGAAACAATTGGGTCAAAATTGTATAGTTTATGTCTTTATCAACAGATTTGGAAATGCAAATTCTGGGTTGTTACATCATAAGATTAAGAGAGTGAAATATTATTCTAATGAAAGTAAAAATGATAGAGTATCACGAGGAAACATAATTTTCTAGGAGTTCATTGAAGGGTTTATGAGAGGAACCTTTTAAAAGTGGTGATAATGACATTCTAGTAAATATTTGTACTTAATATAAAGGGAGTACATGTTAAACAAGTCAAGTAGATCCAAAATTAAGAAATAATTAAGTGGGTAAGAGACAAGGTTGATAAAAAAATCTTAAATTCAATTCTAGACATGTTATAATCTTGTTTCAAGACCCTTACCCATTGAATTATTACTTTTACAATTCTAGCTTCAATTGTGGTAACTATTTTTTACCAAGGATAACTTATCATTTTCTCCAAAAAATAAAATGGATTTTATTACAATAATTTTGACCATAATATTCAAAATTTTAATCAATTTTATTTTATTGAATTTCTAAAAGTGAAAAACATAATTTTAAAACAATGAATATATTTTGTATAATTTTTTGAAAAATATAACTTGAATTAAAAAATGGATTATATGAGTTTATAAATTAAAAATAACATTTTTAAAATAATAAATTCATCTATAAAATAAATATATATTCTTATAAAAAGTTTCCATTAATTTCAAGTTCATTCTTATATACTAATAATGTTAAAACATTCATGTTTTTAGTAAAAATGGTATTTTCACTATTCAAATAAAAATCAATCTTTTTTGAAAAATACCAAAAAATTCCTGATAAAATAATATTGATATGTTTAAAACAAAAATTTTGTTTTTTATAAAATTAAATTTCTAAAATTTCTAAATTATATTTTTAAATGAAAATAAAATATATTAAGAATAATTGATATTATTAAAAATGTAATTTTTAAAATTCAAGTTTATTAATCTATTTTTACATATACTTATAAACAATTGAATATTTTTTAAAATGTAGTGGCTTCGTCAATCAACCAAGGAACATTTATTGAAAAAAACTAAAGATTACAAAAGTCTTAAAGAAGGGATCCTTTTACAATATTTCTCATGTAGGGGATTTAGATCCATGGGAAGGAAATCAAACCAGTTGTTATCATGGTCGACCCCCTTATTGGAAATCCCATTTTCAACATTTTTTTCTTCTCGAAACACACGCGTAATGATATGATTAAACAACAAAATTGACTGGTGGAAATCTATCCATCGAGTTGTGAGCATCCACATAATGTACTCCACACCATTCCATTAGTCTTTCACGGTGATGGTTGAATCAATATCAATCATGAGATTATTCCATCCTTTCTTCCTTGTGAAGGTTATTTTATGAATAACACTTAACATTTCAGCCTCCAATGATGATGCAAAGCCACGTGAGCCATAGTAGCAACCTAGAAGCAGTCCAATATGGTCTCTGTACACTGATCCACATCCCAGGGGACCCAAATTTCTTTTAGAGTAACCATCACCATTAAATTTGATCAATCCCAGGAGCAAATTTTTTTTAAAAGGCTTCAAAAGTTAATGAATGTTGGCGGTAATTCCCTTCAACACCGAGGCACCACAATATAATAATGTTAGAAATAGAATTGTTGTAGTTCCCCTGGTGAATTGTGGAAGCTTCATGTAAGGAAGAAAGTATTCTCACCTGACTTGCATGAAGAATGAATGATCGATTACAATATAAATAATCATTTATATCATACCATTTAACATGAATAATCTTAGTAACCACAACTAGAAAAAGGTGCTTGATCTGATGGGAGGCATTAGAATCAGCACAATGTTGAAGTTGAGAGATGAATTAATCCAAAAGTTACCATCCATAAAAAAAATATCAATAATATATTTCCATAGAGTAGACGTAGTAGCACATGAAAGAAAAATATGGTTAGTGTATTATTTATGTTTATTTCATAGACTACTTTAGAGAAAAGATAAACCCCAAAAGACAAGAGAAAATTTTTAGTGGGGATATTGTATTGAGAAATTATCCAGACAAGAGTGAGTCTTGATGGTTTTATCCAAGGATTTTCAGAATTTTTTAACAAAGAAAAACTATTATCTATATTTTTAAAATAATGATTATAAAATTATTTCGTATTAGAAAAACCGTTTTGAGTAGGCTCCCAAATTAGAAAATAATTACTGGTAGTGAAGAAATAATTATCAATAACACTATTAACATTATTAGGAATATCATTTCTATGAGAATTCTGGAAATATTTAATTGAGACATCAGTGTGCTTTGGTAAATGTTTGGTATCTACAATATAAATAAGTGGGGAACCAGACAAATTATATAACCAATAGTTTGTATAAATCTATTTGGAAACCATCCATCTATAATTTGACATAATATTGTGGAAGGATTTTCTAATTGATGACTAGATAAAAGATTCCATGTGACACAAGTCTCCTTCCTTCAGATTGTAGAGGAATATATCTTTAAGGAACTAGATATGGATTGATTCAGTATGGAGGAAATTCCAAGTAAGTCTATCTTGTAAGGAATCATTGAAATGTTTAATATTTTTTATTCCCAGGACACCCTTATTTAAATTATTACAATAGGTAGAACAATGGAAAATCAAAAGTTTCCTTTTAAGAGTCCTCCCACTCCACAAAAATCTTTTTATATAGATATTATTTTCCTTAATAAGGTCAGTAAACGGATGTCGCCTCATTCACCTAGATATTTCAAGCTCTCGGATCGCCTTCAGACATTCTCCTCTTAGGGTTTCGACCCCTACTGGCAGTGATGGCTCGTCCGCCCTAGTCCTTTCAGGTTCCCTCTACTCTCCCTCACCTGCTCTACTTTCTCTTGGTTTCTTCTTCTCCTTCGCTCACCCTCTTAGGGTTTACCCTCCTCGCTCTTCCTCCATGCTCTGTGAAGGCGCTTTGGTTTTTCCATGGCCACCTCTACCATGCTCTGACCTTGAGTTCCTCCGCTACTATCCAGGTTGGTTTTGGAGTGAGGGATACTATGAGGTTTTGGGAAAGCAGTTTTATAGACATCAGATTTTCAGGTGCCTTCGAAATCGATTCTTCTTGTTTGGGTTTCATTCCCAGTTTCTTTCTTTTCATTTTTGTTTTCTTCCCTATTGTTTTATCTCAGTTTTTCTTCCTCGTCCGCCCCCACCTTGCTATGACCATGCGTCCCACCACTCCTCTCTAGGTTGGTTTTGGAGATATGGATACACAGTGGTTTTGGGGCTTTGGTTCAGCGGTAGTGGAGCTTTCCTTGTGGGGTTTCATCCCCAGGTTCCTTTAGGGTTTCAACCCCAGCTATTCTTCCTTTTGAGCATCAACTCCCATTCCTCTTGTTTCAGTTTCTCTTGGGTTCTACTCAGGGTTTGATTTATCTTTTTTGTTTCTTCCTCACTGGCGGTTCATGCTCTTCGATGGTGATTTTTTGTTATGATGTTGGTCGTTGGTGCCGAGATATTGAGATAGTGGTGATGGGATTCATTTTTCTGGTGAGATGTCTCATCAGGGATGAAGATGTGCTTACAGATTAGAGTCAGAGATGAAATTCAGTACTGGTGGTGATCGCTGGTGAAGTGGCCGATAAAGTTGATGTTGTCGACGGTGACAGATCATTGTGACGATAATTCGGTGGAATAAGGATAAGATCAGTGGTGCGATGATTGAGGAGTATCAGGCAGTGGTATTCTTTGACAACGATGAAGATGGATGGAGGTGGCAATGTTGGGGCACGTGAAGCGGGCTGCATGTGGCCTGAGATTGGGGATGTTTTCATTTTAAAAGTTGAAATTTGAAATCTAATTTTTTTGGGTGTAGTTCTATTGGGTGATTGTAGTGTCGGGTTATGATTTTGTAACTAGTTGGATTTGTGGTGGGTTTACACTTAGCCTTTACTGTGTTACTTGAAAATATAAAAATATGTATTATGGTCAGTAAACAATTTTCATGAAAATTTAACAGTTGACAAGGAAAATTCTACCTTCCATAGAATGGGATTTTCCATTCCAAGAAGAAAGTTGATCTTTAATTTGATGAAAAATCTTATAGAAGTAACTATTTTTAGGTCTACCCTAGAAAATGGGTAGACAAGGATGTGGGAAAGGAAATAATCCTTCTTTCAAACCTACATTGTTAAAAATTTTATTTTTTCTATTGGTTTGGAACCTTTTTCTGAAGAAGTTAAATGATTTATCCCAAATGATGGATTGTTTAAAGATCTATTCATAATGAGATATAATATTCTTTATATTTTGGATATTTCATTTACCTCTTTGTAAGAACAGAATGATATCATCTATATATAGGAGGTGTGTGGGCATAGTCAAATTTTGTAAAGCATGAATAAACATAAGTTTACCTTGCTAAAATTGTTGAGAGAGTAGTGTACTTAAAATAGTCTTCATTAATAGGGAAAATAAGGTAAAATAGGGGTTCACCTTGTATTACCCCTTTGTTTCAGTTAAAATATCACATTAGAGAGACATTAATGAGAATGAATATGTGAGCCGAGTTAAAGAGAGTTCTAATTCTGTTAATAAAGAGATTTTCAAAACCAAATCATTAGATCACCTTATTAATAATGAACCAATGGTATCAACAACCTTTATAATGTCACGTTTAATGGAAATACTACCTACAATATTATGTTTTTTAAGATATTGGTGCATTTAGAGGAAATTCAGATACAATCTTGAATGGTTTTACATTTGATAAAACCAAATTTATTATAAGAGACAATTTTATTCTCAATAATTGCAATTCTATTGGAAAGAATCTTAGTAATGATTTTATGATGATTTTTTATAAGATCAATAGGTCAGAAGAGATGAATCTCAAAGGCATTATCAAATATAGGAATTAAATTGAAGAATTGGGATTCAGTTCCACGAGGAAGTATACCACTTAGGAAGATATAATTAACCAACCTATAAACATCATTTTGTAAAACATACCATTAGTGTTGAAAAAATACGTTATCAAAACCATCAGGTCCTAGGGAACTGTCAAAATGTAGACTAAAGACAGTTTCTTTAACATAATTATCAAAATGAATACTAATGACGAAATAATTATTCTCATCATTTATGATGACAGAAATAACATCAGGAAGAACGTTTTTATTGATGTTAGGGCCATTGAAAATATTGGTAAATTAGAAGAAAACCTGATTGTCTATACCGTCATCATTATCAATGGTGTTATCTCCATATTTAAGAAAATAGAGATTCATATAAGCTTTCCCAATCATTTGAATTTAATTATAAAACTGAGGGTTCCTATCTCCATAATTTAGACATTTATATATAAATATGTTCTTATGGATGTTATCTTTAATGGATAGAATATCATTGTGATTGGTTGTGAGTTTAATTTCTTGTTGAGGATTGATATTAAAATTAGAGTTATTAGTAGTATCTTATATTTGGTTGAGACTGTCTTCCAATACCGAAATCTAATGATAAATTTTTTTGGATTTGGATTTTCACTATCCTTTAAGATTTTGTTTAAGGAACTATAAATTTATGGTGAAAGCAAAGTCATCTTGGATATGTTCATATAATTCGAAGTATTTTCAATAGTGTTTCAACAATCTAGTTCATAAGACAAAGTGTTGTTAAATCTAAAAGGGAGAAAAATATTAGAGGTTCTAATGAAGAGAGTGACCAAGATATGATGATGGTTAGAGTTGAGTTTGGGGAGGGTGATGTTGGAGAAGGTATCCTATTTTTCAAGGGATTTATCATTAGCGAGTTACCTATCAAGATCAATAGAAACCTTCCTATTAAAATTCCTTACATACAGAGTGTACTTGTCTTATACATGATTGATTTTAGTAAGATGTTTATCTTTTATGGAGGTTTTGAATTCTCTAGAGGAGATAACAGAGTGGGAAGGGACCATTTTTTTACATGGGACTTGGATGGAATTAATGTCCCCAACCACTATCCACAATTCCAAAATGTTGTTTATTAAATAGGAAAGATCCTACCAAATAGGTCTTCTATCCTGATACATACTCTTAGCATAAAAAAGAGCACAAAAAATGGAGTTTGAGTAGGTTAGCTCACAAGTAAATTTTTTTTTCTAGAAACATTATAAACACAAACATTCTACAAAGAAGAATGAGAAAAAAACCAGAGTTTCAAAAGGATAGTTACTATTTCTATAACCAAGATGAAAGTAGCCACTATGTTTCAAGATAAAAAATTTGGTGAAAATTTAACTTTAGGGTCAAAAATACAAAAACATAATGGTTTTATGAGTATAAATAAAACTTTTTAAAGTATTAATTGTGTCATATTTGGAAATTACCTGACTATTACAATATAATATATTCATTTAAACCAATATTTTGGGTTGGAACCCCCTTTTTTTATTCCCATAGATCGTCCTCCTGGAGGATTTTTGAACTATTCAAGCCTTGTTGGGGCTAGGGGTTGATGATTCCAAAACATTTTTATGAATATAATTAATAAGGGAGTAATAATATAAATTTATTCTAATGAATCAAAGGTTAAGAAGGTGTTGTTTACTTCAAGAGATGAAAAATTGATGCCTTCCCTAGGATGAGTAGTGTGAGGTGACTGCTCCTAGGATGTGTAGTTATGCGTGGAGGTATTATCATCCAATTCCTTATCCTTTAGATTTATCACAGCATTCAATGGGGAAGTATTCCCCACAATGTTTTCATTAGTATCATTTTCTCCATGCATACCAAAGTTAGGGCTACCCTCCATATCACTATTGTTATTCTCTAAATGTAGAGGGGAGATTAGGATCCCATTCTTTTAATTGATATCACCCACTATGTTTAATGGGAACTCAACAATAGGCTGCTACATGGGTATATCTTCATCAATATTAGTGATAGTACTACTAGCCGAATCATCAATAAAATGAGAAAGTGGAGATTTAGCATTGTGCAAGCTATAATCTTCAGATACATCTAGAGAATTAAGGCCAACAAGACTACCATTCTACCTAGTTGAATTTTGTTAGTCCTTGTAGGAATCGAGTTCCTCTAAATCTTTATTTTTATTCTTTTAGGTTATAGCCATGAAACATTTAACGATTTCTGAAATAATGAATTACTCTTCAGTTTTATTGTCCTCTTCTTCCACCAATTCAGCCCAAGTTTTTCCCAAGTCATCCCCTGTTGGGTTTGAGTCATTTGATTTTTTTACCTATCTTTAATTTTTCTTTTTTGAAGGTTTAGGTTTATCCAGGATAAGACCTTTATCTTTCTTATGTCTCTTGACTTCTTCCAATTAATTTTCATTAGGTTGGGTGATTTTTTTTCACTACTCTACAATTCATGATAGAATGACCAGTGATCTGAAATAATTTATAGAAGGGAGGCTGGTGTTCATATTCTATCCTAACTTCTATTCGATATTCCTTTGCATTAAAACTAATTTCTTGTGGATGTTTTAAATCCAAATTTAGCTAAATCATGACTCTATCATAGAGACTGAATTCACCATTTATGGTTTATTGATCTATATTTTGAGGGACACCAATATAAGAGGAGATGTCATTCAATATCTTTGGGTGCTAAAAGTACAAATTAACACCAGGAAATCAAACTCAAATTTGATCCATAGTGTTCCTATGAGTGTAAGGGTTAAAATCATAAACCCATTTAGATATGAGAAGAAAATTGGGCCTAAGTTGAATGTTACTTATCTTCCAAGACCGATCTAATTCCTATTTAGAGCTCAATAGAATATGAAAATAAACCCTGCCAATTGGATGTAGTTTCTAGTTTAAAAATACCCATCAATGAGAAATTTGAGGTTTTAGATCAATATATGGCCTAATTATATCCCCTTTAAGATAATAAATTCTCCCCAGAAACAAGAACTTATACAATTAGTCTCTTTACTAGAGAGCTTCAGGATCAAACTCCACTGAGAAACATCCATACTCCAAATTTTTGTAGAGGGGTATCTTCGTCAGGGATGCCTTGTGCAAATATGATCCTTTAAGAGCTTCAAGGAAGGAAATACGATTAGATTTTTCAAGAGGTTAATGGTTTGTGTTAGCCTATACAAGTTTTTTTCCTCTTGTTTTTTCTAAGATGAGGGTCTCAAAAGATCACTCCCATTTTGGATCGAAGGACTCCAAAACTCACCTGATCTATTGAAAATAAGACCTGACATCATCGATTTTTCGAGAAATAAGGTTTCCATGATTGGAACTCACTAGGTCACCCAAGTATCCGCTCTGCATTTTTCCCTAAGATTTATATTGATATGTTATTTTATAAACAAAAATATTATCTACTATGATAAACTTGTAACTACGATAATTTTAATTTATTAAGGTTTTTAAAATGGTTATACAATATGAAACCTTTTTAAAATATTAATCAAATAGAATAATAATATATAATTAATTTAATTTATTATTATCCTTTCATCAACTAATGATTATAATACTCATTTATTTTAATATGTTATGGTTCAATTTAGTAGGACTTTTCATTAGTTTGGTGTTGTGTGTGGTACAATGTATTTAAGATAGTATCAATTTAAATGATCCCAAATATCAGGTCATTACATTGTATGACCTTAAATAAATTTCAACATAAAAATTATATTTATTTTCCACAGATGAATGTGGGATAGGGTATTCATAACATATTTATTATTCTAGATATAACATCTAATATGAAATTTACTTCTATGTAATAAGTATGATCAACTTATATATATTTATTCAAATAAAATTGATTATTTATTCCATAGTAATATATTCTCCCGAGTATAGCTTCCCCAAAACAACCAAATTCTCGAAGTCATTAAACCATAGTGAAATCAAATATTCTTCCAAAAACTTAATTCTACCTTTAATCCTCAAATGGTGTTAACCACTAGGTAATATAATCACATACTTGAAGGTATATACTATAATCCTACAATGTGATTAACCATAAAACATCATGAATCAACAATGAATCCCATGGTTAAAATAATATCTAACTTACTTCTTCCTAAATTAGTTAACAATTTATTACCTAAAAAATATATTATATATCAATGAAAATATTTATCCACTCTTAACCACATGTTTTTCAATAGTTATCTCCAAAAATATTACCATGACAACAAATCACTCTTCCAGGTTCCAATACTATTTAATAAATTTTTAAAAACCATTAATGTAAAACTAATAAAGAAAAATCCTTATCTGTTTCACATAATCATCAATAACTTTATGAAAACACAAAATATGAATCCCTAATTAAAATATCTAAAAGAATAAATATTTAATTTATTTTAAGATAGTATCCTCACAACATTACCTAAGACTAGAAGAATAAATTTTCAATCTTATACTAAGATTTAACCATTTAAGAATGATCCCCTATTTGGCTATAAGACCTATAGATTTTTGGATATATACCTTCTTCATCATCAAATTTTTATTATATTTCAACCAAAAAACTAAAACTAAAATGGTTATAAAAATATTCAATTTATGATTATGAAAACATTAATTGAATGTTGTGTTCTCTAACAACTCATTTTTTTTGATCATATGATTCTTTTTTTCAACATATAACTCTTCATTAAATACTCATAAAATTTCATAATAATATATTCAAAGACTTTATAATGGTTCATAAAGAACATGGGAATTAACCAAAGCATATCCCCTGGGAATGTCTATCCATGTGTGTTGTTAGGCCTGTTTGTCATGCACTGGTTCACAAATGAGTTAATACAAAACATGCCTTCTATGGGGTTATTTCCATAGGTATAAATATTACAGAGTCTATATCCACTTCAAAATATCAATATAGGGATTTATTTTCAATTAAAACCACACAATATCTAATTTATCATAATTTCCTATTGTTATACTATACTCAAACATTTCTACAAGACTTATTCCTAGGGTTTTAACTAGGGTTTTGTTTTATCCTAATCCCAAAAAATAATGATTTTACCACAAGTAAACTATATGGCTATATATACCATTGAAATGTGGATGAACCTTAACTTCTCAAACTCTGATTACATTTAAAACTCACTAATTATCCTCAATATAAACCATATTAATCTCTAAATTTATCTAATCATAGATCTGATACTAATTATAGCAGCCCTGAACTAATTTTTTATTAAATTACATTATATAATGAAATATTTCATGAATACACATTCCCAAGACCTTTACATTTTATAGTTTTAGTGGATTAGGGAAAAACATTAAATAAGAAAACTTAAGTCATCTTTAACCAATGGATTTTTTTTCTTTTCTACTATGATAGAAACAACTCAATCCATAATTAGTCATCAAAATATCTCATATGTTCTTCACATAACATACCATTATTGAAACATATTATTTATTACATTTAGTTATAACATGGTAAATGGGAGACTTAATAAAGGTGTGATCTTAGATACTCAGTAAGTTTAAATGTAAACGATAACAATCAAAGATCACAAGTGAGTATATGGTGAGCACATGGGTATAATCAAGATACATGAGAATGTATAAATAAAAAAATAATAGATAATAAATCTTGGTAAAAATATTGATATAAAACATGAAATTAACTTACAAAGTGAGTTAATTAACACAATTCATGGGAACATAACATATTCATGGGAATATGCATTAAACTTTGAAATATATTTCAACTTCGGCAAAAACATTAGTATATGGAACATTACTTTCATAAGACACACCATAATTTCCCATACTTATGATAAAATAAAAAGGTACTTATGAATAAATTATCTCATGAGATATATAATTCTATCTAATTCATTGGATGTTAATGTAGACCATTATCCATCACCATATATACATATGAGTGCCACTTAAAATCCATTACATATCACTATATAAAGAACCAATAGAAATAAAATGGATTTTATAAAACATTCAAAATGAAATTCATCCAATTTTGTAGAATAATAAACCCATGGAAATAAATTCGGTTTCATTTAACACATTTTAACGAACCCATGGATATAAAATGGGTTGCATTCAATAAATCATAAATAAAAAATAGAATGTAAATGGGTTTCAATGAAATTGAGTAACTCTCTTGGTGAATGCCATTCAATAGTAATAATACAATATATGTTATTTACCCAATATAGATAATGGATATATAGTTAATACAATAATTCTCCACAATCAGTCAATGTATGGAATCTTGGTGAAACCCATTCAATCAAAGGAATCAAGAATAGTGTATTCACAAAGGATATGCATTGGATAAAAAATTATAGTTATACAGAAAAAATGATTAGGCAAGACAAAGGTAGTAATTAATAATTTATTCAAAAGAGAAGGAAAACACATAATCCATCAAGATAAAGAAGGTGGATGGTTGTAAATGAACACATCCAGAGTGTAACAAATTAAAATATGAAGGATATTGAAATTGATGAAAAAATAATTACAAAATAATGTTTTGAATGGTATCACCAAAGAAGGGATTAACAATTTAATTGTTTTATATTTTGAGTTCAATCTCATTAATTATTAATATAAAAATTTCTTAGAGAATAAATCACATAACATGAATCCTGTGAGTGTAAATTTTGACACCTACCAGGTCACTAGAACTATTATTTTGATATTAATTTTACCTTTTGATTTGTTTTGGATTTTTTGGGTGCCGGGGATAAAAATTTTAGTTTTTGGGGGAGAAAAACCAAGGAACACAGTTGGTTCATGATTTCGTTAAATCTGTGAGTAATAGTGTAATGGTTTTGGGTTTTGGAAAGTAAATTATTATATGATTTGAGAATGGGTTTTCACACTATGTAAGGCCTAGCAGAAACCATGTGGGATATTTTTAGGGAGGAATTAACACCCATATGACTAGTGTATGTTTTTACCAACCACACATCTAAACTAAATGGTTTTTCAACCACATTATTATTATTTGGTGTTTTCCAAAATTCCCTTATTGATTTTTAAATCCCTTGGCCTCATTTATCCTCCCATGCATGAATATCCCCTCTCCCTAGATTTTGAATCTTCAAATTACCCATTTTGGGGGATTCTCCATGGATCATTATGTCTTTGACCTGATTTAAGTCAATTTTTTTTAATTTTCCACATCCATTCCCCCTTCCCATTATTTTTATTCTATTTCCATGGATGTGTGGAACTCTAGATAGTGGGTTGGATAGAACTTGGATTTTTAATGGGTGTTTTTGATTTGATATCTTATGTTTACGTGTCTGATGCCTTCCTTTTCATTCTATTAGTGGTTATTATCAATGGTGATGAGTTTGGATCCATTTCCAGGATAGGTGTCTCTATTTAGGATAATTTTCCATGCCTTACCTTTAAATTCTAAATCACCACTAGTTTATGTTTGTTTAATATCCAATTAAATTATAAATGGTTGATGTTTATTTATTTTCTGATATATTTAATTGTTTGGATTGATTTTTTTTTGTTTAAAGTGAGTTTTCCAATTGGGTTGGCTTGAGTGAACTATAAATTTTTTATTAAAATTGATCAAATGGATTTTATTTTTTTGATGGATTTATAAAGATATTTCTGAATTGGTTTTAACTTATGAAAAGGTGTTTTATAAAATAATATTTTTTCATTAATGTGGCTGAAGAAATGGATTTGTATTTTTTGTAATTTTTATGTGATTGTTGTTGGCATTGGGTAGAACATGGAAAACACCATGGTTGTGAGTGGGGTTTGTCTAAAAGACCATTAGTTCCTTTGGCAGGAAGACTGAGAGATATTTTATTGGTTATCCAAGGGATCATGAGAGCCTTTTTTATGAAAACCATTAGATATTCCACTTATTTTCCTCAGAGCCTATGAGAGCTCATGGAGTTAGGCCCGACGTAGATTGTGAGTTCTTAATATTTTTTTATCTAGATAGAAAACTGTTTTTATCTCACTCAATCTATGCCCTTATGGTTAGAGGCCTTGGTGTAATTTACTCAATCTTTGTTAAGTTACATGCACTTATTCATTTTTATTGATCCTTGTTTATATGATATCATTTGTTATGAACATTTCCATTAATATGGTTATATGATGAAGATGTTTTTTTCTTACCATAGTTATACCTTATTGGGTATGTTGAGAATGTTATTCCATATGGAATTGTATCTATATTTGATCCATGTTAACAACTATTTTGGAAAACTTCTTCTATTTTAGATGGAAACCAAAGGGATTTCAATGTTTTGTTATAAACTATATGTTTTATGATTGGAATAGTTTTGGAAATGAGTTTTCAAATAGTTTATTAGTTTTCATGTTTTTAAAATAATTAAATAGATTCATGGTGGTATCCTATTAGGATTTTTGCCTCTCACCCAATATATGTACTTGGGAATTTATAAAATTTGTTTTTATAGACACAATTAAAGGCATAGAAACTATATACATTTGTGTATCTTTATGATTATCATCGTCCATTATTTTTACGGGGAAGATGTTGTCTCACCAGGTTGGTTTGTGTAGAGATTTTTTTGGAGTTGATCATTTGCAATGAATTTTGAGGCCATGTTTTCCCCTCCCCCTTATTTTCAGTTTTGATATTTTTACCAGAGATACCATGTATTTGTCTTTTTAAGGAATTTTTTTATGGATGTTTTTTCTTGTGGTATCTTTTTAATCTTTTCTATGTTGTTTTGTATGTTTAACTTTTTGTTATGTTTTCTATGATGATATTAGTGTGGCTATCCTATTTCATAGATGAGTCATGGTAGTTTACCATGGAAGAAACCATTGCCTAAATGGTTCAAAGGCCTTCATTTTTTATTGATTTTTGATAACCCCCCTTTAAAGGGATGAGGGGGAACCCTTACTAGGCCGTAGGCTCAATGATTACATGGCTCATTGGCTTAGGAGACTATATGAC
Source organism: Viscum album (assembly GCA_963277665.1). Taxonomy (NCBI): domain Eukaryota; kingdom Viridiplantae; phylum Streptophyta; class Magnoliopsida; order Santalales; family Viscaceae; genus Viscum; species Viscum album. The sequence goes on along the minus strand of OY728143.1, from coordinate 1,588,824,632 downwards.
CCGGAGGTCTTAGGGAATTCAACCAGACTATCTACACAGAATTGCCCCTCCCCAGCATCTTCATCCTGATAGTAGCTCTCCACTTTTACATGACCATCTGTCTAGGCTTCCCGTGAAAGCACAGGCTGGTACCGATGGGATAGCCATACCCTCTCATTTTGAGAATCCATTTGGTTGTGCTCTAGTGAGTGCACCTGCTATGAATCCTCTTATGGGGTTGCTCCTTTTTTGTATTGTTTATGGGGCCTACATTCATGTGTCCCGAAGGCATTGGGGTGTCCCTAAGGCCATAAGGTGTCCTAAAGGCCTTGAGAATCAACTGCCCCAAAGGCCTTGGGTGGTCTGAAAGCCTTGCAGGAACCGAGGACTAAACTGGTGGCCTGACGACCCAGATGGATGAATAGTTCTGGCTGCTAAAGTACCGAACAATGCCTACTATAGTACTGCTACAGTAATGCTACAGTACTCCTATACTTACCTAGAAATATGCCTCCACTCAGATTTGATATTCCCCAATGCTTTTTGGGAAGATATGGTGATTGGGAATACACTTAGGGCCTTGTGGAAGGACAACTTAGGTGGTGGGTTGGGTCCACCTTGGGTGGTTTGTGACAAAATGTTATTAGAGTAGGTTTATTTGGTAATCAATAGTAGGCTAGAGTTAGGACTATTGTGGATTTATATGTTGTAACATGGGAGTTTCTTACCAACTCTTCTTCATATCAAACCTTGAGTTTCCATGGGTGGTTAGGTATTGTGTTTACATTTTGAGCCTGATTATGAGTTGTTATGATGATAATGTGAGGTATTTCCCTATTGGTGTTGAGTCCCAGTGTATGTTTGGGATCATATTGAGTTTTGGGACTAAATGGTGAGGTATACATAAGTTTCATATTTAAGGTACATTGTCAGTAGTTACCGTCCATAGCCCATGAAACCTTTCCTTCGAACTCTAGTGACACCAGCATGATTGTAACATGATTTTACAAACCACAAAAACAAACCATGCACAATGGTAAATGGTTGAATATTATGACGTTTTTTATCATTTATCATTTGAAATTTCTTTTTATGTTGATTATTATTTTTTAGACTTATGGTGAGGGTTTATTTTGGTTCATTTGACCTTTCATGAGACTAAATTATATTATGATAAAGATTTTGTTCTGTTTCTTATAGTCAATGAATCCCAGAAGAACCAAATCCAGGCTCAGAGAGGGTATTTTGAAGAAAACACCATTGGAAAAGACACTTTTTGATATGTATCAAGTGGTGTTAGTGATTTAGATGATCTGATCCTTAGGTCATTTGGGTGGTCAAGAGAAGACACAAGAGGAAGTCCATGTTGAGGAGTTTACTACATATAATCCATCAATTTTTGGTGTTGAGAAAGGAAATAATGAGGCTTAGGATTGGTTGGGTCAGATTGAATGGATCAATGAGTTTCTAAATACCCCAAATACCTTAAAGGTAGGATTCACCACTTATGTGATGAATTTATTTGGTATGAAGTGGTACAAATCAATTGTGATTTTAAGGTGGCATGTAGATATCATGTGTGACAATTTCAAAGAAGGATTTATTTGAAAATTCTACCAGGAGACCCTGAGGGAAGAGAAGGCCTATGTTCTCTTGAAATTAAATCTAGGATACCTTTTAGTATTAGTGTTTGCTGCTTGATTTATTTAGTGGGTTCATGTTTCTCAAGTTCTCCAAAAAATGACCACCTCAAGGATCAATGTTTTGAGAGGGGCTTGGAGACAAAAATCATGTCCCTACTCAATCTTTTATATTTACTAATATAATCATAGGTGTTTAACAAAGAGGGTGTGTAATAGGATATTATGAATTATAATATAGGTCTCACTGGTGTTCCTTCAATGGGAAGTAGCCATATTTCTTCTACAGGTTTGAAGGGGAAATAGGAAGAATCTCACTGGGGAGTGTCATGATTGATCATCAGTTGTTAGGTATATATCTAGTGGATTCTATGAGGTTTAATCTAGAAGTTTTATAATAGTGTGTTAAGGGTGTTCACACCAATTAAAACTTCCCTGAGACTCTAAGGGTGTGCCACATGTGTGGTACTCTTGGCCATATTCAGAGCCTCTGTCAGCTTTTTCCATAGGGGTGTGGTGTAGAATCCACATTATCAAAGGGTTCTATAGTTAATCCTAATGTGAACAAGGCTGGAGGATCTCAACTTTTTGGAAAGGGTGACTCTCACTATTTAAATAGGGATCATAGTGGTCTATATTCGACTCCACTTAATGGAGTAGAGGTTATACAAGAGGATTCAGATTCCGTCCTGGCCACCGTGAGGGGTATGATGTTTATTGATACTTTCATGGAATCTTCTCTTTTTTTAATTCAGTAACATACCATTATTTTATCTCATTGAAATTTATTTATTATTTTTATATTTAGGTATATTATATTATTTTTGTTATGTATTTTATTACCCCATTAGGTAGAAAGTGAAGTGCCAAGAATAATGTGTTTTTTGTTGACAATTTGGAAGTATTTTAAATTTTATTTCTTTTTAAACTATTTATTTTTTACCTTATCATCATAATTATGGAATCCCACTTTTTTAATACATAACTTTTCATTTCATTTTACATACAAAGGATCTTTAATGTTTAGTGTCTTGGAAATAAGGAACAGTAAAACTTGATAACAACATAAATAATTCTTCTAATCCACTTTTAAGGCTTTATCATAAGTTCATCCTATGTAAAATTTATGAATATAATAACTTGGAGACATACATTCAATGGAAAGGGTGTGAAGAAGGCCCAGTAAGGGTAAACAAGGGAATCAGTTTACTTGTGATATCAATACGAACATGAATATAACATAAAGACAAGAGAAATGAAAGAATAGAAATATCCTAATGAAAAGAACATGAATCAAAACATGAATATGTGGCTTCAACAGTTCATTTAGACATTCATGAACATATCACCAAGGTCCATCGCCAAGGTGTCATATAAATTACCAAGGTTATTCACCATGGTATCGTGAAACTTGTCATCTCTAGAGATTAATTTTTACCTAATGCATTGGATCTCTATCAGGGTGAACCCTTAATATGTATTTAATTTCATGTGACCATATAGATTATAATAAAAAAAATTATATATAACCCAAATACAATCAAAGAAATGAGTTTCATGTAAAAATCGTGACGTTTAAAAAGAGCTTAAAAATAAGATCATTATGTCATTTATAACCCATGGAAAGGGAGTGAGGGTTATATGTATGTCAATTACAGAATAAAATATATCATATTTATATATTTATGAACACCCACAGAAATGACATATGTCTGGGTATTCACATAAATAAAGCAAGAGAATTTCTTGAGAGAAAGAGATATAAATTTTGAGACGAAATATCTGCAGCACAACGACTATGTTACTTGGATTTAGAAAATAATAAAAAGAGAGGGTACAAGAGTAACCCACTCGTAAATAACTTATAATACCATATAAATACATAATAACATGGAGATAAGAACATGGTACAGAAATTTGAATGACACACCACACGAAAAGAAAACATGAAAGAAAAGAGAAGATGTGATTCCTTTTACAAAACAATCGACAGCCTAATGACGTCACATAAAAATTTAAAAAATCAATTAATGAGAGAGGAAAGGGTCTATCATCATTTGAAAAGGAAATTTATATTAGAAAGGATATAGAATAAAAACCCTCTACATAATAAAATGGAACTATAAACATAACATAAAGAATGTCATGAATTACAAGAGGAGGGTGAATGGTTACCTTACCTTAAAAAGTAACTTTTAAAGCTTGATGTTTGGGACCTTGGGAGGCTTGAAGGAACCTTGGGAGGACTATTTGGGAGGTAAAGAGACCATAAGTACGTTTCGTAGTATTTTTAATGAAATAGAAGAGGTAAAGGCTTGGTATTTATAGGAGAAGTGCGGGAACAAATCAGAAATTCCCAAGGGACACCTCATCAGTGGTATTGGAAAAACCATGGGCTTAACCATGGTATTTTCCCAAGTTATTTTCTACATAGGACACCTCATAGAATATATTACTATTAATAAGTCTACCAGAAAGATTACATAATTATTACATCCTTAGTGATTTCATTAAACACTCAAAACCCAAAAACTGTAATTTTACTATTCATAAAAAAAAATCATTTTTTTCATAAAAAATCCCAAAAATTCACCTTAACATATATCAATTTTCTGAATTCAAAAATTAACTCCATTTTATGAAAATAATTTTCTAAATATTTTTAATTTAATTTTTAAATAAAAACATTAATCACCTGAATGAAAACTAATACATAACTCACAATTTCTGAAACAATTATTTACTTATTTTATTGAATCACATTATATAATCAAATTGCCTAACTTATATTAATAATTTTTTTAACTGAGCTTAATAATCCATTTGGTCACATTACTAATCATAAGCGTAAAATTACTATTCATAACTTACTATTCACCAAAAATTAAGTTGATTTTATTAGACTCTAAATTTCATAGTGAACACTACTGTAGATAACCATTTTTTGAAAATAATTACACAGTATTAATTATTTAAGGATTACATAAATATTTTATCATATTCCTTTTTCTCCAAAATTCATCAATAATATACATCCTATATTTAACTGTACATTTGAAATTCACAAACTTCATCATCATATGAAAAAAAAACAGTTTTATTTATATCAAAGGATTACACAAAGTAGCTAATATCTCATTACATATCCCCTTATAACACCATCATAAAAATTAAGTGTAATGTGTGCTAAGGTGATAGAATCTTTGGGCGGCTTGGCCAACATTGCTCGAGTCGTGTTTTCTATCAGCTTGAACTTCTATCGTAGGCGATTCCGTTCCAAATTCACACGATGAAGTTCAGCTTGGGTTTGGTCCAGAGCAAAGACTAGTGGTGCTACCTTCTTCTCAAGTTCCATCAGATGGGCTTAGAACATCCCGAGTCTACTGGATGAGGCCATCAAATCTTCTTTCTATATTTATTAACTAAGATCACTTATATTTAAAAAAAAATTGTAACGTTAATAGTTTAGCTTCCAACAGTCATAATGACCAATGTTCATATAACAGTCAAAACCCAACGGTCTTCATTAATTAAAGAATGTATTTTTGTTGAGTATAACACACAAAATTTAGGGAAAAAAAATTAATAAAAAGTTTGGGTCATTACATTTTTCCTCCCTTAAGAAATTTCATCTCTGAAATTTTTAACTCATACCTTCAGAAGAGAAAAGTTGTGGGTACTTTTGTATCATTGAATCCTATGGTTCCAACGTGGATTATTCATATTTGTGGTTCCTCCACAACACCTTAACAAGGTGGGTAGTCTTGTTGCGTAGAACATTGTCTCTATGATCCAAGATCTCTGTCGTCTGATACTCATAAGAGAGGTCATGTTCCAGTTGTACCACCTCTGGGTATAGTACATGTGAAGGGTCAGTTATGTAATTACTCACGAATTATACATGGAAGACCTCATGAACTTGTTCTAGATTTAGAGGAAGTGCAAACCAATGGGCCACTTCTCCCACACGGTCAAGAATTTCATAGGGGACAATTTACCTAGGGATAAGATTCACTTTCTTCCCAAACAATATGAATCTCTTCCAAGGTGAAAATTGAATAATGACTTTTTCACCAACATTAAACTCCAAGTCCCTTCGATAGTTGTCGGCATAGATCTTTTTCTGACTCTGAGAAGCCTTATTGTGTTGTTGGATAGCATGTAATTATTCTATCATCTCTTGCACAATATCACGCCTAAGAAGCTTTCTCTCACCAGCTTCATCCCAACAAGTAGGAGTTCTAAATCGTTTCCCATATAGACCTTCATAAGGTTCCATTTGAATTCTTGAGTGGAAGCTATTGTTGTAAGAGAACTCAACTAAAAGGAGATGTTGATCCCATCCACCTTTAAATTCCATTGAGCATGTTCTCATCATGTCCTCGAGTGTTTGAATAGTCCTTTCAAATTGGCCATCAGTTTGGAGGTGATAAGCTATACTGAAATTTAATTCAGTGCTCAGATCATGTTGAATACTTCTCCAGATTTTTGATGTGAACCTTGGATCACAATAATATATGATAGAATGTGGAACTCCATGTAGCCTTACCATTTCCTTCACATAAATCCTTGCAAGTTGATCAAGAGAGTAATCTTCCTGAATGGAGATAAAATGGGCAGTCTTGGTGAGATGGTCCACAATAACCCATATCACATTGTTTCTTTTGGAAGTTCACGAAAGACCAGTGACGAAGTCCATAGTGATATTGTCCCACTTCCATGTTGTTATGGGTAGCGGTTGCAATACCCCTTTAGGATTTGGTCACTCTTCCTTCACATACTGACATACTAGGAACCTTGAAGTGTAGTCAGCAATCTCCCTTTTCATATTATCCCACCAATAATGATCACAAAGATACCTATACATTTTTGTGCTTCCAAGATGTATAGAAAAAGTAGATACATGAGCTTCATCCAACAGATCCTTCTTTATTTCTAGAATATATGGAACACATAGTCTTGTATAAAATTTGAGTACACCTTCTTGATAAATATTGAACTCAGGAAACATCTCATCCTTTATAGCCTCAAAATTTTTATGCAATAAAGATATTATTTTGGTGATTTCTTGATCTTCTCTAGTAATGATGGTTGATAAATCATTTGGGTTAGGGTTGATGATGCCCCTTATCTAATAATCTTTAATTACAACTTTACTAGGTCATTTATCAATGGATATCTTTGAATCCGCATCATGGAAAGAACAACTGGGTATGTCTTTCCTGATTAATGCATCAATGACTTTGTTGTCTATTCCAGGATGATAATCTATTGAACAATCATAGTCTTTAAGTAGTTCCAATAATCTCCCTTGCCTCATCACCAAATTCCCTTTGTGTGAAAATATACTTCAAAATTTTATGGTCTATGTATATATCACATTTCTCACTATAAAGAAAGTTCTTCCATATCTTCACAGCAAAAAGGACCGCAGCCAGCTCCAGATCATGCGTTGGATAATTCTACTCATGAGTCTTCAACTATCGAGATGCATAAGCAATGAATTTGTAATTTTTCATGAGGACGCACCCAAACCCTTTCAGAGATGCATCACTAAAAAACGAATCCTTCTCTACTTGAGGGTAGAGTTAACACAAGTGTAGTAACCCATCTCTTCTTCTGCTCTTGGAAACTTTCCTCACACTCCTTTGTCTAGATGAACTTGAACCCTTTTCGAGTTAAATTGGTTAATGGATTAGAAAGTCATGAAAAGTTTTTCACAAACCTGCTATAATATCCCACTAATCCAAGGAAACTATGAATCTCAGTTATTGTTGTATACTGAGGCCACTCCTCTACAACTTTTTTCTTTGTAGGATCAACTGTGATTCTTTCATTGGTAACAATGTTCCCCAAGAAAGAAACTTGTTGTAACCTGAATTCACATTTACTGAACTTTCCGAAAATCCTATCCTTCCAAATAGTTTTCAAAATATACCTTAGATAATCCTCATGTTCCTGGTGAGTTTTGGAATATATAATAATATAATCAATAAAAACTACCACAATGTTATGAAGGTAGTCATTAAAGACTCAATTAATCAAATCAATAAAAATAGTAGGTGTATTAGTCAGTCCGAAGGTCATAGCAACTAACTCATAATGCCCATATCCTGATCGGAAGGATGTTTTTAGAATATCTTCTTTCTACACCCTCAATTGATGATAACCAGTTTGAAAATCAATCTTAGAGAATAATTGAGCTCATTGAAGTTGGTCAAATAAGTCATCAATTAATGGAAGAGGGTATTTGTTCTTCATTGTGATCCTGTGGAGTTCTCTATAATCAATGCATAGGCACATCGATCCATCATTCTTCTTCATAAAGAGAATAGGTGCTCCCTAAGGAGACACACTCGGTTGGATAAACACCTTCTCCAAAAGATATTGGAGTTGTTTCTTTAATTCCACTATCTCCGCATTTGTCATCCAATAGGGGGTCATTGATATCGGATGAGATCAAGGTATGATTTCAATGGAGAACTCTACCTCTCTTTCTGGGGGAGTTCCAGGAAACTCCTCAGGAAATACATCAAAATATTCTTGGATGATGGGGACAATTTCTATCTTTAAACTCTCATCTCCTTATTCTTTTTCACTGATAAACTCCATAAATAAGGATATAAGGGGTTTCTCTAGAAAAATACTAGGTTGAGATATCTCTCCATGGAAGATAAATATAGGTTTTCCATTCAAGAATATTGAAATTTCCTTGCTTCTATATTTTATCATAGAATTATACTTTGAGAGCCAATACATCCCTAGCATAATGTCAAATTACAACATGGGAATGACTACTATATTTTTGATATGATTGTTCTCACTAATGTAAATACAAGAGTTTCTAAACACTGATGACGCTTGGATAATCCTACTAGGAGTCTTTACTGATAACTCTACTTTTTGCAAATCTAGGATTGATTCTAAATTTATTGAAAAATCATAGGAAATAAAGGAATGCGGAGAACCATAATCAAACAATGTACTTGATAACATTGAGAGAAAAACAATAGTACCTACTACCACATCATTCAGAGCTTTGACTTCAACATTCATGATAGAAAAATCACAGTCTTGATCCTTTGGCCTTTGCTGAGGTGATGGTGGTTCCCCTCCACTTCCCTTAGATTTGGACAGTGATTGGAAAAGTGCCCATGTTTTCCACACTTAAATCATTAGACATAAGGTAAGTCATGCATCATCTTCCCATTATCATTAGTGTTTCTATGTTGATGTTTCACATCACTATGACAATTACTCACAATATGGCCATCTCTTCCACACTTGTATCATTTCACACACCTGATCAGGATGTTCCCAAAATGATTCTTCCCACATTTATTATACATGGGATATTGCACTTTATTGCCTCCTCTTCCCTGATCAAAGGTACTCCTTAATATGGGATCCATCGATCTATTCCTATCATTTGATTTATTATACTACTATGTCTCACAAAACTCTAGGTCTACTTGCATCACACTCCTCACGATCTCCTCGTAGCTATCATAGTATCGGTTGGCTAGATTCTTCAGCAAATGAGGTCTTAGTCCACCAAAGAATCTAGCAACCTTACCACAAGGTTCCATGACAAATCTTGAGGTGTAATGTGAAAGCCTTGTGAAGCTCATATCATAGCTTCCCATAGATTCGTTCCCCTTATGCTTCAACTAGATAAACTCCTTATCCATTCTTATTCTCATGAAATGAGGGAAATACTTACTGAAGAAGATCCCACTAAACTCTTCTCACTCCATAGTTTCGACCTAAACTCTTTGCCTCGTGTTTTTAATCAGTTACCACCACTGATCAACTTATTCTTATAAGTGGTAAACAGTCAGGGTGACCTTTTCTTTATCTGAACAACAGAGCACAGAAAAGATCTTCTCGATGGAGCTGATCCACTGCTCAGCAATCAATGGGTCAGTCGATCCACTAAATTTTGGTGGTCATTGATGCATAAAGGAATCAATATAATGTTTTTCCCTTCACGGTGAGATCAGTCTCTCATCTTGATTGAAGTTATTTCCCATAACATGAGTCAGTTGGTTCGTCATTCTCATGAATGTTTCCATTTCAGCTTCCATCAGAGGGCCATCAATGCATGGTCCATTGTTTTCACCATTATCATGATTCCTCCTGTTAACTGCCATTTTCTAAAAGAGTAAAACCTTAGTGAGAAGCTTATTTCATTTATGAATCTTTTAACTATAAAGGATTTTATGTCCTAAAAGATGATGCTTAAACAATTACATTTCTCTATAATTCCTTCATAATGATTCATAAAAATCATATGATTAACCTAACATATCCCCCAGGAGTGTCATAACCAAGAGTGTAGTAAGAGCTGTTGTCGTGCACCAGTTACCATTCGAGTCAAGCTCAAAGAGGTGTTTTTGGGTTTTACCCCTATGTACAGGCATTCCAGAGCCACCTCTACCTACTTGTATCCAGATGGGGATGTATTTGTTCAATAAACCACTTAATCAATACTCACAAAAATACCAGGATGTTTTCCTATATTTAAACTTTTATATAGGGTTATTTATAAAGTTTTCATATCCTAATTTCCATAAATAACCAAACAATCCTTTGATAACAACTATGGCATCCCACCTTTTTAATACATAACTTTTCATTTCATTTTACATACAGAGGATCTTTAAAGCCTAGTGTCTTGAAAATCAGGAACAATAAAACATGAAAACAACAAAAAAAAATATTCTAATCCACTTGTAAGGCTTAATAATAAGTTAATCCTAATTAAAATTTATGCATCTCATAACCTGGATACATACATTCAAAGGAATGGGTGAGCAGAAGGCCTAGTAAGGGTAAACAAGGGAATCAATTTACATGTGATATCAATACGAACTTGAATAAAACATATAGAAAGGGGAAATGAAATAATAGGTATATGATAATGAAAAGATATTGAATCATAACTTGAATATGTGGATTAAAAATTTAATTTAGACATTCATGAACATATCACCACGGTCCATCCCCAAGGTGTCATAAAAATTACCAAGGTTATTCACCAAGGTATTGTGAAACTCTTCATCTCTAGAGATTAATTCTTTACCCAATACATTTGAAAGCTATCAGGGAGAACCCTTAATATGTAATTTCTTGAATTTGATACACATATATCAAAATAAAACATTTCATAAATAACCAAAAATAGAATCAAAGAAATGGGTTTCATGTCGAAATCGTGACTTTTAAAAGGAGCTTAAAAATAAGATCATTATGTCATTTATAGCCCATGGAAATGGAGTGAGGGTTATATGTATGTAAATTCTATAATCAAATATATAATATTTATATATTTATGAACACCCATAGAAACTAAATATGTCTGGGTATTTACATAAATTAAATAATCGAATTTCTTGAGAGAAAGAGATTGAAATTTTGAGACGAAATTTCTGTAGCATAACAACTATGTAACTTGGTTTTAGAAAATAATAAAAAGAGAGGGTACAAGAGTAACCCAATCATAAATAACTTATAATACAACATAAATACAGAGTAACATGGAGATAAGAACATGGTATGGAGATTTTAATGACATACCACATGAAAAGAAAACATGAAATAAAAGAGAGGATGCGATTCCTTTTACAAAAAAATCGGCAACCTAACGACGTCACATAATAATTCAGAAAATCAATTGATGAGAGAAGAAAAGGTATCTCATCATTTGGACATGAAATTTAATGTTATAAGGATATATAATAACAAACCCCCACATAATAAAATTTAACTATAATAAATAACATAAAGGAAGTAATGACTTAAAAGAGGCGGGTGAAAGGTTCCCTTACCTTGAAGAGTAACATTGAAAGATAGAAGTTTGGGACCTTGGGAGGCTTGAGGGAACCTTGGGAGGACTCCTTGGGAGGTGAAGAGACCAGAACTTCATTCAGGAGGATTTTGGAATTAAAAGGATGAGGTAAAGGCTTGGAATTTATAGGAGAAGTGAGGGAACAAATCATTAATTCCCAAGAGACACCTCATCAGTGGTATTGGAAAAACCCTGGGCTTGACCAGGGTATTCACCCATGGTATTTTCCACTTGAGACACCTAATAGAATATATTACTATTCATAAGTCTACCAGAAAGATTTTATTACTATTACAACATTAAGGATGTCATTAAACACCTGAAACTCATAGTATTTTTACTATTCACCGAAAATTCAACTTTTTCATAAAAAACCCAAAATTTCACCTTAACTTAATATCGATGCTCTGAATTCAAAAATGAACTCAATTTTATGAAAATAATTTTCTAAATATTTTAATTTATTTTAAAAAAAACACTATTCACATCGAAGGAAACTAATACATAACTTATAATTTTTGAAACAATTATTTACTTATTTTATTGAATAAAATTACCTAATCAAGGTGCCTAAATTATATTAATACTTTCTTAAGTGAGGTTACTAATCCATTTTGTCACATTAATAATCATAAGTGTAAAATTACTATTCATAATTTACTATTCTTCAAAAATTAAGTTGATCTTACTAGACTCTAAATCTCTTACTGAACACAACTGTTGAAGGCTATTTCTTGAAAATCATTACACATTATTAATTATTTAAGGTTTACATAAATATTTTAATTTATATCTTTTATTACAAAATTTATCAATAATATACATCCTATATTTATTCGGACATTTGAAATTCACAAAATTCACCATAATATGAAAAAACAATTTTATTTATATCAAAGGATTTTACAAAGCAGCTAAGGTCTCGTTACATAGCCCCTTATAACACTAGCATAGGACCTAAGTGTAAGGTGTTCTAAGGTGACAGAATCTTGAGGTGGCTCAGCCAACATTGCTTGAGTAGTGATTTCTATCATCTTGAACTTATCCCTTAGGTGATTCCGTTCCATCTTCACACGATGAAGTTTGGCTTGGGTTTGGTCTAGAGCAAAGCCCAGTAGTGCTACCTCCTTCCCAAGTTCTGTCATATGGGATTAGAATAGCCTGAGCCTACTATATGAGGCCATAAAATCTTCTTTCTGTATTAATTAACCATGATCTCTTGTATTTATAAAAAAAATTGTAACGTTAATAGTTTATCTTCCAGTGGTCATATTGACCAACTGTAATATAACAGTTGAAACCTAATGATCTTTATTAATTAAAGAATATTGTTTTTTTGAGTATAACACACAAAATTTAGGAAAAAAAATTAATAAAAAGTCCAGGTCATTAAAATTAGGGATTGGTTAATCAAATTATAGGTGAATATTTACTATTATAACCATAGGGTCCAGTTCATTACTCTTGATAGTACCAGTCACATATTTCATGGAAAGAGGGATATGTGATCAGGGAAGTCCAGACAAGCTGCTTCTAATTTGGGTATGATCTCATGCTCGTTGTCAAGGTTTTTTTAATGAATCATAGTAGAGTTCAATAGGTATAATTATAGTGATCAAGGATAGGTACCTGGATATATTTCCAAAGTATTATTTTTTTGTTTTTTTCTCAAATGATAGATTGAGTTGATAATAAATCTACTCCTTTGGATGATACCCATTTCCTTAACATCTTATGGAAGGATTAGAATATGATTAAAGAGAAAAAATTTAATATAGAGTATCTTGAGGCAAAGGGATTTATCGATTCAAACATCTCACTATGGGATTCCCCTAATCTATTTATAAATAAGGAATATGGAAGCCTATAAAATTTCATAGACTATCGTAATCTCAATGAGGTGAATTTAAAGAATAAATACCCATTGCCCAAAATTTAAATTCCCATCGATCAGATCAGAGGAGCTTAATTTTTTCAAAGATCAACTTGATATTTAGGAATCACTAGTTGAGGGTTCTAGAAGTGGATTTTATGAAGGCATCCTTTAAAATATGGTACATATATTTTGACTATTTAGTTATTCCATTTGGGATTACTAATTCTCCCATGTTCTTTATGTAGTTGATGAATATGATCATTCACTGCTTTTTGGAATCCTTTATGGTCATGTTTTTTAATAATATTTTTCGATATTCCAATGTGGATGGGTATCATAATGACCATCTTGGGGTTGTTTTGGGAGTTTTGATGGAGTGACATCAATACACCAAGCTATCCAAATACAAGTTTTGGATCCAAGAAGTGATGTTCTTAAGACATGTCTTTAGAGACCTGGGGTTTATATACAATTATATCACATATTAATAGATAAATATTCGTTGCATAACATAATGATCAATCCTAGAATATTATGGGTATAATGCCTTTAGAAACCTGAATATATAAACCAATGGTTAATAGGTGAACTACATCATCTACCACAATGTTTTGAATAATAAGAATTTTTCTCCAACATATCATATATAATACATTTATTCCAAACCTAGGGAATAGAAGAACAAGAAATGGGGATATTAGATGGTCAATAAGGTTAAACAAGGGAGATATCAATATAAAATTAGTATAACGTTATGAGAATATGAGAATAAAATTTTAAATACATACCCAATATATCATAGATCATAAAATGGAGTCATTGAATAAATATTGGTGGTTTATAATACATGAATCATAAATTAATCAATGAACACAAGACATGAGAGAATGAAATTGGCATAAGATTCAGATTTTTGGTATAAACATAAGCATAGAAAATCTTATGTCAAGGATTCTCACCGAGACATTCATAATGTGTTATGATTGTGATTATAAATTTTTTACCTACTTCATTCTTGGGATAACATCCCATGTTATTTATTTTTGTCTTGGGATAACCTCCCATGTACCCTCTTTTAGTCTTGGATAACCACCCTTGCACCCTTGGAGCTCATAAAAAATTAATAATTTCCCATTTCATTAGAGGGATATAGAATTATAGTCCCACCCATCACATAATGAAAATAATAAATATGTGTACCACCATATTATAAAACATTCATCATATCATAACCAATGAAAAGTAAATCGGTTTCATAAACATTTTATCATATCATACCCCATGGAAAGAAATAGGTTTCATAAAAATATCTTCTTCATAATCATAAACAACAAAATAAAGAATAAAGATGCTATCATTGTACCATATACCAAATAAAAATTAGGAAACATTAAAGTATTTCATCCTAGATAGAAATTGATTTTAAAATATCACTTGGGTCATTTCATGAGGAAAATATCATTTCCATATTAAAATAAATTATTTTTTATAAACGATTTCTTAAATGTTAAATGAAACATTTTATTTGAAAATAACCATGTAAACTTATAAATTTATTATTAAATCATTGATTATTCAGGATAATAGGAAATTATTTCCATTCCATACATTGTAAAAAATGATTCTTTTCAGATTTTTAGTAAAAATTCTAAAGTACCCTGTTTGGAAATTGAATTGAACATTCCTTTAAATTTTTTTTTGTTAAAAGTAAATCATGGGTAAAAATTTCATTAAAAAATCACTATATAATAGTAAAAACATTATTTAAAATATTTTTAGAAAACATGGACATGGAATAAATAGGGTTTTTAGTTGAAGAGGGAAGTAAAGTATATTTTTCTGAAAAATTTTTGTTTGGTATCTTTAATTATTTAAGAGAGGGAAATTAAAGCGACACGTGTATTCTACATAATTAATCATATTATAAAAATATTCATGAGGTTTATGTAGAGGTATATAGTAATAATTCATCACCAAAAACTTAATCATTAACAATCCTAATAAATAATGACATTGTAACATAAAACCTTTAGCACTTTCATAACGTTTGAATTGCCTGAACCATGAAAGAAAGAAACATAGATGGATATTAATATCACACAAAATTTTTTATAATAATATTAAAATTCATTCATGTACTGTATATTCACCAAAAACTATAAATTAGTGGTTAATATGAAATATGACCCACAAAAATAAATGTGGGATGAAAATATCTTACCTTAAGTCTTGAATTTCCTTAGACATGTTCAAAATTCATGTATAATAAATATAAGTTTTTTATTAATCCATTTAAAAACCATAATCACACATACCATACCTTATATTATTTACATATAACCTTTTATCATCCGTTCATTAATAATTCATTATTAAAATAAGTATTTTGGGTCATAAGTTATTTGTTTTTCAAATATATTTTGGTTTGGTAGTTTTTTTCTTTGTAATTTTATAATAGTTAGATAATATTAAGTATTTTAATGAAAACAAATATATCATATATATACAATATATAAATATTTATTGTCATCCATAAAATTTAGAGATTGAAAAATAGATTACACCCTTCATGGAGACTTTAGGTCGTACACATGTATGAATATTGTTTCAATTTTCTAAACCGATGGAAAAAAAGAATGGTAAATATTAATTCCACTTTATAAAATATTTTTTCTATCATATATATTAATTAAATATACCATTATTTCCTACCATTTTAAAATAAATCATAATACAAATCACATCTCTTCGTAGAGGCGGAAGTCTACATGTACGCATAAGCGAAATTATTATTTTACAACATATTGGAAGGTAAGAAAGTAGATGTAATATTATTATTATAGACGTATAATTATGTCCTAAATTTCATATATACACTTTAAATCTCTCATTGTATCTTCCCGTGAGAAGTTGTGATTGAAAATGAATTTCATCTGCTCGTAGGCGGTGGTCCACCGTACACAAAATCAATGGTTTCATTTTCCATTTTATGTAAGAGGATATGTATATTGGTTTTCACATTAACATAATAAAATATAATTGTAATAGATATAATTATTTTATTATATGATCATATTGTAATAATATTTTATAGAGGTTTATGAGGAAATAAAATAAAAATTCTCAGTTAATAAATATACTGCTTTTTTTGGAAAACCTCCTTAGGTTATCACCAAAATAATTCATATAATGGTTTAAAAATATAAATAATTCCTATATGAAGTATGAAAGGAATAAAGTAAGGCATTTATGTATTCATTGGATGAAAAGAGTCTTTTTAAGTGTGAATATGAGAGGAAAGGAGGTTCCCTTTTATAAGTAGTGGAGAGCACACACTTGGAATTTTTGAAAAGAAAAAGTTATACCCAAATTTCATCCATTAAAAAGGATAAAAAATAAATAATTATTAAATAATATATCATATAAGGTCTAAATATTTCTATTAAATATTATTTGAAAAAAAATTTATTTTATTTTAACCGTTATTGTGTTATTTTAACCAATGGTAAACCCGTTTTAACCTTAACAATGGTAATTAATTTTTACCATTTTTTCTATTAATTACAAATAAAAATTAAGTTAAATTTATTTTATAATATGAATTATTATTATTTAAAATATTTAATACATTTTTTAAATTTATTTCATAGAAGTGTATTAATTTAAATTAAAATTAAACCCATAGAGGCGTTGAAAAAACAGGTTTCCAAAGAAAAAGTTTTTATAAGTGTACAATTTTATAATATCAAAATTCAGAATGAAATTAATTATATTGAAATAAATTGGTTTAATAATTATATTATTGGACTATTTTTCTTTTCATACATTTTAAAACATGATTTACCTTCATAAATTCCTTAAATAAAAACGAACTTTTCAATAAAAAGTAGTATTTTCACTATTCATAAAAAATTTACCTTTTTAGAAAATTTTCAAAAATAAACTCTATGATAATTTTGACATGTTGTTGTGAAAAATAAATTTTATATTTTACAATCAAATTTATAAAATTTTAATAATTAAATTTATTATTTTCTAACAAAAATAAATAAAAACAATTTTTGAGAAAAAAGTATTTTCTAAGAATATAAATACTTTACTAAAAATAAAGAAGTTTTTATCAATATTTTTTATTTATATAAAATAATTATAATGAATTTTCAAAATGGGTTTATGCCTATATATGACATCAAATTTAATGCTTAGTTTATAATGATCATGTTTAAATATTAATATAAACTGTATATTATTGTTTATTAAAACTCGGTGTAGCTTATAACAAAAGCTATCAAAGAAAATAAATTTATTTGAAAAAAACTGTTTCATAAAATATAGGGGTGTAACCTTATACCCCCTTAAAATTAATTTCTCTATCAAAAATATGACACCTTGATATGACCAACAAATGATACTTCTACCTCATCACATCCTCAGGTTCCCACAAAGCTTTTTCAAGTTTGTGGTTTCATCACAAAAATTTGACCAGGTGAATGGTCATGTTTCAAAGAACATTATCTCAAAGGTATATAATCTCTATAGGTTTTTATTTACAGGAAATATAATGATCTAGTGGTAAAACCTTTGTGTTTAGTACATATTATGGATTGGGTATGTACTTCTTTAGGAGAGATACATGAAACCCATCCTGTACTTGAGAGATGTTCAGTGGAAGTTCCAAATGATAAAAAACATCCCTAATTGATAAAAAATATAAAAAGGAACAATATTAATAAGACTTATAATTTTTTTTATTCTGAATATTAAAATATTATTCCACGGATAAATTCAAAAAAATAAATTATCACCAACATTGAACTCTATATTTGATCGATGATTGTATGTATAAATTTTATATCAACTCTGAGCTACCTTGATGTGATGTTGAATGAATCTAAATTTCTCTTCCATTTCCTTAGTGAGATCAGCTGGAAATATGCTTATTTATCCAAATTCATCCCATCACATTTGAGTTCTTCACATATTTCTATAAGGTGATTTAAAATAATCCATATTAATGCTTGAGTGAAAGGTACTGTTGAATGGAAACTTGACTTGAGAATGTTATTGATACGAGCTATCTTTGATTTTTTTTGAATAATATATCAACATAACCTCTAGTTTTTGAATTTTTCTCTCATATTGACCATATATCTGATGATGATATGAAGTTATGAAATTCAACTATGTATCAAGATATCTCATAAGACTTTACTTTAACTTTGAGGTAAACCTCAGATCTTGATCAGATACAATAGAATGTGGTTCTCCATTCAACATTACATCTTCTTTAATGTAGATCCTAGTAATATGTATAGATAGAAATATTCTCTAATATCAATTAAGTGTAATTAATTAATAATTTAATTGACTACATCCTATATAACATTATTCCATTTTGAGTTTTTGGAGAGTTAAATGATAAAATTCATGGTTATGTTTTCCCATTTCGATTCTGGCATGGGTAATGTTAGTCACATGCACTTAGAATTCATTTTATCTCATCCTTAACATGATGACATACCATACCCCATAATATAAACTATAAAATATATCTCTTAATTCCATCCCCCTAGAAATTATCTTTAAATTATATATACATATTTTTATATCATAGATTAAAAGATAATGAAGAACTATGAGCCTCCTCCAACAGATCCTTATTCAAATATAGTATGTATGGAACTAAAAAAAAATTTGCAAACCATAATCATTCCATCAAAAATAAGGTTAAACATTGTAATTTTTTTACAATCTTATATATCTCTATATCTTCCTTATATTCATATTTAATCTTCACATAGATAGACAGGTGAACGCTCATTTGAGAAATATATGATTTATACCCTTCCTTAAATATTTCTAGTTATATTATTTTTAAATATAAAAAGATTGAATATTTTGAGATCTTTTTAAGGGATAATCTAGCATGATCCCATCACTTCAAAGTATAAGCTACCTTGTTAGCTTTCCCAAGGTGGTAATGTATCAAGAACTCATAATATTTAATCAGTTCTAACCATATTCAATCAAACACATTCAACTTCTTCTGTATGAATATATACTTTAAAATTTTATGATCTATATATATATCACACATTTCTCCATAAAGGTTATACATCCATATCTTTAATGAAAAAATTATCATAGCCAACTCAAAATAATTATTTGGGCAATTTTGGTCATAGACCATCAATTTTCCATAAAAATAAGCTATCATCATATCATTGTACATGAAAACATATTCTAATAACTTCTTTGATACATCACTATAGATTAAAAACCCTAATAAACTATGTCGGTAATGTAAGAATATGTTCACTGGCTAACCATCTATTTAGTTCTGTGAACTTTTCCTCACATTGAACTTTCTAAATGAAATTGGATCCATTTCAAGTTATCTTAGTTAGTGGATTTGACAATAATTATAAATTGTCTACAAAAAATATATAATATCCACCCAAACTAAGAAAACTATAGATCTAAAAAATATATTTGTTTGGGGATATTTTTCAATAGCCTATTTCTTTGATAGATCCACTAATTTACTCTCTCTTAAGAATATATAACCAAAAAATTATAGTTTCTTTACCCAAAATTCACAGTGGGAAATTTTTTAATTAGGTGTTTTTTTCCTTATGGTCTTCAGTACAATACTCAAGTGATCATCACACTCTCCCCTTATCTTTGAATTGATAAGAATATAATCTAAACATACCACCATGATCTGATCAAGGCAATTTTAAAGGCTCTATTCATTAAATCTATGAATATAAATGAGGAATTAGTAAGTAAAAATAGAATAACTATATATTAATAGTTTCCATAACTTTTATGAAATGTTTTCTTGGGTATATCCTCTTATTAACCCTCAATTTAGTATATCTATAATGAAGGTAAATCTGGGAAAAGTATCGAGATTTGCCTAGTTGATGAAATAGGTCATCAATATAGGGTACTAGATACTTGTTCTTAACTGTGATCTTGTGTAGTTCCCACTAATCAATATATATTCACATCGATCCATATTTATTCTTAACAAAAAGAAATAGTGCACCCTATGGAGACACACTTAGAAGAATGAATCCCTTATCATGATTCTCTTAGAGTTGACTCTTAAATTATTATAACTAAATATGAACCATTTTATAGTGTGTATTTGAAATAATGTTTGCACTAGGTATGAGTTCTATTGATAATTTATCATTAGTATATGATATAAGACTATAAAAATATTCTAGAAATACATAGGAAAACACCCTTACAATGGTTATAAAATTATTATTGAGTTTCTACCTAACCATATTAGATAGACACCTATTTTGAATAGGAATCAAGACCCATTGAATGTGTAAAATTTCAATTTGAATTTCATATTTATCATTGCAATGGTTGTAAATAATAGGTTGGTTTGGGATTTCCAACATGAATTCCCTTCCTCTATAGTTTAGGCGGAATTTATGTATAGAAAAACAATCCATGCCTATGATAACATCAAATTCGAATAGAGTGAGAATAAGAGGATTTACTGTAAGCACACTCCCACAGACTTCAACTAGAGAATAATTAAAGAATTGAGATGTGACCATCATTCCATTAGGGTTTCTCACTACTAATTCAACATGTAATCATTTGGGTGGAGTTTTGATACTCTTTGTATATTATTTAGATATATAAGAGTTGGTAGATCTATAACCAATTAGGATATAATTAGTTATAGATTGGATGGTAAATTTACCATTTACTACATCATTATCATAACCCTCATATAAAATGGTAATCGCATAAGTTTACATGTTGTCCCTTGTATTAAGAGGTTGATAACATTGATCAATGTAATTAACATTATGATTTCAGAACTTGTTAGCATAATAAATAAACTCATTACATTTGAAACAATAAATTGCATGTTGTTCTTTCTATGGATAATTCTATTTGTTTGTACCATTTGATAAATTATTCCCATCACTTAAACATTAAAAAACATTAAGAACTTCTTTTACACACTAAAAACATTTAATGCCCCATAAATAAATTTCATTCATGTTTCCTTTAATGCTTTGAGTATGAAGAAAATCTCATATTATTTTCCCAATTATTTTTAGAGTTTCCTTTCAATTCCATATTGCATTTCATATTAAAACCATGAAATTGATGGGTAACTGTAGGAACCAATAATATTTAAGGAAAGGAGAGAAGAAAGAGGCCCCACGCCCTGCCTCGTGAAGCCCCAACGCGAAGCCCCCCGAGCAACACGGCCGCCGGAAATCACCAGAGGCGGTAATGATCCGCGAATGCCCTGACGTTCGGGAGCCTTCCGTGAAGAAAAAGAGGCGGTAACACTCCATGAATGCCCTGATGTTCGCGAACCCACCATAGAGCAGAAGAGGTGGGACCTCTCTACGAATATGGTTGACGTTTGCGACCCCCCCCCCCCCCCCCCCCGCGAAGCAACCGAAGCCCCCTTCGCACCGCGTGAGCTCTTCTTCGCAGCGCCCCTTGCCTATAAATATTGAGCTTCCCCTGTGCTCTCCAGATAGACAATCTGACCTTTCAGCTTCTCAACTCCCGAATTGCGAAGCACTCTTCACTCTGAGAATCATGAGCTCCGCGATGTATTTTTGATTCACGAGAGGCCTTCACCTTGCCTCGTTTTGAAACCCTCTTCCGAGAGGGATTCCCTTCGTGAAGCCTAATGTAATTCGTGATGAAAGGGGATTCCCAAGGGAACCCGAGTAGTCACGGAGTATTTATGCTTCATGAAACACCCACCCTGTATACATGATCCACATAGAAAGGCAAGCTCACTGTACTTTGTGAAGCACACTGCTTCACGGCACGTTTCCTCATGAGGTACGTCTGCTTCGCGAGGCGGTGCTCCGTGAACACTCATACACTTCGAGAAGCACCTCCAACTCACATCAATTCCCGATGCTAAGGCCAAGGCACTCCACTATGCGATGCACACCCCTTCGCAAGTTCCCTCTACTACGAAAAGAAACCGAGCTCTGCAAGGCCCCTGCCTGTGGACCCCTCTGCTCGGAAATTCCTCTTCCCGTGTGACCCTCTAGGTTTGCATGATATGATTTCAAAGTCCCCTGCACAACACCACCCATAGCGTGGCTTCTTCTAATGCTTCTACACATATTCATTCTAACGACTATTTTTTCTCTATATAGCCACGCTAAAGTGGACCCCTCGATGGTTTGCTCTGCGACCCCCCTTCTACAGGGCATTACCGATGCCATACCTCCCACAAGGAGTAGAGGGTACCAGTCATATAATACCTAGAGGTGCAAAGTAAACCCACCTCATCCAAGATGCAGGACATTAAACTGCCAAACACCATGTCCTCAACACATGACGTTAAACTGTGATCTGACCCCAAGCCTCGCGCACAGGGTCCCCCCCAGCTCAGACATTCTTTACACCCCTGGTCCCCACAGGAGATGATATCCTCCTTCTGAGAGTGGAATTTGTCCACGGGGAAGGGAAACCGTCTTGGTGTAATCCCCCAGTCCTTCTTACGGAAGGTAGAACCCATGCACCTCCATACATCCCCACTGCCAAGGCCAGTGGAGGGCATGATAGAGGATGAGGCACCCCTTTCCTTTGTCCCAAATCCCCCCCCATTGCACATTGTCACCTTCGGGCCTGCATCCTGGAGTATGTCCCAGCACCATGGGCCGCCTAACGCATAAGCCCCTCTTTGATTCCCATGGACGCACCCTTCGCGACGTGATCGTCAGGTCTTTGCTGCCTCTTATTTCTCAGACCGAGCACGAATCACATGGTCTTAGAGTAAGCATCGACTATAACACCCGTCCCCGTCCAACATGACGTTAAACTGTATGCCCCCATCCAGCATGACGTTAAACTGTATGCCCCTGTCCAGCATGATGTTAAACTGTATGCTATCCCGCATGATATTAAACTGTACATCCATTTGAACTACGAGGTCTTTGATCCATGTCAAGGCATGGTACGGAATAAGACTCCACGAGATTCAATCCCACCACTTGTCGTTTATTCACATCAGGGTTCACCCTCATCCCACATGATGTTAAATTTCATTCTAGTCTAGCGGAAAGCCATTGTGACTATCCTAAACTATGTGGACTTTGATCCATGCTAAGGAATGGTATGTAGGAAGACTCATGAGGTTCAATCCCACCACCAGTGAACCCCCCCCCCCCCCCCCCCCGAGTCCACCTTCACGTCGGTTCGCTGACGAAGCCCTTTGAACTAAGAGGGTTTTGATCCATGTTAAGGCATGGTACGTACGAAGCCTCCATGAGGTTCAAGCCTATCACCCATTGGACCAAGGTCTTCATTCACTTCGGTTCCCCAACATCCCCCGTCCCACATGATCTTAAACTACATCCCAATCCAGCGGTAAGCCGTTGTGACTCTGCCATCAAGTTTTCCGACACCCCTTTGTGTTAGTTCAACAGACCCTTTTCCCGAATTACGAGGACTTTGATCCTTACTAAGGCATGGTACGTATGAATCCTCTCTGAGGTTCAAGCCCAATAGCTGGTCACTCCGACCTCCTTCACATCAGTTCACCAACACCTGGGAAGCCTAGAGTGTAAGCCCCACATCTTCCAAGAAAACTACGAATACTTTGATCCATGTCAATTCATGGTACGTAGGAAACATCCCTGAGGTTCAGTCCCAACATCCATCAGACCAAGGTCCACCTTCACGTCGGTTCGCTAACGATACCCAACCCAGACTACATGGACTTTCATCCATGCTAAGGCATGGTACATAAGAATCCTTACAAGGTTCAAGCCCACCACCTGGTCATTCCGACCTCATTCACGTCAGTTCTCCCAATACCTTGGGTGGCCTAAAGTGTAATACCCACACATTCATTCCGAAATATGCGGACATTGATTCACAATCATGGGGATACATAGGAATCCTCTTCGAGACTCAATCCCAACAATGATTTCATCTCCATAACGACTCCATTTCATTACCCCCTCTACATCGTGTAGTTTTCCATCATCCATCCTAATCCTTACCCAGGCCGCCACATCCCGGTGAGACCATGCCACCCCATTCCAACCAACAACATTCAGAAATCCACCCACAGGTTGGCACCAATATTGGTGTTCCCTCAAGAGGAGTTCCTCAATCTGATCCTCTCCAGCCAATGTTCTGATCAGCCCGATCTATCTCTGCTGGAGGTTAAACTCGCGGAATACCCTGTGTTAAACATGGGAAGCATATGAAAACCTCAGATACAAGCCTATGGAATATTATTCCCCGCACTCGATGTCGGATGCCTCGGAATTCCATGCCTTCGAGAAGCCCTATAATAAGGGACTAATGACAGACACACCAATTACCCAGCATTCAAACACGTTAATGATGCCTCGACGTGACTACTCCCCCAACTAAAGGTTGCTTCCCTGACCGGACCCTTTGGAATGTCCTGACAGAAGCAGTGTAATTAACCAGCATCCAAGGAAATATAGAACTGGGAAGAGTTTCATGAATAACGTATTAAATCTATGAGGGAGACCCGGACCAAGTGACGAGTTCCGAGGAGGAATCCATGGAAGGAAGAACCAATATCACATCATCCCGGTTTCAATCAAGGTGCAAACATCCCTGAATAAGGATCGAATGCTGCCCACCTTTGGAAAGTGGGAATGTGGAGTAACAAAAGTTGTGCCAATCACGCCCCCAAGCGGACGGATGCGCGCGCCCCAATGAAATCATCAGAAACAGAAATGGTGAACCCAACATGAGTGCTCTTACCCACAATGGGGAGATTAGTAGCGCTCGAGACATCAGTTTATTGACGTGTCACCAGATCCAGATATCTGGTGCTGGGTCCCGCCAAGTAAATAGCGGGCTTGGCGTGAATCTCACCAGAAGTTGGGGCTGTAGGATGTGGGGAATTCCGTTTTGCAATGTTGTCAGCGTGGATCCTTCTTTCCAGCCACAGAAGAAGGAATGGCATTGGGTCATTGGTTGTCAATTTCTTTTCCTCATAGTGTTAATGAGTTAATCTCCCTACTTCTCAGGAATCAGGTTATTACTACAGGGAAACGATCACCGCTCACCTGCCTATGCAGGGGTAGGGGCAACACTAGCACGGCCGCTCTGTATGGCTCCACTTCTGCCACAATGGCGTCTGCATCCATGAATGTGCGGCTCCCACACCCCCTCTCCCCATCATAAGTCATCCAACAAAGAGTGATTAACAAAATCGTACGTCATTATGAGGAGGGGGGAATAATCCCAACTCAGGATCTGGCCCACCTGGACCTGGAGGCATCTAGGCCCCACCGTCAATGCTGCCCTCAAGGGCCATGCAGAGATCCCATACTCCCCACCCCAAACATTCAACCATTTCGGGAGCCTATCCCTGGAATGCCTTGACCACTCCCAACCTTATGCTAATGAGGTGGGTGATGTCCGGGTCAGCCTGGTTAAAGTTCCGATCCAAGGACTCCAAGCAAGGGCCCCCACCCGTCCGCTTCAGTGCCGCCGTATGGCCTTGCTAGAAGAGCAGGCAGGCTATTCCCCTGCACCACCCACACCAGCTTTCCTGACCCGACACCAGCGTTAGGCCCGAGTTGAGGACGCCTGCCAAGGGGCATCAACGTAGATAGCTACTATGGACCAAGCCACCGCTGACGCATATCATAAAGTCCCTACACACGTAGATCAGGGGCACTCCTATGCCCAACTGGGATGGAGACCCCAACTGCCCCACGGGCAGGTTGGGTTGACTCTCCAGGTCGCAGGCCTGAGTGGTGATCACCACGAACCAACCCACGGTGACGTCACCCCGTACGGAGGTCCTCCCCATACCGCTACTCCACAGAGCGTGGGCATTACCTTCTCTGAAACTCATCATTAAGGTATTCTCTTTGCTACCCACAACCCGAATGAAGACCTTCCCCACGGGAGTGACGCTCAACGCAGAATCCCCTCTTGTGACCATCACACCGGGTATGGAGTCCCTCCTCCAACCCCAGACCGTCGATATGAAGGCATTTCCCATCTGGTCCCTCTTCAACGTAGGGACCCCCCCTATGCTCTCTCTGCAATTGGTGAAGGTTCTCCTATCCCTGGCACCCAAAGGGGTGAGGGTCAACCTCGCTCCACCCGCACCAAGCATGGAGTTCCTGCCCATGCTCCCTCTAGTTTCAACGGACGTTTTTCCTACTCAGGTGCTGTTCATGGAGGTCCTCCCCATGTTCCCTTCGACATTTTCCATGTTTCCCCTCACACCCCGGTTGTCTCAAGCGGAAATCCTATCCACCCTGGCACCAACATGGCCCTAAGACTACATGTCAGGAATTGGCCTTATCCTGCGGAGCCATCCAGGGGCAAGAGGTCAGGTCACCGCTGCCACAAAAAGAATCCTGGGAAGGCCAGGTGGAGATCAAACTGGCCCACTTCTCAGATTCTGGAGTAAAATGTGACTTAGAAGTGGAACCCTGTCCTCGGTCCTCTATGTTAAGGATCGGGGAAGGAACAGGGCATGACAACCTCATCTTTCTAGAATGCGAAGTCCACCAGATTCCTGCCTCTCTTCATAGGTACATCCAAGAGGAAGAAAATGTGGGAATCCTATAGGTTCCGACCATGCAGTCACAACCATCATCAACAGAAGCGTCCTCTACCTCAACCAGAGATCACAGGGAGCTGTTTTGGAGACCTATGGCGGTTGAGAAACAGTGTGACCAATCACCGGTAACCGCTATCCCTGCACCAGAAGCTGTGGCTATCAGCCCGTCGTATCATGAATTTATGGTCTGGTCACCACACTCTTCGGAGGATATCCCAAAATTCAGCGGCCAGTCGACTCGTTCGCCATATTCTCCATCTCCCAGTTTACTATCCCGACGGTCCTCCTCAGTACCGCTACCGGTTCCCTATCCACCCCTATTGATGAGTTGGGCAATACGGGGCCGGAACCTGAGTCTGAGCCTAGATGTTTCTGGAACATTCTCACAGCGGATCACTTCCCGGAGAAGTTTTGGACCAAGGCAGCGTCAAAATCTTGTGCGCCAAAATCCCTCACCCCAGAGGAAGTTGAGAGCTTCCGTCAAACCCTATCGGTGACGCACATTCATCTTCAGCATCATCAGGTGTTGTACCCTAGGAGCCAAGTGCACTTCGAGTAAATTGGAAATCAATGTCGTCTGGTCGATTTGGTCACACTCCTCGTGGACCATTACCCTGAGTCACCAAGTCTCCAGAGCGCCCTCCAACAGAAATGCGTTCATAATTTCAAGGTACTCCGCAAAATCATCTGGGAAGCTACCACCCATGTGCAAGTCCATGGTTGGGGGCAGTATGCCACCCTTCTATTCAGTCCTATCCGGCGACAGCCCGATTCATTATGCGACATTGAGGACATTCCCCCAAGAAGGGTTGTAGTCCACGTGGATGACATAGTGGACTAGGAGGACGAGTTGGAGTTTCTCGATGGAGATTTACCCCCTGAGGTTGTTCCACCACTGATAGACCCGTCAGAGAGGATTACTCATCAGCAGAGGAACCATCTAGGCCTCCCTACGCCCACCGAGTAGCTGGTACTCAGTCGGAATGCCGATAAGGTTAAATAATATGTCGGAACTGTCAAGAACTCTGACCCATCTGCCTCAGTACAGAAGACAGATAAAGACCCCGAAAAGGCTGCATTGTTCCAGAAACTTGTTGAGCAGAAGAGGCTAGTCGATGAGCTCTTAGCAGAGCGCGCTATCGAGAGACGACCCGACTATGGTGATCCTAATCCAGGGCAGTAGGGGTAGGAACAACTTCCCCCCAGCGAGATGCCTCCGGGAAACCCTGATCATGCTATTGCCACAGACAGGGAAGAAGCCAGAACTCACAGCAAGAGGGCGCTATACATCTCGCCAAACCCTGCTGAATCGTGAGGCAATCCGAGGAATCCAGCTCGGGTTCCCCCAGCCATACCAAGGGCTGTTATGCCAGTCACTCCATGAGCCATTGAAGTCATTTACCGTGTCAAAGATCCCAAAAACACACTCGTGGTTAGGGATCCCCGTCAAGACAGGGACCCCCACCTAGATGATCCTATAACGGCACTCATCGCCCGCCTCGAGGCGTTGGAAACGCGGCAGGTGGAAGTTCCACCATATGGAAAACTATATCCCGCATTAGTGGATGATATGCCTGCACCTCCGGGTTATGGGAATCCCACTTTCTCACCCTTTAACGGGACGCGAGACCCACCTCAACACTTGGATCAATTTTCCTCCAAGTGTGGCCCCATGTTGGGGACCCTGGTACAGTAGGAGGCCACCAAACTCTGATGTCTTTTACAGACATTGGAGGGCCCTGCATTTTTATAGTATAGCCAGCTCCCTATCGGATCGGTGACCAGCTCGGAGGATCTCCGCCTGTATTTCCTATACCAGTTTAGCTCCACCACGCGAAAGATCAGCATTATTGACCTCTTCAAGTGAAAATAAAGCCCTGATGAGAAAGTCCCGAACTTCATCGCCCGATGGAAGGGGCTTACATACTCCCTCAACATTCCACTGACCCAGGAGAAATTACTGACAATGTGCGTAGGGAATGTTAAAACAGAATTGGTTCATTTGCTGATCACCCAAAACTACCCCGTAGGGTTCTGGGACTTCTCAGATAAGGTTTATTGCCTTGAGGAAACTCTGCAATAGGCTAGGTAGGCGCGTCTGCTTCCCCATGTGATCCCGATAGGAGGGCTGCTAGAGCCGAGCCCATCGCAGTGGCCCAAATAGAAGCCCCTAGTTAGATAGAATTACTACTAGTGGCACCGGCTCTGCAACGCTACAGAGGTCCTCCACCACAGGCGTAGGCTCCTGCCCAGCAGCGACCACCTCAGAACCGATAGGTTCCCCCACCCAATGTGCCACCACCGCCTAGACAGGACAATCAGGCTCCACCTCCTCGGTAGGACACTCTGTCCCCTCGTCAGGGCCAGGCTCCCAGACCCCTTTATCCTGAAATAAGGAACCAAACTTACTCGTTCAACGAGAATAATGTCCCCAATTACTTCCGTAGCACCCTAGAGTAGGGGATTGTGTTCTTACTCGAGTGAAGAAGTCTAACAGAGGCGAATCTCACCGATCGCCCCAACTACTACCACTATCATCAGATCCAGGGGAACACCCTCATGTAGTGTTATGTGTTTAAATAATGTCTCCATGACCAGGTTGATAACAACATAGTCAGGTTGGGCCTGGCCCTGAAAAAAGTGGCAGGTGTGTTTTTCAGGTCAGAAAGTGGTAGTGACGATGAAGGCGATAGGCAGCAGGTTCCCAGCCGTGGGACCGAGAAATACGATGACTCGATGGCCCATAAAACCATCACTCGTTCCCATGGTATCATTCAGGCATGCCTGAATCAGCTGGAGCCTTCAGAATATGAGACCAGTACCTCTGTGTCGTCATCTCAGCCGACCTCTTCCCAAAAGGGAAAGCAGCAGCGGCACAAGAAGAAACAACGCACTCCACCATTGCCTTCATCGTCCCGCACACTCAGTGATTTCATGCCCCCTGAGATGGGGATTCCGCCTAGAATCCTCCCAGTGGTGGATGATTCGTCAAGAGACAACCAAGGGTACGCTTTGGTTAACACCGTGGAGCTGGTAAATCCCTACATGACTCCCGATGAGGGGGAATGCCAGGAGAGCCTTCCCAATGTCCCCAGTCGACATCAACATATGCGGAACCGCGACCACATAAGTCGTCAAGGAATGATAGAGGGCGCTATCATCCATGACGAGTACACTACTAAAACTAGACAGCATGCCCAGTGTAGAGATCAGCATGCACAACCTCATATAGTGCCCTCAGATCTACCCCCACCACCAATTATGCTACCTGATTAGGTAGAGTCGCCTCATCTGTACCACATCCTGTCATTCCCTGCTACAAGACAATATCAGTTGTACGGTCCTCATCCAGCAGCTACTCTTTAGTCATTAACTAGAAGGCAGCGGGATGTACCCAGTACCAGCCAACCGCCAGTCCAGACGGCAGGACCCGCCATGTCTCCAATTGTAGAGCGACCTCCTATAACTAGGGGTTCGCGTTTGGCATGGAGGTATGTTGTTATGAAGCACCTTGTCGGCATTCCAGCAAGGCTTTCAATCCTTTAGGATCTTTTCCTGTAGTCTGAAATGCGTGAGGCACTTGCCAAGGACCTAAAGAGCCCCCTCCAATTTGAGACAGAGGTAGCAGCAACAAAATCCATACATGCTGAGGCAATTGAGAATGCAAAATGTCAGGAAGTTATCTCATTCTTTGGAAAAGACGAAGACCCTCCCATACAGGGGCACATTCGCCCATTGTACATCACTGGTCAGTTCAATGGCGTGGAAGTCCGCCGCTACCTTGTTGACATAGGTTATGGGATTAACCTAATCCCGACTCGGACACTGCGAAAGATGGGTTTGTCTGAGGATGATTTAACTCCCTCTGACCTCAGAATCCAGGGGTATGAAAGGACTGAGAAATCCTTGGTTAGAAAGATCCGCTTGATGACCCAGTTCGGTGGCCTAATTTCTAGCACCGACTTCATGGTCATCTCCCAGGACACTGCGTACAATGCATTTATGGGTAGGCCATGGCTTTATCTGCATACAACAGTACCTTTGTCGTATCACCAATGCCTCAAATAATCCCTCAATGGTCGAGTCGGAATGCTCCAAGGAGATGCATATCCTTTTTCCTCTTGTGAAGACCGCTATATGGATGCTGACTATTACAAGAGAATGGATATGCAAATCCTAGCAAGCAAGGATGAACCCGCCCCGGTCACAAGTGATCCTTGGGCAGGTCTGGACGACACCTACATCTTCCTGATCTGTCAGTTGGAGGCCACGACCCCCGACATGGGGTAGTGTTTTGTTGTTTCAGGTACAAGGGGAAGGCATCTTCCCTGGTCCAAGTGTTGGCGGAAAATAACCTTGTACTCTTACACCAACCAGGCTCCGGTGATCCCGGAACCTCCTACCCCTATAAGGTATTGGGATGTCAGGCTCATGGAAACGGTAGTACGTCATACATGTCTCTTCCACTGGGTTGGAATCAACCAGATCAGGCCGACGCGTCACTACTGCTTTGATGTCATTAAGCATGGCCCCTTGGTCCAAAGGTCAGATGGGGTTGGATCAACTTCCTTCATTGTTATGGTCTCAGTGGCGCATGAGTCTCCTGATGTGATGATCACTGCCGCTTAGGCCGACACCAGCTTCCCATCAGAGTCTGGTGGCTCAAGAACGACACACCCATGGAAGATCCCTCCACAGGTGGAGAAGAGGATCTGGAGGATGCTTCCCCTACCTTTAAGGAAGGTGTTTCTACCACAGCCGATGAACTGGAATAGGTGAACCTTGGTAGCGAGGCAGATCAGAGACCCCCATTGATCAGTGCCACCATGCCCCTCGAGGAGTAGCAACAGTACATTGACATTCTCAAACAACACTGTGACATGTTTGACTAGAGTTATGACTAGATTCCAGGACTAGATCCTCAGGAAGCCATCCACTGCCTTGGTCTCCTACAAAACCATCACGGGTTCAAGAAACCTCCCAGAAAGGTGCACCATTCTCACGGTGTCATTGTTGAGGTCGAAGTTGATAAGATCATCAA
Organism: Viscum album; assembly: GCA_963277665.1. Lineage (NCBI taxonomy): Eukaryota > Viridiplantae > Streptophyta > Magnoliopsida > Santalales > Viscaceae > Viscum > Viscum album. The sequence continues at coordinate 1,588,792,649 of OY728143.1, read as the reverse complement.
AGCCAACTTCGTCAAGGAAGTTCAGTACCCTTGTTGTCTTGCCAACATTGTTCCACTCTGGAAGAAGAATGGGAAGATCAGAGTCTGTATCGGCTTTCATGATCTCAACCACCACTGCCCGAAGGATGATTTTCACCTCCCAGTGACAGAGTTGTTGATTGATGCCACAGCTGGGTTCCAAGCCCTCTCTTTCATGGATGGGTATTCTGGGTACAAGAAGATCCAGATGGCCCCCGAGGATGAGGAGTCCACTTCCTTCAAGGATCCCCAAGGTAGCTTTTGTTACCAAGTTATGCCCTTTGTCCTGAAGAATGAAGGTGCCACCTATCAGCGGGCCAAGCATTACATATTCAAGTCAATTCTCGGGACAATGGTTGAATTCTATGTGGATGATCTGGTGGTCAAATCACACTAGTATAGGGACCATCTCAATGACCTCGATAAAGTGTTTGTCTTCCTCAGTTCCCACAACCTAAATATGAACCCACTAAAGTGTGCCTTCGGGGTCACCTCCGGGAAGTTTCTTGGCTTCATTGTCAGATACCGAGGCATCGAGATCGAGCCGGAGAAGATCAAGGCCATCAGCCAGATGCCTCCCCCGAGCAATATTCGGGAGCTGCGAGATCTCTAAGTCCACTTATCCTACATATGTTGGTTCATTGCGAATCTAGATGGAAAGTGTAAGACCTTTTCCCAGCTTATGAGGAAAGGCTCCGCCTATGAATGGGATGAAGAGTGTTAGACTGCCTTAGAGGAAATCAACCAGTATCTACTCCAACCTCCCATTTTTATTCCACCCATCTTCAGAAAGCCTCTGGTCCTTTACGTGACCACCCTTGAATGGTCCCTCAGTGCACGTCTTGCCTAGAAGAACAATGAGGGGACAGAAAACATCCTCTACTACCTCAGTCGCATGCTACTCGATACGGAGACCAGATACTCCCCCATCGAAAAGAGCTGTCGTGCGCTCGTGTTCACCGTACAAAAATTATGGCATTACCTGCAGCACCATGAGGTACAATTGATCTCTCGGGTAGACCCACTGAAGTACATTCTAAACCGTCCCATGTTGACTGGCTGACTAACGCAGTGGGCGGTGATCCTCCAGTAGTTCGACATCATGTTCATTCCCTAGAAGTCTATCAAAGGAAAGGCATTAGAAGACTTTCTAGCAGCCCATACAACCTCTACGGATCAATCCCTAGACCTGGAATTTCTTGATGAGTCAATCCTCTTAGTCAATCATGCCATCTCATGATAGAAAATGCACTTCGACAGTGCCTCCTGGAGCCCCACCGGTAGGAGGCTCAATGATCCTAAGCTCAACAGAGTGGGTTTGGGTACCATCTTCATCACCCCGGCACAATCAGTTCTACCGTACTCATTCTTGTTGTCAAAAGGCTACACTAACAATGAGGTAGAGTATCAGGCTCTCATCACCGGCCTCGAGCTATCCCTTGAGATTGACGTGCCCCAACTTCATGTGAAAGGGGATTCCGAACTAGTCATCAAGCATGTCAATGGCGACTATGTAGTCAGGAAGCCAGAGCTCGTACCATTATTGGAGTGCACCCTCCATCTACTGGCCTAGTTCCCTTCTCGACCAGAGGTTACCCATGTCCCTTTGTCACAGAATGGTCGAGCAGACGCTTTGGCCAGCCTAGCTGTGTCACTCGCAGAACCAGAGCAGGATGATTTGATCATACATGTGGCACACCAAAGAGTCATTTCCCCCGTCACCCCAGGGGATGATGACGGCCTGCGGGTAAGCCATCTTACCACCAGACCCTCCATGTCAGAAGCCCCAGGTTCTTCAGATGCAGTGGTTGAGGACACTGCCGACTTGAGATCACCTTTTGTCGAGTATCTCCAAAATGGTTTCCTCCTTGATGATCGGGCTGAGCGCGAGCGAATCGGACACCGCACACTACAATTTACTCTCCATAGTGGTCCCAGTCTTGAGAGGATCCTCTATAAGTGGGGATTCGATGGTGTTCTCCTCTACTGCATTCATGGAGTCGAGATTTCTCAAGTCATGCAAGAAGTTCATGCTGGTTCCTACGGTTCTCACCAGTCTGGGCCCAAGCTATCCCATCAGATCCGGAGGTTGGGGTACTTATGGCCCTCTATGATCCATGATTGTATTAAGTTTTCCATGAGTTTCCACGCGTTCCAAGTTCATGATAACTTCCTACATCGACTGCCAGAGCCTCTCCACTCCACCAAGTACTCTTGGCCATTTGCGGTGTGGGGACTCGATGTCGTGAGACCATATCCACCTAAGATAGCTCGCCAATGTAGGTTCATCCAAACTGCTACAGATTTCTTCTCCATATTGGCAGAGGAAGAGTTCCACTCAAAGAGGTCAAGGCCCATTCCATCTTTGACTTCGTGAGCTCCAATATCATCCACCGGTTTGGAGTCCCTCACGTTGTCCTCACTGATAACAACACCAACTTTCAAGCAGATGAGCTGAAGAAATTGTACGCCACGTACAATATCCATTCAAACGATACCTCTCGCTATCATGCGCAAGTGAATAGACAGATCGAGGCATTCAACAAAACCCTCTCAAACATTCTACAGTAAATGGTTGGTCAGAACAAGAAAAGTTTTCCGGATAAGCTCCCCAACACCCTCTGGGATTATCAGACGACAACTCACAATTCCACCCAGGTGACCCCATATTCCCTGGTGTATGGGGGTGAGGATGTTCTACCCATCGAGATCTAGCTGCCATCATTACGCACTACAGTCTAGGACCAGAAGGCTCTAGATAATGTGGCCGAAATCCATATAGCTGAATTGGAAGCACTGGACGCGAACCGGCTTCGTGACCTGCACAATCTGGAAAGGCATAAGAATAAGATAGTCAGAGCCTTCAACAAGAAGGTTCTCCTTCGCTCTTTTCTGCAAACCGACCTGGTGTTAGCCCCCTGAGCTCCAATGATCCTTGGAAGGAAACCACCCAAGCTGGAGCCCAAATGGGAAGGACCTTACAACATTTATAAGGCTTACCCTAATGGAGCATACTCTTTGTTGACCATGGATGGTGAGCGCATAACTCCTCCCACCAAAGCCAAGATCCTCAATAAATACTTTACCTGAGCCCCATGGTCCTACACGACCGTAAACTGTACAGTCCCACATGACCCTAAACTGCATATTATGGTCCTGAATGACTTTAAACTGCACCACCGTCCTACATGACAAAAAACTGCAAAATGGTCCGAGCTCTAGGACCTTAAACTAAGATCTCCTTCGTCCTCAGTGCATGACGTAAAACTACAAGCTGGTTGGGCCTTCCAGACTGAGGCCCAATGGCCTTTCGGCGCCCCCAGCCCCTCGTCCATACTGCAAGATGATAAACTGCAAGCTGGTCAGTTATTCATGACCGAGGACCAGCCTCAGGCCCCCTAGCCTTCCTCAACTCAGGCTCTCTTATGGGATTGCACGATGTGGTGTGCGATTACGTCCTCATTCACATCAGGTTACCCACCGTACTGTACATATCCCCATATGAGACATATCATCTCATCCTGCATGATGTTAAACCGCACTTTTAGAACTACGTATGGCTTGATTTCCATCCTCATAGGATATGTAGGAATGCTCATACATCTTGTCTTCAGCCTAGCCCCGAGCTTTTCTCTTTGACTGTCCCCACTGGGTATAGTTTCCTCGGAGCGTCCTCGCACGAGGAGTAGGCTTCCGTAGCCCCACTCATACAAGGATTATAAGGTCCACACCATGTTCCCACTCCCATTCACCTATCCTCCCCCATCCCCACTTCATGAAGTTAAACTGCATGGCCTTTAAGAACTACGTATGGATTGATTCCCATCCTCATAGGATATGTAGGAACGCCCGGAAATTTCGTCTGTTGGCCCATCCCAAAATCCAAAAATCGTCCCCTTGAGTCAAGATATATGGTAGGGTGCACACATTTTCCCCAACTTACATCGAGCAAGCCTAGACCCGGCTGTACGTCCCCCTTTTGGGAGAAGTTCGCCTCTTTCATAGATGGGTACTGCTATGATCCGCCCACTCCTTGACTGGGATTCCATCACTTTTCCTATCTGGAAGGGCCCCTGAATGGTATGGATGCTAGGTCTAAGGGATCTCTGACCACGTAGGGCCAACACCCTTGAGGATGTCGAGCAACAAAGCGATAGAAGTCCCACGTTTAGAATGTGGTCAGCAGTCGATGCACTTTTGTTGCTCCCATATCAGGTCACCATAGGGACGTTGTGCTTAAAACACGGTCCACAGCCAACCTGGATCTTCGGGTCTACCCCAAAATGTCCCATACACCGAGTGTAGTGATTTGTTCTGCCCCGTCCTGAAGTCTCAAACTGTTTTCAGGTAGGGCCAACCGTCGGGCCCCTAGACCAGGTTCTCTATGATGGGATTGTGCGGTGTGGTGTGTTATTATGTCCTCATTCATGTCAGGATACATTCCATTCCACACACATCCCCAGAAGAGACACCTTATCCTCCCCTATTCCTTAGTGAAAGACGATAAACTGCAAGCTGGACAGGCCTTCCGGACCGAGGCCTAGCCTCAGGCACTTTGGACTTTCCAGGCCCCTGTCCCCTCATCCTTACTACCAAATGATAAACTTCAAGCTGGTTAGGCCTTCCTAACCCAGGCCTAGCCTTAGGCCCCTTGGCCTTCTCGGGCCCCCTATACTAGGTTCATACCCGGAGTGTATGGTGTTGTGCGGGATTATGTCCTCATTCATGTCGGGTTACCCGCCGTGCCGTACACCTCCCATTTCTAGGGAATCCTATTCCCTGGCCTTCGTCCTCACATCAAGACGTTAAACTGCATGTTGGTCAGGCCTTCTTGGCCGATGCGAACTATCTAGCCCTTTGGCCTTTTCGGGGCCCTGACCTAGGTTCTTTCCTATGGGACTATGCAGTGTGGTGCAGGATTATGTCCTCATCCACGTCGGGTTACTCGCCACACCGTACATGTCATCATTAGAGTATCCTGACCCCTGGGTATCTTCAAGAATTATGTGTGGCTTGATTCCCATCCTTATGGGATACATAGGACAACCCGAATGTCTAGACATTGGGTCCAGCCCCACCTCCTAGAGATCTACCGATATCCCGGTCACCAAGTCCCCCTTGGCATGTCCCTCTCCATGAGAGGATATATAGGTGTGGTATAGGGTTTTTAGCACCATTCCTCCCTTCTCTCGGGAACCCCCCATCTCTCAGTTACCCTCAAATTGAGTCCCTCGACCCCTTGGAGTGGTTCACCCATGTGTTAAGAGTACTCTGGTCCAGGACCAAGAGTGTCAGATTCAACTTGGTCAAGTTCCTTCCACTTGTCAAGCTTCATTCCCCCCATAATTTGGGTTTCCATCATCTTTCACACCCTGAGGGACCCCCAAAAATGGCCTGGATACTAAGCTTAATGGCTCCCCAACCGTTATGGGCTAACGCCCCAGAGGTTTTCAGACAACAAATTTATACAAATCCCGTGTTGCGAATGTGGTTAGCGGTCAATGCACATATGTTTGTCTCCACTTTAGGCTAACATGACAGGATGCTATGTTGTGAACATGGTCAACAGTAATCCTCCATCATCACGCCAACCCATTCAGACCTTGAAGGTTGGTTGCGTGATTCACGTTATGTTCCACCCCATCGTTTCCAGGTGGAATCTCGACACTCTTAGCGCTATCCCTTAGTGAAACATCGCATGTCAGGGAGACAAAGATGCAATATGGCATCTTCAGGGCTCCCACGGTCCAAGCTCTAAGACCATAAACTAAGATCCTCATTAAGGGACATGTACGGCTCGATCCTCGTCCCCATGGGATGCGATGGGTCACCCAGACGTCTTGTCTCCCAGTCCAGCTCACCTGGGGGCTAGTTCCTCATGCCTCTTACCTTTTTACCCCTATTTGGGCCCCATGGACTAAGGTTCCTATCTTAGAATTGTGTATGGTTTGATGAGGGATTATGTACCCATCCACATCAGTTATGTTTCACGGCACTGTACACACTCCCTGCCTAGAATCATCTCTACTATATCTGCACTACATGACGTTAAAAGGCACTCTTGGTACTATCACACGGCCCTAAACTGTGACATTATCATCCTGGCCACACGACAAAAAACTGGCACTGCATTGTGATGACCTTGTTTTAGAGGATATCACGTTGGGTATTGGACGCACGCCATACCATTTGTCAGGGCCTACTATGGAATTATTCTTGTGGAGACACCAGGGCTTGCTACCCTAGGTCTGTCGCTTAACAAAAAAACCCACTCACCTAAAAGGACAAACAAGATTTATCAAATTCCACTTATTTTAGTGCGAGGCCCACGACCATACTCCCCTTTTTCCCTGGAACTAGTACCTTACCGTGCCACCTTTTAGAACAACGTATGGATTTATTCTCACCCATATGAGATAATTAGGAGCGCCTGGGTACTTCCTCGCTAGCCCAGCCTAACTCCTGTGTTCGTTCCCTCGACTCGAGCACTTCCCCAGAGAACACATGGTAAGTAGGGATTATGTCCCCATCATAGGGTTTTTAACCACCTTAGCATGTTCCCCCTGCTCTCCTTACCTCTACATGGTCCATGTTCTAAGACCTTAAACTAAGACCCTTTCAAGAAATACATGCAGCTTGATCCCCATCACCATGGGGTATATAGGAATGCCTTTACACTTTTCCTTAGGCCCAGCTCAACTCTCATTTTTGGTCCCTCGACCTAAAACATTCCAAGAAGCACGTGGTGGTCGGAATCCCTAGTTCCCATTCATGTCAGGTATTTGTGTTACCCCGCTGTGTGCCTCCTGTGTTTCCTCCAACCCATGGTCCGAATTCTACGACCCTAAACTAAGATCTCCCAATGGTAAGGGACTCGACTCCCTATATCTAATGCGTATCGTTAATGCATTATGATGCGTTTTGAAGAAGAGTCCATAGTATGGAATTTTCATGGAGACATTCTCTCGTTCCATGACCATGCTTCGTGAGCTTGCTATTTGGATACTCATCCTCTTCCACATCCAAAAGGACCCTCAAACGACATGGATTCTAGGCTTAAGGGCTCTCCATGGATGCTAGTCCTAAGGGATCTTCTATCGTTTTGGGCCAACGCCCTTAAGGATCCCTAACGAAATTTCCAACATGGTCCCATGTTTCAAACATAGTCAACAGTCAAATCTCATCTGTTTGTCTCCAATCCAGGCTAAAATGATGTGGATGCTGCGTTTCATCCATGGTTAACGGCTGTCCTCCATCATCACGCCGCCATCATTGTGATCCAAATTTCAAACTTCATGATTCACACATTTCCACTTCCTTATGTTCAAGTGTAATTCCAATACACAATGCTATACCTCTTCACGCATCTTGGTGCACCACATGGACGTGTTATCATTATTGGGCTGGTATTCACCGAGCTTCCCTTTTCCCTAGCCCACCTATTCTTGTGTCAGTAAAGTTCTCCATTACTTCTTGTTTCCCACATCGAGCATGACTCACGTGGGCTTAGTAGTTTTGGTAGGATGTGTACCGGCGCAACCAGGATTCTCTTCATCCCACATAACATTACACTGTGATTTCAGAACTACGTGTGGCTTGATTCCCATCCTCATGGGATACGTAGAGACACCCTGGTATTTTGCCTAGGGTCCATCCCACAAGAATCATATGTTCTATTCCTCCCCATTTCCGGCCCATGGCCTGACCCCTCGTGGGGAACCATCAAACTATAACTCTGCCCTAAACAAGTCCAGGATGCCCCGAGATGACATTGGGAAGTGATAGAACCCCTCTCCAGAGAGGCCCTGTCTAAAAGGAATGGTCTATGATCAAACTGATGCGCCCATCAAGTGTACTCCCACCACGGTGGAGAAATTTCAGGAGTATAGGATTCTGTTCTAACAAACTATCACTCCACATCCCATGATTTTAGTGCCCCTTTATTCTGATCCTCATACTCTTTCATGTTTGGAGGGACCCCCTAACAGTATGGATGCCTGACCTATTGTCTGTCTGCTATCCTGGGCCAACGTTCTGGAAGACTGGTTATGTTTGGAGGGACCCCCTAACAATATGGATGCTCAACCTATGGTATGCCTACTGTCCTGGGATAACATTTTGGAAGACTGATCAATGATATTTGAGTTAGGCCCCGTGTTTCAAACGTGGCCAACAGTCAGCCCTCATTTCTTGTCCCCATTTAATGCTAACGCAGTAGGGATACCGTTTTTCGTCCATGGTTGAGGGTTGTCCTTTATTGTCACACCACCCTCAAAATGAACCTAATATTGGGTATAATGATTCACAATTCCCAATCCCACCCGTTCAGACCAATTTCAGCACCCCTGGAATTGCACTGTTCGTGCACAAGAGCGCGCTGAAAAAAACTGTAATTTGACTATTATGAGAACTTCCTTCTCCGGCCAGGTCTCTCATATTTCCAGGAAATCTGGACCAGTTATCCAAACCCCATATGCCCGAAGCCTAGTTTACACTCCTATGTTTGGATAAGACTAAGAGACGACTATCTCTTGTTTCTTACATCGGGCCTGACCCACGTGAGCTTAGGGAATTGCCGTTAGATGTCCCACAAACATTGTAAGGATGAAAAATGAACCAGTGCAAACAGAAAAACTCATGCATTCTATGACATTCAATAAAAATTTAAAGCATGAACGTACGTTTAAGGGTTTGTAATCATTACAGTACCTGGCGGTCCATTCCCCCCATGGACAGATTGACCCCGTCAAAAGAGAGTTGAAGCTCCGCCACCCTTTGACATGTGGCGTCTGGGAATTGCTGTCGCCAACTCAGCTCCCGCTCCTCCTCAGCAGTGATGGGGCATAGTTCATCAGCCTCAGGTTGGGCCCTCTCTATGTCAGCATGAATGGCAGCCATCTCTCTAGAAGCCAGCCTCAAATGCTCTTCTGCCTCTTCCAGGTGGGCATTCAATCGTGAGATCAGCTAAGATTGTGCATTGAGAGAGGCTGAGTGCTCATCCGCCCGGATCTGTAGGTGTTGGACTTTGTATTCAACCTCCTAGAGCATCCTGATGTTCGTCGCCTTCCTCCACTGCCAACCCACACTGAGCCCGTGATCATACTCCCAGATCTTCTCTGCCCTGAGGTCTCAGATGATTGAATGATGGCGTTTGGAATCTACTCCCCCAGCGCATAGTTCGTGTAGTCACAAGAGAAGTATTTCCATCTCATTCAACCACATCGCTTGGGGATATCATTGATGAAGCGTGTGATCAAATTCCACAATTGGAAGCGGACTATTTTGCTGTCCTCTTCATTAGAGGCTGTTTCATCCCTGTCCTCGAGATTGGCAGGCTCGTATGCAGGATATTCCCGCAATAAATCTTCAGCATGATCTTCATCTGGCGTTGTATCTAGCAAGACATCTGGCACTGGATCAGGCGTGGTGGGACTTGGGTCGACCGGTCGATCCTCATCATCGGACTCCACCTCAATCACCTCAAGAACGACCCTGCTGGTGGTCCCGCAAATGATAGGGAGTGCTGCAGCTCGGGTAGGTGGGGTAACTATCTCCATAATTACTAGCATGCCCCTAAGAGGGACACCACCAGACATCCCGACCAGCCTTGCCGCAGTGGCCCATGCCAGTAATAGAATTGTACGCGATGGGGAAGGGCATGGACATCGGTTGACACGGTCTCTATACACCAAGAAATGAATTCAATGGAGAAGACTTATGGAGATTGAACTCCTGGTGCTTCTCCTAAGTTGATGCTGACGGAAACCCGAGGCGTGGTCCCACGTATATTGTTGAAAGGTCTGGAGATTCTAGAGGATCCCCCTAGGTGCTCTAGCCCCGCTAGACATAGAACTGGATGCAGCCGCAGGTGCGGGTTCCAATGGCCCTACATCATCAGCCACCGAGGGGAAAGAGCGAGGTCTACATACAAGTTCCTCCTACATGGTTCAGATGTTTGTAAGAGGTCCATAATAGCCTGAGAGTGGAACCTGATGAAAGAAACTCGAAATGATACCTTGAGAAACTTTGTAAAATCATCAAAATCCGAGTCTTGATCCCCGACTTCGCCTTCCTCCAATGGGCTCCCTCCGCCGGCCTCATCTTCCCCAAAGGATTCGTCTGATTCTTTCGGAAGGGGGAAATTCTCTCTCAGCTCAACAGCCGATAACTGTAGGGGAACTTTCCGGTTTAGTAGCACCCTCACCTAGTCTGTCATCAGACGCAGGGCACCATTGGAATGTACATAGTCCTCCAGCTCAGCCAAATATTTCTCCACCTCTGCCGGAGACACTGCGAAACTGGCTCGAATAGGGCCTATACCCTGTAGGTCTATCCTGAGATGGTTCAGTTGTTTCCACATCTCATGTGGGCTGAGAAAATGCCAGTTGACATCCCAAATGTCCCAGGGCTCTTGGAAAACAGTATTCTCTGGCATGTCAATATGACACAGTCGCATCCCTGGAGCCTAGGTGGATATCCTGTAGAATCCCTTCAGTGGCCGCCCCTCCGGATAGCTCTGCCCTTCCGGGACCACTAGGTCTAGTACCGCTGTTGGATCCACCACCACTGCCTCACTCTCAGTCGGTCCGGGTCTCGCCGCCATGGTAGTGCCGCCACCGCGAGAGTCCCTAGCTGCCCTCCGAACCCGACCTCGGGATAGTGGAAGCCCGCCATCACCAGCCTGAATGGTTGGATACTTCAACATTTCCCCCGGATAAGCCGCCTCCCAGCTGATGGCATAATTTTTCACCAGTCCAATGGAAGCAGTAGGAGGTGGCAATACACTTTTCATTTTTTTTGTCTTCCTGTGTGAACATGAGCCACAACTGCCTCATTACACACGGGTTCTCCTCATGGCACACCTCCCAGTAGTCCTATGGGGTCAACTGCTACAGGCACCGAAACAGCCTCACGAACCGATGCGGGGTGTACGGCTCACGGTCCACCCGTGCCACCAAAACTCTACCTCGAAAGGCCAAGAGATAAGCCTGGTTCTTATCTGTTCCCCGACCATCATCAGTGAGTACCCTTTCGGCAATGGAAACGGGTGGAAGATAAACTTGTCTGCCTTCCACAGCCGGTTCAGCACCATCGGTACGATTAACTTGACTGGGAAGCTCCTGGCTGCGCTCAGAATGGAGGGGCGGATGTTTGACCCCAGTGGCGAGATAGGGTTTGGATATTTTTAAACCCCCTGACGTGCGCCTTGATCCACCCATACAGATGGTGGAAGGGCCCGCATATCCCCGGAGGCTTCTTGCCCTCGCCAACGTGCCGCAACATCTTGTACAATATGGAGAGCATTGGAATCCCCGGATTGACCCGCCGTCCTGTGGCCAGCATGGATTCGATGATGAACGAGATGGACGCACCCCCATATTGGTTTCCCTCACTGGTAGGATCCAACCATAAATAAGGGTAGCGATAAACGCCGCCAGACTGACTATCGGTTGCTGTTCAGTACTAACACTGAAACCCCAGGTCTTCCATTGGATGTCCTCCAAAAGTTGCCAATACGAATTCTCCTTGCCACGTTGAGCCGCCTTCGGACAAGTTCGAGGCCTCGGAGGAATATCATGGTCCACTGGGAAGTTCAGAAATTGCTCGAACCACTTCTTAAAGTGGACATCTCTCACCACTTCCTTGTCCCCTCTGAGGACCAATCTCATCAGTTCAATTTCTAGCTGCAGCATCTACTCCAGATCCTCCCATGAACTCATAACAGAGAGGAACTCATCATACATGGCTCCCAAGATCGGGACCCCCGAGATCTGTTGGACATCCCACAGACAGATGCTGACCTCCCCATGGTGCAGGTGAAAAGTGTTGGTCCTAGACGACCATCTGCTCAACAGCTCTGACATCAGCTGTTTCGGTTGATAAATGTGGAATTGGGTGGCCCATTTCACCTCATACAATACCACTCTTCTCAGCCCATCCCCAGACTTCTCACATGAGGAAACTACCCAGTAGGCCCATGCCTAGTCGTTGGTGAAGTTACCGCCCTGGCACAGGTCCCACTCCTTGGACCACCCCTTCTTCGAATCCCGCAAAGCTGCCTTCAATATGATCAGGTACATGGGAGGGGAAGACTCCAGTTGCAGTGGCTTCCCATCGATGTTGTTTATATGGTTGTGCAGAAAGTCGGTGGTGAGAGGTGTGAAGTCCTCCCACGCATGACCATCGGCCGCCCTGAACCATTGGAGTTGACACAGCGTGCCCCTAAACTAGCAATCTAGCTTGTCCCTGCTCTCCTTAGGGATGAAGACATCATACCTTAGCCCGAAGCCATACAAGGGTAGATTATTGCACAACGTATCGTTATTTTGGATCTCAAAAAAGAGTTCCATCAGAGAATTATGGTCTGAGTGGCTTCAGACTAGCTCCCCCAAGCCCAGACAGTTGGCCATCTCATCCCTCCGGGCCGCGTCTGCAAGCACCCCCAGTGTAGCTTCTTGATGGGCCATCAGGTTAGAGAAATTGGACAAACATCAGGTCTGGCCGCAAATCTCGTTCGCAGAGCCCATTCGCGGAGAACATTCACGAAGATCGGGCGCAAAGTCAAGACGCTGAGCCTGGCCTCGGCTTTCAAGCAGATGTTCGGTTGGTGCAGTCACGGAGTCAGAGACTCGCGGGTCGCCGCGAAGCTCGATTCGTGGTGGGAAGACTAGAAGTATGTGGAGCTTTGCGAATCGAGAATGCAAAATGACAAAGTCACAAAGAAAGAAAAATACAAGAGAGGTCATCCCTCTATTTATAGGCGGTGACCCCGGAGCTTCGCAACGCATTCAGCCCGCGTGTAGCTTCGCGATGCGTCCAGACCACGCGGCCCCCCGTCAGCCTCGCGCGAACTCTTTGCGAGTCAGCACTGCGAAATGCCAAAATTTTTGGGGATTTCCTTCAGACATCGACCCTTGATCCCTCCACATCTCCATGTCTGAGGGTGGAATTTTTAGGAATGAAAAATATTATAATAATGGAGATAAGAAAGAGGCCCCGCGCCCTACCCCGTGAAGCCCCGACGCGAAGCCCCCTGAGCAACCCGGCCACCATGAAGCATGAGAGGCGGTAACGCTCTGCGAATGCCCTGACGTTCGTGAGACCTCCGTGAAGCACCATAGGCAGTAACAGTCCGCGAACACCCTGATGTTTGTGAAACCACCGCGGATTAGAAGAGGTGGTACCTCTCTGTGAATCCGGTTGATGTTTTCTACCCGCCGTTAAGCAACTGAAGCCCCCTTCGCACCGCGTGATATCTACATTGCAGCACCCCTTGCCTATAAATACCGAGTCCCCCCCTAAGATTTGAAGACGAAAAATCCGACCTTTCGGCTTCTCTACTCCTGAATTGCAAAGCACTCTTCGCTCTGGGAATCATGAGATCCATGAGGTATTTTTGCTTCGCAAGAGGCCTTCACCTTGTCTCATTTTGAACCCCTCTTCCAAGAGGGATGCCCTTCACGAAGCCTCAGGGAATTCGTGAAGGAAGGGGATTCTCACGGGAACCCAGGCAGTCACGGAGCATTTATGCTTCGCGAAACACCTAGCATGTACACATGATCCACATGCCAAGGCAGGGTCACTGTACTTCGCGAAGCACACTGCTTCAGGACACGTTGCCTCATGAGGCAACTCTACTTCGAGAGGCGGTGCTCTGCGAACCCCCTTCCACTTCATGAAGCACCTCCCACACACATCTATGACTTATGCTAAGGCCAAGGAACTCCATATCGCGAAGCACACCCCTTCGCAAGTTCCCTCCACTATGCAAAGCAACCGAGCTCCACAAGGCCCCAGACTGTGGACCCCTCTGCTCGGAAATTCCTCTTCCCGTGAGACCCTCCAGGTTTGCACGATGTGATTTCAAAGACCCCTGGATGACACCAACCGTAGCGTTGCTTCGCCTAATTATTCTTCACATAGGCATGCTAACGGCTATTGCTTCTCCACATAGCCACGCTAACGTGGACCCCTCGATGGTTCGCTCTACGACCCCCTTCTACATGGCATTGCCAATGCCTTCCCTCCCAAAAGGAGTAGAGGGTAGCATTCATGTAAGCCCTAGGGGTGCAGAGTAAACACACCTCGTTCGAGCTGCAGAACGTTAAACTTTAAAGCACCTCATCCTCAACACATGACGTTAAGATGTGACCCAACCCCCTACCTCACGCGTAGGGTCCCCCACTTCTCGGACATTCTTTACACCCCTGGTCCCCACAGGGGATGATATCCTCTTTCTAGGAGTGGGGGTTGTCCATGGGAAAGGGCAACCGTCTTGGTGTAAGCCCCCATTCCTTCTTATGAAAGGTAGCACCCATGCACCTCTGTACTTCCCCACCGCCAAGGATAGTGGAGGGCATGATAGATGATGATGAACCCCTTTCCTCAGTCCCAAATCCCTCCCCCGTTGCACTTTGTCACCTTCGGGCCTGAATCTTAGTGTAAGTCCCAGCACCATGGGCCATCTAATGCATAAGCCCCTCTTTTCTTCCCATGAACACAACCTTCACGACGTGATCATCAGGTCTTTGCTGCCTCTTGTTTCTCAAACCAAAAATGACTCACATGGGCATAGAGTAAGAATCGACTATGACACCCGACCCCGTCCAGCATGACGTTAAACTGTATGCCCCCATCCAGCATGACGTTAAACTGTATGTTGTCCCGCATGACATTAAACTGTACTTTCATTTGAACTATGAGGTCTTTGATCCATTTCAAGTCATGGTACGCAGGAAGCCTCTATGAGGTTCAAGCCCACCGCCCGTCGTTTATTCACGTTAGGGTTCACACTCATCCCACATGACGTTAAACTACATTTCAGTCCAGTGGTAATCCATTGTGACTATCCTGAACTACATGGACATTGATCCATACAAAGGCATGGTATGTAGGAATCCTCATGAGGTTCAAGCCCACCACGATTGAACCCCCGAGTTCACCTTCACGTCGGTTCGCTGACGAAGCCCTTTGAACTACGAGGTCTTTGATCGATTTCGAGGCATGGTACATAGGAAGCCTCCCTGAGGTTCAATCCCATCACCCATCGGACCAAGGTCCTCATTCCTGTCGGTTCCACAAAACACCCCCATCCCGCATGACATTAAACTGCATCCCAATCCAGCGGTAATTCGTTGTGACTCTGCCATCCAGTTGCTCCGACACCCCTTTGTGTTAGTTAAACAACCCTTTTTTCTGAACTACGAGGACTTTGATCCTTGATAAGGCATGGTACATAGGAAGAATCCCTGAGGTTCAAGACCAACAGCTGGTCATTCTGACCTCCTTCACATCGGTTCACCAACACCTGGGCAGCCTAGAGTGTAAGCCCCACACCTTCCAAGTGAACTACGAAGACTTTGATCCATGTCATGGAATGGTATGTAGGAAACATCCCTAAGGTTTAATCCCAACAGACATCGTACCAAGGTCCACCTTCACGTCGGTTCTCTGATGATACCCAACCCAAACTATGTGGACTTTGATCCACGCTAAGGCATGGTATGTAGGAAGCCTCACAAGGTTCAAGGCCACCACTTGGTCATTCCGACCTCATTCACGTCAGTTCTCCCACCACCTTGAGCGGACTAGAGTGTAAGCCCCAAAAATTAATTCAGAACTACGCGGAATTTTATTCCCTATCACGGGGATACATAGGAAGCCTCTTTTAGACTCAAGCCCAACACCACCGTCATCTCCACGATGGCTCCATTTCATTCCCCCCTCTACTTCACATAGTTTTCCATCATCCATCCTGATCCTTACCCGGGCCACCAAATCCCGGTGAGATCATGCCACCCCATTCCACCCCAGAGCATTTGGGAAGCCACCCATGGGCTGGCTTCGATATCAGTTTTCCCTCAAGAGGGGTTCCTCAATCTGATCCACTCCATCTAGTGTTCTGATCAGCCCGATCCATCTCCGATGGAGGTTAAACTTGTGACAGACCCTGTGTTAAACACGATAAGCTGAGGAAAACCTCAGATACATGCCTATGGAATATGATTTACCGCGCTCTAAGTGGGATGCCTTGGGCTCCAGCACCCTCAAGAAACCCTATAATAAGGGACCAAATACAGATACGCCAATTCCCTAGCATTTAGACATGTTAATGATGCCTCGACGTGACTACTCCCCCAACTGAAGGTTGCTGCCCTGACTGGACCCTTTGGAATGTCTTGAGAGAAGCAGTGTAATTAACCATCATCCAGGGAAATATGGCACTTGTATGAGTTTCATGAACAACGTATTAAATTTATGAAGGAGACCCGGACTAGGTGATGAGTTCCGAGGAGGAATCCACGGAAGGAAGAACCGACATCCCATCATCCTGGTTTCAATCAAGGAGAAAACATCCATGAATAAGGAGCGAATGCCACCCGCCTTTGGAAAGCAGGAATGTGGGGCAACAAAATCCGCGCCTATCGCGCCCCCAAGCGGACGGACATGCACACCCTGACAAAAGCATCAGAAATAGTAACTCCAATCTCCATTTCGACCTTGATAACACATCGAACGATTTAGTCACAACTAATGAATTCAATTATGGATTACTCTATTATAGAACTTGGTTTTATTCCATTGAAGAATTAATCAACAATAATTTTATGTTGGATGATAATACCATATGCGTACCTAACAATTCTTAAAAAAGATTCCTTATATATAGTAATGGATTCATCATTCATATACTTTTGGTCAAGGAATTCCTTATCCACTTTGATACAATGAATATGAGTAAAGTACTTATCAAAAAATATGCTCTTAAAATAATCCCACTTCATAAAGATTGTTTCTTCCCATTTCTTGATATTATTTATAAGATTACACTATTTATATACTTTACCTTCCAAATGTTATACAACTAAAATGACTTTTTCATTCCCTAAACACTATATATGGGAAAATATCCTTTTAGTTATACCGAACCATTGTTCGTCAACTAATTAATCAATATAATATCTAAAATAAGTTGTATTTTCCCTCAGGAAGGACTCCATAGAATATTATTACCTCCTTATATTGTTTGGAAGTTCATCCTGGTTCATATCTTGAGATAGTTGTGTGATTATAAAAATAAGATTTTTCATTCCAGATCCCCTAAAATTTGTTTGTTTTAGAGTACATTCGTTGCATTCTGAATAAAATTCATCTTTAAAATGGTTATTTCAGGTACGATCCATTGAATGAAACCAAAAATCATAGTGTTATAAAAAATAATCATAGTGGGGAACCACATAATCATGAAAAATCAATTATAGGATGTATAAATCATGACACCATATTATCAACCTATAACACCTTAAGATTAAGATAGGTCATTCATAGAAATTATTAAAATCCATAAAGATGGTTTGTGAATAGTTTTTGAACATAAAAAACATATCCCCTAGGAGTGTGAAACCAGGTGTGCAGCAAGGCCTGTTATCATGTACCAGGTGACGATCGAGTCAAATCCCAATGCACCCTATTTTGAATTTATTACCCCTATGTTAAATTTTTGCAAATAAATATCAAATTTTATTATCTATAAAAGTATGTAATTTCATTCTAACCAATCACCATATCCTTTATCAAATTTCCAAGACATTTTCCTACACTTCTACTTATCCCTAGTGTTCTCACTAAAGTTTTCCCATCCTAGATTCCAAAGGTTGTCTGAGAATTAATCTCATACCAACTATAATGGTTTGGAATTATTTCTAGTGGTATGTAATTGATACATATTAGAGTAATCCATGAGAGGTTAAAATTATTAGGTGGGATTCGTAAAACCATACCTAGTGGTACCCATTTCCTCATGAATCTCTTCAGAAGATATCCATGCTTCTCCCAACTCTCACACGTGAGAGTTCTTAGGGAATAGATTTCTTCCTTTTCTTAAATACCAACTATAGTGACATAAGACTTCCATATATAGATAAAACATCGTAATAAATAAATATTCCTTATAAGAAATAATGATCCATGTTAGAATTGTATGAGTCTAGCACCTTTAAAAAATTGAATACATAAACAACATGTTTATATGTTAACTATGCCATCTCACACTAAGTTCTTCAAAACCAACACCCTTAATAGACATATCTTAAATAAAATGATTTTTCACAACATGGGGTATATAAGTATAATAAAAATAGATTTCAGATTGCCAGTAAGGTAAAACAATATAGATATCAATATAATATGAGTATAAGGGTAAGAGAACATGGGAATTACATTTTAAAGTATTAACCTTCATATCATGGACCATAAACTTGAATCATGGAATAAATATTCGTAGTTTAAAAGAGACGAATCATAATGGAATCAAGGAACACAACCCATGAGATTATAATATTTCATAATACATAGATTGGTAGAATACAAGTACATTTATAAAATATTATGTCAAGGATACCCACTAAGATAGATATAACATGTCAATATTGGTATAACAAACTATGTTCTTACTTTGGTCTTGGGATAACCCCCCTTTTACCATCATTTGGTCTAGGTATAACCATAAGTTTACCCTCTTTGGGTCTTGGGATAACCTCTCATGCCCCCTTTGAGACTATAGAACATTAATCACTCTATAATTAATTGGAGGGCTATAAAAATCTAGGACCACCCATAATGTAATCAAAAGCACACACATGTGTACCAAAAGATCATAAAACATTCATCATATCATAACTCATGGAAATGAAATAGGTTTTACAAATAGTACATCATAACATAACATATGGATGAGAAAAATGTTTCATAAAAATATCTTCATTATAATCATAAAACATACCAAGAAAGAATAAGGATGCTATAATAGGATCATTTATCAAGTTAAAATTAGGAAATGTCAAAGTATTTCATCATATATGGAAAAAGATATTAAAATATCACTTCGAACATTTATTGAATAAAATATTCTTTCTAATTTGAAATAAATTATTTAAATTAAAAAATTTATTAATTATCAAAGAAGAAAATTTCATTCAAAAGATTCTTATAAACATGTAAAAGAAGCTTTAAATTACTGAGTGGCAATGATGATGGTAAATAATATCCATGTTAAACATAGAGAAACAAATATTCCTTTCAAATATTTAGTAAAAATTCAAAAGTAGGTTCTTCAAAAAGATAAGATGATTCTTTTTAAACCATTTTGAAAAAAAGTAAAGCATGTGTAAAAATTTCTTTTATAGAATCATTTAAGGGTATTAAAAAGTTTCAATAAAACATTATTAGAAAACATGAACATTGAAGAAAAAGTATATTCGACCGAAGAAAGACGTAAAGTTATTTTTAATTTTAAAAAATTATTTTGGTATCCTTAATAATAAAAGAGAGTAAATCGAGAGGGAAACAGGAATTATAAATAAATAGGAAATGGGGAAAAATATTCATGGAATTTATGGAGATTAATATCATAATATTTCATCAATAGAAGCTTAATCATAAAAAATTATGATAAACAATGAGATTGTGACATAAAACCTTTACCACTTTTGGTAACATTTGAATCATGAGAACTATTAAAGAAGGAACATTATATGGATATGTATATCCCATAATTTTTTAAAAAATAATCATAAAATTAATTCTTGTATAGTATATATATCACACAAAATAAAAAAATGATGAATATGAAATGTGTCCCTTGGAAGTAAAAGTGAGGTGAAAATACCTTACCTCAAGCCTAGAATTTCATTGTACCAAATCAAAACTCCTATATAATAAAAATAGATTGATAATAAATAAATTATAGAACCATTATAATAATACCATACCACATGTTATTTACTTATTATCTTTTATCACCAGTTTATTAATAACTTTTTATTGAAATAACTATTTTGGGTGATGACTATTTTCTTTTTCATGTTTGTTTTTGTTCATTAGGTTTGATAATTATACATTAATTATAGTTAAATACTCTAAATTATTTTATTAATGATATAAATATCATATATATTCATTATGTACTTATTTAAAGTCATCAATAAAATATATAAACATAAAAATGGACTACACCATTAATGGAGACGGTAGAACGTACACATACATGAACGATGATTCCATTTTTTCAATAGAAGGGAAAATGTAAATATTAATTAAACTGTATATAATTATTTATATATAATTTATATCATATATATTAAATAAATATACCCTTATTACCTACCATTTCAATATAAAAACAAATAATCACATCACTTCATGGAGGTAGTAGTCCACACGTACAAAGGAGCGATGTTTTTATTTTTGAAAGGATTGGATGTTAATAAGGTATATATGATGTTATAATTAAAAAAGTATAATTATTACATAAAAATAATATATATATATATATATATATATAATTTTAATCTATAATTATATATACCTATGATAGGTGGTGATATAAAACCAATTAAATCAGTTCAAGAGGCGGTAGTCCTCCATACACACGATCGACAGTTTCATTTCTCATTTTACAAAAGAGGAGATAAAAATAGGTTATTAAACTAATACAATGACATATAAATATGTTTTATATATATTTTTTATGATATCATCATATTTTAATATTATTTTAAGGATTTGTTAGAAGAAATAAAATAAAAACACTCGGTTAATAAGGAGGCATCTTCTTTAGAAAACCTCCTTAGTTATGCAAAAAAAGAATACATTTGAGGGTTTACTTATAGAAATAAGGAATATATTACATGTTAAGGTTATTATGGAAGGTATTTGGGTAATTTTACTTTTAAAAATATTATTTTTAGGTGTAAATAGGATAGGAGAGGGCGTTCCCTTTTATAAGTGCGGGAGAGGACACACTTCAAATTTTTGAAAAGAAAAATTAATACCCATATTTTACACTTGGAAATAGAATCCCAAATCACTCATTATATAACCTTAGATGATATAAGGTTAAAATATATACATATAATAGTATTTATAAATGTTTTTAGGTCATTTTAACAATTATATTTTTAATTTATTCCCTAGTAAACTTGTTTTAACCTTAATCATAGTAAATATTTTTTACTATTTTTTACTATTCGTTATGATAAAAATTAATTTTAAGTTATTATATAATATTAATTTTTATTATTAAAAATATGGATTCTATTTTTCCAAATTCAATTCATATAATCGGTAGAATTTAATTTAAAATTAAACCTATAGATGAGATGAAAAATGGTTTTCCAAGGAAAAGGTTTTCATAAGTGTAAAATGATTTTATGTAAAAATTAAATATTAAATTGATAAAAATGTCATAATTTGAATTCATAATCATATAATTTTACTTTTAAACAATTTTAATAAAATATTAAACTTTGTTAATTATTTTAATGAAAAGTCAGTTTTCAATAAAAATCAGTATTTGCACTATTCATTGAAAAATATTTCTTTTTAGAAAATTATCCAAAATTAACTATATGATAATATTGACATTTTGAATTTAAAATTAATTTTTTTAAAATATATATTATTAAATTGTAAAAAAATACTTTAATTATCTTTTCAGAAAAAGAAATATAAAATATTATTTGAGAAAAAAGTTTTTTCAAGTCACATAAATACATTAATAAAAATTTTGCACTTTTTATCAATAGTTTTTATTTATATAAAAAAATTATATTTAATTTTAAAAATGTGGTTATTCATATTAATACCAAAAATTTTTATGGAAATTTTATAATAGTAAATTTTAAATAATATATTAATATTATATTGCGATTTATTAAATATTTGTGTTCCATGTAACAAAAGTTATCAACAAAATTAAATTTATTTGAAAAAATTATTTCATAAAATATATGGGTGTTATAATGTGATTCATAAAAGGGGAGTTTTAGTGTATCCAAGAAGGTTTGAGTAGTCATTTCCTGGGTGAAACACAAGAATGTATTCGAGATCAAATGGGTTTTGGGCATGGTTGAGTATTATAGAAATTTTATCTGAGACATATCTAGGTTATATTATATATTGATTACATTGACATAGAAAGGGGTGATGTTTAAATGAGATGATAATTGTTGGATTGTTTTGAGTAGTTTCTGGACCATATGATATCGACACTAGTTTTGATTCTTCCATATCATTAGGGAACTTATATAATGTTTTTAATGCTTTTGATGTGGGTTTGGGATGTGTAATGATGTAGGATAACAATGTGGTGGCCTATGTCACACGATTGGTATTCCCAAATCAATGAAATTATCCCACCCATGACCTGGAATTGTTTTCCATGATTTATGTGTTGAAGATGTGGTGACATTATATATTTGGGGAGGATTTTATAGTTTACTCAGATCATGAAAGCATGAAGTATATTTTTTCCCCATGGGACACGAAATATAGAAAAATATACTAGGTTGAATATCTTCAGACTTTTGATTTCAATATTTCATATTCACCTAAGAAGGGAAATGTTGTTGTCGATAGCTTGACCAGGAACCCTCTAGGGAAGTCTATTCAAGAATCATTGTATCAGTATAACAACCCAAAAGTTTCATACATAGATATTATAGAACCCATAGTTTCAATTAAATACCCCTTTATATATTTATTTTAAGTATGTAAAGTGTTCAGGTGATGGTTGGGAGGTTTCATAAGAATTTTGGAATATTTTTGGGGCTTTTCTATAGGTGAACAGTTTGAGTACAATAAGTATAAACCATGAAAATATTATAGAAAACATTAGAATGTGAGGTAGTGGGTTTTGTGTAGGCACATTATTAGGTGAATATTTTGGAAAAACCATGCATCAAACAATGAGTAACCATGGTTTTTAGGATAGAGGATTATTCATGGTTTTTGAACGGTTTACCTAACATAGCATCCTAATAATGCACATTAAGAAATTAGATCAAAAAATTGTGGAGGTAATTATTATTTTATTATAAAAACATTTCCCCCTATGTATACCCTATCATTTTTTAAACATTTTTAAAATTATTTGAACATCCTTCCCCTTGATCTATAATCAATTCATTGGTGTTTCGTGGTGCGTTGAATCCTATATTTCTTGGTAAGTCTCCATTCATGGAAGTTTTTCTTAGATTCCCTTTTATTCCCTCTATTGGATTCGTATATATAGTCTTTTGGGGATATATATATATATGATGGTTTATGAAACTAATTATGATATTTGGTAGTTTTGTTGGTAGGGAACAAGATTCAAGGTGGGTTTTTGGAGTTTCAACCCGATTTTGTTGAACAATTCATGTCATTCTTCATTTTTCAATTATTTTGGAGGTAGGTGCATTCACTCATGACTCCCCATAATATAAATTTATGTATTGGACACAAATTGTATGAATTTATTGGTATTTATTGTGAAATTGTTATCACATGCTTGGTATAAGACTTAATTAGTAATGGTTTGTGAAACTATTGAACTGTTGTGAAAAGTGCTTTCAGTACTAAAAATTCGACCTTTAGAGACAGCCATTAGCAGTCGCTAAAGGCCTCTAGAGACCTTCCAATGAACACCATGGGAGATCACTTTAGGCCCGATGCTGTAGGCCAACAGAGACCGCTAATAGCAGTCGCTAAAAGTGGCTGAAATTCCGGCCTACAGCGACCGCCAATGGCGGAGACTGAAAGATTGCTCAGCTGATCATTAGCGACTTCCATTGGCGATCACTTTCCTGATGCTCGGACGATCTCCAGTGGGCTATAGCGACCACCAATGGTGGTCACTATCCTGGAGATTTGTTTTTAAAAAATTTCATGATACCCAATCAGAAAAAACAATGTAAAATTCATAAGAAATAGGAAACAATTCCAAACAGCATAAACATCAAAATCATCCTATACAATAAATGATAGATGTGCTTCAACGATCAAAACAGGCCCAACCATTTCAGTACTACTTTAATAAACCTACAATAAGATCCAAGGAACATGATAAAACAAAACAAAAGTAAAATAGACATATTTATTCAGTTATTATATATATTTATATATATAATAAAATTAAATGTGACATCAAATCATGGGTGCTATAAACATTAAAAACCCCCAATTTAATAAATGTTATCATTTTAGGATTTTTTCCTTGTTTTGGAGTCTTTGGTTTAGTTTGTGAAATTGTTTTGTTGTCTAAAAAGAAATGTCCGTGCACACCGCGTACAACTAATCAAAATGACATATTCGGTTGTACCGTTCACACCGCACGTTCGATGGGTGTGTCGTCTCCTCCTACATGTCACGAATAATATTCATATTGTTTTAGTGTGATTTCAAATCATTATGAGCACATTTGTTCTGAATTCAACCGTTAGACACTGTTTCTGTGTTTTATCACTCCAGAAATACATTTCTGGTCACCACAATCAAACGACCCCCCTGATTGACGTACGGTCTACCCGTAAATTTTAAAATTCATACAATGGTTGTTTTCATATGATTTCATGGTATTCCGAGGTCGTTCGACTGATTTTGACCACCCAACGCACCCTTTTAGAGCGCGCCGAACTGTTGAAAATGACATATTCAGTCGTATCGCACACACCGTACGTCCGATGGGAATGTCGTCTTCACTTACATGTCAAGAATAATATTCCTATTGTTTTCATGTGATTTCTAGTCATTCTGAGCATGTTTTCAATGAATTCGACTGTGGGACTCCATTTCGGTGTTTTATGACTTCAAAAATGCATTTCCAGTCACCGTAGTCCAACAACACCTCTGATTGACATGTTGTCTACCCTTCCATTTCAAAATTCACACCACAATTGTTGTTGTATGATTTAATGTCATTCTGAGGTCGTTCGGCCGGTTTTGACCACCCAACACACCCTTTTAGAGCGCACTAGACTGCTGAAAACAACATATTCAGTCATACTACGCACATCGCATGTTTTATGGGAGTTAAATCTCCTCTTAAATGTCAGGAATAATATTAATATTGTTTTCATGTGATTTCAAGTCATTCTGAGCACGTTTTCTCTAAATTCGATCGTTAGACACTATTTCGGTGTTTTATGCCTCTAGAAATGTGTTTCCAGTCACCACTCTCAATGGATAGCCCCAATTGATGTGCCATCTTCCTGGCCATTTCCCAATTTGCACTGTTATTATTTTTTTATGATTTCATGGAATTCCGCGGACATTCGGCTGGTTTTGACCACCCAATGCACCCTTTTAGAGCGCGCCGAACTGCTGGAAACAGTATATTTGGACGTACCATGCACATCACACATCCGATGGGTGTTTCGTCTCCTTCTACATGTCACGAATAATAATCCTATTTTTTTCATGTGATTTAAAGTCATTCTGAGCATGTATGATCTGAATTCGACTGTTAGACGTTGTTTCGGGGTTTTATGACTCCGAAAATGCGTTTCTGGTCACCGTGGTCAAATGACACACCTGATTGATGTGCCTTCTTCCAAACCATTTCAAAATTCACACCATGGATGTTGTCGTGTGATTTCATGGCATTACGTGGTCGTTCAACTGGTTTTGACCACCCAAAGTGCCCTTTTAGAGCACGTCAAACTGCTAAAAATGACATATTCAGACGTACCGTGCACACTGCATGTTCGATGGGCATGTTGTCTCCTCCTACATGTCAACAATAATATTTCTATTTTTTTCGGGTGATTTAAAGTCATTCTGAGCACATTTGCTTTGAATTCGACTGTTAGACGCCGTTTCAGTGTTTTATGACTCCGGAAATGCGTTTCCGGTCACCGCGGTCAAATTACACCCCCAATTTCCATGTTGTCTACCCAAAAATTTCATAATTCACACCATAGTTGTTTTCGTCTGATTTAATGCCATTCTACCATCATTCGACTGGTTTTGACTACCCAACGCGCCTTTTTAGAGCCCGGTAAACTGCTGAAAATGACATTTTCAGTTGTACCGTCCACACTGCACATCTGATGTGTGTTCCATCTCTTTCTACATTTCACAAATAATATTCCTATTGTTTTTGTGTGATTTCAAGTCATTCTGAGCAAGTTTGCTCTGAATTTGACTGTCAGATGCTGTTTCAGTGTTTTGTGACTCTAGAAATGCGTTTCCAGTCACCGCGGTCAAACGACACCCCCGATTGACGTGTTGTCTGCCTAGACATTTTACAATTCAAACCATGGTTGTTTTCTTTGGATTTCATGGCATTATGAGGTTGTTCGGCTGGTTTTGTCCACCCAACGCGCCCTTTTAGAGGGCACTGAACTTCTAAAAATGACATATTCGGTCGTACCACACACACTGTACATCCGATGGTCATTCCCTATCCTCCTCCATGTCAAAAATAATATTTCTATTGTTTTTGTGTGATTTCAATTCATTCTGAGCATGTTTGATCTAAATTCGACTGTTAGATGCCGTTTTAGTGTTTTATGCCTATGAAAATGCATTTCTGGTAACCGCTGTCAAATGACACCTCTGATTGATGTGATGTCTACCCGACCATTTTACAATTCACACCACAGTTGTTTTAGTATGATTTCATGTCATTCCTCAGTAATTCGGTTGGTTTGGACCACCCAACGTGCCCTTTTAGAGTGCGGTGAACTGCTGAAAACGACATATTCGGACGTACCATGCACACCGCATATCTGATGGGCATTCCATCTCCTCCTACATGTAACGAATAATATTCCTAGTATTTTCATTTTATTTCTAGTCATTATGATCACGTTTGTTCTGAATTCACCGTTAGACACCGTTTCAGTGTTTTATGACTTCAGAAATGCATTTACAGTCACCACGGACAAACGACACCCACAATTGATGTGCCGTCTGGGCGGTCATTTCAAAATTCACATCCTGGTTGTTGTCGTATGATTTCATGGAATTCTGAGGCCGTTTAGCTAGTTTTGACCACCCAACGTGCCCTTTTAGAGTGCACCGAACTGCTAAAATCGACATATTTGGACGTACCATGCACACCTCACATTCGATGGGTGTGCCATCTCCTCATACATGTGACAAATAAAATTACTATTGTTTTCATGTGATTTCAAGTCATTCAGAGCATGTTTTCTCCGAATTCGACCATTAGACGCCGTTTCAGTGTTTTATGACTTTAGAAATGCATTTCCGATCACTGCGGTCAAACAACACCCCCAATTGATGTGCCGTCTACGCGGTAATTTTACAATTCACACCGTAGTTGTTGTACTTTCATTTCATGGAATTTTGAGGTTGTTCGGCTGGTTTTGACCACACAACGCACCCTTTTAGAGCGCTTCGAACTGCTAAAAATGACATATTCGGCCGTACTATGCACACCGCACGTCCTATTGGCATACCGTCTCCTCCTAAATGTCACGAATAATATTCCTATTATTTTCATGTGATTTCAAGTCATTCTGATCATGATTACTCTGAATTCGACCATAAAAAACTGTTTTTGTGTTTTATGACTCCGGAAATGCTTTTCTGGTCACTGCGGTCAAACGACTCCCCCAATTGATGTGTCGTCTACCGTACAACTTCAAATCATACACCACAGCTATTGTCGTATGATTTCATGGCATTCTTCGGTCGTTCGGCTGGTTCTATCCACCCAATTGGCCCATTTAGAGTGCACCAAACTGCTGAAAACGACATATTCGATCGTACCACACACACCGCATGTATGATTGGCATTCTGTCTCCTCCTATATGTCATGAATAGTATTCATATTTTTTCATGTGATTTCAAGTCATTATGAGCACGTTTTCTCTAAATTCGACCGTTAGACGCCGTTTCAATGTTTTATGACTCCAGAAATGTGTTTCCGGTCATCGCAGTCAAACGACACCCCCAATTGACGTGTCGTCTTCCCGACCATTTCACAATTCACACCACAATTGTTGTTTTCATAGACTATTTAAAAATACCCTAATTCCCAATAAAACTCTTTGTACCCATATTTTCATCTCACACCATAGGAATCTGGGATATCCTTTCAAAGGCCATTGAATCCCCTTTTGATTTCATTGAACCCCGAACTTATTTGGATAATTCATTAGTGATCTTAGCTATTATAAATAAACCATTGAGTTTCCTCTAAGAACTACGAGAAATATTCATCAGATAATATTTGTCCAAGACTAGATTTTGAATGAAATATAATTTTTATCACTATAGAAGATTTTAAGTGTTATTCAAGGATGGATTTTAATTTATTGCAGGTGGCCTAGAACAACTCCCAAAAATAATTTTTTTATTCTTCTAGTATGTGAATTAATTTCGATCACATCATCATTTCATGAATACAACCATATCTAATTGAATAAATCAATATTGATAATAATAACTATGCATGAATCTCACATGGATCCTATTGGGTCCATTATATTTATGACTAGGATTGTGGACACCTAAGAGGTGAGCCTACCCTTGGAATGACATTGAATTGCTGTCTGGGGTGCAGGGAGAGTGTTTGGGGTGTGGGGGGGGGGGTGTCTGGGGGCAGGGAGGGATGTCTGGGGTGTGGGGGGGGGGGGGGGGGTTGGGTCTGTCCGAGGTGCGGGGAGGGATGTATGGGGTGCAGGGGGTGGGGGCGGGGGGCTGTCTGGGGTGTCGGGGGGGGGGGGGGTGTTCGGGGTGCATGGGGCTATTCGGGGTGGGGGGGGGGTGTCCAGGGTGCAGGGGGCTGTCCGAGGCATACAAATAGTGAACCTGAGCTCAGTCACCAAAAATAGGTTTCATGGTTTATATTAGGAATCACATGGTTTTTTCAAAACTATTACAGAACATGCAATTGAAAACATTAAAGAATTAAATGAACTAAAAATATCCAAATCAATAATTAGTTTCATGGTTAATTCTCAATTCATGCACACAAACATTTCATCAGGCCAAAACACACATGATACCCCAAAATCTCAAAAAATCTCACTACAAACCCAACTTAGACATCAATAACAACCCCACCAATAAAAAAAGAAACACACCTCTGAAATATGACGCGTCATGCATGTTCATGACTGTTACCTCCATACGGTGGGCTAGGGGCCAAAAACAAAACATAATTATAAATATTTTCATGACAAAAATTATATGAATTAAATAAATCAATTTGATATAAACCTGCATCATAGGATCCTCTGTACTATCACATAGACGCACATATTCCCGTAGTTATCTAACCTCATCGATCAATTGCGCATTTACCTTCTCAGAAGCACGCAACCATGCCTTGAAATCTGAAAACTATTGTGTCATCTGAGAAACAACAAGACCGAAAACTGAAACACATGATACTACAGAACTAGGAATCCATATTCCACAGGTCAAACTATATCCATGCCCATCCCAACCAATAATGCAATGAAAGATCTCATCCCTTCACATGGGAAGCTTTCACTGGTCCTCTAGCAGTTGTTCTAACTCTGCTTCAAATTGAGATAGTGAAATATTTAAATATATATACATATATAAGTTAATATACAGATTTATGTAAGTATTGGAAATGAGTACAAGCACTTACTATCAATGTTGTAGCCTCTGCATCATTTCGATCACAAGTCCTCATCCACACCGACATTTTATCAGTCGGTGCACCTTGCTCCCGTAATTATATATGAATATAATATAAACACATAAACATATTAAATAATAAATTCAAAAATGAATAATAAATACCTCATGTAAGATCTGATACACGTGACGAGTCCTTAACCAATGAGGTGGTCCTTGTAATGCTCGATTCTCAGAATGGCGTGTTGACACCTCCTACATTCAAAAATTTAAATTTCAAACAAATCACACATTCTTGAAAATATATATATAAAAATAAATATACAAACTACAACACTCTTAGTATACCAATATGTAACTAAGTCACACCACTGAGCCAGGAGGACACCTCTCGGGACTTTCTCCAGAATGTCTGGTGCACCCACATTTGGTACCCAATGGTCCCTCATGACTTTTCCTTTATAATCTTTTCACATTTTATTACATTTTCTAAAACACACAGACCGAAACCCATCGGGGAATACATTCAAATTTTGATATTAAAGAAAAAATCACATATGTTAGTATTGTTTATACATAGGGAAGAAATTAAAATGGTCTTCTTACCTGAACCTCCATCCAAAGATGAACTAATGTGTCCTGAGGGATAGAATACCAGTCCCATGTGCTAAATGGAAATCGATGTGGGTCACGTATGATATGACCCAGATGACGAATAAATGCAGGTTCATTCAGTCCCATAGCATGAAATAACTTATCAAAGGAAACATCAAATGTCGTGTCAGAATTCCATGATAAAATGCCATGACCAGGGCCTCTCTTGTGAGAGGAAGAATCAGTGGAGTCTGATCATGTTGAAAAAAATTAAATATATAATTTGACAGATGTTATAAATATATATATATATATATATATATGTTTATCAATTACATAAAAAATAGAGACAATTACATTCAAACATACCTCGACCCTGAGACGTAGATGGTTCAGATGGATGATGAGGATCTGCTGTCTCTTCCCCTGACATGCCTGTAGTAAAAAAAACATTAGTAAGAGGATTATACAAAGTCTCTATAAGATAATTTGGATTATTTTTTAAAAAATAAAACTTGTACAATTTTTAATCAAACAAAAAGGGATTGAATAATTGGTTGTGAATAAATTTTAAAAAATCAGAAAATTAACAAAACAAATATATAAATTATGTACAAAACCAATCAATGCATAGCAAAATTTCAGATTGAATTAATAAAAATTCAAGGAGCACATGAACCAAATAAAGAATACCTCAATGGGAAGATACACTGATAGTAACATGAACATACCAAAAGACAAATCACCCTAAATATTTATAAATGAATAAACTTATAAAAGTGAGGATTAAAACTTACAAGGATTTATAAAAAGGTTAGATAATTTATTATATCATAGGAAATTCAATACTGAATAGCGGGAAAACAATTATACCTCTCATTAAGCATGCAAATCAACCGTTTCTCCTTAAACGACTGCTCTGAACCAATACATATCTTCTTCATGTTGAACTATGGTATTTTGATCAAGATGTTGGGAAACAAATAGAATAGTCTTCGGTTCAACTTGTTCAAATAATAAAACTCCTTTCCGGGACGTTTTTACAACTACTTGCCAACTTGGATTTGAAGGAAAAGTAACCAAGAATACAAGTTCATCTTGTGATGTCAAAATAAAAGGTTCATTATCACCTCGTTCATTTTTGTATAACATATAGTTAAAATTCACCAATGAAAACTAATATTGATCGACTTTACATCCATGTACTGGATCAACCCAATTACACTTTAACAATATGTACTTCAACCTATGTGTGTATAAAACATCAATGATTTCTTTCAACTGACCATAATAATAACCAGAATTGACGAATGGACAACCAATGCCACTATTTTTTGTTTCTCTTTTATCATCGACATCTTTAATGAAAAATAAAAAACTATTAGTATCTATAGCTTTATAACGATGAGACTTTATAGATAGACCCTCAGTTAGTTGGATAAATTATTCAATTAGAATGGGGTCCCCTAACTCCCTCAGCTTATGAACCTACATAATTCATAGAATTCAATAATGATTTTTTGTAGAAATAAATTAGTATAATACTTCACTCACAATGAAAATCAATTTATACATACATAATCCTTGAACCAAACATGAAATGATGCATAATGAGATTGTTGAATTTGATATTTAGTCGTATGATACATATCTTCTTTTATCTCATTAATGTGTTTTCGGCAAATGAAAATGTGATTTTTTGATGATAAACTTATTCAAACAAAAAATGTAAAAGTTAAACAATAAAAGTGATAAGACACTAACTACATTAATGGTGTAATTGATGGAGTATTGAACAAGATATATCGATGCGCTTATATCCACTTGATGTTCTCCATATCAAATATGGTTCCTTCTTGAACTGGACCATCATGAATCATAGAGGGCTTATCTAATTTTTTTCCAACATCTATATGATATTGTAAAAAAAATTAGTACAATCATCCATCAAATAACCATTGGTTATTGATGCCTCTGGATGAGCTCTGTTGCATACAAATCGTTTCATTGTACTCAAATACCGCTCAATAGTATACATCCACTTGAATTTCACTAGACCATCAGCCATTACTTTATCATTTAAGTGCACTATCAAGTAGACCATAACATCTAAAAATGAGGGGGGGAAATAGTTTCTCAAAGTGACAAAGTGTAGGAACAATTTGGTCCTGCAAACTTTATAAATCACTCATTCAATGATTTCTTAAACAAATCTGTCTAAAAAAATTACTCATCTCAATCAACGACTGAACAAAATTGGGGGATAAACAATCACAAATTACGATTGGAATCAGCTGATAATGTATTATGTGATTGTCATGAATTTTCAACCCTTTAAATGTCCTGCTCGTCAGATTCACACACTTTGATATATTAGAAGAGTAACCATCAGGAACCTTGTGCATCTTCAAAATGGAAAGAAATGTCTCTTTCTCATTTTTAGTCATCATATTTTGTGCCGAAGGTATATAAGGCATGTTTCCCTCAGCTAACTGTAAATGTAACTGTTTCCTTAAACCCATTTCTTCCAAATCACGAGGTGCATTAACAAGGTCCTTTGATTTTCCACTGACACCTAAAATGGTCCACAATATGTTATCACAAACATTTTTTCAATGTACATGACATCCAAATTATGCCTTAGCATTTTTGTTTTCCAATATGAAAGACTATAAAAAATACTTTTCTTTTTCCAATTGTGACTGCACTACCTACCTGCAGTACGAATATTACGTACTAGATGAGCCACCAAATCCGGAATTTCATATACCGTGTGGATTCTTTCTTCCACAATATGGGATAAAATTTCGACTCCTGTCATGATATTTGGTGCAGGGATGAACTCTCTAGAACCATAAAATGCCACTCTTTCCTTTCTGAACTTGTGCTGAGGGGGAAGAAAACGTCTGTGACCGATGTATGCCCATTTTTTGGAATGTTTATGACATACAAATTTTTTACTTTTATTGAAACAAGGGAAAGGAAATTCCCATTTCATACACCAGCCTGATAAATTTGCATAAGATGGGAAGTCATTGATTTTCCACAATAAAGCAGCCTATAGTTTGAAAATTTCATTCATTTCATAGTCATAAGTCATCACACCATCGCCCCAAAATTAATTCAACTTATCAATCAATGGCTGAAGGTAAACATCAATCTTATCCTCTAGATTTTTAGGTCCATATATAAGAGTTTAATGTAATATAAATTGTTGCTTCATACAAAGACATGATGGAATATTATACGGAACCAACACCACATGCCATGTGCTATGAGTTTCACTAACCATAGACATGAATGGATTGAAACCATCAACTTCCAACCCCAATCATACATTACGAACAACTTTAGCAAAGTCGAGATGTCTCTTATCAAAATCCTTCCATGCATGACAGTCTTCCAGGTGGGTAAACATATCACTTTCATGAACTCTTTGACCATGCCATATCATTAAATTAGAAACTTCAGATGACATAAAAAATATTTTTAACCTAGGTTTAAGGGGAAAATAATGCATTTTCTTTATGGCAATCAGTTTCCCCTGTATCGCAATTTGACTTTGATGAGTTTGATTTCCCTTGTTCTCTTTGCACCTGGAAGTGCCACAAACCATACAAATATCCAAATGTGTAGTTTTATTTCTAAAAAACATACTGTTGTTTGCACATGCATCTATGGTCTCATATGTAAAACCTAAGTTCAATGTCAACTTACGAGCATAGTAATACGAATCGAGAATCGTAATGTCGACGGGAAGAACATTTTTCAATAACACCAATAGCATGTCAAATGATGTGTCTGACCACTGATTTAAAGTCTTAAAATGAAATAACTCCACGATAAATGAGAATTTATAGTAAGAAGTACATCCAGGATATAATTCTATTTTTGCATCATCATGTGCTTCAAAAAACCTCCTCGAATCATGATCTGCACTAGAGTGAAAATTTATCTCACCAATCTCAGGATTCTAGATGTGAATGCCTTCAGGATCCAACCCATATACCATTTTAGTAAGCATTTCATGAATTGGATCATTCATCCTTGAATTAACATCCATCTGAACTACATCTGTATTTTAACAACGAACATATACTTCTCCATGATGAGTCCAAATGTTATAATTTTTCAGAAATTCATTAAAGAATAGGTTTACCTCACATTATCTCATGTGAATTGATATCTGTTAGAAAATTTTCTATATGGACAACTAATATAGTCACTTTGAAATCCTCTGGTGAAGTCAATAAACTGCATAATTCCGTTGAAATATTCTCTAGACGTTTGATTTGGATGATCAATCCAACTCTTATACATAATAATATCTATATAACAAACATTTACAGGAGACTTATTACATATTCATTTTTCATATAAAATATATTTGAAATAAATACTAGTTAATTGTTTGTGGACCATTGATAAAATAATCAAATTATATCTTGGAATAATAAACAAGAGAATATATAAAGGAATGTAAGTGAAAGCTCATATCATACCGGAATGCACTAAAAAACTGGAAGGGAGGGGAGCCGAAGGCGATGCTGCGAGGGAGAGGAGAGGAAGCGAAGGGGAGCCGAAGCCAGAGGCGGTGCGAAGAGGGAGGGGACGGGCAACGTCGACAGTAGTGAGCCGGAGGAGAAGAGGTGGTGAGGTGGCGACAGTGCAGTGAGGGTGGGATGGCAAGGGAGGGTACCTAGGACAATAGGGATTCAGAGGGAGGTAGCGACGAGGGGAAGAGTAGTGGCCATGCGTGGAGGGAGGGGACTGGGTGGTGGCGGTACAACAAGGGAGGGATATCCGAGGTGTGGGGGAGGGATGTCCGGGTGGGGGGGGGGAGCTGTCTGGGGGGCGG
This sequence comes from Viscum album, assembly GCA_963277665.1. Classification (NCBI taxonomy): domain Eukaryota; kingdom Viridiplantae; phylum Streptophyta; class Magnoliopsida; order Santalales; family Viscaceae; genus Viscum; species Viscum album. The sequence goes on along the minus strand of OY728143.1, from coordinate 1,588,757,775 downwards.
GGAGGGATGTTTGGGGTGCGGGGGGGGGGGGGGGGGTGGGCTGTCCGGGGGGAGGGGAGGGCTGTTCGGGGTGTGGGGGGGGGGGGCTGTTTGGGTTGTAGGGGGGCTGTCTGGGGGGGGGGGATGTCCGAGGGGGCAGAGTGAAGAGGACGGAGGGCAGAGGCCTGAGGGTGGAGACCGGCCAAAGGGAAAAGGGGGCAGAGGCCGGAGGGGGCAGAGGCTGGAGGGGAAAGAGGGCATAGGGTGTAGAGGGTGGAGGGCAGGTGAAGGGTGGAGGCGGATGAGGGAAGAGGGAGAAGAGGGAAGTGAGGGGTGGAGGGAGATGAGGGAGGAGGGTGAAGGGGGAGGGAGGTGAGGGCGAGGGGGTGCGGTAGGGTTTCGCGGGGGGGGGGGGGGGGGGGGGGGTGGGGGAGAGGGACGGGGGGGGGGGGGGGGAGGACGCCGAAGCCTCCCCAATTTTTTTGAAAAAACTCAGTGACCACTAGAGGTGGTCAGTTTAGGCCACCTACAGCGATCACCAAAGGCAGTCGTCCATGTCAGGGGGCTTCAAAGCCCATTATTCTAGTGGTGTTTGTTAAATGATTTTAAAATGATGATTTAAAAGTAGTTTTTTTGTTTGATTCATGGAAAAAGCTTTTATGGAAAGGTTTTCAAAAAAAATTATTTTATTGAAGTGGTTTGGAATAATATTTTGGGCATTATTTGGTCATAATTGGTTGGTGTGTGTTCATTTTAATTAAAATGACCATATGGAAGAGGCGTGTTCCATTAGGGCACTAGAATATGATTAAAGTTTGATAACTTGGTAGATCAACAAGAGAACACTCCTGACTATAGAACTATCACATGGGCATGCATGTGTGGATATGTGGATTGGAATGGGTTATAAAAAATGTATTATGAAATCGATTGAATGATGTCTTTAGTTATTTTCCATGTAAATTAATTTTTTTCAAAAATATTGGCTTTGATTTAAACTATTAAAAATGTTTTCAAGTGTTTTATAAAAGTATTTTTATATAAATGTTATTACATTTTCTATCCTAGTGTTATGAGTAGGTAATTAATTTTGGGAAAACCTACTGAGTTTCATTAATCACCCCTATCTTTGAAACATTGGTGCATTTGAAGATATTGTTTTTGAAACACAAGAAAAGGAAATGTATCTTATTTCTTAGTGATGCATCAAGATACTTTGGGATTTATTGTGGAGTTAGAGTTTATAGCATATTGGGTACTATGTAGTTTATTGTTTTGGATCCTTTGAGATTTATGGTTTTGTCTTTAGATTTGTGCTTTGATGTTGGTGTACTTTGACTTTGGTACCCTTGTACGAGTCATCATATAGTTTGGTATTGTTGTTAATTGGTATTAATTGGAATTTTATTACATTATTATCCTGCATCATATAATGGATATTAGTTATGGTTATATTGATTTTGATGTTTTACATTCAAAGTGAAAATCATCCCACATATTTTTATAAAGCCCTTGGTATTTATTTTTAGACGTTGGTGTCTTGGTGAGGTGCTGTAAGGTGAAAAACACCCTTTTTTCCTTCTCAGGACAATAAGGAGGGGCATGCTGTAACAAGTATTATCAGTTTGTTTGATCATTTGGTATTAGTGGTATAAGTAATGGAGTTGAAAATTATTATTTATTATTCCCTGAGAGGGGATAGTATAAAGGAGTAAGATTTATATAAAGTTAATTCTAAAGCATAATAAGGAATATCTAACATATTTATGCTAAACCTTAAGATACCAGGGAGTTGGGTACATGAGTGTTTTGAGACACTTATAGTACTAGTAATCTCATTTTCATGGATTTATCCAATGAGAAGTTAATGAGAATAATTGTTATAAATGAATTCCCTCTATATGTGCATACTTAATTTTTAGTAATTAATTCTGATTTTGTGCAAATGTGTTGATTTTTGAAAAATGTTTTTTTTCAAATGTGATATTTTGAAAAAGGCATGGTTGTGGTATTTTCAAAATGGTATTATTTTCAAAATCATCGTGGAATTTAAAAAAATGGGTTAAAAAGGGAAAGTGTTGTATTTTGGAAAGGCTTGTTGTGATAGTTGTGATGTGGTAAATTTAAAATTGTTAAACCTTCAGTTTTTAGAGAATGAGACTTATGGAATTTTTTTGGGTTATAGAATTTAAACCTGGTAGGCATAGAAGAAACCAACCGAAATATGATTCTAAGAATGTGGTTTCACCCGATCTATAGGGGAACCAATAGCAGGTTTAGAGTATAATACAATCCATTCATGTCATGGATAGAGGGGAAAAGGGATGAAACAAGGAAAGTGGATCATCCCATTTAGTTCTAGAATTATAATCCGCCCATATTTTGGTGTGATTGGGAACCATTGATTGCAGAGGTTTGACTGGATATTATAAATCGAATCCTATATTCCGTAGTAACACTAGCTAAGATGAAATTCAAGTTAATAACTTATATACTAGATTAATTTAAACACTAGTGGTAGTTCAAGCTAAATTTGGAACAAGGAATTACATGGGAGGATTTTTATGAATTGTTCAACAAAAAATTCTATCCTCACATGTTATGAATTGATATAAAGACATAATTTTTTAAATTGAATATGAATAATATCTTTGTGACATAGTAAATAGATAAATTTATTAATTTAATATTATTTTCCTCTGATGTTACTACAAGTGTATCCTTGAAGGCATGCATTTTTGAATCAGGGATGAGACCATAGATTCACTCAAATGTTTTCATGCTCTGTATAACAGATTATAAAATGATGGAAAATAGAGTGATGATGGAATAAAGATACATATTAGGAAGTAATGGTGGATGAATCATGTTGATCGATGTGGGAAATGGTGGGAACTCTAATGCTGTGAACAAGAGAAAGAGGGAAACATATTTACTTGGTAGTAGGATTACTTAGAATCAGATGAATGAATAAGTGAATCTTCCACCAAAACCAAAGAGTAAAGTTGGTGGTTTCTAATGTGAATATTTTTATCACATGATGTGAGATTATATGGGACCACCTAGATCATGAAACACTTGTAACTAGATGGGCGATATTCAACACTATTTTCGCACTTCTCCAAGGCCGAGTGTTAAGAAAACATCTCAGGTTTCACATTCATCATATTATTTATTGATATGAGGGAAGTAGAATACCTATCATCCTTAAAACCTTTCTAGACATAGTGATTATAAGAATACCATGAGTCCTAATCAAGTACAATCTGAATAAAGAAATAATGAACAAAGTGTAGTGAGAATGAAGTTATATGGATCTGAACAAGTTATTGTGGTTTATCAATTTGGACCACTGATGGTGATAGGTAAGATTATTTTTAATTCTATTATATTTTAGGATTTTTCTGATAATGTTGAATCCAATTCATTTATTTCTTCTCGTGCTGTTGTTTTTTGGGTTTTCAAGTTGAGATGATTCCCTCTATTATAAAACATTAAACTCCTCCTGACCAAATAATATGTCAGGACTTTATATGAAAATCATGTTCTATAATGATTGATGAACCTAAATTGATAATGTATTTCTCTATGATTGAGATGGTTGTTTGTGATATAATCATAGGTATGTATTAGTTGATAATGTTCATTTATCTTATTGATTATAATAATAAAAAGGTTAGTTTTATGATTTATTATGGATTCATACATCTCTTTAGTGTTGAATGGAATTTAAAGGAATGTGAAATTGGATTCATAGAACAAACAGTTGGGACTATCTCATTCCAGTTTATAGCTTTGACCTTGGAATTAGTTAATGAAATCAAGAATAGTGTTTTTACATCTATTGTTTATTAGTTTCTAGATGATTTTCCTTACAAATTCTTAGTGTTTCCACCCATAATAAATGTGAAGTTTACGATTTATATATTACATGTTACCATTACTTTATAAATTATAACTAATTGGATGGAACAAAAAGAGTTAATGGAATTTTAATTGTAATTATATGATCTAGAAAAAAAAGGGTTCATTTGTCCTAGCACATCTCTATAAGAAATACCGATCTTATTTGTGAAAATAGATATATTAAAGTCTTTAGTTGTGTGTGGATTATCATAAACATAACCAATTTACAATAAATAATCGGTATCCACATATGCACATTGATGATCTATTCAATAAATTAATGGGAGTTCATTGGTTATCTAATATTTAATTTCACTCAAGATATCACCAATTTCAGGTTTAGAATGAAAATATACCAAAAATAGATTTCAAATTAAATATAGCCTTAACAAGTATGTGGTTTTTCCTTTGGGTCTTCTAAATGAACCATCAGTTTTTATGGATTTAATGAATTGGATATTTCAATGATATCAAGATTATTTTATGGTTTTGTTTTTGGATTACATACTAGTGAATTTTAGGAAAAGTATTGAGCATGAGAAACACTTGGTGATAGTGTTGGGAATTTTGAAAAATCATCATTTGTATTCCAAATTATCAATGTTTAATTTTTTGATACAAGAGGTATGTTTCCCTATCCATGTAATATTTGAATGAGGTGTTCCTATGGATCTAGAAATGATAAAAGCTATTATCTCTTGGAAATAGTGAAAAATGCCTTTGAGATATAAATTTTTCTTAGTCTAGATGGTTATTATTGATGTTTTTTTCTTGAATTTCCCTAACTGGCTTCACCTATGACATCTTCGAAAATGATGAATGTTCCATTTCTATAGAATGATGAATGTAAGAAGTATTCTCACGAGCATAAAATTTTCATTATATCAACACCAATATTGATTTTTATAGAATTAATACAACGTTACATGGTGTATTATGATTTTTCAAGAGGTGGGATGGGACGTGTTGTCATGTAGAGAGATCATGTTATTGCTTTTGGATCATGACCTTTATAGCTTTTTTATAATAAATACCCAATGAATGATTTGGAGTTAGATGCAGCAGTAAATGATTTGAAGACATGACGTCATTACATATTTAGCGAGAAATATATGGTGTTTATAAATCATAAGATATTGAATCACATTTTCTCACAAAGGGATTTGAATTCTAGAAAATAATATTGGTGGATTATCTGAAAATGTTTGAATTTTTATTGATGTACACACCAGGTAATGGAAAATCAGTAGGTGATGCATTATGTAGGAATTTGTATGGTCTGTTGGAAAAATGGGATTTACATTAGGGGCATTTTATATGGGTGATAACTGAAATCCACTTGGATTGTGAATAATAAGGTACTATTTTGGTTTTCATCCTCATTTCGTTGGTTCCTGATTTTGTGAAGTTATTTAAAGAGTCAAATACATTTAATTTAGAATGTGTTTCCATGAGGTTAAAACTAAATGGTGGGGAGACCATTGATTAATGAAATCTAGTTGGAAATTTAGTGTTGTGGTTCAGAGATCATATGGTCATACCTTTGAATTGTTAGGAAAAAAATCATAATGATTACCACCATTCGAGATGGAGTATTTATCTTAGAATATAGAAGATGTATAAGGCATTGAAAGCATAGTTTTTGTGGGTTTATAGGGAAAAAAAGTTTTCTGAGTTCATTTCAATATGCCTCATCTATTAGCTAGTTGAGAATAGAATCAATGACCAACAAGTGTGTTGTAGTATTTATCTATTCCTATTTAGAAATGTGATCATATTTTCAAGGATTTTTTGATAGATCTCCCATGAAAATTTAAAAAAATGATTCCATTCTGGTGATAGTGGATTAGATCACAACATAGGCCCATTTCATCTATATTCATGAATCTTATATAGTAGAGGACTTGTATAAAATCTATATACAAGAAGTGGTAAAGAGGCTCGGAATACCATATTCATTAGTGTTGGACCAAGATTCGAGGTTTATGTCTTTTTTCTATAAATCCTTTTTGTAATAAATTGGAAATTAGTTAACCATGAGTACAATGCATTACACTAAGATGGATGGAAAATATGAAAGGATGATACAAATGATTAAACATAGGATTCAATCTTTTAAAAATGATTTTGGTGTCTCATTGGAGTAGCACATAACATTAATGTTGTTCTCATATAAAATAGTTATCAGGACTCAATATATAGGGATTCTTTTGAACCATTGTATGGAAATACTTGTCGTTCTACACTTTTTTGGTTGGATATATGTTATACTTCACTAGTTGGGCCAAAACTTATGAAAGAGACAATCAATAATATTTAGTTGATCAAAAAGAGAATGGAGAAGGCCCAATGTTATAAAAAATTGTTTAGATATCTTTATTAATGACCATTATTGTTCGATGTGAGTGATCATGTGTTCTTGGGAATCTCTCCAAGGCTTGGGAAATTTCATTTTTATAAGAATGAAAATTTATATCCATAATACGTAGGCCCTTCTAAGATAAATTAGTGGTTTTTTATGGTGGAATATCAATTGTAATTGGCTACACTATTTAGTTTAGTGCACAGGGTGTTTCATGCACCTCAGTTGAAAAAGTATCAGCCTCATCCTGACCATGTTATTCAATGGTATAACACTGACCTAGAGAAAGATTCTTTAATCGTTTATTTTATAGTATAGATTGTGGAAAAGCAATAGAAAGTATTTCATGAGAAAATCATTGGTCTAGTGTGGGGATTTATGAAATCATAGATAGATTCAAGAAGAATCCTAGGAATTATAAAAGGAAATGGTCAAGAAATGGATCAATCTTTTTTAGAGAAGTCGTGGTTTTCTACTTTACAAGGATATAAAAGCTAATAATGGGGAGAATGTTGAACCCAAAAATTCATTAATGTACATATTTATTTATATATTTTTATAATTTAAAGTGTTTGGGTGACTTTTCAACGGTTTTGGAGGACTTTTGGTATGTTTTTGGGGCTTCAATGAAGGTGAAATTTTTGATAACAGTTAGTAGAAACCATAAAACACCTATAAAAATCCATGAAAATTGAATAATTGGGGTTTGAGTAGGAATAAATTCAGGTTAATGGTTTGACCAAATTTTTTGGACACCCAGGATTAAATGTGCTTTTGGAGATGTAGGCATATACATTGATTGGTCATAGTTTTCCTAACCATTCTCTCTAACTATGCACGGAACGAAATTAGATCTACAATTTTTGGATCTGATATAGATCTACCTATAAAACACTCATTTTCCCATAATTCAACTCTAATAATTTTTTCTCTCTTCCTAAATACAATGGAGACCCTTCCCCTTGGTCTAGAAGCAATCTGTTTGTGTTTCATGGTGCATTGAAGCCTCGATTCCCTAGTAAGTGTCCATTCATGGTGGGTTTTCATAAATATTCCCTCATTCCCTCTTTTTGATTCATAGATATAATATATTGGAGATAGATCAATTATGTTTGATTACAATCATATTGATATTTAGTTTTTTTGATAATATTTAATGAGTTTTATGGAAGTTTTTTGGTGTTTCAACCTTATTTTATTGAAGAATTATTTCCATTCTTTGTTTTCTCTAGAGTTCCCAAGGTATGTAGATTCAATATTAACTACTCTTATTATAACATGATGTCTTGGTTTCATATTATTTAAATTTATTTGTATTTATTGTGAATGTTTTGTGCAATTCTAGGTAGAAACCTTATTTAGTGATGGTTTGTGAGAATATGGAATTTTTGTGCAAAGTGATTTGTTAAATGATTTTAAAATGATGACATTAAAAATGGTTGTTTGGTTTGATTCATGAAAAAAGTTTTTTCCTTGTTTTAAATAAAAATAATGTTTCATTGAAGTTTTTTGGGCACAATTGGTTTGGAATGGTTTTGGTATAATTGGTTGGCATGTGTTCATTTTCATTGATGTGACCCTTTAGAAGGGGAGTGTGGAATTATGGAACTAGTATATAGTTACCTTGTGATGACTTGGTAGATCTACTAGAAAGCACAAATGAGTATTAAATTTTTTCCTAGGAATGAATGTGTGGATTTTTGTATTGGAATGGGTTATGCCAAATGAATTGTGAAATGGTTCGAAAGGCTTGTTTGGTTGTTTTCCATGGAAACTGTTTTGTTGAGAATATTATTGGATTTGGTTTAAAATTTTAAAATGTTTTAATTTTTTATATAATTTTTTTAATAAACATGATAACATATTATATCCTAGTGGCATGAGTAGGGAATTCATTTGGGGAAAACCTATTTATTTTCATTACTCACCCCATACATGGTTACTTTGATGTGTATGAAGATATTGTTTTTTGGAGACACAGGTAAAGAAAAAGTACCTCATGTCATTAGTGATAAATCATGATAATTTGAAATATATTTTGTATTTGGATCTTTGAGTTTATTTGGATCTTTGGAGTTTATTTCTTTAAAGAATTGGAGGTTTTTGGGTTTGTCTTCAACTTTGGGCATTGATGTTAGTAGTCTTCCTCTTTAGTACTTTGATATGGGTTATGGTATAGTATGATATTTTTTGATTTCTTGTCATGCATTATATTGTCTATATTTTCTATGGTTATATTGATTTGGTTGTTTTACATTCAAAGGAAATATCATCCCCATCTATATATAAATAAATTGAAATTTATTTCCAGCATTTGGTGTCTTAGGGATGTCTCTTAAGGCCAAGTAACATCCTTATTTTTTCTAAATTCAATGAGGAGGGAAATGATGCAAAAAATATTACGTCTTTTTTTATGAATATTCATTACATTACACAAACACATGCTTAAGGACTGTAGTATTTTAGTGAATTTAGAAACATAAAAACATAAAAACTGGTCCATAAGTGAGCTACATCATCTCATAATATGTTCATCACAACTATTAATATTCTTACACATATCTTGAAAAATATATATCTTTATAAAATGGGAAATGAAAATTAATAAAGGGTGAAATTAGATGCTCAGTAAGGGTAAATAAGGGTGATACATAAGAATAACATTAAATTAGGGGTATGAGAACTGGATAATAAAATTTCAAAACCATAACCCACATATCAATGATCATAATAATGAGGAAAGGAATAAATATTGTTTTTTATATGAGAACAATCATATGGGAATCAATGAACATGAACCATTAGAGCATAACATTGGCATGAAACATTAAATTTGTGGAATTAACATAAAAATATTAAATAATTTCTATATTAGTGAAGGATAACAACCAAGGCTATAATATTGGAATGGTATCACTCATAAAACCTTCATATTATTAAAGGTTCATTCCCAAGACCATCATAGCAGAAAAATTCTCAATCTAAAACTCTAACACCCCAAGTTTTTATGGACCATTTTCAATGAATAAATGAAAATTTCATTTATATCTTTCAATGAAATAAGTAAAACATTCATTTAACACATAACCAACTTGTTTTACATTACGTGAAGCACCAACTTGGTGTACAATATACGCAACACTGAGTTGGAATGTGATAAACACAACACTAAGTCTCTACGAAACATTTATTTTTTTTATAATAATTTAAATGAGATAACTAAAGCCTAGAAATTAAACTTAGTTATGTTAATAGTAGTAAATAATTTTCAAATGTATTTTATAATTTATTCAAATAAATAAAACATATTTATAATAAAATATATGATTTTTGGTAATGTCATATGCTTAAAAATATAATTTTCTCGAATGAACCACTTTTAATGTCTTTTTTGTAAAAAATACTAAAAATAATTGAGACAAATTTAGAAATTTTATTGGAACAAATAAATTTCATCATTGAATTTAAAATGTAAAAATAAGCTTAGGGTGAATTTTTGGAATTTTTCTGACAAACATATTTTTTGAATGAATAGTAACTAATAACAGATTTTAAATCAAAATTGATATTTAATTTTATTTATTTATAAGGATAAATAATATTTTTAATTAGATTAATAGTTATTTTAGATAATATTTTTGTCAATTAATCCATTTTTGGTCATCATGACCAAGTTCACATTGAAATTGGATATAAAAACATAGCCAACTTTTGATCATTTTTACTTTAAAAACCAGCATTGACGACACGACAATGGGATTAATTTTAAATTAATTTCTAACACTTATGTCATTATAATTTAGAATAATGGATACAATATTGTCAATTATAATAATTTATAATTTATAACATGTTCATCTTTGTTTTTTACTAAAATTATTTGTGAAAGTGATCAAAATTAATTACATCAGTTAAGAGAGAAAACTGGTTAATAATTTACCAAAAATTAAATATATGACCCTACAAGACCTATAAACTTATCCAAAACAAATTTTATGTCAATTAAAAAACCATTAACCATCCATTACTGAGTTTGGTTTGTTTATTATGACTTTTTAATTTAAAAATGTGGGTACACCAAACTTGTTTTTAAAAATGCCATGTGTCTCTTTTCCCTTTCTTATAAAAGGATGCCACCACTACCCACTTAATCACACCTCTAAATCCCCTTGGATCTCCAATCCTCTTCTATAATAAGATCAATCTTCCCTCCCATCATTATATATGCCTTATCTTGGGCACAAGGAAACTCAAGGAATCATTTTGGCATAGACTAAAAGGAGTACATGATTAAGAGGTAATGTCTTCTTTCAAGATCCATTATTTTTATTTTCCATATCCACCACTACACTCTATTTATTCCATTATTGTATTAAAAACCATTATAATCTGTATTAAATGGTGTTTTATGCTACACTTTCTACCTAAACTTACCCACACCACTATCTAATGGATATCAAACATACCGTTTACGTATACCATGAACTACCGCCTCACTAAATAATTATTGTTCATTTATCCTTTACCTCCTCTCATGGTGGAATTAATTATTGAAACTCTATTTATATATTTAATATATTATATTTATTCTTTATTTATGCTTATTTGTTTCATTTACAACACACATATTTATTACATTCCATTTTGTGTAATTACGATAATTTTGTTTGAGGAAGTGTGGACTGTCACCCCCTCAAAACAATGTGATTCATTCAAACACTAATGGAATGTATTAAGGATGAGTATAGTGAAATTATATTATATATATAACATTATAATTATAATTTAATTATATTTTATAAATATAAAAATCTATTTCTTGTTTTTTTTCGTTCTTTCAACAAGAGTACTAAAACAGAAATAATGTAGATGCGTATATATAACTTAATGTTTCCATGGATGATGTATTCCGTTTCATAATTATTTATGCTATATATTATTATAATATAAATATAATATATATTAATTATATTTATATCATGATTTATAATATTGAATCATGATATAAGTGTAAGGAACAACGATATACCAAATTAAGACACATGCGAATAACCAAGAGAATATTACCCGAAGTGAAACCTTATTAAATGATAATTAACAATTGGGTAATACAAGGTTATAATAAAACCATATATATTATCATGTATAATAAAATTCTTAATAAAAATATGTAGAACAAAATTATATTTATTATAAAGGTTGTTTGTATGAGTACGAGGAGATTCACGACACAAGGTATGTGGATTTCATCTCACTTTTAATTTCTGTGAGGTATATGCTATTTTTCCACACTATAATTTTGTGTGGTTTATGTACTGAACATGAATGTATTATATGAATATTATAATAAAATTTATGGGTACTAACATATAAATTTTATTATCTTTCTTTCATGGGTTTCCAGTTTCAAAAGTTACCAAACTGGTAAAATATTTTTGTCTCAGTTTGTCTTCTTTAAGACTTATGTTTTGTTATACACCTAAATATTTTTTTGAGGTATATATATATTTAAATTTTACATGTTATGTCATAAAAATACGTATTTTAATGATATTTGAAGCATAATTTAATTTCCATTTCTTACATGGAGAGTATTATTCCATGTTACCAATTTATAAGAGTTTATTGAGACAATCTCATCACTTTTAGAGATTTTTTATATTTATGCTTTAATTGATGAAATATTTTGATCACTCTCTAAAATATACTATGGATATTACTTATATAATGTTTATATAATATATATTCCTGTTCTAATACCACATTTACACACTCTTTGGTACTTAAGATATTGTTTTTAAGTAAAATATGACCATCTTTCTCTCTTCGTTCAGAATTTATTATATTAAAAAATCCATGTTTTTGAAAATGTTTTAAAAAATGTTTTATAAAGGAAATTAAGGATCATTTTTAATGAAAAAGTATTTTTAAAATATTTTATTGTTTTAAAATTTTCTTTTATATGTTTTAATGATATTTTCAATGAAAATGTTTTAAAAGGATTTATGTTATAAAAATTATTTTTCAAATAAGGAAGGTTATTTTACTCGAGAAATGTTTTTAAAGATATTTCATAAATATTTTCCATCTAAGATAACATCAATTAGTGTTAATCATGCCTTTTAGAAGAAATTATTCAATGTTTCTATTCATATTTTTTCTCTGAATAGATAATGTTTTTATAGAATAATGTTTATGAAAATGGTTTCTCTTTTGAAGGTTATATTATTTTAAACATGATTCTTTTCACCAGTTATGTTTATTTTTAAATGACTGTGAAACCTATATATTTCCATAGGTTATGATATGATTTCAGTTTTATACAACCCATTTTATTTCATGGGTTATGATATTACTATTTATGATCTTGTGTAATATGTATGAATGACTTCACCATGAGATGGGTGGGACCTATTTCTCTCTCCAATGCATTAAGTAATGATTTATATCTCCTGAGATAGATAGATATGGTTTTGGGAATGAACCTTGACTACTAAGATAACAACTAGAGTGAACCATGACTACCAACATGGTATGTGGAGTGAACTCATGCTACTAAGATAGACATGAGAGTGAACCATGACTACCAAGATGGTATGGGGAATGAACCTATACTACCAAGATGGTCTTGGATGCCATTCCTTAGCTACTATTGAAATCATATTATATGTTTATGTGTCTTCCATACCTCTATATTTTATTACTATTTTATTCTTCTATAGCTTATTCTCTTTATTTCATTATGATTCATTTCTTTGGAACTACGAATATTTATACCATGATTTCTATTACAATCTTTGATATTGAGTGTATGATATTGTATTTTTATGATCATGCTCTCATACCATTATGCTCATGTTTTTCCTTACATGTATCCCATGTTTACCCTTATGGATAATCTGAGATCACCCCATTTTATATTTCCATTACCCCAGGTTATGATGATATGTATTATGTATTATGTGTCTATGAAAGGTTTTATTAAAAAACAAACCTAGTGGGAGATTATGTAGATCATTTATATTCCAGTTCTTATGTTTCCATGTTTCTAGAGAAACTAGACTATTTAAGGTCTTTGGGAATTTTTTTGTATAATGTTTAAGTGTTCCAAAAAATTTATGTAATGTTTATGTTTGAAAAGCGATGGTTCTTAGAGTTGGTATCAGAGAAAAGGTGTAGTTAACCATTAGATTCTCAGATAACAAAACCTTAGTGAGAACCCTAAGGACCTATTTAGGGATATGTTTTATGGATAAGGGCATGCATAGTAAAATTTCCAAGAATTTTATAAATGGATAGTGTGAGTGGTTTCCAATAAATAATTCTATTTATAGATACTAAAGGTGGATGTAGATCTGGAACATATATACCTAGGGGGTAAAAACTCAAACAAGATGTTCTAGGACAGACTCTGGGTAATCTGGTATATTACAATAGGCCATACTATACACATGGTTTGACACTCCTGAGGGATGTGATTTGAATATTAACAAACTCTTCATGAACCATTATGAATGATTTTAATATATATTGGCTATAGATAACCTTGGATAAACCTAAGGTTTCATAGATAAATGAAGGTGTATTAAGTTAGACATATTATAAGATATTTTTCATGATTATGTGTTTCGTAATTATGATAACTATTTCTTACTCTTTGTTTTTTGTTTTAGTTAATGTATGGAACCATAAGGAATTGTGTTAGTGGTGATTGCAATGGAAAATGTAATGATTTTCCTCATGAGAAACTGAATGCTATAGGATCTGGAATGAAAAATATTGTTTCCAATCTCACACATCTTTCTCAACCAATGAACCATGGTGTAATTCTTAAGAAATAAAGGAGGAAAAATTAATCTATTGATACTTTAATGATTCAATATCCACCTTATTTAAGAGGGTCTTCTGATCCACCTATTGTTGAGTAATGGATCAATACAAATGAAAGGATATTCTCTATTAATCAGTGTTCAGAGAATGAGAAATTCAATCTTTCTATTTATCTATTAGAAGATGAAGCAGATCGATGGTGGAATCTAATAAAGAATACGAGGTAGCAAGTTGAGATTTAATTGATGGATTGGGATGAGTTCAAAAACATATTTTCAGCAAATACTTTCCTCAAATTCTTCGTACCAATATGGAAAAATAGTTACTTGAGTTTATGTAAATGGATAATGAATATATTGGTACCTAAGAGGATAATTTCAAAATAACTATGAGGTAAAATTGAGGAGTTATCATTCAAACCAAAAGTGAAGTTTATAGGTTGTTTTGTGGATTAAAGCCAAGTCTCAGAAGGGAAATGACCATTAGAGAACTAAATAGCTACTAATAGATTATGTGTTGTGAAATCAAGGTTTAAATGGAGGTTGGAGTCATGTATCAATCTCATGATGTTCAAAAAAAGAAGAATCTAACGTTTTAAGGAAAATAAAAAATCCATGAAGAAAAGAAGATGAGATTTCCCTTATGCTCTAAGTGTGGGATGAATCATGGTGGAAATTTGCTTAAGTGGTCTAATAAATGTTTTCAGTGTGGAAGGGAAGGCCATAGAGAAATTTATTGCCGTAGTTATGGTAATAAGTTAGTTTGAAATAGTAATGGAGAAAAATCCTCATAGAATGCACCTTCCATGATTTAGTGCTACAAGTGTAAGGAGAGTGGGAATTATGAAAACCACCACCCAAACCCAAGGTCTAGGGATGATGATCTATGTCAGTAACCTCTTAAGATAAGGGACATGGGGTAATCTCATGAAATTTTTATTTCTGATTAGGGGTGAGATAATGACCTTATGAAAGGTATACTTACCATCTACTCTAGAACTCCAAATGTTATATTTTATTTTTGATCCAACCACTCTTTCATATCTACAGAATTTACTAAGGGTGTTCAGATTCTGCCAAAATAATTAAACGTGGAATTAGAAGTGAAAACCCTTAAGGGTACAATGATTGAATATAGAGTATATGATTCCTCTCTAGTTGAATTTTATGGTAATGTGTTTCTGGTAAATACTGTTATTCTTATATTGGTAAAATTTGATTTTATATTAGGGTTGGATTGGATTTCTCTGCATAAATCCCTCATCAATTTTCCATGAAGTAAAGTTATTTTTGATACTTAAAACCCTCCAACGACCGTCCTAAAATGTAATGATAATAAGGAAATTTCAATGTATATTTAATCTAGTGTATGGGTATTAATTTACATTCAAAATGGTAATTTATCATAAATGGTTTGGGATAAGATTGACATCGATGATATTCCTGTTGTTTGGGATTTTGTTGATTTCTTTCTAGAAGAGTTTCCTAGCCTTACACCAAAATATGAAGTTAAATTTTCAATAGAACTCATACCTAGTTCCACACCAATTTCAAAGAGTCCTTATTGAATGGGCCTGATTGAGTTATAGGAATTAAAGAAGAATCTCCAAGAAAACTTTGATAATGGACTCATTCATCCAAGTCTGTCACCATGGGGTGCGCCAGTTCTTTTAAAAAAAAGAAAGATGGATAAATGAGACTATACATTGATTATTGAGAGTTGAAAAATATCAAAATCAAGAACAAGTATCCTCTTCCTTATATGGATTACTTATTTGATCAAATGTGCAGAGCTAAATATTTTTCCAAGATTGATATTCATTATAGATATCATCAATTAAGGGTCAAGAAGGTGGATATACCCAGGATAGAATTTCAAACAAGGTATGGTCACTATGAATATATAGTGATTCCTTTTGGTCTAACTAATTCCCCTACTAGCTTTATGGATTTAATTTATATAGTCTTTAGGGATTACCTCGATATGTTTTTGGTACTATTTTTTGAAGATATTCATATCTATTCAAAGGGAAAGAAGTTTATGAAGATCACTTGAGAAATGCATTGAGGACCCTAAGGAAGGAGAATCTATATTAAAAAATTACAATGTGTGAATTTTCGAGTCACAAGTTTTCATTTTTGGGTCACATAATCTCAAGGGATTGTATAATAGTAGATCCATCAAAGAGAGAGGCTATTGAATGTTGTGCTAGACCAACCATGATGACTAAGATCCATATATTTCTTGGTTTAGAAAAATATTATAGATTTTTTGTGGATATGTTCCCAATGATATCCAATCCTTTAACCAAGTTAACTCAGAAAGGTGTCAAGTTCCTCTGGACAGATGAATTTGAGGAAAAGTTCAAGAAACTGAAGAGATGTTTGGTTAGTGCACCCGTGATTACAATACCCTATGGTGTAGATGGGGTTCTAATCTACAAAGATTCATAAAAGAAGGTACTGTGATGAATTTTTATGGAGAATAACATGTTTATTGCATATGACCCAGGATATTTAAATATTAATGAGAAAAATTACCTCCAACTCATGATTTGGAGTTAGAAATGGTAATTTTTCCATTATATATTTAGAGGCATTATCTTTATGTAGAAAAGGTTGATATATATACTGATCATAAAAGTCTAAAATATATATTCACACAAAAAGGAGTTAAACATGCACCCAGGATGATTTTTAGAGTTGGTGAAGTATTATGAATGCCCAATAAGTTAACACCCTGGTAAAGCGAACAAGGTGGTCAATAATTTGAGTGAAAAGGATCATGATAGCTTATTCATGATGAGGATAATAAAAAATCCAATATTTCTAGATTTTAAGTGGATACATCTAGAACTATTGAAGGATGGGGAAAATTATTATCTTTCTCAAAATAATGTTCAACCCATAATTCAAGTAAAGTAAAAGAATTCATAAAATGAAGATAAAGAGCTATAAAAGAAAGTCAAAAATATTCCTGAGGTTAACGTTGATCAGGATTGAATAATATGGTCTTGGAACTATGTATGTGTTAAATTCATACCTTATTTGAAGGATCAAATTGAGGAAGCTCATAGTTAGTCTTTCTCCATTCATCCTTGAAGTACGAATATGTTTAGGGATTAGAATGAATACATCTGGTGGGATGAAATGAAGATGGATATTGAAGAGTTTGTATCTCAATGTTTGGTATTCCAAAAATTTAAGGCTAAAAGACTAAATTCCAAAGGTATGTTGCATCCATTACCTATACTAGAGTATAAGTGGGAGAGAATCACTATGGATTTTTTGTTGGACTACCCAAAATCACTAAAGGGTTTAATTATATATGGGTGGAAGTCGATCACCTTCCTATGTTAGGAAAATTCATTTCTATCAGATAATATTTCTATTTGGATCAACTTGTTAGGATATTCATTGAGAAAGTGGAAATTTTGCCTAGAGGATGGCATTATATTGTATCAGATTGGGATATGAGGTTTACCTCAATATTATGGTGATGTCATCTACAAGAACATGATACAAAATTGAGTTTCATCACAACTTATCATCCTCAAATAGACGATCAATATGAAAGAACCATTCAAACCTTATAGAATATGTTGAGATCAGTTTTGTTAGATTTTAAAGGTTGTAGGGATAAAAACCTTCCTAAAGTAGAGTTTTCATACAAAAATATATTTCACTCAATAATTCAAATGGAACCGAATGGATTCCTCTATGGGAAGAAATGTAGAGCTCCAACATGTGGGGATGAGGTTAGAGAAATAAAGCTATTGGGACCTAAGATCGTTGAAGAAATAGCTGAGAAGGTTTGAACCATTCAGCAACTTATTAAGGCAGCTCAAAGTTGGTAGAAAAGTTATGCTGATAACATTCAGTGTGATCTTTAATTTAATGTCAGTGAAAAGGTTTTTCTATGAATCTCAACCTGTAAGAAAGCTATGATATTTAGGAATAAAGGGAAACTAATCCCTAGGAATATTGGTCCCTTTGAGATTATTGATCATATCCAGACAATTGCCTATTGCTTGGAAGTTCCTCCAAATCCTTATCATGTCCATGACGTGTTACATGTATCTCACCTGAGGAAGTATATAACTAACCCTTCACAAGTTTTGAACTCAGAGGTCATACCTCTGGGGTAGGATCTTTCTTACGAGGAACAACGTGTTGAAATTCAAGACCGATGAGAGAAATTTCTATGAAACAGGATGAATCACCTGGTCATTTTTTTGGAGAAATAACCAGAATATGATGAATTATAAGTATTATCATTTTTCTTTACTTGAGTGATGAATTTTTATGGAGAAATTCATTTTAATGGGGTAAAATGTTACAACCTAGTTTTTATAGATCATTTTTTCAGCTAATGTAAATATTCATTTATATAATGTATTGAACTAAGTTAAACATTCATTTCCCAAGGAACTAACTTTTTGGACATTACACGAGACACCAACATGGTGTACGATACCCGCAACACTGACTTGGTGCATGATACACGCAACATGAAGTTTCTATAAAACATCTCTTTTTTTAATTATTTAAATGAGATAATTATAACCTAGACATTAAACATAGTTATATAAATAGTAATAACTAATATTAAAATATATTTTACAATTTTTTTATTTAAATATAGTATGTTGATAATAAAATATATTATTTTTGGTAATGTTCATCTATTTTTAAAAATATCATTTTCTCGAATGAACCACTTTTAATGTCTTTCTGTGAAAAATAATACAATTTATTTTTGATACATTAAGAAATTTAATTTTATAAAATAATCTTCATCTTTGAATTTAGAATATTGAAATTAGTTTATGGCTAAATTATGGGATTTTTCTGACAAACTTAATTTTCAGATGAATAGTGAAAAATACAAGATTTTAATTCAAAACTACCTTTAATTTTATTTATTTATAGAGATAAATTATATTTTTAATTGGTTTAATTGTTTATGTAGATAATATTTTTATCCATTAATCCAATTTTAGTCATTTTAACAAATTTTACATTGAAATTGGATATAAAAACTGGAAAACATTTGACCATTTTTTACATTAAAAACCCGCATTGTCTACCCGGCTACAAAATTAATTTTAAATTAATTTCTGTCAATTATAGGATTATAATTTTTAAAATGGAAAAATTATCTAGAATAAGAATAATTCCTAATTTCTAATAAGAACTAATTTTTTTTTGAAAAAAATATTTGTAAAAGTGATTATAATTAGTTACACAAGTTAATAATGAAATTAGGTTAATGAATTAAAATACCTTTAATATAAGACAAAAAACGAACTATACAAATGTCCAACACCTATATTATGGAAATTATTAGGGAATGAAACTTAAATTATTTATGGTTTTTGGTTTTTTATAAATTTTTTGAGGTAAAAATACAGGCACACCTAACTTCTTTTTAAAAAAGAAAAGTGTGTCCTTTCCCTCCCCTATAAGAGGCCACCACCTCTACCAACTTCCTCACACCACTCAAGATCCATGGATAACACAATCGTTTCTCCAATAAGATCCCAAATTACCTATCATACTCCTAGATTCCTTACCTTGGGAATAAGACAAATAAAGTAAGTCTTTTGGAACAAACCAAAAGGAGTTATCCGGTTAAGTGGTAACGTCTTCTTCAAACTCCATTCCTTTATTTTCCTCTCCACACACTACACTATCATTATTCCATTATTGTTTGAAAAAAATATTATCCTAAATATAATAGGTTTTTTAAGGATATGGTTTCAACCTAAACTTACACACACCTCCATCTAATGGATATCAAACATACTATTTACGTGTATGATGAACTACCACCTCCCAAAATGATGATTGTTTATTTTTTCCTTTACCACTTATTTTGGAGGAAATGATTATGGAAAATTTGTTTATATATGTAATATATTATATTTATTATTTATTTAATCTTATTTATTCCATATACAACACCCATCGTTTTTAATTTCTATTTGGTGTAATTATGATAATTTCGTTTGAGAAAGTATGAACTACTGCCCCATCAAAGTGATGCGATTCGTTCACACACTACATGGAATGTATTAAATATTGGTTTAGTGAAATTATAAGATATATATAACATTATAATGACACATTTATGATATTATATACACATAAAAGTTTATTTTATTTTCGTTCCTTTCTTTCAATATTAATATTAAAATGGAATCAATGTTCATGCGTACATACGACTTACCGTCTCCATCAACGATGTATTCCATTCTGTACATATTTATGATTTAGATTATTATCATATACATATACTCGATATAAATGATATTTATAACATTCAATACATTATTTAATCATGATATAAGTATAAGGACCAATAATATAACAAATTAAGACACATGCAACGATCAGAACGAATATTACCAAAAATTGAAACCTTAACATAGGATTGTTAAGAAGTATTTAATATAATGTCATAATAAAAACATATATTCTATTATTTATAAGATAATTATGTTTTAAAATATTTATAATAAAATTATATTTATTATATATTAATCGTTTATGATAACGAATATAGTCAAGACACATGGTAAGTGGATTTCATTTCACTTTTAATTTCTGTAAGATATATGCTATGTTCACCACCGTTTCTTTTTTATGTGGTGTATGTAATACTTATTATTGTATTATATGTATCTTGTACTTAAATTTATGGGTATTAAAATTTCAATTTTATTATATTTCTTTGATGGGGATTAAGTTTTAAAAGTTACCAAATCGGTAAAATTGTTTTGTCTCAATTTAACATATTTGAGAATCTTGTCTTATTATAAACCTAAACTCTTTTTAGAGATGTATATATTTCCATTTTACATTTTATGTCATGAATATAATTATTTTAATGATATTTTAAGGTTAATTTAATTTTCTTTTATTACATGTAGTGTATGATCCCATTTTACCAAGTTATAAGAGCTTATTAAGACAATATCATCCCTTTTAGAGATTCTTTAGGTTTATGATTACTTGAATGAAATATTTTGATCCATATCTCGATAATACTGATGATTTTACTTATGCTATGTTTATTTAAGATATCATTATGTGTTATTAACACTTTTTACACTCATTGGTACATAAGATAATGTTTTTAAGTAAAATATGATCGTCTCTCTCTCTTCGGTTAGAATTATACTGTAGTAAAAAATCCATGTTGTCAAAAAGGTTTTAAAAAAAGTTTTCAAAAAATCCTTAAAGGTAAATTTCAAGTGAAATGTATTTTAAAAGTTCTTTATTGTTTTCAAGGATTACTATATAATTTTTCAAATATATTTTAAAAGAAAATGTTTTCAAAAGGTTTTATGTAATAAAACAAATTTCAAAGAAGAAAGGATAATTTCTTCAAGATATGTTTGTAAAGAAAATTAAAAATTATTTCCCATATAATATAACATATATTAGTTTTACTCAATCCTTTATTGAGAAATTATTCAATGTTTCTATTCATTTTATTTCTTTGAATGGAATATGTTTTAATGGAATGATTTTTATGAAACCCATATCTATTTCACAGGTTTTATGTTTTCAAAACTCACTTATTTTCTCAGGTTATGTTTAAGTTGAAATGATCATTGAACATATATTTTTCAATATGTTTTGATATGATTACATGTTTATGATACCAATTTCATTTAATGGGTTATGATATTACTATTTATGATCTTTTGGAACATTTATGGGTTATTTTACCATTAGATGGTTGGGACTTATTTCTCCCTCCAATGAATTGGTTAATGATTTATATCTCATGAGATATAATAATATGGTCTTAGGAATGAATCTTTACTACTAAGATGTCTATGGGAGTGAACCATGATAACCAAGATGGTATGAAGAGTAAACTCATGTTACCAAGATGGCCATGAGATTGAATCATAACTACCAAGATAGAGTGGGGATTAAACCTTTACTACTAATAAGGTATTGGGAGTGATTCCTTAAATACTATAGAAATCATGCTACATTCTTATGTGTCTTCCATAATTCCATATTTTATTCCAATTTTATGCTTTTATGGATTATTCACTTTTTTTCATTATGATTCATGTATTATGAACTGCCAATATTTATAACATGATTCCTATTATGATTTTGATATGTAGGGTATGATATTTTATTTCCCGATCATGTTCTCATGCCTTTATTCTTATGTCTATGCTTACATGTCTCCATTATTTACCCTTAATAAGTATCTGAGATCACCCATTTTTATGTTTCCTTTCCCCCAGGTTATGATGATATGTATTATTTTTGAGGTGTCTAATAATGGAGCTAGTAATGAAGTACATAGTGGGATATGATGTTGCTGATTTATGTATAAATGTTTATGTTTCCATGTTTCCAAAGGCACGAGACCAATTAAGGTATTTGAGAATCTATTTTTAAAATGTTTAAGTATTACAAAAAATATATTTAATTTTAATGTTTGAAAATTATGGTTCATTAGAGTTGTCTATAAGAGAAAAGGTATAGATAGCCTTTGGAATCTAGGATGAGAAAAATTTAGTGAGAACCCTAAGGAAGTGTCTAGGGATAAGGTTAAGGATATGAGAAATTATAGAAAAATATATTGGAATTTTGGAGAAAGATAGATTGAGGGGTTTCTAAGAAATACATCCCTTTCTGGATACTACAATTGGATGTGGATCTAGGACAGTTGTACCTAGGGGAAAAAATATGACAAGATGTTCTAGGCAAAAATCTGGGTAATCTGGTACCTGACAATGGCCCTTAATTCAAACCTAGTTTGAGACTCATTGGGGATATGTGTTGGGAATTCACAAAGTCATCATGAACCATTATGAAGGATTTAAATATAATTCGTCTATGAATAACATAGGATAAACAAATAGTGTCAAATATTAAGTAAAGTGTCATAAGTTAGACACCATTTTACAGATTTTCTATGATTATGTGGTTACTCATTATGATAACTATTTATTACTAATCTTTTGGTTTTAGTCATGGATGGAACCCAAAGAAACCACATTTTTCAATGATTTCCCCCCTACGAAATTGAATGTTCTAGCACTTCGAATGAAAAACCTCATTTCTATGATCACACAGCTTTATTAATCTATGAATCATGGTGGGCTTCCAAATAAACAAAGTAAGGAACATAATTCTATTGATTATTTCAAGAGGAAACATCCACATTCTTTCAGAGGGTCTTATGATCCACTTTTTGTTGAAAAATGGATCAGTACTACTGAAAATATACTGTCTGTTCTTCAATGTTCGGAGCATGAGAATGGCATTCTGGCTATTTATCAGTTAGAAGGAGAAGCAGATCAGTGGTGGACTCTAATCAAGAATATGAGGCTGCAAAATAATATTTAATCAATGGATTAGGATGAGTTCAAGAACTTATTTTTCAATATGTACTTTCATCAAATTATTCATACCATGGCGGAGAAAGAATTCCTTGAGTTGAAGAAAAGGGATGATGAATCTGTTGGTACCTATGGGGCCAAATTTACAAGATATGTGATGTACGCTTCTAAAATTATCATCCAACCCAAATGTGAAGTTGATAGGTTCTTTAGTGTCTTAAAGACAAGTCTTATAAGGGAGATGTCCATAAGTGTCTTTAGTAGATACACAATGATTGTGCATTGTAAAATAAAGAATGAAATGGAGGTTGATTCTGGTGTCAATCTCATGGTTTTGATAAGAAAAGGATGATTGAGTTTAAAGGGAAATATAGAAACTATGAAGAAAAGAAGTTGATATTTCCTTTATGCTCTAAGTGTGGGAAAAATCATGGAGGATATTTACGTAAGGGGTTTAATAAACGTTTTATGAGTGGAAGGGAAGTCAATAGGGAAATTGATTTATAATGTGATAAAAAACTGCACAGAATTCCCCTCCTATGATTCACTACTACAAGTGTATTGAGAATGAAAATTATGGGGACCCCCAACCAAACCCTAGGGATGGTGATCATGATCAATGTCAGTAACATCTTAAGATGAGGGAAAAGGGGAAATCTCATGAAATATCTATTTCTGATGAGGGGTGCGATAATTAGATGAAGAAAGGTACACTTTCCATAAATTCTAGAACTGCTAATGTCATATTTGATTTTGGATCCACCCACTCTTTCATATCTAATGAAATTTCTAAGAGTGTTACATTTCAATGAAAATAATTAGAATTGGAATTATAAGTGCAAACCGCTACTGGTGCGATGATTGCATCTAATGTTTATTATTCCTCTCTAGTTGATTTTTATGTAAATTTGTTTCCTGTAAATCTTTTCATTCTTCCTTTGGTTGAATTTGATGTCATCTTAGTCCTGGATTGGATTTATCTACATAAACCTCACATAAATTATCAAGGACAGAATTTTATGTTTAATATTTCATTCCCTCCTATTATGATCCATCAATGGGATGATAAACATGAACTTCCTATAGATATTAATTCCAATGTATGGTTCTTAATTCCTATTAAAATGGGTTTTTTATCTCAAATGGTTGGAAAAAATATTTTCATCAAAGATATGCATGTTCTTCGGGATTTTCTTGATGTCTTTTTAAAATACTTTCCTAGAATTCCACCAACATGTGAAGTTGAGTTCTTAATAGAACACATACCTAGTTCTACATAAATTTCAAAGACTCCTTATAGAATGGCCCAAGTTAAGATGCATGAATTGAAGAAGAAACTCCTAGAAAAACATAATAATTGATCCATTCAATCATGTGTGTCACCTTGGGGTTACCCAGTTCTTTTAGTAGAAAAGAAATATGAATCAATGTGGCTATGAATTGATTATTAGGAATTGAATAAGATAAAAATCATGAACATGTATCATTTTCCCCATATTGATGAATTATTTTATCAACAAAGAATATATTGATACTTTTCCAAGAGTGAACTTTGTTATGGATATCATCTATAGAGGGTTAAGAATTTGATCTCCATCAAATATTTTATGCACATCATGAGAGATATCTCAGGTGAAGATCAGTGGGGGGCTCAGTTGTGGTGCAAGGAGCTTACATCTACAAACAACTTCTTTTATGGTGAGTGAGGAACAAGGCTCTTCCAACTAACGAAAATTTAAATAGGATGGGCGTGAATCTGGCTTCCAGGTGCTGGTTCTATAGGCTCCCAAACCAAGACACGGTAGAGCATATTTTTTATAAGAGTTAATGGTCTATCAGTCTCTGGATGTGTTTTGGGGCTTTCTTCAGTTGGGTTCCATCTGGAAGAGATTAGGAGGATTTCATGGTGTTGTGGTTTAGAGGAGCTGGCTCACACGGTGCGGAGAGGAAGACATGATCTATTATTCTGATTGCAGGCTGCTAGATGCTCTGGAAGGCCAGGAATGAGGCGAGACACAATGATGCACAGTGATCGCAAGTAAGCATTCACTTCAAGATGAAGAATACCCTGCTCGATCTGCTTCGCCTCTATCCTGACTGTCACCATGCTCTGTCTACGAGTCCAGTTTCTCCTTTTCTTCCAACTGCTCCTCGGTCTGGATGTGCAGAACATGGTGCCTAGGTATGTTGGATTCCCCCTCGACATGGTCTGAAACTCAACACGGATGGATCTCTAATTGGGGGGGGGGAGATGCGTAGGGGTGGGGTTATAAGAGATCATAGAGGTTCTATTGTTGCAGCATTCACGGATTTCTTTGGGCAAGGTGATGTGCTGCAGGCGAAGGCTCTGGCCTTGGCCATGGGGTGGGAAATGTGTAGTCAAAGATTGCTTGAAGTTCATATGGTGGAGTCTGACAATTTGCTTCTCTGTAATTCAATTCTTGTAAAGGGTAATATTCCTTGGCATATCTCATACCCATTAGAAAATACAATGCGTTTAGGGGAAAAAATATGACTGTGTCTCACACATGGCGGGAGGGGAATATGGTGGCAGATTATCAAGCTTCCATGGCATCCTCTAATCAGAGGGTAATTTATTTCTTTTACTTGGGTGCATTTTCTAAAGAGACGATGAAATTTTTGGCCAATAATGCTATGGGTTTGCACTACTTTTGACCACCTTGATGTGTTTTTGTGGTTCTTTTGTACTATGGATTTTATTTCAATAAAAATGATAGCTTTCAGTCAGGGTTAAGAATTTGGATATACCCATGACAAAAGTTCATACATTGAATGATCACTATTAATATAGAGTGATACATTTTGGGCTTAATAATTCAATTATTATCTTCATGGATTCAACGAATAGAGTCTTTAGAGATTATCTCAATATGTTTGTCGTAGTCTTTTTTGATAATATTCTTATCTACTAAAATAGAAAGGAATAACATGAAGATCACATGAGAAATTCTATGAGGACCCTTCAAATGGATAATCTATATAGAAAATTTACAATGTGTGAATTTTTGAGGCAAAAGGTTTCATTTTGGGGTCATATAATCTAAAAAATATTATAATAGTAGATCCATCAATGACCGAGGCTATTGTATTCTATAATAGACCTACCACGGTGACTAAGATACAAAAAATTCTTTGTTTAGGTAGACATTATAATTGGTTTTGGGATACTTTCTCATGACTATATAATCCTCTCACCATGTTAACTTGTAAGGTTGTTAAGTTACTATGGAGAGATGAATGTGAAGAAAATTTTAAGGAACTGATGGGAAGGTTGGTAAGTGCACTTGTGCTAACATTATATTGTAGTGGAGAAGGCTTTATAATCTATTGCGATGAATCCAAGAATGGATTGGGATGCGTTCTTATGAATAATAACATGGTTATATCCTATGAATCACAATAGTGGAATATTTAGGTGAAAAATTACCCAACTCAATATTTGGAGTTAGCAGCGGTATTTATTCAATATAGATATGGGGGCATTATATTTATGGGGAAAAGTGTGATAGATATATTGATCATAAAATTATAAAATATATATTTGTATAGAAGGAGTTGAACATTCACAAAAGAATATGGTTAGAGTTGATAAAGGATTATGACTGCTCAATACATTACCACCCTAGGAAAGAAAATATGGTGGTTGATGCATTGAGTCATAAAGATCATGCTTGCTTATCCATGATGAGGATCACAAAAGATCCAATAATTCTGGATTTCTAAAGGATATTTCTATATATATTGAAGAAAGGGGAAGAATATTATCTTTTTCAAATGAATTATCAACCATCTATCCATGTAAATATTAAGGAGGTGAAAAAGCTATATGAAGAGATAAAAAATAAATTCAGAAATGGTCTTTAGTTTAACCTTGATTAGGATGGAATGATAAGGTTTAGATACCATGTTTGTGTTCCTTCCATACAATATTTGAATAAGGAGTTGTTAGAGAAATCTCATAGTTATTCATTTTCTACTCATCTGGTAAGTATGAATATGTATAGGGTTTTAAAAGAATATATCTAGTGGGATGAATTGAAGAGTGATATCATAGTGTTTGTATCTCGGTGCATGGTATTCAAGCAAGTTAAGGCTGAAAGACATAATTCTAAAGGGATATTGCATCAATTACCCATATATTAATGGAAATTAGAGAACATCACTATGAATTTTATCATTGGAATACCCAAAAAATCTAAAGGGTTTAATGAAATATGGGTGGTAGTTGATCACCTTACTTAGTTTGCACACTTATTGCTATCTCAATATATTTATCTTTGGACCAGATATCCAGGATATACATTAAGGAAGAGTTAATTTTTTTTGGATTACCACATTTTATTATACCAAATTGGGATCAAAGGTTTACCTAAAAGTTATGGATATTTTTTTTAGAAATCACTTAATATAGAATTGAGTTTTCGAACTACTTATCATCCTCATATAGATGGTCAGTGTGAAAGAACAATTCAAACCATAGAAGATATGTTGAGATCTTGTTCATTATATTTAAAAAGTGGTTGGGATTAAGAAATTCCTATAGTTTATTTTTATGACAAAAATAGGTTTCAATAAATCCTTCATAGGGAACTGTATGATGCCCTATATGGGAATAAATGTAGGGATCCAACATGTTGGGATGAGGATGGAGAAAAAAAGCTACTGAGACCTTAGATTACTGAAGAAATGGTCAAGAAGTTTAGAACTATTCATCAACATATTAAGGAATCTCAATGTCAGTAGAAAATTTATGCTGATAAACATTTGTGTGATCAAAAATTTAGATTTTGTGAAAAGGGGCTTCTACGAATCTCACCCGAATTGAAATTTATGAGATTCAAGAAGAAAGTGAAACTAATCCTAATGTGTATCAGTCCCTTTGAGATTCTAGATCATATCAGGATAGTAACATATCTCTTGAAACTTCCTCCAAATATATATAAATTCTATGATGTGTTCCTTATATCTCTCCTAAGGAAGTGCGTACCTAACCCTGCACATGTTCTGAACATAGATGTTATACCGCTGGAGTAGTATCTTTGTTTCTAGGAACCTGTTTAAATTCTAAACCGAATAGAGAAAGTTATAATAAACAAGAACACTCACCATGTAAATTTTTTTTATAGAAATAACAAGTTATAGAAAGCTATGTGGGAACATGAGGATATGATGAAGAATAATTATCCTCATTTTTCTTTTCCCTTGTGAAAATTTTGAAGGTGAAGTTCATTTAAAGCGGGGTAGAATGTAACCCCCTGAGTTTTTAAGGAACATTTTTTTGAATAAATTAAATTTTCATTTATATGTTGTAATGAACTGATTAAAATATTACTCTCACATTGAACTGAATTTTCATACATTACAACCAACACCAACTTGTTTTAAGATACACACAACACTAAGTTGGCATATGATACACACAACAATGAGTTTCTACGAAACATCTCTTTTTTATAATTATTTAAATGTGATAATTATAAAAAAAGTCATCAAACATAGTCATATGGATAGTAATAAATAATTTTCATATATAGTTTATAATTTAATTATATAAATATAAAATATTGATAATAATTGGAATGATTTTTGGAAAAGTCCATTATGTTTAAAAATACCGTTTTCTCGAATGAGCCACTTTTAATGTCCTTAAATAAAAAAATTAATTTTATATGAATTTAAATATTTAATTTTATAAAATAAACATAATATTTGAATTTATAATGTTGAAATTAGATTAGGGTGAATTTTTTGGATTTTTCTAACAAACTCCATTTTTGGGTGAATAGTGAAAATAACAGATTTTAATTCAAAAAAGATATTTATTTTAATTTATTTATAAGGATAAATTATATTTATATTTGGGTTAAAATTTTATTTAGATAATAACTTTATTAATTAATCCTATTTTGTTCATTTTAAACAATTAGACATTACAATTGTATAAAAAAACTTTTTAAACTTTTGATAATTTTTATTTTAAAAAACCCACATAGTCGACACGACTGTGGGATTAATTTAAATTAATTTATGCCACTTATATAGTAATAATTTAATAAAAATGGATTAAATATTTATAATCATCATAATTTATATTTCATTATAAGGTCAACATTGTTTTTGACCAATAGTATTAGTGAAAGTGATGAAAATTAATTACACTAGTTAAGAGAAACATTTTGTTAATAAAGTACTAAACCAGGAATATAAGATATAAAAAGTCCTTGAAACTTTTTCAAAACCAATTTTTTGGCCATAAATAGCAAATTAACCTTCAATTATTTATTTTTTTGGGTCTGGTATGACTTTTGTTTTGTAAAAACGTGGGTACAACTAACTTTCTTTAAAAAAAATCCAAGTGTAACCTTTCCCATTCTTATAAAAGGCCACTACATCTACCGAAACACTCACACATTTCAATCCCATTGGATCACCCAAAATCTGGTAAAATAAGGACCCAAATTCTCTAACTTCATCCTATAATCCTTACCTCAGGTAGAAGGAAACTCTTGTATGCCTTTTGGCACAAACCAAAAAGAGTTACCCGATTAAGAGGTAATGTCTTCTGTCAGGCTCATTTACTTTATTTATCTCGTCCACCACATCTAATATAATTATTCCATTATTGTATGGAAAAATAGTATCATAAATATAATATTTTGATTCTATTCTAATTTTTCAACCTACACTTATATAGACCTCCATCTAATGGATATTGAACACACTATTTACGTGTATAATGAACTACCACCCCACTAAATGATGATTAATCATTTCTCCTTTACCGCCTATCATGGTGGAAATTATGATGTAAAAACTTTTTATATATTTAATATATTACATTAAATAGTTTTTTTATCTCTTTTATTCCTTTTACAATACACATGTATTTTTTACATTCCATTTGGTGTAATTACAATAAAGTTCATTTGAGGATGTGTGGACTGCCGCCCCCTCAAAGCGATCTGATTCATTCCCACACTACATGGAATGTATTAAGGATGGGTTCAGTGAAATTATATGATATATATAACGTTATAATTCTTATTCAATTATGCTATATACATATGAAAGTTTGTGTCATTTCTATTCATTTCATTCTTTATGACTATTAAAACAGAAACAACGTTCAAGCGTAAGTATGACATACCGTCTCCATGAACGGTGTATTCTATTTTGAACATGTTAATGTAATAGATTATAATAATAAACATATAATGGATATGAATTATATTTATATCATAATATAAATTATTTAATAATTATATAAGTATAAGGACTACGATATAACAAATTAAGTCACATGCGAAGAACTTAACGAATTTTACCCGAAGTGGAACCCTAACATAGGACTGTTAACAAGTGGGTAATATGAGTTCATAATTAAAATTTATATGGTATTTTTTATAATAATAATCTTTTATAAAATATTTATGATAACATTATATTTATTATACAAAAATATTTTATGAGTATGAAGAGATTCAAGACACAAAGTAATGTGATTTCATATCACTTTTAATCTCGTGAGATATATACTATGTTCGCCACCCTTTCCTTTTATGGTGTATATACCAATCAAGATTTAATTCTATATATTTTATAATTAAATATATGGGTATTAAAATATCAATTTTATTATCTTTCTTTCATGGAGTCTATGTTTCAAAAGTTACCAAATCGATAAAAAAAAAATTGTCTCAATTTTCCTTCTTGGAGACTCATGTTTTACTATGCACCTAAACTATTTTCCAAGGTGTATATATTTCCATTTTACATGTTATGTCATGAATATCCTTATTTTCATGATATTTTATGATTAATGTAATTTATTATTCTTAAATGATGAGTATGATCCCAAGTTACCAATTTATAAGTGTTTATTGAGACAATCTCATCACTTTTATAGATTATTTACGTTTATGCTTCCTTTGATGAAATATTGTGATCCATATCTTAATAATACTCATTTTATTCATCATAATATGATTATTCAAGATATCCTCATGTGATATCACCACTTTTTACACTCTTTGTTACTTAATATAAATTGTTTAAGTAAAATATGATCGTCTCCCTCTCTTTCTCTCTCTTCATTCAAAATTCTATTATGTTAAAAAACCCATGTTTTTGAAAATATTTTGAAAAATGTTTTTAAAAGAACCATGAATATATTTTCCAAGAAAAAAGGCTTTTAAAAATGTTTTATTGTTTTAAAATCATCTTCTATAAGTTTTCAAACCTATTTTAAAACGAATATTTTCAAAATGTTTTAAGTTATAAAAATTATTTTTGAATGAAGAGAGGATATTTTCCTGAAAAAATATTTTTAAATATATTTAAAAATTATTTCAAATCCAAGATAATATATATTGGGGTTACTAAATCATTTTAGGGGAAATTATTCGCTATTTAAATTCATATTCTTTCTCTAAATAGATTATGTTTTTATGGAATGATGTTTTTGAAACCCATTTCTCCTTCACGAGTTATATACTTTTGAAAACCTCTTCTTTTCCATGGTTATGTTTATGATGAAATGATTATGAAACCTATATATTTACATAGTTTATAATGTGATTTCATGGTTATAATACACATTTAATTTCATGGGTTATGATATACCTATTTATGATCTAGTGTCACATGTATGAATGATTTCACCATTAGATGGGTGGGAACTATATCTCCCTCTAATGCGTCGGGTAAAGATTTATATCTCATGAGATAGAATAATAAGGTCTTAGTAATGAAACTTGACTACTGAGATAGCCATGGGAGTGAACCATGACTACTAAGATGGTTTGAGGAGTAAACACATTCAACTATGATGTCCATGTGAGTGAACTATTACTACCAAGATGGTATATGGAGTGAACCTATACTACTAAAATGGTATTCATAGTGATTCCATGGATACTATGTTAATCATTCTATTTTATTTTGTGTCTTCCACAATTCTGTATTTTATTCATATGTTATCATTTCATAAATTAAACTCTTTATTTCATTGTGATTCATATATTACGAACTACCAATCTTTATTCCATGATTCATGTGATGGTCATTGATATGATGGTTTTGATCTTCTATTTTCCTGATCACATTCTCATACACTTATACTCATGTTTATACTTACAGTTCTCCCTTATATACCCTTACAGAGCATCTGAGATCAACACTTTTTATGTTTCCTTTCCTTCAAGTTATGATGACATGTATTATGGTTCAGGTGTCTAAGAAGGGTACTAGTCAAGAAGAACCATGTGGGAGATGATTTAGCTCATATATGTACTAATGTTTATGTTTCAATGTTTTTAATGGCACTAGACTAATTAATGCCTTTGTTAATCTATTTGTATAATGTCTATGTTTTCAAAAAATGTTATGTAATGTTGATTTTTGAAAATAGTGGGTATCTAGAGAACCAAGTTCTCTCCTAGTTCTAAACATTCCTTATTGAACTGGGTTCATACCCCATTCGATTCCTATCTATTTTATGAGATATAAATATAAACCCAATGCATTGGATAAAGATACATGTCCTAGAAAACACATAATTAAAACTATAATTATGTGTGATAAAATATCCAAAAATTTCATCACATAATAACCACTGAATTGAAATGGGCATCATTAAAATTTCAACATATAAAAATTAATGGAAAATATACATGTTTCATAATCATTTCAACATAGAATAACCCTTGAAAAAAGTGTTTTTTCATAAAAAGTTTGACATGGTATACCCCATGGAAGAGAAATGTGTTTCTTAAACATCATGAAATCAAAAACATAAAGCATTAAGATAAATTATATGAATGGAATCCCTATATAATATCCCTATTAAGGAATAGGTATCACCAAAAAATGTCATCTTTGGTAAGAAATAATTTTGAAGCATCATTTAAAATTTTTCATGAGAAAAATATACTTTTCACT
This sequence comes from Viscum album, assembly GCA_963277665.1. Taxonomy (NCBI): domain Eukaryota; kingdom Viridiplantae; phylum Streptophyta; class Magnoliopsida; order Santalales; family Viscaceae; genus Viscum; species Viscum album. The sequence continues at coordinate 1,588,724,356 of OY728143.1, read as the reverse complement.
TTGAAAAATGATTTTTAATGAATAAAAAATGTTGAAAATATTTTTCTTGGAAAATAAAAATGAAAATAATTAAATTAATATTCAAAGTAATGATTTGTTATGAGGTAAAAAAATTCCACTCATTCTATACACAATAAAACTATGGTTCATTTCACATTTTTCGTAAAATCCTAATCGATTTTTTTGAAACATTACATGGATATCCTTTTAAAAAAAAATTCCAAAAATTAAAAAATGTGTAAAAAATATATTTTACAAATCATAAAAAAGTAGGAAAACAATTTTATTTCTTTTAAACATAGTTTTGGAAAAAAAATAAATTTCTAATCTAAGAGATAAACAAAGTGTGATATTCTTAAAAACATTTTCATAATATTATTTTGTTCCAAAGAGTGAAAAAATGGAACTATTACTAGGAGATTTCGTAAATAACTATAGGAGAACAAAATTAATGAGAATATTTTGAGGTAGATCAATATATTTCAGCATTGGGGACTTAATTATAAACAATCCTATTAAATGATGGGATTATAAGATAAAATCATTACCAATTTGGTAACATTGAATCATAATACCAAGAAAGAATGACATAAAATGAAACGTAAAATATAATAAGGATGAATAAATTCATTATATTATTTAATGACCTAGAATTTTATCAATTGAATTCCCCTTATTATGAATACTTCATAAAACATACAAATCACATGGAGAACCCAATGAAAAAATTATCCTTAGAAATTAATAAGGAAACATTAGTCAGAAAATAAACTATTAAGAATTCCAAATACTATAATAGGATAATAAATAGAAAAAAATATAAAAAGAATGGGAAATTTTAGATATACTCGATCTACTATAATGCCCACATTGGTGAACAAATCATTGGAAATTAAACAGAAAATGAAAAATAAAATATTCATTTTGAGGATGAATGTAAATAACCATGTGAGATAATATTATAATGAATAAAATAAGAGGTATTTATTGAAATTAAAGAACATATACAATTGAAATAGTAACCTGACCATTATAATATTAATACTATCATTAAAAATATCAATTTTTCCATTAGAATAGTAACCTCACTTTTTAAAGTATAAATATAAATTTGGTATCTTATAAATGGAAATATGATACATTTATATCATGGTAGAAGTGAATCAATGTTTTAAAAATGAAAAATTATGTATTGGTATTTTATAATTAATACAATTTTTAAAAGATTTTTTTGTCTTAAAATAGATTCCTAAATTAATTTATTTTATATTATAATTATAATATAACTTTAGGAGTCCTTTATTAATTTTCCAAAGGGTCATAAAATCAATTGTATTACTAAAATTAGTATTTTTCAAATAAATGATTATTTTATTTTAAAATAAAATATCTCATTTTTAGAAAATTATTTTCATAAAATGGATTCCATTTTTTAAATCTATATATTGAAAAAAAAATTAGGGTGTTGTTTTGATATTATTCTAAAATCATTGTTTGTTGGTGAATAGTGAAATACGGTAATAACGATATTTAACAATATAGGCCATATGCAAGAATTTTTTGGTCATTGTTGGTTTATGCACCAAATGGTTCAAACTATATAGAACAATTTACCAAATGTTTTCATATTAATTGACACTATTGATAGTTTTGTGCCAAAATAAAAAAGTAATGAATATAATATTCAAAAACACCCCTCCCACCTCATAAATAACATCTCCCATCAACCCATATTACCACACCTTATGAGCCTTATATATTTTAAATATTCTACTCAATTCCCTTAAAAATACTCTTCTACACATCCATAATTTTATATTCTCAACAAATACCAATTCCATGTTATTTAAGAGGTCCTTCAAGGAGGTGATATTCAAGAGGTAATATTTTCAAACCATCCCTTTTAATTTCATTTATTTTTTTACCTTCTACTCACCTAATTCATCCATAAAATAATAATAAATCTATTATCATTTATATACTATAATTTTATATTTCTATTGGAATATATTCTGGACACCCATTTTCTCATGTCCTATTATTCCAATAAATGAAACTGTTGTCCAAATTATGGTGGTTTAACGTCTCCATGGATAATATTTTATCATTTTAAAATACCAACTTCAAGGATGGTTATAATACCATTATTATGGTTAAAAAATATTTTAATATGTACATTATAACTTAGTTCTTGTTTGGGAACCAATACATAAACATAATATTCAATAAAATGAATCTTGTTCGTGATGGTCTGAAAACTTACAAAAAATAAACTAAATAATTATAATTAAATTTTTTTCAATAGAATAACCCTAATACCAAAAAATGATATATGAGGCCATTTAATTTTTTTAAGTGCATTAATAATATATTATTAAACTTATGGATAATTATTTCTATATTAAAAAAATTTCTAAAATTTTATACCATCGAACCAACCATGAAACCATGCCATGAATGATCCTAGAGTAATGAAATCGAATATTATAACTCTTTAAAATGGTCCTAAATGAACTTAATAAAATTATAATAAATACAATAAATATATTATATATTCTCTATTAAATAATTAACTAATTTAATTTGGTTTTACATGACATTAAGTTCAAGTGAAAAACACATTTAGACATAAGGTAAGGGATCTCTCTAAACCTCCATATTTACTTTGGTTTATGCTTTCTCCCTCTATGCCATAATTTATCTCTTAAATATTTTTATAAACATATACTAAACTCTTTTTATATTCCCCATAAAAAATTTATGTATCTTAATAGATCTTTCTTTAATGGGTAATTACATGTTTTAAAAAGGTTCCATTCTAAATTCCTCTTGATATACAAACCTGACTAAACTGAACTTCTCTATTTATTCCCCATATCCATGTACACACCATAAACTAATTTTAGACACCAATATTTTACAAAAAATAACTCATTTTATCATGAAAAAATATTCTTGTTCATTTCTAGTTTTACTAAAATGATTATGCCAGTATCATCTTTAAAGACTCTATTATTTTCCTTAAAGTCATGTTAGAGAGGCACATTACCAAAGATACCTATTCATTATTTTTTAAAAATTTATCTTAAATTGGATGTACTTTTTGTTTATATAATATTATTATCACAAGTTAATTTAAAAGTATTATTTAAATCAATTCTTTCATGGAAACCAATATGATACACCCATTGGTTATGCCTTATAACATGATTACTATACCAATTAATTTCCATGGAAAACCCTTATGTTTATTTCTTATGATTGATTATTTATGTAGGACACATATACATGAACATTTTTTATGGGTTTTCCTAGATATTAATCTAATTAATCGAGTAATTTTTAGTCTTAAGAAATGTTATGTATGGGATTAGAGAGTAAACTGAATCCATTATGGGGATATATCTGCCATGTGATATAGTCTTGATGGTTATCATTGACTCAAATTTATGTCATGTTTTGGGTTTTTTTCACATTCCACCTTTTCCATGATCATATTATTCCATGTTATATTTGTTTTTCCTTCATATGTTTATTCATGATACCTACCTTTGACATTATCATGTTACACCTTTTAATACATGTGTTATTCTTTATTCCCATGTCTATTCCCTTGCAGGGATTTTTTTATCATCTCTTTTGAGAATGTATTATCTGGGTTATATAATGAAGTTATAGATTCTCAAATGGATTTAGGATATCTTGAAAAATATTAAATAAAATATGGTTTGATTTTATTTCATTTGTTCAAAACATGTACCAAATCTTCAAAAGACATTAGAATATTCAATCCTAGGTTTGTATTACGCTTAAAATCATGTAATAATATGTGTAATAGGATATTATATATATATTAAATTTAAAAGGGAATTTATATACAAATTGTGAAATAATATAAATTCATAACATAACATACGTCTCAAATAAGGATAATTGAGATAAAAATCCCTTACCAATTTTTAACTTCTAAATAGTAAATATCATGAACAAGAGATCCTAAAATCGATATGTAAACACAAATATTTTTATGTAGAATAACGATAATATAAACTCGTATGGATATATATTAAATACTAATGATCCTATAATGATAATATATATAATTTAATTTTCTTTCTTTCAATACGATAAGAAAATGTAAACAATGGTGATGCATATGTACGGCCTACCATATCCATGAATGGTGTATTTCATTTCCTCTCAATAAATTACTATATATAAATATATACTGAATATATAGAATATTTATATCATGGTTTAAATTCATGGGATAATGAATCCATGATCTAATTATGATGATAATAGATAACAAGTCAAAACATACATGAAAAAATGTAGTTACTGCCTGAAACATGACTTTAATAGGGAATTGTTAATAAATATGGAATAATATATAATAATATATTTATGAATAAAATTTACAATGAACATATACTTAGGATAAAAGATGTTTGAATGAGTACTATAGAAGTCAAGACTTACGGTAATTGATTTGCATTTAACTTTTCTCTTCCATGAGACACATTCCATGTTATCCAACTATATATTTTATGTTGTGTATATAAATTCCCTGAATGTATGTTATGATTCTTTTACCTAAAACTATTGGGATTACACATCCATTTGTGGATGTATCTTCCTTGGGGTTTTCTGTTTAAAATTTAACAAACTGGTAATGTAATTTTGTAACAATTTGCCTTCTTTGAGACATACGTTTTGTTATGAACCTGTATTATTTCATTAGTTGTATATAAATTCCCCTATAAATTTAATATATAGTTACCCTATCCTTTTACACATATTATTACATGATTTATAGCATACTATAAACCAATGATCGAGTATTCTAGCGTCTTTCGATGGCTAGGAACAAGATTAGAACACATAAAACTAAAAATAAAAAAAAATATTTATTTAATATCTGTAGTGATACCATAACTCCCTTTGATATCCTATAACTACATAGGATAACCTGGGGAGTACATATAAAAACTTAATGACCCAAAAATCTCAGCAAAGGAATAAACAAAGGATTAAATCATAAAAAATGTGTTAAAGGGCATAACATGATAGCATAAAATATATGAATCATGAATAAGAATATGGAAGAATAAAATATAGAACATGGAATAATATTATAATGTAAATGGAGTAATGTGGAAATAATACATAACATGACATAAACATGAGTCAAGGAAAACTGGAAAGACTATATCACATGGAAGACAGAGTCACAAAATGGATTAGGTCGACTCCCTAATCCAATTCATAACATCTAACAAGACTAAACATTACCTAATTAATTAGAGTTATATCTGGGAAAACCATATTAAAATGTTCATGCATATGAATTCTACATAAATAATCAAACATAAGGAATAAACAAAAGGGCTACCCATGTAAAGAAATGGGTATCCTAATAATTTCATATGGAATAACCCATGGGCATATCATAATAGTGACCATGAAATAATGTATTGAAACCATAATTGGACATTAATAAGGGAAAATATTCATAGATAATTATAAATTATGTCCAAATAAAATCAAAACATATAAAAATAATGATTAGGAATATTTTTAAATGTTCCACTTTAAGATGACTTATGGTATAAGAATATAGTCTTTAAAGAGGATAAATGAATAAATGTTATCATAAAATTAGGAATAAAATAAAATAATTTTTCTTTATAAAGTGAGGGATTTAAAAAAATATTAGTGGCTTAAAATTGTTTATTGAGTACACTTGGAAATGGGTAAGACAGAGAGAAGTTCCCTTTAACTGGGGTTTCTTATTGATAAGAATTGAAAAGGGAACCATTTAAAACATGACATTACCCATTAAATAAACATGAATTGATATAAAAGAATATTTTTTTAAATATAATAAAAATATAGGTTAATTAAATATAAAAAAAGAAGATATAAACTGAGTCATATATGTAGAAAGTGTAACCCAAATGAAATATGAAGGTTCGAAGAGATCCCCAATCTTATGTCTGAATGCATTCAAAAATTGAACTCATTATCCTATATAATGAAATTATATTAATTAAGTACTTAATTAAGAACCTAATTTATATGTATTTAATTTATTTAATTATTATTAAGTTTATTTATGACCATTTTAATGAGATATAATGTTCATCTTCATCATTTTGGGAGCGTTCGTTTCGTGGTTTCATGGTCGGTTCACTTGTGTAAAATTTAGATGTTGTTTTCAAATGAGAATAATTATATATAAGTAAAATTATATATAATTAATTCAATTAAAAAATTTTAAATGGTCTCATATATCATTTTCGTTTCTGGTATGAGGATTATTAATTTGATCAAAGATTATTGGTAATTGTTCAGTTTATTTTTAGTGGGTTTTCCGACCATCACGAACTAGTTTCATTTTATTGAATATGAAGGTCATATTTTTGTTCCAAAACATGAAATAAGTTAAAATATACCTATTGGAATCTAGTTTGAACATTATGTTTTATGAACAGAATTGATGGTGGTATTGGAAAAGAAAAACCATTAGTATAGAGATAGAAAACAACCATTATTTGGACAACAGTTTCATTTTTTTTAATAAGAGGAGATGAAAAAATGGATAAGAAAATGATATTCCATTAAAAATATAAAATTATAGTATATAAATGATACTGTATTTATTATTATTTTATGGATGAAGGATATTACTAGAAGGTGGAAGAGGAAATAAAATTAAAGGATATGGTTTGAGAAAGTTACCTCTTCAATATCACCACCTTGAAGGGACTCTTAAGGAACATTGAATAGGCCTTTTTTGAGACAAAAAACTCTTGGACAAGGGGGAAGAGTCTTGGGAAGGAAATTCGGAAGAATATTGACAAGATAAAAGGAATATAAGGTGTGATGATAAGGGGTGGTAAGGGGTCGTATTTATAGGTGGAGAAGAGGGGTTTTTATTATTATTATATTCATTAGTTTATTATTTTGGCTCCAGAATATCAATAGTGTTGATTACTATGAATAAATATAGTAAATGGTTTAGTAGATCTTGTACCAATGAGTTCTTACATCAGTAGTGACACATAAATTCATGTATTTTTATCATAATGTTAAATATTGTAAATTAATGCATTATACTATTCCCATAAATCAACTATTTTAGAAAATTCCCAAAATTCACTCTAAGAATTTTTTGAAATGTAGATTTCAAAAATTGAATCCATTTTATAATTTTATTATTAATATGTGAAATTTAATTTTTAAATAAATCATCATTTATTATAAAATTCCAATTTTAGTATTACAATAGATTTTATGACCCAATGGAAAATTAATTATGGTCTCTTAAAATTATATTATAATTATAATACAACATAATATTTATTTATGAACTTATTTTAGGGAAACAATTATTCTCTTAAATCATTTTAATAATTATAAAATACCAAAAACTAAATTTTCATTTTTAAAAAATTTATTTACTTATACCGTGATATAAATATATCATATTTCCATTTATAAGATACCTAAATTTTATTTATAATTTAACAATTGAGGTTACAATTCTAATATATATATTTCTATTCATAGTGGTTATATTACAATTAAAATTTCTAGGTTACTATTGTAATGGTATAGGTTTGTTAATTTCTATAAATATATCTTATTTAATTCATTCATATATTTTCTATGAAGGTTGTATAATTTCATCATCAAAATGAATATTTTATTATTAACAACTTGTTTAACTTCTATAGATTTGTTTTTGAGTGAGGCCATTTTAGTGGATAGAGTAGATCCAAATTTTCCCATTCATGTTAGCTTATTTTTTTTATTTTTATCCCTCTATAATATTTGGAATTATTTTTAGTTTATTTTATTATAATTTATCATTATTTAGTTATGAGAAAAAGGATTTTATTACATTATCTATGTGATTTATGTGTTTTAATACATTATTATCAGAAGTAAAATTTCATTGACAAAATTTTCGGTTGTTACATTCTTCCCCCTTATAAAATTTATCCTTTGAAATTCTGTTTTACATAATGTGGTGACAACAAGTGAGGTTATTAATCCTTTATCGATTACATTGGTCCCCAGGTAACCTCTTCATTATTTTTGTTTCTCTATAGTATATTGACCTTGGGAGTGGAATTTTTACAAAGAACCTTGTCACTATAGTCAAAAATCTTTATCGGCTGCTCCTCATAAGGGAGATTCATTTCCAACTATACCACCACTAAGATAAATAATTGTGGGGGATCTAGCATGTACTTCCTCAAGAGGGGTACATGAAATGAATCACATCCTTGCGTAATGGTTAGTGGAAGTGATAGTCGATAGGACATGATTCTGACATTATAAAGAATCTTAAAGGGGATGATTTACTTAGGAGTTAGATTTCCTTTCATCCCAAATCTCATGGCCCTTTTCCATAGAAATATCAATCAGAGTACCATGTAACCAACCTAAAACTATAAGTCCCATAAATAATTATTTTCATAGATCTTCCGTCAACATTGGCTTTCCAAGATATTCTACTGGATGGTCTTCACCTTTTCATCCATTTCCTTGACCATATTAGGGCCCAATAGCTTACATTCAACAATGTTATCCAAAAATGCAGATGTTATACATATTTTCCTATAAAGGGATTCATATGGATACATTTGTATGCTTTATTGGAATCTATTTCTACAGGTGAACTCAACCGGTATAATATGTTGATACCATGGTCCTTTCATGTCCTTTGAGAATGCACTCAATCTGCCTTATAGTGTCTAAATAGTCTACTCAGATTGGTCATTAGTTTTGGGGTGATATTCCATGTTGAAGTTCAACTCAGTATTTAGATTATATTGGAGACTTTTCTAGAACATGGAGGTAAATATAAAATCATGATTAGATATAATATATAATGGTAATCCATGTATACTCACCACTTACTTAATGTATATCCATGCAAGTTGTTTGATTGATAAGTCCTCTAAAATCACAAGAAAGTGGGAAGTATTTTTAAGATGGTCAATAATAACCCATAAATAATTATTTCTTATGGATGTATTTTAAGTCTAATAAAAATTTCATAGTGATGTTTCCCCATTTACATGTATATTTGGGTAATGGTTGCATCATCCCCTTAGAATTTTTCATTTCTGACATCAATTTCTAACCCACTAGACACTTTGATGTATATTTAGTGATATCCTTCATCATATTATACCACCAATAGTTTTATCATATATCTCGATACATCTCTGTAGTACTTGGGTGGATAGAGAAGGTCGATATATGTGCATCATTAAAAATATCCATCTTTATCTTAGGATATGATGGTGGACATAGTCATTAACCAAATCATATAACTCCTTCCTCATAAATTTTGAACAATGATGATTTCTCATTTCTGATAGCTTCCACATTATTTTGAATTTCCACATCATTTCTTTGAGTATCCTTTATCTTATCTAAAAGGGATGTTTGATAAATAATTTGTGAAATTATTGATTATGTACCCCCTTTTATGATTACCATATCCATACCTTGGAAGTATAAGAATATTGGATGATTATCAATTCTCATCATTGATAAGGTTACATGATCTTTTCTTCTTTGAGAATATACCACTTTACGTTACCATGATAATAATGGAATGAGCAGTGATAAACCTTCTTGATATCTAAAAATATTCATTATTTCATATTAATCTCAATTTATATGAATAAATATTTGAGGTTCTTATATATAAGTATACATCTTACACATCTACCCATAGACAAAATACCGTCAAATTTTTAATATGAAGATCACAACTTCCAACTCTAGATCATATGTTGGGTAGTTTTTCTTAGTAAATTTATGCCACCTTATGGCATAGGATATTAAAATAGCATTTACCAGAAGTACACATCCTAATCCCTTACTTAAATCATTTTTTATAACACTTTGAGTTCACCACTTTTCAGTTGTGTAAGTACTGTTGTAGTGATAAAACAAATTTTGACTCTTTAATGAAATATTTGCATTCACTAGTCCTGATAAATTCTATTCCCTTCTATGTTAGAATGGATTCTAGATTTCAAAATCAAGTGATGTTCCTAAAAAATTATCAATAACACCCTGATATACCAAGGAAACTATGGATCACCACTACAGATGTTGGTATAGGCCACTCCTTAATTTCTGTTGTCTTATATGGGTCTAAATATATATTTTTTTTGATGATAAAATGTCCCAAGAATGATAATTACCCTAACAATAGCTCACTTTTACAATAATTTTCTTATACTTTATCCCTTCCCAAATTCTTTAGCACAATAATAAAATGCTCCTAGTGTTCCTCCTTGATCTTAAAGTATAAAAAAGATCATCTATAATGACTACCAAATTTTTTTTGAGGTAATATATAAAGACTCGATTATTTATGTCCATAAATTGTTTTTGGAGAATTAATGAGTCCGAAAGGAATCACTATGAATTCATAATGTCCAAACTTCACTCAAAAGACAGTCTTAGGAATATCTTCCTTCCTCATCTTTAATTAGTAATATCCCAATTGAAGATCCAACATAAATAAATACTTCACCCCACATATTGGATAAAACAATTAAACTATCTATAGTATGGGAAACTTTTTCTTTATCATTATTTTGTTAAGGTAACAATAATCAATGAAGAGGCACATTGTATCATCATTATTATTGATGAGGAAAACTAGTTCACCTCATGGTGATGCACTTGAGTATATAAAACCCTTGTACAGATTCTCCTGTAACTACTTATCTAGTACATTAAAACTCCATAGTGGCCATCCTATAAGAAGTATTTGATATGGAAAGAGATATAGGTATAAGATCAGTTGATAAATCAACCTCTGAGTCATAAATTAGACCAAAAAATTCTTCACAGAACACATTAGTGTGGTCCTTCACAATTTGAATGTATTTAAGCATGATCCTTTCCTTTGTATAAATTTTTTGGGCTAGATATTATTTCATTTAAGGTAATAATTTCCATAATTGGGATAATGATTCAATATAAGATTCATCCTCCTTCTTAAACATGTATATTATTAGGGGATGTCTTGGAATGTGAAGAGGGATATAATTTTCCCAACAGTTGATATTACCTTTGTATAAATATTGAAAATTTATGAAAAATATAGAATCAAAATCCACCAAAGGAAGAAAGAAAATATTTTCTGGGAATTTGAGTCAAGAAAAATTATTCAGGGAGAGTATACTTTACATGAAATAATATCCCCAATCACTATTCTAAAAGAAGAACTCAATCTTCATATGTCGAGGTGGTGTTTTAATAGTTCTACTAAACTCTCAGGATATGAAGGAATGTATATAACTGGAATCAAATAGTTTATTCTTTATTCTTGAATGAATAAATAGGGTACCTATTACCACATCATTTTCATCCTCTAACATAGTAGTAGTGATATCATATGACCTTATAGCCTTGGAGGTTGTCATTGTTGATATTCTTTGACATCCCTTGGATAGGGGAGTTGGATCACATAATTCCCATGTTCCTTATAGTTGAAACACTACACTATAGGCTGAGTTTTCATCTAATCCTTCATTTTTTATTCCACATTAGTGGTTTTATTCAAATATATTCATCAATTATTATCATTATTCCCATTTTATCCACATTTGAAGAATCTCCTAGTTCCCTTTATAGAGTTCCCAAGATGCTTCATCACCCACTTTTGACATGTGGGATGTTTGGATTTCTTACTTCCATATAATTTACATGTTTATCCTCTAATATTAAAATATATTATCTTTTTTTTCTATTGGACCATGAGACCACTGAGTTTCACTAATATCTATATCAACATTGAGGGCACATCATACAATCTCCTCAGCTGTCAAAGTATCAAATCACCAAAGAATTTTGTGGACTCGAATTTAATTCACTGAAGAATAGATCAAATTTTTTTAATCATTCTTGAAAAAGGATAAGGCATAACATGATTTTTTTTAATTTTTTCTTCATATGGTCTAGTAAATTCATCTTTGTTTTGATTTAGTATGTGGAACTCCCGATCCATCTTAATATGGAGAGTTTGAGGGGAAATATTTATTGAAAAATATTTTCATGAATCCTTTAAATTATATGGAATCAATTTATTCAATATATTTTGTGTTTTTGATCAATTAATACAAATAATAATCTTTCCCATAAAACTATAGACCGCAATCTCATCATTCTCTTCATCGGAGCATTGGATCACAACTAATATCATCTTAATGAGACAATCCATTGTTCTGAGATGAGAGGATCTTAAGATATACTAAAGATAAGATACCGTTGTTATATAAATGATTAAAACAAAAATTCTATTTATTAGAAGAAGGAGTTAATTCCATAAAATTAAAGTAATTATTCATTACTTGATCCAATTAATCTAGTACTATCATGATGTTTTGGGCTTCTATTCCCATAGGGTTAGGAATTTTTGTTGGGAAATCATCACATTTCTTATCACATTGATTATTTTCACTGGTACTCATATTTTATTCCATTAACTAAGAAAAATAGACAAAATATAATTAGGGGTCTTATATACTAAGCTCATGATAATATAAAAAATCAACTATGAACATATAATGAATAACATATAAATGAAAAATATATCCTAACTTATAAATCCATAAGTTTTAATCTAGGTTATAAATGGTGATATATTTATAACTAGTGTTATTACTAATGTTTTTTAGTACTAATCCTCCAAAATAACTAGAATATACTCTATTAATAGCTATAGAGACCATAACCTTTTACAAATATTATTACATGATTTTATGTATAATAGAAACCAATGATCGAATAGTCCATTGTATTTTGAAGACTGGGTTCATAATTAGAACACATGAAACTAAAAATAAAAACTTATTTTATATAATCTAAATAATGATATAAAAACTAACTTTTAGTTCTTATAACTATATTAGATAACATGAGGAATACATTAACATAATATATGAGCTACAAATCCCAGTAAGGGAATAAACAAGAGAATAAACTATAAAAAATGAGTTAAAAGGCATAACATGGTTTCATAAAAGGAATCTATAATTAATAAAAATATGGAATAATAACATATAGAACATGGAATCATATGATCATGGTAATATAATAATGTGGAAAAAACAGATAACATGACATAAATATGATTCAAGGAAAACTGCCAAGACTTTATCACAAGGTGGATAGAGTCCAATAATTGATTAGGTTTTCTCCCTAATCCCATAAATAAAAACTCAAGAGACTAAAAATTACCCAATGAATTAGAATGATATACGGGCCCACCCATTATAATATTTTTATGAATATGTGTGTGACAAAAAGAGTCAGACATAAGGAATACACATAAGGGTTACCCATGGAATAAAATGAGCATCACAATCATTTCATAAGGCATAACGAATGGGCGTATCATATTGGGGTCTATAAAAAAATGTCTTTAAGTAATAATTGGACATTCATAATATTAATTAAGAATAAAAAGATAAATTATTTCTAACGTAAGTAAAAAATTAAAAAATAGTAATTATGTATTTTTGTACGTATGACACTTTAACATAGTTTTCAAAAATATAATAAAGAATATTTAAAGAGGATAAATACATAATTATTTATATAAAAAAAGAAATGAACTAAAATTTTATTTTGTGATAAAATTAGTGATTTTATAAAAATATTGACAGCTTAAAATAGTTTAGGTAGTGTACTTGAAAATGGTTAAGAAATGGAGATGTTCCCTTTAATCGCGTTTTCTTATCGAGAGGAATCGAAAAGGGAACCTTTTAAAACATGTGAATCCCCAAAAAAGAAAGATAAATTGATATAAATACATATTTTTGGTACATATAAACTGAATATATGTGAATTATATATAAATAATAAAGAGATAAATTGAGACATAGAGGGATAAAGCGTAACCCAAAGGAAATATAGAGGTTTAGAGAGATCCATTACCCTATGTCTGAAAGCATTATGCACCTGCACATAATGTCATGGATAACAAAATTAGATTAATTAATTACATAATTAGAAACCTATTATATATTTATTTTATTGATTATAAATTTTTCAAGTTTATTTATGACCATTTCAATTAGTTATAAAGTTCAGTTTTGTCATTCTCGGAGCGTTTGTTTTGTGGTTTCATTGTCGATTTGCGTGTGTAAAATTAATGAAGTTATTTTCAAATAGGAAAAAATATTTTAAAATAATCCTAAATATGTTTAAATGGTCTCATATATAATTTTCTCTAGTATTAGGATAATTTATTTGAGAAAATGTTAATTATAAATTTTTTGTTAATTATTGGCGATTTTTCAGACCATCACGAACTAGTTTCATTTTATTGAATATTATGTTTATATATTAGTTCCAGAACATAAAATAAGTCATTTTTACATATTAAAGTACTTTTTAACAATAATAATGGTTTTATTATCACCCTTTAATGTGTAAATGGAAAAGAAAAAAATAATACCCCTAGAGACGGTAAACCACCATAATTTGGATAACAATTTTGTTTCTTTGAATAAGAGGAGATGAGAAAATGAGTGGATTGAAGATATACCATGAGAAATATAAATTTAAATTATATAAATGGTCCTAGAATTATTATTATTTTATTTATTAAGGATATGATTAAATGGTATAAGAATAAATGAAACTAAAAGATATGGTTCGAGAAAGTTACATCTTGAATATCAAATCCTTGAAAACCCTCTTAAAGAACATGGAATTGGTATTTTATTCATAATAGATACTCTAAGTAATGGTTGAGAGAATTGATAAGGGAGTTGGTTAGAATAATGAAAATCTAAAAGCCATGAAATGTGTGGGGTGAAGGGGTGGTATTTATAGTTGAAGGAGTGGGGTGTTTTTGATTATTGTATTCATTAGTTTATTATTTTTCCTCAAGAATATAAATAGTGTTGATTCTTATGACAAAATAAAATATTGTTTTTAGGATAGTTCGAACCAATGGGTGTTTATGTAATCTATGACTAAAAAATTCATGTATTTACTTATAATGTGAAATACCATACATTATCATATTTCACTATTCACAAAAAAATTAAACTACTTTAGAAAAATCCAAACAATTCACCATAACAATTCCTCAACAATAATATTTCAAAAACAGAATCCATTTTACAAAAATAATTTCCCATATATAAAATATTAATTTTTAAATAAATTCATCATTAATTTTAATAATACCAATTTTAATATTACAATTGATTTTATGACCATTAGATTTTTTAAGGTCGCTTAAAATTATATTGTAATTATAATTCAAAATAATATTAACTTATGAAAATATTTTATGAAAATAAATTCTATTTTAAATAATTGTATTAATTATAAAATACCAACACCTAATTTATCATTTTTAAAACGTTTATTTTCTTATACCATGAAGTAATTATATCATATTTAATTTTATAAGATACCTAATTTTTATTTATACATCCATAAGCGAGGTTTATATTTTAAAATTCATATTACTATTCTTAATAGTTATATTATCATTCCAATGGTCAGATTACTATTCCAATGTTATAGGTTCTTTAATTTCTAAAAATAACTCTTATTTTATTCATTATTCTATTTTTTATCAAGGTTATATACTTTCATATTAAAAATTAATAATTTTTTATTAATACTATGTTTTATTTCTCTATATTTGTTTGTGAGTGTGACCATTCTAGTGGATCGAGTATATCCAAATTTTCCCTTTCTTGTTATCTTATTTTCTATTTTTCATCATGATTTATTTATGGTATACTTGTTGTTTTATTTTCAGAATAATTCATCATTATTCATTGAAGAGAATAATTTTCATTTTCGGGTCTCTATATGATGTTTGAGTTTTATGACATAATTTTATGAAGGTAAATTCCATTGATAAAATTATTGATCATTATATATACTGTCTATACATTGTACGAAATGCTATAATGGGTTTATACTTTTTATTGAACCTCAATTGATGATATACAAAATGAATTTCAATCTTGGTGAATAATTTATATCCATGTATTTGATCCAAAAAGTCATCAATAATGGGAAGAGGATACCTGCACTTAACTGCATTCTTGTTTAGCTCCCAGAATCAATGCATAGTCACATTGACCTCTCTTTCTTTTAAAAAAATGAATAGTTTCACCCCAAAGAGACCCACATGGATGAATTAATCCCTTATCAATGTTTTCATAGTGTCTATTCTATAATTCTTGAAACAAAAATGGGTCCATTCTGTTAGGATTCTTTGGAATTTGTGTGGCATGGAGTATGAGTTCTATGAAGATCCTAACATCATTTTTTTGTTTAAGTCTAGGAAAATACTTCTAAAAGTCATTAAAAAATTTCCAAATAATAGGAATATCATTGATGTTGAGTTTATCTCCAACCATTTGAGATGAGAACCCATTTTTAGTGGGAATTAAGACCCATAAAATAGATAAAATCCCCATTATAAGTTCATATTAATCATCACATTGATAGATGATCACATGTTGGTTTGAAATATCAAAAGTCACATCCCTTCCTTGACAATTTTTTCCAAATTTAATCATAGAAAGAAAATACATTCCTATGATGACATCAAATTAAACTAGAGTAAAAATGGAATTTTTTTTGGAAGCACATTCCCAAAAACATCAATTTTAGAGGAATAAAAAACAAAAGATACAATCATCACACAAATAGGGGTTTTCATTAATAATTCCACACCTAATTGTTTGGGTAGAAACTTGATGTTCTTATAAAATTATATAGATATGAATGAATGGGTAGATCTATTGTCAAATTATATATTATCAGTTCTAGATTAGATGTTTTGTGTACCTTTCACCACATCGTTATTGTACCCCTCATTTGAAATATTGATCAAAAAAGATTTCCCCTATTCCCTAATCTTAAGAGGTTGCTGATGGGGATCATCATCATTAACCCTCAGGTTTGGTCTTTGTTTAGAATAATTCCTATTTTCCATACACTTTAAGAACATAATGTGTGGGAGGAACATTAAGTGCAACTCTTTCTTTATTTTCATTGTTTTCTATCTTCTTCCCATCTCTTTAATAATCTAGAGCTCGATGAACTTACATTCCACACTAAAACGTTTCTAGTATCCATAAGGAAGATTCCACCATGATTCTTCCCATTATTTTTCCATAAATAAAATGTCATATTCTTCATATTATGGTTTTTATAATTTCCATTTAATTCCATTTCTCTCTTATTATCAAAACCATGGGATTTATACATAAATATAACCTCCATTTACACCTTGACAAAACAATGAAAAATCATTGCATAGATACTAAATTCTATTATGGATAACTCCCTTAAAAAATTTTGTTTTAATACCCTGATGAATCTTTCAAATTTAATTTCTGTTTGGGAGACAATACATGAAGTGTACCTTGCAATTCTTCTAACATTTTCCTCACAGGTTCCTTAGATTCATTATCTATTTTCATTAACTCATGGAACCAATTCATTATCTTTATACAAATAATACGTGGGAAGTATATATTGAAAAAATAGTTGTTGAACTCATCCCAATATATGGATTAAATTTCATCATGTTGCCTCATATTCCTGACAAGAGTATACCATTGATCTGTTCACTTTATTAATGGTAGATAACAAAAAATATTTATTCATGTTCCAAACACTAGAGAATAAAAAATATATTTTTAGTGCTACTAATCCATTTTTTAGTAACTAGTTGATCAGAAGATCCCTTAGAAGAAAGTGGAAGTTTTCTTAGGAAGGACTCAATAGAATTTTGTTCCTACCTTGGTTTGTTTGGATGTCCATCATGATTCATATATTGATAAGTTTTTGTGAGAATAACAATGAGGTTTTCCATTCTATCTCCCATAATGTTTGGATACTCAGGATTAAAATCATTTCCCTTTTCCTTCACACTCATCATTGACATAGTACCTTTGGGTTTCATCTATTGGCTAAATCCAAAAATCCTAGGGTAAAAAATTAAAATCATATTGGGGAACCAAATAATCATAAAAACCACTTAAAGGATTTATATATAATGACACATTCTTTTTAATATATGACATATTAGGTTTATCCTAGGTCATTAATAGTCATATTATATTTAAATTCTTCATGATATTTGTAATGATTTTGTGAATTTACAATGTATATCCCCCGGGAGTTTCAAACTAGGTGTATAGTAAGGCTCACTATCATGCATTGGGTGAAGGTCGAGTCTAGCTCAATGCACCTTTTTTGGAGTTATTACCCATATAAAACATTTTCCTAGAGCCACATATACTTTTAATATCTATACATGGATGTAATTTCTTTAAAACCACTGACTATATCCTTTACCAAAATTCCAAGACATTTTCCTACACATTGAATCGTCCTTATGATTTTACTTTGACATATCATTAGGGATATCACTATGGTTTTATCATTAAACATTACAATGGATAAATGAACCAATATTTTGATAACAACTATTACAACCTTGTATTTTAATTCATATATATTACAATTTTTTTATTCATATTCATTACATTACACAAATATACATCCAAGAGACGTAGTAATTTAGTTCCTCTAGGAACTTTGAAACATAAAAACTTATCCATAAGTGAGATACATAATCTCCCATTATGTTCTTCACAAATAACATCGTTCATAGAAATATCATACATAATAATTTTTTTCATAACCCAAGAAAGGAAACATAAGAAAGAGTGATCTTAGATTCTCAATAAGTTAAAAAAAGGGAGACACGTAAGTATAACATTAACATAAGGGTATGATAACATGATCATAACATTTGATAACCATTACCTATATATAAAATATCATAATCTTGAGTCATAGAATTAAGAATGGTAGTTCATAATCCACGAAACATAAGTGAATCAAAAAACATGTTTCATGAGAGAATAACATTGGTATATGCCATGGAATTTGTGGAATAAACATAAAAATATAAAATCATTTTAATATTAGTCAAGGAACACTACCAAGGATATCATATTGAACTAATATATTTATTGAATCTGGTTCAATCCCCATTATAGCCATGGATTACTGAATCAGGTTCACTTCCCAAACAATCATAGTAGTGGATTTTCACTCCTATGACCATCATAGTGAACAAATACACTTATTGAATCAGGTGCACTCCCTATTCCATTCATGTATTACTAAACTGGGTTAAATCTTCTTTCTGTTTATTTATATCTCCTGAAATTTTAATTTTTTGAAAATACTTCAGAGGGAGATATAGGTCTAACTCATCACATATTGAAAATGATATTTATGTGTTAAAAAAGATCATAAAGATTCATCATCTCATAACCCATGAAATAATGTTTGTATCATAAAAACATCATCATATCATAACCAATAGAAGAGAGACAAGTTTCATAATCATTTCATCATAGAATAACATATGAAAAGAAGTAGTTATATAAACATGTCCTTATGGAAAACCCCATAGAAGAGAAATATATTTCTTAAACAAAATTTCCTTAAAACATAAATTATTTATAGAATGAATGTGAATGGTATCCTTAGATCATATCCCCAGTAAGGCATATTTTACACCAACCGATGTCATCTTAGATGGAAAATAATTATTAAATATCATTTAAAACATTTCCACAGGAAAATATATTTTCTTCGTTGAAAAATTATTTTTAAGGAATAAATTTTTAAAAAAATTTTTTATTTTAAAATAACCATGAAAACGTATAAAGTAATCTTCAACAAAATGATTTTTTATGGTGTTAGAAAATTCAATTCACACCATACATGTTAAAATGATGATTCCTTTCGAATTTTCAATAAAAT
Source organism: Viscum album (assembly GCA_963277665.1). Classification (NCBI taxonomy): domain Eukaryota; kingdom Viridiplantae; phylum Streptophyta; class Magnoliopsida; order Santalales; family Viscaceae; genus Viscum; species Viscum album. The sequence continues at coordinate 1,588,704,475 of OY728143.1, read as the reverse complement.
ACAAATGAGAATTGTTTGGAAAATGACTTGATGATTCATTTCATTTTTTTTATAAAAATTCAAATATTAATAAAAACGTTTATTAAAAATAAAAATTTAGTAATAAAATTATTTTTATGTTTTTCAGAAAACATGGTTTTGAAATAAAACATATTTATGGACAATGAAATAACTAAATATGGATTTTATTAAAAATGATGTATTAATAATTTTAAGTAAAAAAGAGTGGGAAAATGGTACCGTTACATGAAGATATCATAAATAACAAGAGGATAAGAAATGTCATGAGAATCGATTTGAGGTATATCATGATATTTCTACATTAGAGATTTAATCATAAATAATCCCAATAAATTATGAGTCCGTAACATAAACTCATTATCACTTTGGAAAGATTAAATCATAATTACCATGATTGAATAAAATAAAATGAAACATAAAATATAACAAGGATTATGAAATCATTTTATTAAGTTGAAAAAGTTATTTATATAAACCTCATTAAATAATATGGTTTCATAACATAACATACCTCTCAAAGAAGGAAAAATGAGATAAACATACCCTACCGATGGGTTAACTTTTGAACTATAAACCCCATAAAATAGAGATACTCAAATGGATATGTAAAACCCAATATGTTATAGTATAATAATAATATACATTCCTTGGAAGTATATACACTATAGAAAATAAATAGTTGGTGAACATGGAATGCATCTCTTAAAAGTAAAAATTGAGATACAAATCCCCAACCATAAGTCTTGACTTCCATCATACTCATTCAAACCTCATGTATAAGAAATACTAATTTATTATAAATATATTATATAACTATATTCATATATATTATAATATATATAATTTACTTATTCCTATTTATTATCCATTTACTAACAATTCAATGTTATGGTCCTGTTTCATGAAATAACTACTTTGTTTTTCATGTATGCGGTTGCGCCTTAATTTACTCTTCTGGTAGAAGTGGTTATTGAAGTAAATGTAGGGATCAAATCCATAGATACATAAGAAGAATACTAGATACATATACAGTTTATAGAGGATTGGATATGAAGATGAAACCAATGGTGTTTATTGTAAAAATAATAATAACATACCCAAGAGAATGTATTTAATTAATTAATTAAACACTAAATATTTTAATAGAAACACTTAATAAAGATGAATTTATCCTAGGTAGTTTCTAGGGATATTAGATGTATTAGTTTTCCTATAAATTTTCAAACCAATATTTCAAGATGTATCTACAAATAGATATTACTCCCTAAAATCATTCACCAATATAACACCTACAGAATTTCAAGGATAGTAACCAATTCACTTATAAGATCACTTAAATGAGAATTCCATGGAATTTTATTGTACTAGAACTCAAAATGGGTCATAATTAATGTTGGAAAATATGAAGATCAAAATAAATCTTCGAATGGAAATATTAAAATAATTAAACAATTTAAAAATAAAATCACATAATATAACATCCAATCCATATGAATAATAATCCCTTGGATAAACCCAAAATATGATTAGCTTTGAATTTATGCTATTCATTCAATGGAAGTGGGATGTATACTTATGAGGTTGTAATTGAAGAAGAAAAACATTGAAATAATGACTACCCCACCATTGTGAGAATAATTTCACATAATTTGACATGAATATATTCACTCCATAAGGAAATGCTATTACTATGACTTTAATAAAAAAAGATTAAGAATAATAACTTTTATCAAGAAATTAACGTGATTTGAAAAACTTACAATTGAAAAATTGAACGTGCGATTAAAAAATAACTGTGTAACATTACAACTAAAATAAAAAGAAATACCCCCTAATTATATAAACAAATACACATTAAATAATAATATTATTATCCTAGGGTTGATCCCCCATCAATTAATCCCTTCACCAATAATAAAGAGATTAAAATGTGGGCAATAATCATAGGAAATTTGACTTTTCTCTATTGACCACAAAAATAGGACCAGATTCATCTCCCATTTTGACTGGAGAAGTCGAAATTAAATATAGATGAATATAAAGTGGTTTTAGTATATTAATATGATCTTCCATATTTCGTCTAATTTATTCAAAAAATTTAGACCTTTTTTATATTCCATCTGGAATTAATGATGAAATTGGTGTGATGATTTTATAGACCTCCAAATCTATCCCATTATTTATTCATCAACTCGGGATCCCATGATCTAATTAATAGTGTAGTAATTTGATCTTTCCAAACATTAATTATATGATCCACATAATTTCATCTATCTAAAGTTAAAATTTTAGCTTCATTGGGATTTAATTATGGGATCCACTTTTTTTATGTGCTTATCATCTATTATTATTTGTCTTGAAAGTTATTTATTCCTTTAAAAAAAATATCCATATTCACATGTGATTCATCCATAGATACTAAAGGAATTTTTTTTCCAAAAAAGTTATAAAATAATAAAATAATAAAAATAATAAATTCCACCTGAAGATGATTAATTTGGCCCAAATTTACATACTAAAAAAATAAATTGCCCATGTGATGATAAATATCGTTCCATTTATAATAGAAAAAATAGATTTTATAGACATTGAAATAGATAAAAATTAAAATATAATCAATTAATAATAGCCTATTTCAGTGCATTATCACACCACCAAGATGAGTTTTGGTAGTCTTGGGAAAAAAGTATCAAAAAATGTGAAATTGAATTACCTTTTTCCAAAATATTTTAACATACAATTCTCATGAAAAGAAATCATGCAAAAAAACATGACTTCCAGAATTTTTTTCCACACAAGTTATTTTCACAAGAATATCCCAATCCCAATCCCAATACCATTATTTTGTTTAAATTCATCACCAAATTTTATCCAATTTCAATTAAGAATGATGATGTGTTGTGCATCATAATAGATATGAGGAATATTTTCTTGTTCATGTGTAATAAATGGAAGTTCTATATTTGAATCACATTAAACATTAAGATGAATATCCAATTTTATCTTTTTATTTTTTTATATTTTTCTTCTATTTGGGTTTTTAAACAATAGTAGATATAGAAAGACTAACTTTGGGAAAGAAAACTACTGATTCATAACAAAAAAGTGTCAGACATCAGACATTTTGTCAATTACATATACTTAAATAGAGATGTAAAGACAAAATCCGGGAAAGAGAACTATGGATCCATGATCCCCAAGTGTCAAAATCCATGAATTTTGAAAAAAAATTCCTCTATATGGAAACCATTTTTATTTTTTGGATACTCAAATTAAACTAAAGTGAACCCAAATCCTATTCTATGATCAATGGGACCCGTGAACTAATGAATACCCCAAAATCCAATTAATGTGAATTATGGAATTTTTATAAAGAGGATGAGAATATAAATGTTGAAAAATCATATCAGATAACCTCACTTTCCAAAAATAATGCTCATGAACTTAAAAAAACATTAAAATCATAATCAAGTCATTCAAAATCATTTTATATTCAAGTTTCAAGTTTCATAATGTACATTAACACATAAAAGGGTAATGAATTAAATTTTTATACTCATATTTTCAATATCCCCAACATAGAATGACACAACCCTCAGTGTTGAAAGAAAAGAGAAACTAGAGATCAATATTGGGAAGAAAAATGGGGATAATGTGATTTGAAATAAATTCATGAAACCAAATCACCTGGTTTGAAGTTGATTACCCATCAATATAAAATTAATCCTGTTATCTTCATATCACAGGTAGAATATTTATGGATAGTTGATGGTAGGTTTTAATTATAGAAGGAATGTGTTTCATTTGAGAATATTGAACTACTATATAGATATTAAATCTCACACACAAGAAGAGTTAGATTACATTTGAAACCGCAAGGGGTCACTTTAAAAAAACAAAAATACACATAAACTAAAATAAAATAAAACAAAATAAAATCATCAAAGAAGACGGGTTTCATCGCATAAAGCACTTAGTTTAAAGTTTTTAACTGGACTTGGACCCCCATATTATCCAATTCCAAGTTTCACCATTTTAAGGACCACGTTATCTCCCCTTCTATAATATTGAGATTGATTATTTTTTAGATTTTTTTAACTTACAATCATTTATTCTATTTTGAGTGGGGAAATCCCTATAATATTAGAAATGGTTGATCTGGGTTTTTTTTCATTCCCAAGACATCAAGTATCATTCATACATTATTGGTTTCAATAGAAGAATGAATGAATATGTCATGGTCTTGGTTATCAGATGTTAAGGGATAATCGAGTGGGAAAAAAGAAAAATAATCTTCTGTTTGGCTTTATTTATATTTCTTATAAAATATTTAAAATCTGAATCAGAATGAGTTTTTATTCAAATTTTTTTGAAATAATTGGTTCCTTATGAAAATATGCTTTCCTTTTAAAATTTTCCATTTCAGTCTTAGGGGTTGATACATAATCAGAGTTAAAGATTATTTTAAATGGTTCATTAAATTTTTGTTCTGAAAATCAACAATAGAGAAGTACTTAAGACACTCTGTCCATGATGTCAAATTACCCTCTTGTGAATAAATAAAAGCAATTTCTTCTTCATTTAATGTCCATTTAACAATTACTTGATATTTTTCAGATATCCCAAATATAATGTTTGGTTCTTTAGTAAATTCATTAGTGGTTTGTGGGAGACAAGATTCATCTATAAGTGATTAGGAAAAGAATACCTAAGTGGGAATGTTTACCATAACCATTTAAATTCCATGAAGTTATCATTTTGATGATCAAACTTTCAAATTCATTTTATCCATTTGTTAACACTATTTTTAAATATGTTTTTATAGATTAGGCTATATAAGAGTTTTGAAATCATGGAATTCCTTACGATTGATCTCTTTAACCATCATTGAAAGTGCTATAAATTTATCCTTTTAAACATTCATAATCCCAATGATTGTAAATCTCATCAGGTGTGGGGTAATCATTCAAGGTTTGATCTAAGAAATTCCATTATTTTGGTTCTTCATAATATTTATTTCCAATTTTATTCCTGTCATGGTTTAAGTTGGGTTAATGCTGAAGATACTCTACTAGAGTAGAAAGATATTATGATTTGATATTTTTAGGGCACATACCAATAGAAAGGAGAAAAGATAAGAGAAATGAGGGGGAAGATAGATAATTGTGGGAGAATAGAATGAGTTCATAAGATTAAATAATTGGTTCCATAAAAATGGCACAAAAATTTCGTTGTGCATAAATTTACCCTACTGATATAAGCGATCGTTGAAGTACATGTAGGGATTAAATCCACAAAGAACTATAAAGAATCCTAGAAACATGTACATTTTATGGATTATTGGCTATGAAGTGTCCAACTATGGTGTTTATTGTAAAATTAATATTAAATTCCTAATAGAATGGATTTAATTGATGAATGAAATAATAAATATTTAAATGGAAATAATTAAATAATATGAGTCAATACTAGGTTTTTTATAGGGCTAGATTTGATATATTTTAGAAATAAAGGGAATCCCAATGAGTGGCCTTTTCAAACCCACCACCCCAGGAAACCCCCTCCTCATGAAGAGATGACTCCCGAGAGACCCCCAACCATAAAAAATCCATTTCTTCCTGATATAGAAGATCATACCATGGGGTAACAGCCTAATCCGTGATGGTTCAACACAAAAACATGTCAGCTATGTAACATCCCAGGTAAATAAAGAATAAAGAGTTTTGATATTTATTAATATTTACAAATTAAATATTAATTTTACTTTAAAAGGGTTGCTATGTTCGATAGCGTACCCGATACGCAACAAAGAGTTTCATTGAAATCTTTCATTGTACACCAGTAATAAAATAATATTATTTTAAATGGTAGTTAAAACATAGCCATTGTACTGGCAGGAATGGATAAAAATAACTAAACTACGATTATATATGTTTGTTAAATGTTTTTACATTTATCTAATAAAGCATAAAGGCTTAGAATACAAAAAGAATTCAATTTTAGGCTTATATACTCTAATTTTCACGTAAGATCAACTTATTAACATTTGATGGAGAACCGTCATTAAATATAGTTTTGGTCACACTTATATATTCTTTTGGACCAAATAAAACTCTTCTTTAGAATCGAGACATCAAATATTACTTTGTGTAATTTTTTGGTATTTTTCCGATAAAGTTCATTTTTTAATGAATAGTGTAAAATATTGTTTTATAATTCAAAACCTCTTTTTAATCTAATTTATTTAGATTATTAGATAATCTTTTTAATTGGTTTTTATGTGTAATTACAATATATATTTACCATTTAATCCAATGGTGTTCGTTGGAATTAATTTTACTTTGAAATCGGACTTAAACTAGTGTCAATCTTTTGATACTTATTGTTTCATAAAAACACGCTATTCGTCTTGACAGCGGGAATTAATTACTAAATTAATTAATGTGACTTATATGTTTTGAATTTTGTAAAATATACTTCAATTTTGAATTCGGAATATCAAATATAGCTTAGGGTGAATTTTTGGAATTTTTATGAAAAAATTCAATTTTTGATGAATAGTGAAACCACTAAGTGGTACTTAAAAAAACTGATTTTTTGTTTAAATGAAATTTTACCACCTCTGTGTTTTGAATTTCAAAAATCTGACATACATGGTTGTCATTAAGAAGTAAAATGTGGTTCAATGGGATTAAAATAATTTTTTGGTGAATAGTAACTTATTAAGTTTTTAATCGCGATTAGAGGTAATTAGTGTAGTTTAAGGTAAAAATAATGTTTTAATAATATGAGATGAGCTTGACATAGGTCCTAACCTTATTGGATGTGTCATGGCCGACCCAGAAAATCCATGGGCCAACTTGGGGACCCCATGGAGCCACTTTGGTTGGAAAATGACATAAATATCTTTTTATTAAATGTTAAAGTAAAAATGACACAAACATGAGATGTTTTACTAAAACAATTTTTACATGGGGTTATAAAAATTATATTTTTGACTATAAATATTAATTAGAAAGCTAAAAAGATTTCATAAATCATGATATTTTTTTATAATTTTTAGAAATTAAATATATTAAATCATTTATGACATCATGATGATGCAGCGATTACCTCATTAATAATGGATTTAAATAAAATGAAAAGATAATGTAAAATCTATGACCTACACATGTCCATAACCTATTGGATGGGTATATTTCGAACCCTTATCACCTTATCCTCGAATTATATCATTGTGGTACCTCTTAAATCTGAATACCATTTTAAAATAAAGTGACTTTTCTTTACTTTCCAAGAGCGCCCTTCCTCTCCTCTTATAAAAGGCCCCCACCTCTACCTCCTTACCCACACTTCCAAATCCTTTGGCTCGGCCAAACCCTGCCCATTTTGTCTCTCCACATCCCTCTATTACTCCTTAAGCCTCACTTTGGGCAGAAGTCTTCCCAAGGAAGCCTTTGAGCTCAAACCAATGGGAGTTACCCGATTTTAAGGTAATGTCTTCACTTGAGCCCTTTTGTTTTATTTTTCTTCTCCAACCACCTAAAATCTTTTTATTAATTTCTTTTGTAATGACTCCAGTATCATATATATACTAGGATGTTGTTATAATAAGGATTTGAGCTACAGTTACACACATCTACATATAATGGTTAAAGAATATACTGTTTCCGTGGATGGCGAATTTCGGCCTCCCGAAATGATGATTGTTCAACATTATTTTAACACATTAAAAGGTGGCCATTAAGATGACACTATATTTATATATGATATATAATATGTTTATGTTTTCCTTAAGCTTATGTATTTTTCATTTTGGCCATACCTTTTTGGTTTCCATTATGGGTAAACGCGATATCTTCATTTAAGGAAGTGCGGACTACCGCCCCCTCAAAGTGATGTGATTCGTTAATGCCATAAGTGGGATGTATAAAAGATGGATTTAAAGTTATTATATATGATGTTATACTGTAATTATAATATACCTCTATATCATTATTATTTCTTTCCATTAAATTAAGAGATAGAAATGAAAGTAGCGTTCATGCGTACGTACGGCTTACCGTCTCCATGAACGGTGCATTTCATTTCTTAGCCCCAAATGTAATGTACTACTATAAGTACATATATATAATGGATATATATGATGAATGATACATCTAAATGATTAATATAATTCTGGAATTAAAAAACTACATACCTCTCATTTAGTTTTAATTCCATTAATATGACAAAGAAATGAAAGTAGCGTTCATGCGTACGTACGGATTACTGTCTCCATGAATGGTGGATTTCATTTATTACCTATAAATGATTATGTAATATTATAAATAAATGTATATTATGGATATATATGATATACAAATCATGAATATCATTCTAGATATAATGAACCTTTGACCACACGAACAACATGCAATTGTAAGAAGTCCACTTTCGACATAAGAACCAAATATTGACAAAACAAACATTATTAACATAAATGGTTACATAATGTTTATAACATGGAAATAAGTGATATGAAATGAATAATGAACTTGATACATGTTCTTATGAAAATTGAAATTAACTGAAGTTTATTATTCAGGACTTTAAAGAACGATCGAGCCAAGTTGGACCCGAGATAAGGGACTTTGTCTCAATCTACTTTCATTGAGGCATATTTCGTTTTATACACAACTTTATTTTATACGGTGTATAAACCCCTTTGAGTTTTACTTTTATACAAAAGGAATCTTTTTCTACGAAGTGTTTTAATAAACGAAAAAAAGGAATGTCTCTTTTAACGTACGCGGTGAGGACGACCTTTTCCACCGCCGTGAGTATTATTTGGTCTTTCGCTTCCTGAACAAGCCATAATGTTTTTTTAAAATGAAATAAATACCATATACTATTTTATGTATTTTGGTATTGAAAATGGTTTTTATAATGGATTTTTATGTCAATATATTTATTTGATATATTTTGATCAAATTGTGGAAATGTTTTCTTTCCATTATATTTTTTTATGTCTTGTGATTTTATAATGGTACTTAGACATTTGATGGGTGGTTACGTGATGAACCATATGACGGGTAGTGCCGTGAATACCAGGATGGGTGGTTACGTTATAACCTCCAATGCATTGGGTATGGAATTCGGCCGTATGGCTATTCCATTATGTATGTATGGATGTTGGCCATATGGCTATTCCATTAAGAGATATGTGTGGAAGTCGACCGTATGGTTATTCCACTTAAGTATGTTTATGTCCCAAGTTACCGTTATATGTTATGTGATCTTTTTATGGGTTTTATGGTAATCTTTTGGTTTCAAAAGGGTAAGTAATGATCTTTTATTCATTGAAGAGTATTTACTACTTCATAAAGGTGAAAAGTATTACTTTGTTAAAGTATACATGGTTTACTTGTTGTTTTGGTAAACTAACTGTTTTCATTCTTTGTGTATCCCTTACTGAGCTTTTTATGCTCACCCCAAGTTTTTTTGAAATGTTTTTCACAGGACATAATGTGGAATAGGGTCAAGGATGGGATCAAGGGGAAGTCATGCTATATAAAACATGGAACTAGACATGTTTCTTTTTAAGAGTTTTTTTATTATATGGAATCTTAGTAGAAGTGTCTACTTTGTAAATCTTTTGAGATGTAATAGTTATGTTCTAATTCTATAAAACTCTAAACCTGAAAAGATCCTCAATGTGAATTATTCATTTAATTAAATATTAAGTAAGGTTTAAAGACGAGGCCTTATAGTTGGTATCAGAGGTTGGTTTAGAAAACTTTAGGAGTTAGAAAATTGTTAAATTATAAATTAATTTATGGTATGATTAAAATGATATAGAATTTAAATATTACCATGTTGCTTCATCTAAGACATGTTTTTTCAGAATGGTTTTTCCTGGAGGAAATAGAACAAAATTCATGGGAAGTCATACAGAGGAAAATTACCTTTCAAATCAGTATCCTGAGATGGTCAAAATCAGAACTAAATAGTTTGTTGCAGTGATGGCATAGTTGACTCAGGGGAAAAATGTTGTTTGTTTTTGTTGATGATATTTTGGTGTTTTCTAAAAGTAAAGAGGAGCATGAAAGTCATTTAAGGGTTATCTTGAAATACTTGAAAGAAAAGAAACTATAAGGAAAATTCAGCAAGTGCAACTTTTGGTTACAACAAATTTCTTTCCTGGGTCACATTGTTTCAAAAGATGGAATAACTGTTGATCCTGCTAAAACAGAAGTTGTTGAAGAATGGATAAGACCCAAAAATGTAACCGAGATCCATAGTTTTCTTGTTTTGGCAGGCTACTACTAAAGTTTTGTTGAAATTTTTTCATGATTATCTAGTCCAATGACTAAGCTAACTCAGAAGGGTGTTAAGTATATCTGGACAAAATAATGTGATGATTTCTTTCAAGAGTTGTAAAGAAGATTGGTGAATGCTCCATTTTTGGCACTTCCTTCCAGGAATGGTGAGTTTGTTATATACAGTGATGCTTCGTTGAAGGGACTTGACTGTGTCCTTATGATGAATGAGTAGGTAATTGATTATGCTTCATGTCAGTTGAAAACTCATGAGGTAAATTACCCTAAACATGATTTGGAATTAGCTTCTGTTGTTTTTGCTTTAAAAATTTGGAGGCATCATTTGTATGGAGTAAAGTGTGAAATATATTCTGATCACAAAAGATTAAAGTATATATTCACTCAGAAAGAATTAAACATGAGACACAGGAGATGGCTGGAATTAATCAAGGATTATGATTTTACAATTCACTACCATCCGGGAAAAGCAAATAAAGTGGCCGATGCTTTGTGTCGAAAAAGTAATGCTTCATTAACCATGCTACGTTTGGAACGAGATCCTTTGGTTTTTGATTTGATCAACTTTGGCATAGAAGATGTTGGTGCCGGAAGTTCTTCTGTTTTGTTTCAGGTATCAGTGAGATCATCCCTATCAGATAGAATTAAGCAAGCACAGAGGGAAGACAATGAGTTTCAGAAAAAGGTATTGCTGGTTCAGAAGGGTAAGTTGCCTGAATTAAACATTGATAATGATTGTGTTTTGAGGTTTGGGGAGAGGTTTTGTGTGCCTTGTGAATCACAGTTGAAGAATTAGTTGTTATGTGAGGCTCATAGTTCCCCGTTTTTAGTTCATCCTGGTAGTACTAAGATGTACTGAGATCTGCGGGAGTATTACTGGTGGGATGGAATGAAAAGGGATATTGCTGATTTTTCTGTGAAGTGTTTGACTTGTCAGTAGGTTAAGGCAGAGCGGCAGGTACCGAAAGGGATGCTTCAGCCTTTACCAGTGCCAGAGTGGAAATGGGAAAACATATCCATGGACTTTGTTGTGGGATTACAGAGGAAATCTCTAGGTAATAATGAAATCTGGGCTATTGTTGATCGCTTGACTAAATATGCTCATTTCCTTGCTATACGAGATACTTTTTCCCTAGATCAACATTCCTGTTTGTATCTTAAAGATATAGTCAGGTTACATGGAGTTCCTCTCTCCATTTTATCTGACCGTGATCCCAGGTTTATTTCTAACTTTTCGAAAGGCCTTCAGAAGTCGGTGGGTACTGAATTAAATTTTAGTACAACTTTTCATCCGCAATCAGATGGTCAGTTAGAACAAACAATTCAGACCTCGGAGGACATGCTACGAGCTAGTTCGATAGATTATTAGGGAAGTTGGGACCAACATCTTTCTTTGGTTGAGTTTTCTTATAATAACAGTTTTCATTCCAGTATATAGATGACACCATTTGAGGCATTATATGGGAAGCGGTGTCGAACTCCAGCTTTTTGGGATGAAGTGGGTGAAAAGAAGATGATGGGACCAGAATTGGTAGAAGAGATGGCAGAAAAAGTTTATTTGATTCAGAAACACATGAGAACAGCTCCGAGCAGGAAGAAGAGTTATGCGGATAACCGGAGGAAGGATCTATCTTTCGAGGTAGGTGATCATGTTTTTCTCAAGGTTTCTCCATGGAAAAGTGTGATGAGATTTGGTAAGAAAGGAAAGATGAGTCCAAGGTTCATTGGACCATATGAAATTATGGAGAGAGTTGGATCAGTTGCATACAGAGTGGCTTTACCTCTGAGTTTATCTCAGGTACCCAATGTTTTTCATGTTTCGATGTTGAGGAAGTATATGCCAGATCTATCTCATGTTTTGAGTCCAGAGGTAGTTCAGTTGGAATAGAACCTATCTTATGAAGAAAAACCAATCCAGATTCTTGACCGAAGAGAGCAAGTGTTGCGAAATAAGGTAATTATCTAGGTAAAGGTTTTGTGGAAAAACCATATGGTTGAAGAGGCAACGTGGGAATCTGAAAATTCTATAAGGGATAAATACCCCCACTTATTTTGATAAGTGAATAAAATTGCAAGGATGCAATTACCAAAAGGGGGGAAGGATGTAACATCCCAGGTAAATAAAGAATAAAGAATTTTGATATTTATTAATATTTACGAATTAAATATTAATTTTACTTTAAAAGGGTTGGTATGTTCGATAGCGTACCTGATACGCAATAAAGAGTTTCATTGAAATTTTTCGTTGCACACTATTTTAAATGGTAGTTAAAACATAGCCGTTGTACTGGAAGGAATAGATACAAATAACTGAAATATGATTATATATGTTTGTTAAATGTTTTTACATTTATCTAATAAAGTATAAAGGCTTAGAATACTAAAAGAAATCAATTTTAGGCTTATATACTCTAATTTTCACGAAGATCCACTTATCAACATTTGATGGGGAACCGTCATTAAATATAGTTTTGGTCACTCTTATACATTCTTTTGGACCAAATAAAACTCTTCTTTATAATCGGGACATCAAATATTACTTTGTGTAATATTTTGGTATTTTTCCGATAAAGTTCATTTTTTAATGAATAGTGTAAAATGTTGTTTTATAATTCAAAACCTCTTTTTAATCTAATTTATTAAGATGATTAGATAATCTTTTGAATTGGTTTTTAAGTGCAATTAGAATATTTATTTACCATTTAATCCAATGGTGGTCGTTGGAATTAATTTTACTTTGAAATCGGACATAAACTAGTGTCAATCTTTTGATACTTATTGTTTCATAAAAACACGCTATTTGTCATGACAACGGGAATTAATTATTAAATTAATTAATGTGACTTATATGTTTGGATTTTTGTAAAATAGACTTTATTTTTGAATTTGGAATATCAAATATAGCTTAGGGTGAATTTTTGGTATTTTTCTGAAAAACTTCAATTTTTGATAAATAGTGAAACCACTAAGTGGTACTTAAAAAAACTGATTTTCGTTTAAATGAAATTTTACCACCTCTGTGTTTTGAATTTCAAAAATCCGACATACATTGTTGTCATTAAGAAGTAAAATGCGGTTCAATGGGATTAAAATAATTTTTTGGTGAATAGTAACTTATTAATTTTTTAATCGCGATAAGAGGTAATTAGTGTAGTTTAAGGTAAAAATAACTTTTTAATAATATGAGATGAGCTTGACACATGTCCTACCCTTTTTGGATGTGTCATGGACGACCATGAAAATCTATGGGTCAACTTGGGGACCCCATGGAGCCACTTTGGTTGGAAAATTACATAAATACATTTTTATTAAATGTTAAAGTAAAAATGACACAAACATGAGACATTTTACTAAAACAATTTTTACATGGGGTTATACAAGTCATATTTTTTACTGTAAATATTCATTAGAAAGATAAAAAGATTTCCTAAATCATGATATTTTTTATAAGTTTTATAAATTAAATATATTAAATTATTTATGACATCATGATGATGCAGCGATTACCTCATTAATAATGGATTTAAATAAAATGAAAAAATAATGTAAAATCTATGAACTACACATGTCCATAACCTATTGGATGGGTATATTTAGAACCCTTATCACCTTATCCTATAATTATATCAATGTGGTACCTCTTAAATCCGAATACCATTTTATAATAAAGTGGCTTTTCTTTACATTCCAAGAGTGCCCTCCTCTCCTCTTATAAAAGGCCCCCACCTCTACCTCCTTACCCACACTTACAAAGCCATTGGCTCGGCCAACCCCTGACCATTTTGTCTCTACACATCCCTCTTTTACTCCTTCAAGCCTCACTTTGGGCAGAAGTCTTCTCAAGGAAGCCTTTGATCTCAAACCAAAGGGAGTTACATGATTTTAAGGTAATGTCTTTACTTGAGTCCTTTTGTTTTATTTTGCTTCTCCAACACCCTAAACTCTATTTATTCATTTCTTTTGTAACAAATCCAGTATCATCAATATAGTAGAATGTTTTTATAATAAGGATTAGAGCTACACATACACACAACTATATCTAATGGTTAAAGAACATACTGTTTCCGTGGAAGGCGAATTTCGGCCTCCCGAAACGATGATTGTTCAACCGTATTTTAACACCTTCAAAGGTGGCCATTAAGATGAAACTATATTTATATATGATATATAATATGTTTTTGTTTTCCTTAAGCTTCTGTATTTTTCATTTTGGGCATACGTTTCTGGTTTCCATTATGGGTAAACACGATATCTTTATTTAAGGACGTGCGGACTATCGCCCCCTCAAAGTGATGTGATTCGTTAATACCATACATGGGACATATAAAGGATGGATTTAAAGTTATTATATATGATGTCATACTGGAATTATAATATACCTCTATATCATTATTATATCTTTCCATTAAAGTATGAGATATAAATGAAAGTAGCGTTCATGCGTACGTACGGCTTACCGTCTCCATTAACGGTGCATTTCATTTCTTGGCCCCAAATGTAATGTACTATTATAAGTACATATATATAATTGATATATATGATTAATGATACCTCTAAATGATGAATATAATTCTGGAATTAAAAAAATACATACCTCTCATTTAGTTTTAATTCCATTAATATGACAAAGAAATGAAAGTAGCGTTCATGCGTACGTACGACTTATCGTCTCCATGAACGGTGCATTTCATTTCTTACCTCTAAATGATTATGTAATATTATAAATACATGTATATGATGGATATATATGATATCAAAATCATGAATATCATTCTGGATATAATGAACCTTTGACCACACGAACAACATGTAATTGTAAGAAGTCCACTTTCGACATAAGAACCAAATATTGACAAAACAAACATTATTAACATAAATGGTTACATAATATTTATAACATGGAAATACGTGATATTAAGGGAATAATGAACTTGAAAAAGGTTCTTCAGCAAATATAAATTAACTCAAGTTTATTATTCAGGATGTTAAATAACGATCGAGTCAAGTCGGACCCGAGGTAATGGACTTCGTCTCAATCTCCTTTCATTGAGGCATATTTCGTTTTATACACAACATTATTTTATACCTTGTATAAAACCCTTTGACTTTTACTTTTAGACAAAAGGAATCTTTTTCAACGAAGTGTTTTACTAAATGACAAAAAGGAATGTTTCTTTTAACGTACGCGGTGACAACGACCTTTTCTGCCACCGTGAGTATTATTTGGTATTTGGCTTACTGAACAAGCCATAATGTTTTTTTAAATGAAATAAATACCATATACTCTTTTATGTATTTTGGTATTGAGAATGGTTGTTATAATGGATTTGTTAAGTCAATATATTTATGTGATATATTGTGATCAAAGTGTGGAAATGTTTTCTTTCCATTATATTAGTTTTATGTCTTATGATTTTATAATGGTACTTGAACATTTGACGGGTGGTTACGTGATGATACATATGACGGGTGGTTACATTATAACCTCCAATGCATTTGGTATGGAAGTCATCCATATGGCTATTCCATTAAGTATGTATGGAAGTTGGCCGTATGGCTATTCCATTAAGAGATATGTGTGGAAGTCGACCGTATGGTTATTCCACTTATGTATGTTTATGTCCCAAGTTACCTTTATATGTTATGTGATATTTTTATGGGTTTTATGGAAATATTTTGGTTACAAAAGGGTATGTAATGATCTTTTATTCAGGGAAGAGTTTTTACTACTTCATAAAGGTGAATGTATTACTTTGTTAAAGTATACATGGTTTACTTGTTGTTTTGATAAACTAACTGTTTTCTTTCTTTGTGTATCCCTTACTGAGCTTTTTATGCTCACACCATGTTTTTTTGAAATGTTTTTCACAGGACTTAATGTGGAATAGGGTCAAGGATGGGATCAACGGGAAGTCATGCTATATAAAACATGGTACAAGACATGTTTCTTTTTAAGAGTTTTTTTTATTCTATGGAAACTTAGTAGAAGTGTCTACTTTGTAAATCTTTTGAGATGTAATAGTTATGTTATAATTATCTGAAAATCTAAACCTGAAAAGATCCTCAATGTGAATTATTCATTTAATTCAATATTAAGTAAGGTTTAAGGCCGGGGCCTTATAATCTAGGTTGGATACACCCTTCTTCCCACCTGAGGAAAGAGTTGGTGACCCGACAATGCGAGTGGACCGAGGGAGGATGAAATTATACCAATACAAGGCTCTAATAAATTTTACCCATTACATCTAATTAACACCACTTCCTTAAACCTCGACCATTTATCGCATCACCACTACCAAAGTGGATGATTAGACATATTTGTTTTTCCTAAAACTTCATATCACAAATTCAAGATATATGAAGAATTAAATATTACTCTACAACATCATTCACCAATCTAATACCTACACAATTCCAAGTCTAATCACTAATTAAATAATGGGATTATATTAATGATAAATCTAAGGAATTGGGTCGTATTAGCACTCAAAATGTGTCATTATTAATATTGGTGATGATGAAGAACAAAATAAATAATCGAATGGAAATATTAAAATAATGAAATTATTTAAATATTAAGGGAAAAAATAAAATCAAATTCATACCATTTATACTCTCTTGGATCAAAACCTAAGAGGTCTATACCTTGATTTATTTTGTTCAGCCAATAGAAGTGGTTAGTATACTCGCGAGGGCAGAATTAATGAAGAAAAACATTAAAATAATAACCACTCCACCTCTATATAACGAATTTGACAAAAAATGATGTAAATATATTCAATACATAAAGTAAAGGAATAAATTTCATATGAATAAGGATATAAAAGGTGAATAAAAAGTAGTTTTATTAGGAAATTAAATTGATTCTAAAAACATACATGAGAGAAATTGAACATATAATTAAACACTTATAGTGTATCATTACAATTGAATGAAAAAACATTTCCCTATAATTCATTCAAAAACCAAAATTTAAATAGGAATATTAGGATCCTAGGGTCGATACCCCATCAATTAGTTCCTTCACCATTAATTATGAGAGTAAAATATTGAGGAGAAATCATAGGAAATTTAACATTTCAATATTGAAATCAAAAATAGGACCAATTTCATCCCCATTTTTAATGTGAACATTTTACATTGAATATGGGTGAATATGAAGTGTAGTATTATATAAATATAATCTTATATATTTCCACTAAATAAATTATAAAATACAACCCAATTTGATATTCCATCCTGATGTTATAATGACATTATTGGGCAGATTTTATGGGCCTCCAAATATGGCACATAATATAATCATCAACTTGGGCTCCCTATATGTCCTTGAAAAATTCACAATAATCTCTGTACACAATTGAATGAAATGATACCTATAATTTTATCTATATATAGATAAAATTTTATCTTTATTGGGATTGAATTTTTAGATCCAATTTTATATGATGGGACTAAGGCCCATTATGCTTTGTCCAGAAATTTCCACATTCATTTCCAAAAATTACCAACTCCACTTGAGATTCATCCATTGTTCTTAGGAGAAAAAATGATCAAAACAATTAATAAATAATATATTAAAATATAAAATTAAAATAATCACAATGTTTAATTCCAAAAGAAAATGATTAATTGGGCCTAAATTTATACACATTAACCATGAATTGCACATGTGATGAGAAATGAAGTTTAATTTATAAAAGGCACTAAAATTTTAGTTTATGGACACTGAAACTGTTGAATATTAAAATATAATAAATGAATATTAGCCACTTTATGTTTCTAATCACTATTTTTTGAATTTTTATTTCTTTCATCTTACATTGATAATGGTTTCATCATCTCTAGAATTTAAACCATGATGTAAATATCACATATATTCATTATATTTTTTAGAGTAATTTAGTTATAAGTAATCAAATACAAAATTATTTTAGATGGTAGTCCATACGTATGCATGAACTTTTTTTCAATTATTGTCATTTAGAAATAAAGAAAATTAAATGATGTATATATTATCATTATAGAACCATTTTTATCTAATATATAAAAAATATGTTTATTAAACCCATCCTTAATACCTTCATAGAAAATAGTGAATGAATCCCACCACTTCACAAGGTAGTAATCCACTGTACACATGAGTGACATTATCGTATTCCCAAAAAATGGATGGTATGATGGTATGTGTGATATAACTATTAAAAAATTTATTTACATCATAAATATAATATATAAAAAATAACTCCGTTGTTATGAAAAACCTTGATAGGTGGTAACGGAAAAAACGAATGACATCGGTTCGCAAAGAGGTAATCCTCAGTACACACGAATGATGATTTCATAACCAATTTGATAGTAGTGGAGGTGGTTTTAAATCATTCCATTAAAATAAAAACATATCAATATATGGGATATATTGATGTTATTATATCATAATTTTATAATATGAATTTAAGGGGTGGAGGATGAAATAAAATAGAAATGCTCATTGATGAACGTTACATTTTCTTCTGGTATCCTCTGTAGGTTTGCACCACAAGACATCCTAAGATAAATTCCTTTCTATAATATGGATTATAGGTTGAGTTTATGGATGTTTGGAATTTATTTTGATAGGTATTTAATAAACAAAAATGGTTTATGGTTTTAAGAAGAGAAAATAGGGGCATCCTTTTATAAGAAGGGGAATATGAAAACATGGTATTTTGGAAAATAATTGACTTATCCCCAATTTTTCATATGTCAAAAGGGTCCAAAATGGTACATTATGGAATCTTACATATGTAATTTTCGAAAGTTTTCCATTCAATAGTTTTTAGAAAATTTTATTGGTCATTTTTACCCTTATCATACTAGTTTAACCCCTAGGTAAACCCATTTTTTACTATAACCATGGTAGTTAATTTTTATTGCATTCACAATTTATTTTAAAGAAAACATAAGTTGATATTATTAGATAATATATGTTATTTTGATTCCAAATATGGTACCCAATTTTTAAAATTCCATTTACATAATTAGAAAATTTTAATTTTAAATTAATCTCACGAATGTGATGAGAACTTTAATTTTTAAAGCGAAAATGTTCAAAAGTTTACAAAGTTTATATAGAAAATTTTAGTGTGAAGCTTATTAAAATTACCTAAATAGGATTAATGGGTCTATATTTAAAATAATTTTTCTTTAAAAACATTTTTAAAATATAATTTAACATTATAAATTAATTAAATGAAAATGACGTTTTCAATTAAAATTCAGTATTTTCACTATTCATGAAAAATGGATGTTTTTAGAAAATCCTAAAATTAAACCTAATATTATTTTGAAATTATGGATTAAAAAATTAATTTTATTTTTAAAAATTTATTTTATAAATTTATAAATATTTAATTATATTATTGTTCACAAAAATATATTAAAACATTTGTTTGAGAAAATAGTATTTTTGGAACATTTTAAGTATTTTAAAAAAATTTGTATCTTAGTATCAATATATATATTTATTGAAAATCATTATAATTATTAATTAAGAATTATTTATTTCAATTCATACTAATATATTTATTTTATACGTTATAACAGTTAGGTTTAAATTACTATATTGATAATATATCGTGGTTTTGTTAAAACTCAATGGTGCATGTAACACAAGCTATGACAGTGTTGCATGTTGAGAAAGAATAACTTGGTCCTTTGTCTAACATAATATATCAAAGAATATTTTTTTTAAAAAATAAAATACTTAAAACTAGTGGGGTTACAATGAGTGGGGTATGATAATTTTGTTTTATATTCTAATTCTATGAAGGATGAAGAAGTGAATTTTTTTTTGCTAGTATGTAGGTTACAATTTCTCTTATCGACCTGGATAGAAGTGAGTTGGTATCCAAACCCAATTTCTATATGAGTAGATGTGATCTAAATAGTGGGGATATCTTTTGTGATTGGTCACGGTATCTTGATATTTATTTCTTTTTTGGGAAGTGACTGATGGTTTTTTGAGGTTGAGGTTGAATGTGATACAAGAGGTCCATAAATCTAGTTGGGATATTCACTCTATGGATAATAATATGTTTCATACATTTAGGGATTGATACTTTTATATAAGGATGATACTTGTAGTGGTGGATTTTTTTTTCCTAATGTTTGAACTATCATAGGATTAATTTAGAGCTTCAGAGATGAGTCAGTTACTTCTACCCCTTCCCATCATAGTGTGGAAGTTGTACAAGATCTTGTTGGAATTAATTTTTAGTCTACCATGTAATTTTAGTGGAAATTATTCCAAATAGGTTCTTTTTGATTAGTTTAAAAATTCCTCACACTTTATTACCATCAGAGATATGATGATGTTTGAGTACCTTGAATGCCTGCATGTTTAGAAGGTTGTTTGGATTCATGGAGTTCCCTCATTGATTTTTTCATAAAAAGATTCCCACTTCACATATATATTTTTAATGGGACCACAGGTGGATTTGGGAACTTAATTTATGTGTATAACGTTACATAATCCATATAAATATGATCAGTTTGAGTGTACCTTCCAGAATATTGAGGATATATTGTGAGAGTGTGTTCTTGATTTTTTAGGGTAATCAGAAAGGAACCTATCATTGGATGAGTTTTTATAAAATAATAGTTATTAGACCTCAAATAGGATGACCTAATTTTATGTATTGTATATGTGGATATTAAAATCATCCCTATATTAGGAAGAGGTGGGTGAGAGATTTTTATTGGGACCAAGTCTTATCCAGTAGAAAATAGAGACAATATAATTGATTCAGAGAAGGTTAGAAGCAGACCAACAACACTATAAATCATACATTGATCAATTTTGTCACCTTTTTGAGTTTCATATGGGATAAAAAAGTGTTTCATTGAGTGTATATATGGTCGAGATACCATTTATTGGGAATGAATGGATAAATTGTTCAACATTATGTTAGGTTGTTCTGAGTTGTGGAACATCTTTCAAATTTAACCAATTTTTTAGAGTTTCCACAGTGACTACCATTGATCCATGATTTATTTCATATCTCCTAGTTGAATAAAAACCATCCAGAACCATATCATAAGTAATAGTGGAAAAATATAAATTATAACCATGATAAAACCATTGCAGACCAGCCTATTTGTGTCCTAGATTATTAGAATAAGGTTATCTATGGTAAGTCTATCTCATTGGTTTGTATGATATGGTAGTATAGTGGTGATATCCTTGAGAAATGGGAGTTGGATGCTTTCGAAAGTGAGCAGGGCCCTCACATGTTTTCTTTTTTAGGTTACCTGAGGACTTTATGAGGAAAAAATGCCATGGTAGGGAGTTTGGGACACCCATCGGGTTTGCTGAAATGTCTATCATTGAGATTTCATTTACATTTTGGTTTATTATCGATTTTTTTATTGATAGGGTTTAAAATTTGAATTTTCAAGGGATATATATATAGGTTCAATGTTAGTGTAATATTTTTATCACCATGCAACTAACTATGTGAGGGTGTTGGGTTTGAGAAATTGTTTTTTTGTTGGTTTTAGCTTTGTTTTAAAACAATGAAAGGCCTAGGTGAAACTATGTATCCTATTTTTTGGGATCTAGTATCCACTGCATGTTTTCCCAAATAGTGTTACCACACCAATCTATAATTATAGCACATTAAAATTTTAGTTTTTTGTAACAAAAATAACATGATTAATTTTTAACCCATTTTAATCATTTATCCTCCCCTACACTTGAATCACCTCTTCCTTTATGTTGACTCTTACTCCTCTTCATTTTGGAAAATTCTCTTTATAACCTAGGTGTTTTGGCTTAAGGTAATTCTTTTTATTTTAGTTTTTTTCATCCTTACCACTTCTTATTCTTCTTATTCTATTTACATGAACGTGTGGATCCCTAGATAGTGGTTTGGATGAACCTTGGTTTTGTAATGAATATTTTTTTTGATTTTATGGAACATAGGTTTTTGAGGACTTATCCTTCCAATTATGGGTGGTTTTCCTTAGAATATATGAGTTTGGACCCGTTTTTGATTTAGGGGTCTCTATTTAAGGTAAATTTTTGTGGATTAAATATAATATCCAAATTTACTTGGGTTTATGTTTTTCTACTTTCAAATTAAATGATTAATGCTACATTTTTATAATATTTTTGACATGTTCAATGATTTGTGTTGTTAATTTGGTTTTTAAAGTGAGTTATCTAAATGGGGGTGTCATGAGTGTACTCCAAATATTTGATAAAACTAATAAAATGGGTTTTATTATTTAAATGGATTTATAAATAGAATTTATAAATGGTTTTACCATGTATAAATATGTTTTATAAAATTGGTATGTTGTTTTGTCAAAGTGCCTTACAAAATGGATTTGGATTTGTTGTATTTGAGATGTGATTATGATTGGAATTGAGTAGTATGTGTGGAATACCAGGGGTGTGAGTGGGGGTTGTTTAATAGACTATTAGATCCTTTTTTAGAAAAAAATGAGAGGGATTTTTTTGGTTTTCCAAAAGACCTAGAGAGCCTTTTGTAGAAAGGTTATGAGATCTTACACTTGTTCGATCAGGAGACCATGAGAGCTCCTGGAGTTAGACCAGGGAAAAATCATGAGAAGTTCCACTTTTTTTATCTGGAAAGAAAACGTTTTATTGTCTCACTACCATTATAACCTTATGATTATATACTTTAGTGATATTTACTCATTTTAGGTTGATTTATATGAATTTATATAGTGCCTTATTGATGTGATATCATGTTTCATGACCATTTCCATTTATATGGTTATATGATGCTGATTTTTGTTCTTACCCTCATTATGTTTTATTATTTATTTAGAGATTTTTCCCTATATTATTATTTATATATTTTATACATGGTAGAAATTACTTTAGAAAACTTATTTTGTTTTAGAAGGAAACCATAGGGATTTAAAAGGTCTATTTTAAACCATATGTTTTCAAACAGGAATATATTTGGAAATTAGTTTTCAATTATATTATTGGTTTTCATGGTTTTTAAAGCCTTAAATAGAATCCTAGTGGTATCCTACTAGATTTTTTTCCTCACACACTATATATTCCTTTTGGTGTATATAGAATTTTTTTGTAAGACTCTAGTAAAGGAATGAGAACTATGTGCATTGGTGGATCTTTTAGATTATAACCATTCATTATTTTGATGGGGGAGATGTGGTGTCTCCAGACTAGATCATATATAGATGTTTTTGAGTTGATCATTTGGGATGTATGTTTAGTATAATGTTTCGACCTATCCATTGCTTTTAATTTAAATATTTTTGTGCGGACTATATCAGTTGATTCTCTCGGGAGCTCTATGCTCTGGGGAGCACCTATGATTTTTCGACGAATGGAAGATATGCGAGGATGGTGGGAATATTTTCAGAATTCCATTTGTATTTTTGGGAGGTGGTATGTGGGTCTATGAGAAAGATGTGGTTGGAGTTTCAATGCAGATGATAGTGTTGTGTGGATTTGGTGGCATCGACTATGGTTTGGTCGTGACTCTCTTCAGAAGACATCACATTGTATTTTGTTTTTCTGTATCATTTCTTTAGTTCGTGTCACTTTGGTCAGTGGTGTGATATTTTCCCATTGATGTTTTATTTCCTCATTGACCTCACCTTCTACTGTAGTGGTATGGACTTCCTTTGATTTTTATTAAATAGAGGCCTTCGGTGCTTCGGCAGTGGCTTATCGGATGAGTTGGGTTTTTTTCTAGATATTTCTTTCATCAGTTTTTAGTTGGGATTTATTGAAGTGGTTTTCATATTAGTGGATGAAAAAAATTGGTTTTTGGTTTCATATAGGGTTTAATTGATTCTAGATCTGAAGGGTTGTTTCATTTTTCATCAGTAGGGTTATGGTTTACTTTTATCTGATTTTGTTGAAATGTTGGATTTGCGTTTTCTCCAGTGATTCATCCTACCAATGGTTGCTTGGTTCTATTTTATAGTTCTATGATTCCACTATTATATCTGAGGATGAGTATTAAGGTGGTCTTCTTGGCACTTTGGATTGTGAGTTCGAGCAGCCAGTTCAGGGAGATTGAAGGAGATTATCAGTTTGTTGGGTTTTTTGTGACTTTTAGGATTTAGATGTTGGAAACATCTCAAAAGCGGTTTCTAAAATATGTAATAGGAGGTTTTAGAGGTAGTTGGGGGGGGGGATGAAGACAAGCTCCGTTGAGGGCATTGGATTCTATTTCCCCTAATCTTGATCTTAGAATCCAATGCTCTCTCTAAGTTAGAGACAAGTGGTTGTCTCCACAATGTTTTTGGAGGTGAGGGAAAGATATTTTAGGTGTCTTGTGGTGGTTCTATCTCTCGGATACCAAAATATTGGTGATGCTAATTTTCTATTTTCCTTTTACAGCTTTATTATTTTTTATGGTAACATATTGATTCTGGAATGTTAAAGCACCTAGACAATATACAAGGAACAACTCAAGATGAGGATTTAGAGCATGAAGTATTCACCATAGCATGTTCATCCTTGTTTGGAAGAACAAGAGGGTATGGATTTATCCATCGGTACCAGTCTCCTGCAACCCTACATGAGACAACTGGTCGAGCAGTCATGTAAAAGGCAGACGCTCAATTTAAGGATATAGTCACTAGGGAGGGGTTGTTCTTATAGACTTTATGTAGGTTTACTTTTCTTTTAATGTTTCTATGTGGTTAATGTTGTTTGGGTTCACACTTACTATTTAAAAGTTTCATTTGAAAATACAAAAAAAAGGATTCTGGTAATTTTAATCTGTGTACTAGAGATACCATGCATATTCCTATAATGACATGTTTTTTATATGATGTGTGTTTTTTCTTAGGGTATCTTCTTAGTATTTACGGAATTGTTTTGAATTTTTTATTTTATATTAGTAGTATGTGATAATATTAGTGTGTTAATACTATTTCATGGATGGGTTATATCCGTTTACCATGGGAAAACCATTCCAAAGTGGATCTTTTATATACCAAGAACTAGTTGATAGCCCATGGGAATAAGGGACTTGATTCAGACCATATTGTATGCTGGATTAGGTGTCAGGTTGGGTCAAAACAGGTCAATTCATTATATAAATCCATTTTAATTAGAAAAAAATGAGGTGAAAACTAAAATGTTTTGTTAGGAAATGTTGTTAACATTTATGTAAAATAAAAAACACATGTACTCTTTATAAAGTAAATTTTGATAAGGTTAAGTGAAAGATTTTAAATAAATTAATTTTTTTAAAAAATATCCAATAACAGATCCTTGAAAATGATATAATGTTTTCTATTGGAAAAGTAGATCAAAATATAAAACATTTGATAATGAAAGGAAATGATAGTTTTTTACTACTTTGAAAATACATTTTTTGAAACCCGTAATATAAAAAGAGTAATATAGCCATTTTTTTATTGAATTTGTTTTAAAAAAGAGGGTTATAAAAATACAAAATAACTAAATATTATGATGGTAGAAGCCAAATATGGAATAATAATGTTTAAGATAAAACATTATTACTCAAATACAAGATATTTGAGTTATTAATATCCCTTACAAGAAACATACTCCATAAATAATGAAATATTTAAAAAGGGTTTATGTGGTAAAAATGTAAACAATGATAGAATTCCACATAAAACAATAAAATGATATAGTATTCCAAAATTATATTATATAATCTAAAGATAATGATCAAAATTCAAAGAGTGAAAATTGAGTTAGCAAAACTCCTATGAATGGGGTAACCGATGAGTAAAAATATGTTTAAATAAATGAATATGATTTTGATTAATATATTAAAATAATGGCATGTAAATAATGTATAGAAAATTCATGATATATTGAATCAATAAAACAACATACAATGGAAACATGGTGCATAATATGTATCTTGTTTCAAATAATCAGAATTAGGACCAATAAAACTCTTTCAGTTCGATAAATAATTTAATAAACCCCTTGAAAGTGTGGGATTTTTTAGACATAAAATAACATTATTAAATAATAATCCATGATAATATAACTAAAATTTCAAGTATATACACCAAATTAATGAAATTAGGGGCATAACACCAACCATTTTTTAAAGAGAGAAATTTGAGATAAAAGTACATAGCTTGATCCTCATTAATTCTACACTAACACCTAACATCATTAATAATTAATTTATGTTTGTTAATTGAATATTAAAGAAACATATTCATAACTATAGTAATTTTTTACTTCTTATTTATAATTATTCCTTTCACATGAATATTAAATTGTTTTTACACATTTTAAACACCAGATGAAAGTAATATTTATCACATTGAACTAGTTTTATAAATAATGGTGTTTTAATATTTTCATTTCCAAATTTAAATCATTATTATCTCATCTAAGTTATTGAAATATATTTTCCACGATAGTCTATACATCCGCATTTTTTACAAGGTAGTTCTAATTACAAACCATGAACATAAAATCATTGATGACAATGATTTAGCAATTCATAACGAACATAAGGTATTTTATTAATTAATTGGTAAAGTGATGATATATACTAAATAGATAAAAAATTATTTATATGTTTATATCATATTATACTAGTAAATAAGTTCTCATATTCATCCATTTTATAAATGTAGAGTAATATTCAAGTATGTGGTTAAACTGTCCTAAAAATGAACCTACAACGATTAATTGATGATTATAACGAGGTTTAACTGTAATATAATTATAATATAAGCATATTGACCTTATTTTATTAATTATAAATGTGAAATAAAAAATTATAAAAAATTATAAAGATAATATAATTTATATAAATATATTACTTTTAAAGAAGAGATCATTTTCTTTTTTTTTCTTTTTTTTAACGATTTAATTACTGATAATAATTTTCTAAGGGATCAGATCTATGTATTCCATTAATTTGAGAGCTTACAAGGATAAGGAATCATATAGGAGGATTGGAATGGGTCTGGAGGGGTTTGGATGCAAAATTCTATAATCAGAGAGATTACACTCTGTGTAATGCTTACAAGCTGTGTAAGTGAGGTTTATGACATGTGGAAGATATGTTAATAAAGTGTAAAATTTTAGGGTTAACTAATAAAAAGAGTGATGGTTTTTATATTAAAATTACTCCTAAGGATTACACAATGTGAAAGGTTATTACATGTCATGTAATTTCCATTGTAGTACTATTATAAGAGTTTTTATCTGCATGGGTTATTCATAACCCTACGACAGCAGCAACTCCCTCTCTCATTCCATGAAGTAAAATACCCTATCCTTTAGCATTTTCGATTTCCTTCAATGGGGATCAATCCTTGGGCTCCCCTATTTAATATGTGGTGATCTATAGTGGTCCAA
The DNA here is from genome assembly GCA_963277665.1 of Viscum album. Classification (NCBI taxonomy): domain Eukaryota; kingdom Viridiplantae; phylum Streptophyta; class Magnoliopsida; order Santalales; family Viscaceae; genus Viscum; species Viscum album. Next base: position 1,588,676,767 of record OY728143.1, on the reverse strand, counting down.
GGGGTTTTATTCCTTTGTTTTTTAGAGGTTTATCCTGATTTGATTTCTTTTTCTCCCATATCTTCTCTCTATAATATGAAATTCAATCTACCTTATTTCTAGTGGGGTATTAATTGGTAGTTTGTTTGGATGTTCCAGTAAATACTCATATAGATGTAGTTCTTATGGTAGTGGAGATTGTAAATCCATAATAAAGCCCATTCTCGTGAGGAGAATGTTGATGACTTTTTAGGTAGAGGATTTTTGGATTCTATTATATTTTATTTACCATTTTAAACTGATCATGATTTATCCCTTTGAATGAAATATAATTTACCTAATAAATATAGAACTAGATTAATGAAATTAGAAAGAGATTAATGATGTTTCTTTATATCATAATAAAAGTTTACCTCCAAATTTTTCAGATTGTGTGATATCTATGTAGTATTATTTGTTAACATGTTGTTCTTGATGGAAATTGACAAAGAATGTAAATCTATAATTAATTGATAATTAATTTTCTTAATGAATTAAAGAGGGATGTCTATAATCCATTTTGTAATGAAATTTTATTATATTAAAATTGATGTAATGCAATGTTTAATTAAATTTATCTTGCATATGTTTAATTGGAATTGAAAAATAATGTGAATCGTGATTATGTTTGTTGTTGGTAATAGTTAAAAAGGAATGTTAATTGGGAATGGTATTTATCTAGGTTTTTTGAAACCATAATAAATGATAACATCATGTTTTTCCTTTGATAACTTGTTTCTTTAGGTTTCCCATAGTTGTAACATATAAATAAATAAATAAATAAATTCAAGATGGAATAATAACAAATTGTGTGATAAATTTAATTTCATAATGACCTAGGTTTTCCCTTTTCCTGAGAAGGATGAGTGCCTTATTTTAGATCCTTGAGAGCTTGTTTCATGTGAATGATGAATTCCTTGTTTTGAGAACTAGATGACTTGGTTTTTTCTTTATTGTTTTACACTTCATTGTGATGTGATCAGGGTTTATGAAAACCAAGACTCACCTTGTGATATATGGGGGTTCAAAGATAATATGATTTAGTGTCATTGTTTATGAATTTTGTATTTTCATCATTCAGAAGTTTTATATGGTTAACCATTATGGGATGTTTAAGTTAAATGTTAAATTAATTTTGTATGATTAAAGTATTATATCACAACTTGAGGATTTATGCATAATGGATATCCATCTCTAACAATTTTGTGTTTATGCTAATTGAAGAGATTTTGGATAATGTTTTGTGAATCTTATGACATTTTAGTGCGTCAGGAATGATAGAAAATAAAATTATTTTTTTTGAGAAAGAGGTGAAGTTGAAATTAGTTAAGACATGCCAAAAGGGTGAGATTTTACTTATAAAATGGAATTAAATCGAGTAAGTATGAATTGTCATGAAAATTCTTCAACCTTAGGGAGAGGATCCTGAAAATGAAAATGTTATCATAATACCTTATTTTCCAATGAATCAAATAGTCTCTTAGATAATCACATATTTATAGATTTCTGACATTTATCTTTATCTTAACCATGTTACGTTTCACTACCCCCCCCCAGAACTTGATAGTTATATTTATATTCCATGTCTATTTTATCACATTCTACCTATGTTCTCCTATGTGTAAAACTAATAATGTGTTACTCCGGGTAACCATTATGGTTCCATATTTCTTTTTAGACGAATGTTTTAGGATTCATTCTTAAGATGTGTGTTCATATAAAAGGTACTTTCAAGTATTAAACACTTAATATTATAGAGAAACTTCTGCTGAAAATTTCAATTTAAGGGTGGTATAATGCAGCACCCTAAGATTCGGTGAAATATTTTTTTCGAATTAATTTAATATTTTTGATATTTCTCATTTCAAAAAGATGATGAAAATAGTTTTCATATATATTAAAGAACTATGTTTGGATTGTTTTATATAAAATAGCAAGATAATCATACATTACACACAGCATAATGTTTATCTTTCTCAAAATGCTACACTAAGGTGAGCTTTCATTACACAAAACACCAACATGTCTTGCAATACACACATTATTGAGGTTTACCACCTTTTAATGTAGAAACAATTTTTGAAACTAAATATAGACACTTTTATGAATTTTATATGTTAAAATAAACATCACTTATGAATTTATAACATTGAAATTATCTTAGGGTAATTTTTTTGAAATTTTCTTTTTTTGATTAATAGTGAAAAATACTATATTTTAGTTTTAAACAACCTCTTAATTTAAATAATTATTAAGGTTATATAATATTTTAAATTGGTTTATAAAGAATAAATAGATCAATTATAGATATATAAATCCAATTTAGGTCATCAGAATCATTTTTATATTGAAATTATATATACACACATATTGATCTTTTGAATTATTTTAATTTAATAACTCATTTTCCCACCACATCTATGGGATTAAAATTAAACTTAATTTCCCCACTTGTGTGTTTTAAATTTTTAAAAATGAACTTACATAGTTGTAATAGGTATAATATTTTTTCTATAACAAGTTCAACATAATTTTTGACCAAAAATATTATTGAAAGTGATTAAAATTAATTATAGAGACGAAGGTAAAATCACGCTTAATAAGTGACTAAAACATGATCTTATATACCAAAATGATTTCGAAACATCTACGAATGACATTGGATTCTAGTAATTCATCCATATACCCTATTTGATCAAATTTTATGGGTTATGGTGATATTATTAAATGGAAGAGCCCTATATAAAACAATAAGTAAGGAAGAAAGAAAAAAAGGTAACATTCCTTAACTTTAACTTTTATAAAACCATGTTATATTGAAAAAACAAAATATTTTTGGATACAAAGATCCTTTTAAAAAATAAATTATTTATTTTTATCATAATGAATTAGCATTATTTTTTAAATATGATTTAGGTACTTAAGAATCTTAAAAATCACCAATGGTGTGATTATTTAGTTAATAATTAACTAAAATAAATGATACTATAAATTTTAAAAGTGATGTAAATTGGTTGAATTAATGTCATTGAATAATTTTTAAATAAATATTTCATGATAAAAATTTGTGAAATAAATATATTTTTTCCCAACATTTTTTTAATATTTTAAATTTAAAAATAAATAAATAATGTAAAAATGACATTAATGTTATTTTATTAAATGGTTTAAAATTAACAAAAATTATATATTCATTCAAGTGATTTTAATGTGTTAATAAATATTAAATATGGTCTATTAATGGACCAATCGATCTCTTATAATGAACATAGTGACCCATAGAGTTTAAAAACATTTTAATCGAGGTCTGGGTTTAAGTAATGTTTTTTGCACGTCAAATTCACTGGGTTTGAAATTAAATTTTCTAAAAAATGAGAATTTTATTTTATAAATTAGGAATAAATTTATAATTATATTTAGGTATACTTTTTAAAAAAAATTTCAATTTAATTTAGTCTTAATAGTGAAACTAAAAAGGTTATAAAACTAGTGTCTTTAATAAAAACCAAAATGATAAAATTGGGGAAACATAGAAGTTAAAGAAAAAAATTATTAAAATGAAATTTTTTTGTGTGGTGGAGGTTTTTATTTACAATTATTATCCTTTAATTAATTATTTTTTATTTTTTGTGGAACATTAGGAAATTTATACCTCCCATTAATGAATACCTTTTGTTATTTACAAGAGTGTCACTCCCCTTTTACTATAAAAACACAAGCACTCTCCCACTTCCTCAAACCTATCAAACCACTTAGGTTCAGCCAATATATACGTAATAAAATTCCCACTATACTTCCCAAATTCCATGAATACTCATTTCGGGTATAAATAAATCCATGTAATCCCTTTGGCGAACACCAAATGTAGTTACCCAAACAAGAGGTACCATCCTCCCTCAAACTCCACTCTTATTTTCTTTATCCACCGCCTCAACTCACCTTATTCCATAATTAAACAAGAAAAATAAGAATCATAAATATAATTATATGTTTTTATGATAAGGTTTCTACCTAAAATTATACACACTTCTATATAGTGGGTAACAAAAATATTGTTTATGTGAACGACGAACAACCACCTCATGAAACAATGATGGTTCGTTTTTCCATTACCACCACTCATGGGGGGAAGTTTGATAATTTTTTATATATATATATATTATATATGATATTTATAATATAATTCATATTATTTAGTTCTTTTACAACTCATATCATTGTAATTTCTATTTTGTGTAAATAGAATGATTTTGTTTGAGGAAGTGTGGGCTACATCCCCTCTAAGCGATGTGATTCATTAACACACTGCATGGAATGTATTAAGGATGAGTTTAATAAAATTATATGACATATGTGATAGAATAATTATACTATAAAAATTATATATATACATATATATATATATATATACACTAATATTTCATTTACTCTATTTTTTCAATACGGTATAAAACAGAAACAACGTTCATGCGTACGTAAGACCCACCATCTCCATGAACGGTGCATTCCACTTCAAACATATATATTATATAGATTATTAAAATACACATAAAATGAACATAAATGATATTTTTATCATGTTTTACATTTTTAAAATAATGATATATATATAAGGATGAAAGGTATAACAAATTAAGACACATGCGAAGAACATTTTAGATGTCACTCGTAGTGATACATTAACAAAAACATTTTAACAAGTGGGTAACATAATGTCACAATAAAACCATATATTTTATTAGATATAAGAAAATGATTCTGAAAAATATTTATAATACAATCACATTTATTATTTAAGAATATTCTATGTGGTCAAAGAGAGTCAATACAAAAAATTAGGGGAATTTCATCTCACTTTTTATTTCTGTTAGATACATGCTTTATTCACTACCCATTCCTTTTTTGTGATGATTATAATTCCCATAAATGAATTATTTTATTATCATAGTTAAAATTTTGGGTATTTAAATATCTATTCTATGATATTTATTTCATGGGGTTTTTTTCAGAAGTTACCAAATGGGTAATATAATTTTGTCTCAATTTCTCTTCTTTGAGACGCAAGCAATGTTAAACGCCAATATTTTTCAAAGAGGTGTATATAATTCCTTTTAAATGTAATATCATGAATATAATTACTATAATTATATTTGTAATATTTATTTAATTTCATTTTCTTAAATGGGGAGTATAGTTTAAAGTTAATATTTGGTAAGAGTTTATGAAAACAATCTTATTACATTTTGAGATTGTTTACAATTATGCTTCCTTTGATGAAATATTTTGATTTGTCTCTTAATAAAACCAATAAATTTTATTCCCCCATAGTTTTTAATTATAAATTCATATATGGGCACCATTTTCCATCCTTTTGTTCATAATATCGTTAAGAAATATTTTTTGAGAAAGCCTAACTTTACTGTCTCTTCGATCGGAAATCATTTTCCTTCCAAACCATGTTTTGTAAAAATGAATAAAAAAATACTATAATATTATAGTATGATATTTAAAATAAATTTTTATAAATTTTATACCATTTAAAAAATGGTTTCTTAAAAATTTATCTTATTTTTATTTCCTCACCTAGGACCATTTCTAATATTTTTACAGCACAAAAGAAATGTTGTACCTATACAGATTTACCAACCATCATGAATGTCATTCACTTAAAGATTAATATAAAAGATTACAAAAGTTATTTTTTTTAAAATAAAATATTTTCTAATTATTCAATAATTATTTTCATAAATGTCTTACCAATTAAAAATGTTTTAAGAAAATTTTTTGTTATTTTCAGTGATTTTTAAATATTATTTTATAAGTTTTAAAAGTATTGCCAATGAAATGGTTTTCCAAATATTTTCAAACTTGACTTATAATTTTTCAATGAAATTTCAATGAATTGGTTTTCAAAATGTTTTCAAGGTTTATTTATTATTTTTCAATGAGTGTTCAAAGAAAAGGACTTTTAAAATGTTTTGATGCTTATTTTATATATTTTAAAGAAAAAACGAATTTTAAAATTATTTCAAGGATTATTTCAAATTTTTCAAAGAATTTTTCCTTGAAAATTGTTTAGATAGGATTTATTTTTTAAAAATCATTTTCAAATAAGAAATTATATTTTCCTCATGAAATTTTTCATGATATCTTTCAAAGTTAAGATGAGAACTATTGATGTTACTCAGGACCTTATTGGAAATGATCCTAATATTCTATTAACATTCAATCTTAATTGGTTTATTTTTTGATAGAATGATCCTTACGAAACACATTTCACTTCCATAGGTTATATGATTTTTAAACCTAATTCCTTTCATGGGTAATTAAAATATAAAATGAATATGAAACTTATATATTTTCCATAGTTTATTATATGATTAAAGGTTTATGATACCCATTTCATTTCATGGGTTGTGATATGATCTCTTTTTATGGGTAGTGATGTTATGAAACTTTTCATATACTGCGACTAATGTATGTGTGAGTGTAATTATTTGATGGGTGGGACTTATATCTCTCTTCAATGCATTGGGTAAGGATGGATTAATCATGATTATAAATATTACGTGTGAACCCGATTAAATGTTAATAATGTTATTAATGGACTTGGTTTCATGTCCATATATTTATTTGTGAACCTGATTACGTGTTCACAATTTTATTAGTGATCCTTATTATGTGTTCATAATGTTATACGTCAAACTAATAACTTGTTCACAATGTTATTAATGGACCTGGTTTCATGTCCATAAGTTTATGAATGATCATGATTACATTTTCAAAATGTTATGCATGATCCCGATTCGATGTTCACATTGTTATACATGGTCCTAGTTGCATGTCTATAAGTTTATGTGTGAACCTGATTACAAGTTCAAAAATGTTATGCATGAACCTGACTGCATGTTCATAATGTTATGTATAGACATAGTTATGTGTCCATAGGTTTATGTGAGGTCCTGAATTCATTTCCTTATCTTAATGAGTGTACATAAGTCTACTTATATATGTTCACAATGTTATTTGATGATATGTATTCCAAAATTCCATGTCTTAATCAAAAGTTACGAATTTGTGGATTATTTTCCGATATTATCTTATTATTAATTTTTTAGGAACTAATAATATTTAATACATGATTCATTTTTATGATCTTTCATATGAAGGGTATGATCTTCTAATTACATGACAATGTTATCATACTCTTATGTTCATGTTATGCATAAATTTATTCTTTACTTACCCTTACCAAGAATTTTATCTCACCACATTCTTATTTTTAATTTCCCCAGGCTATGAAGAAACGTTTTTATGTAAAATTACTAAGGGGAATATATTTTTGGGACATGTTGAAGATATTTCACTGAGCTTGAATATTATTTATCCATTTTTCCAATGTCAGAAGGCTAATATTTCCTATGGGTGTTTTTTATATAATATGTTACGTATTCCTCAAAAGTTATTTAATTTATATTTATCTTAAGACAAAGTTATTATAATATCTATCATATTCCTATTGTTTCTTTTTATTTTATACAATGTTTATGACACGTGTAATCTTCAAGAGAAATTTTGGGCCAATAGAGTTTTACTAAGTGTTTCCAGTTTTCTTTGGGTTTTATTTCCCGATATTTTTCCTAGATTTTATGGAAAATTTAATTTCGAGATGTGTAATGTTCCTATGAAATGTAATTATATTTTTATGTTCATTAATTATTAGTCATAATAAAAAATTCTTAATGAAACATGAGTTCTTTTACAAATATAGGGATTTATTTTCCGTTATAGTTGTAGAAACATGACTACACATTGAATAATGAATACAATATTATGATACCTTTTAAAGTATTATAATAGCAAGAATGTATTGATTTTGAATTCCTATTTGTGATTAGTATTCATGTATCTCATATGTAACTCCTTCATGTCACCCCATGCAATAGCCTATAGCTTTTACTACCCTTTATTTGAATATGTAGTAACTATACCGATTAACATGTAAGAATAAACATAAAGGAAACATAACATTACCATGAATCAAATAAGGATCATAACTTTCTTATCATCACTGGTAAATACCCAGTCAACTTTCTAAAAATTATCTTTAAATAATAAATTAATTCATAGTTGACTAATATTTCTTCAAGATTATTATAACAATTGAACAACTCCAAAATGAATCTATATAATAATAAACCTTTAAATTCTAAATAATCCATGAAATAGCATGATATAAATTATTTATAAAATTTAATCAATTGAAATTTTAATATTAAAATCCTTAAATATTAGTTGAAAATAGTGACATATAAAATAACCTAGCTTATGAAGATCTTATCACCAGAGTTACCAATTTTATAATAATATTTCATGAATCATAAAATTAATTACTTATGAAACAAATAACAATAATAAATTCACCATTTTATTAGTATGTAATATAATTCTCAATATCCTTATAAGTTATTGTAACATATTTCCCTTAGTGAAAATATCTATTAATTTATATAATTGCACAATATATTTATAAAACATTCCCTATATACTTATGTTTTTCAAAACCACTACTGGATCTATATGATATATTTATTTTCTAAATATAAAATTCATAATAAATTTCATATCTTTATATGATACATAATATTATATAATTAAAAAATTATATCCTTCTAAACTGATCATAAGGTTTTCTAGTAAGTGAAATTCTTAGGATTTTAAAAACGATACATTTTTCTTCAAGACAAACCTAATACAAAATATCCTTGACATAGCCAACTGCTAGAATTTTGGGATATATAATATTTTCATATCAAACTAATATAATAACGTAACAACCTGAATCCAGATCCCCTCCATTGGTGCCCCACACCCGATTCGCCACATGACCTCAATCGCATATCCCCCATTGCTAGAGGCTGTCGACTAGCAGTGAGGGCCTTGGTGAGTCAGTGGGGAAACTATGCCCTCATTTGGTAAAGTATACAGCGGAAATACAACCAGACACAATAGAATAAACAATCTACAACATATAAAAATTGAACTGAATAGTGGAAGAAATAGATAAAATAACAATTATGCAACATTGTACACATGTCTATGGAAAGTAGCAAACAACCAACGTGATGAAGTAAAACTGGAAAAAAAAGTGCCAAGTAAGAAATGGTAAACTCCTCAGCATCACAAGCCATGGCTCGGTCTCATTCTCTCCAGCTCCAGTGCAATCAAGAACCTGAAGTAGAAGGGCACTTGCCCTTATCTATACTTGCAACAACAAAGTCTTCTAGGGACCAAAAGCATGTCCCAGCAAGGTGTGAGATACAATCCCAATAGGCAATCACCAAAATATCTGTGCCTAACAGTCAATGAATACATGGTAGTAATAAAACAAGAAGCTGTGAACATGAATGCACAAGTAGCTACAATCCACAGTTCTAATAAATACATTACACAAGTAAACACCCAGCAATAGTAAGGGAATAGGTAACCCTCTGGGTATCTCTCATAGCCTAACCCCTATGGTTCAACCTATAAGTACTAGAAACCCTCTAGGAGGCACACATAGTCTAACCCTTCTGGTTTAGATATGAAATTAATAGACTCTCTGAGGAAGCACTCACCATCAATTCCCCCTATAGTCTCGTATCGTACTAAAGGCTCTTTGGGGAAGCAATCAACGTCTCATTCCCCCTGTGGCCCGCGTCAAGGAACTACAGACTCTTTGAGGAAGAACTCATCGTCAATTCCCCATGCGGTCTCACATCATATTAAAAGACACTCTGGAGAAGCCCTTACATCAATTTTCCCTATGGTCTACTACACTAGGTACTCACAGTCCTATGTGGAAAAGAACATACTTAGCGCACGTACATCATCCAAGTAATCCTCAAGAACTACTTGGCTATCAATCTAAGGCTCCACAACAAATACAAAGCAATAGTTCCACTATCCTACAACCAGGTATGGCAACTAGAAAATGCTAAACAGTACAACAAGAAGGGAAAAGTAACCTGAGGACAAACAAAGTACTCTATTCACAAACATAAATCTCTACTACAACAATCAAGAAAAATAGGCAACAGTAGGGGAAAAATAGGAAACCCACAATTCCCTACCCAAGGGAATTTGTGGAATTTGCACAATTTATCCATTGACTTCCTTCAGAATGGAACAAAGAACTTACCTTGATTCTAGGGGAATGATATACTTGAACCACGTCGACTTATTCTCCCTATAACTCTGTGGATCTGAGAAAATGCACAAAATGCTTAACCCACGATAACTCGAAAACTAGGAGGAATCTAAAAACAAATCTCAAGATGAAGAAAGATCTTACCACTACGATTCCAACACAATCAACCATGCCCGAATCAGAGAACGGATTAGGAGGTGGGAGCTCGTCGAATATCCGACCGTATGGGTCTCTCTCGGATGAACGAATCCTAGAAGGAGGTGTTTCTGTGCATCAGGCGCGACCTCGGTTCATTTAGTGAAAAAAATAAAGTACACGCCGTGTAATTTTAGAGTACACAACGTGTACTGGGTTCTTTCCGTACTCTGAAAAAAACGCCCTCCATGTCACCCCTACACACCGTGTGTGTGGCCCGGGTATGGCCATCACAAGGCTTCGATCCAGAGAAGAGTACACTGTGAGTATTTAGAAAGTAAACAGCGTCTACTTCGAAAATTTCCAGAAAGCTCATTTTTATTAAAAACTCCAGAAAAAGGAAAACATACTTGAAACTAAGATCTGGGTTCTTAAAAACTTCCCCCCTTAAAGAAATTCATCCCCAAATTTCTCAAGGTGGGTGTAGAAGAAGGATCCTCGAACATCTCCTACCACTGCGATCGAACGTCGGCCTCCATCTCTGAGGTCTCGTCCTATACTCGCCCATGCTTCCATAGCACCCGTAAAAGAGGGAAATACCGCCCATGGAGAACCTTCGTACTGCAATCGACAATCCAGATGGGATTCTCCTCAAATGATGCATCCACTTAATGCTCAACTTCCTCGGGCTGAAAGACATGAGACGGGTCCAGAAAGTAACGTCAGAGCTAAGATATGTGAAAGATGTCGTGCGTGGCCCAGTACCACTGAGGTAACTGTAGCTGATAATCAACTGGCCCCACTCTCTCCAAGAACTCAAACGGCCTGACGTACCACGATGAATGATTTCCCTTTATTTGTATCATCTTGTGCCCCATCCTCGATGCGACACGCAGGAAAACCTGATCCCCGACCTCGAACTCCATAGGTCATCTCCACTGATTAGCATAAGACTTCTGATGAGACTGTGCTATATCTACCCTCTTCTGAATCAGCTCAATCTGCTATGAGGTCTCCTGAATGAGACGAGGTCCCAGAAAAGCTACCTCTCCTGCCTCCAGCCAACAAAAGGGTGATCAGCATGGCCTACTGTAAAAATCCTCGTATGGTTCCATCTGAATGGTCACCTGGAAACTGTTGTTGTAGGAAAACACCACTAGAGGAATATGCTTCTCCCAAGAACCGCCAAAGTCTAGAATGCAAGCTTTAAGCATATCCTCAAGCACCTGGATCGTGCGCTTGGACTGACCATCAGTCTGGGGATGGTATGTTGTACTTAAAAGTACGTGTGTACCCAAGGCTTTCTGAAGTCCCTGCCAGAACTGAGAGGTAAAGCGCACATCCCTATCTGAAACAATAGAGCATGGAACTCCATGTAGACGAATGATCTCTCTGATGTAAAGTCGTCCTAGATCATCGACACTGAAGGTCTCAATGATCAGAAATAAGTGAGCAACCTTCATGATCCTGACAATGACAACCCAAACAGCATCGTTCCCTTGGGGTGACCTCAGAAACCCAGTCACGAAGTCCATCGCAACATCGTTCCACTTCCACTCAAGAATGGGTAACTACTGTAAAAGGAATGATGGTCACTGATGATCTGCTTTCACCTACTGATCTGTAGGACATCTCATAATAAAACCAACAACATCCTTCTTCATACCTGGACACCAGTATTGGCGATGAAGATCCCGAAACATCTTGCTGAAACCAGGATGAACTTCCCAAACAGAGGAATGAAAATCCCACATCAGCTCCTCATGTATGTCTGCTGGCACCCATAAACGTCCCTGAAAACGCAAGATCTCATCCTCACCCACTGTCCATCTAGGAAGATGGTCCTCTCCTGACACACCCTCCCTCAGGACTAAGCCTTCTGATTATGATAGCTGCCTCATCCGTACCTGATCAAGTAGTATCGAGGTAACAACTATAGAGGAAAGGAAAGTCTGTCCCTCTCTGTCATGCACCTCTAGATGCATCTTAGAGAACAGAGCCATCAGCTTCCACTCACTACTGGCCTCCTGAACCGCATGATCTTGAGTTCTCCTTCTCAACACATCTGCCACTGTGTTGCCCTTTCCTGGCATATAGGCAAGCTCGAAGTCAAAAGACTGAAGATACTTGACCCACCTATGTTGTCTCAGATTCAGATCATGCTGAGTGAAGATATATTTGAGACTCTTGTGGTTGGTGAAAACCAAAAAGTTCTCTCCCATCAGGTAGTGTCTCCAACAGTGTAGGGCATGGACAACATCTGCCAACTCCAGATCGTGCATCAGGTAGTTCTTCTCATGTGGACTCAACTGCCGAGACACATATGAAATGACTCCATCTCCCTACATAAGCACAACTCCTAGACCGATACCTGAAGCATCATAGTAAATAGTGTAGCTCTTTCCTGGATTAGGAAAAGTAGTATCAGTGCTGAAGTCAACCTCCCTTTTAGCTCCTAAAAGGCTGACTCACAAGAATATGACCATCAAAACATCAAACCCTTCTTGGTTATACCTATTAAAGGTGCTGCTAGATGAGAAAAGTCATGAATGAAGCATCTATAGTATCCAACCAACCCTAGGATTCTTTTTACCTCAATTTTGTTCTTCGACTGCCCCCAGGAAACTACAACTCTCACATTCTTTGGGTCCACAGATACTCTTGCCTCTGAGATGACATGACCCAAGAAGTAAATATGATCCATCCAGAAGTTTCACTTAGATATTTTAGCATAAATCTGATGCTCTCTCAGTGTACTCAAAACTATCTCAAGGTATGTGGCATGGTCGTGTCGAGTGTGATAGTACACAAAGATATCATCCACGAAGACCATGGAAAAAAAGTCCAAGTAAGGATGGAACACTCGGTTCCTTAGTGCCATGAAAACTGCAGGCGCGTTCGTGAGACCGAACAACATGACTGTATACTCGTATAGACCATACCTGCTCCTGAAGGCCTTTAGAGGTATATCTGATGGTCTAACATGCAATTGATGATAACCAGACCTCAAATAAATATTCGAGAACACCTGGGATCCTCAAAGCTGATCGAAGAGTCCATCGATTCTCGGAACGGGATATCAGTACTTAACCGTCAACTGGTTCAGCTTCCGATAGTCCACACAAAGATAAAGGGTACCGTCTGCCTTCTTCGCAAACAGGACAAGCAAACCCAAAGGAGAAGTACTGGGTTGGATGAAACCCTTATCCTACAACTCCTCCAACTTCTTCTTGAGATCCTGAAACTCATGTGTAGCCATCATATAAGGAGGAATGGACATCAATGCTGCTCCTAGTATGATCTCAATAGAGAATTTTACCTCACGTTCTGGAGGAAAACCTGAAAAGTCCTCTAGAAAGACATCCCTGAAACAATCCACCACTGGAGGAAAGTCCAACTGCAAAGTCCCCTGATTTTTCAGATAAGGACTAGTAATCTGGGCTGTCACCTTTCCTAGCCCATGATGCTCGAGTCCTGCTGGACTTTCCTGAACATCCCATTTGCCTCTATGAAGAAAAGACTCACCCTCGTGTGAAACGAAACTCACTCTGTGGCGATAACAGTCGACGATGTCCTAAAAGGGAACCGAACAGTCCATCCCAAGGATGACATCATAGCCTGTCATCTCTAGGACATATAGGTCCCATAAGAAATGATACCCTTCAACCCGAGAGGGCACTCTCTACACTGGCGTACACTAGATGTCCTCATCCCCAATGGTGTGTCTAGTTTCAACAAGTCGGTAGAAGAAAAGATGCAGATACCAAGGCTCTCTATGACATCAATAGAGATAAAGCTATGTGTAGCACCAGTATCGAAAAGGGATAAAGATAAAACTAAGGCTACTAAAATCATACCTCGAACTGTAGAAGGGTCGGGATCCTGATCTTGATAGATCTGCTCCATGGCGAAAGACTGACCTACATCGCGGCCCTTCACCCCTAGCAGACCACTCTGAGCTGAACCTCCCTGCTGGTGCTGAGCGACTAGTGGCTGACCGCCATGGCCTCGACCTCCACCTCGAACCGAATGGCCAAAAGAACTCCAGTTCCCTGACTGGTGAGAAACTGGTGGTGCTACCCCGGAACGAAGAGTCATGGAAGAACCCCGGTCACCAGCTACTAGTGAGTAAACCTGGTAGAACCACTGAAGGTGACCCATCATGCCGCAAGATCGGCACTCCATGTGGTCTCTCTAGTACTGTGGTCTCATGTGCCCTAACCGGCCACACTGGTAGAACACCACCTGGCTAACTGACAATGCATCACGCTTCCTCAGGTCATCGTGCACAGACTCTCTACAGTGCTTCTTGCTTTCATCTGGAGGAACGCTAGCTCTGAAAGTAGAACCGCCCTGGCTCGCAACTCTATAGTCTCTCTGATTGCGCTCTACAATCAGTGCCTAGTTGATGATGGAAGTGATGGAATTCAACTGGAAGATATTCACTTGCGAGCGGATCTCCCGCCTGAGACCATCCTCAAACTTCCTTACCAAGAACACCCCACTCCCATCCCCGAGGGGTGTGAAACATTGCAGCTCGGTGAAACGAGAGGAATACTCCATGATAGAAAGAGTACCATGCTCTAAGCTCATAAACTACAGGGCTCGGTCGGCCCTCATTGTCTCCGGGCAGAAGTAGTCGTAGAACACGCGCTGGAACTCCTCCCAAGCCATAACCTGATGATGAACCGCCTGTGAGATCACGTCCCACCACCTCTTGGAGGAGTCTCAGAGCATTTAGGTAGATAGAATGACCCGCCTCTCTGGAGGTGTCTCCAGATGCTCGATGATAGTGGACATGGATTCCAGCCATGACTCTACAGCCTGAGGTCCTCCTTCCCCCGAGAACATAGGAGGATGCTGCTGTTGGAAAACCTGCGTCAAGTCTGCCATAGTTGCGGCAGGAGTCGGTGCTCCCTGGAAGGTATACATCATCCTCAGAAAACCTTCCCTGAATTGCACATCAGTTCCCACAACTGGTATGACAGCCGGTGCCAAGGCTGGCTTGACTGGAGGATCAGAAGGAAGTCTTTGATCAGCCATATCTGGCGGCTGATCACTGCCTAATGATAGACGTACAACCGGAGGAGATCTAGGAGGCATAGCTCTGAAAGATCAAAATAACACCTTAGATTAGAAAAACAAGGACAGGAAACACAGGGGTATAAAACGGAAACAGGGGAATGAAAACACACAAGTTTACAAAACACAACTACCCGACGTGTATAAAAACTACACGGCGTGCCTTCCCAAGCCACTGACATGGGCATGTACCCCTTCCCTACAGGTCGTGTACACCTCAAACCACACGGCGTGTTGACCCCACACATGGAGGGTGCTTGAAAACTATTCCCATACCCGAGTCCCTTACACGGCTAACCCACACGGTTTTCATAACTATGAATACACGGCGTGTTCCCTGAGGACACGGTCAGGTGCACGACTCATTACTACACAGCGTGTACCCATTATACATGGAGTGTTCCTAATGTTACTTTCACGACACTGTGTTATGCTCACACGGTCAATGACATGGCCTGAAAACTACACGACGTGTATCCAAAAATTACACGCCGTGTATTCTAGGTTTTTCTGGGCAGTAGCTCAGAAACTGCACAGAACCCCAGAAACACTAAAACAAGGCAAAGAGGTGCCAAATTCTGATTTGTGAGGGCCCATAATTCCCACGAATCAAATCATGGCATCTCCTAGAGTCACAGACAAGAAAAAAACAGCTCTCTAAAATAACAGTAGAGATTCTATCAATGCATCTATCACAACAGCATGTATAATCTACACGAAGTCTATCACAAGAGAATGCAATAACTAATCCATCCTAGATAGCATGGAAATAATGCATGACATGTGATTCTACAAGTGCCTATATGATGCATGAGATGGAATACCTTCATCTCATCAGGTTGCGACAGAAATAGAACCGAAATATCAAAAAAATAATAGCACAAGTCATGCGAATCACTCTACGTGAAGTCATATCAACCGTAAAATATCGAAATTAGCAAACTGCAATTAACAAGGTAGTATGGATTTTCCCTGTACATGGGTTAGCTACTCCCGAGAACATCTTAATAACAAGTACCGAGTCCGTCCTATCCCTGTATAAAGTCTCCAAATAGTAAGGCAAGAGAAAATAACTCATCTGATACCACTTTGTAACAACCCAAATCCGAGCCCCTCCACTGGTGCCCCGCACCTAGTTCGCCACATGACCTCAAGGGGGTTTCCCCAAATTCCAAAGGCTTCTGACTAGCAGCGAGGGCCTTGGTGAGTCAATGGGGAAACTATCCCCTCATTCGGTAAAGTATACAGCGGAAAAACAACAGGACACAATAGCATAAATAATCAACAGCATACAACAATTGAACTAAATAGCAGAAGCAATAGATAAAATAATAATGATGCAACATGGTACATATATCTATGGAAAGTAGAAAACAACCAACGTGCTGAAGTACAACTGAAAAACAAAGTGAAAAGGAAAAAAGGTAAACTCCTCAGCATCGCGAGCCATGGCTCGGTCCCATGCTCTCAAGCTCCAGTGCAATCAAGAAACCGAAGTAGAAGGACGCTTTCCCTTATCTATACCTGCAACAACAAAGTCAGCTTGGGCCCAAAATCATGAACCAAACAGGGTGTGAGATACAATCCCAGTAGGCAATTACCCAATGATCTGTGCCTAACTGTCAATGAATAAATTTCCGTAATAAAACAAGAAGCAGTGAACAGGAAAGCACAAGCAGCTACAATCCACAGTTCTAACAAATACAGTACACAAGTAAACAGCCAACAACAGTAAGGAAATAGGTAACCCTCTGGGTAGCTCTCACAGCCTAACCCCTATGGTTCAACCTATAAGTACTAGAAACCCTCTTGGAGGCACACATAGTCTCACCCCTCTGATTCAGCTATGAAATTAATAGACTCTCTAAGGAAGCACTCACTGTCAATTCTCCATATAGTCTCGTATCGTACTAAAGGCTCTCTGGGGAAGCACTCAACGTCTCATTCCCCCTGTGGCCCACGTCAAGGAACTATAGACTCTCTGAGGAAGCACTCATCATCAATTCCCCCTGTGGTCTCGCATCGTATTAAAAGAAACTCTGGAGAAGCCCTTACGTCAATTCTCCCTGTGGTCTACTACACTAGGTAATCACAGTCTTGTGTGGAAAAGAACATGAAGAGCGTGCGTACATCATCCAAGTAAACCTCAAGAACTACTTGGATATCAGTCTAAGGCTCCATATCAAATACAAAGAAAGAGTTACACTATCCTACAACTAGGCATGGCAACTGGAAAACGCTAAAAAGTACAATGAGTAAGGAAAAGAAACCTGAGCACAAACAAATTAATCTATTCAAAAACATAAATCTATACTACAACAATCTAGAATAACAAGAAACATCAGGGGAAAACGAGGAAACCCACAATTCCCTACCTAAGGGAATTTGTGGAATTTCCACATTTTAACCTTTGACTTCCTTCAGAAAGGCACAAACCACCTACCTTGATTGTAGTTGAATGATATACTTGAACCATGTTGACTGATTCTCCCTAGAATGTCGTAGATCTGGGAAAACACACAAAATGCTCAACCCATGATAACTTGAAAACAAGGAGGAATCAGAAAACAAAGCTCAAGAAGAAGGAAGAACACACCGCTACGATTCCAACGCAATAGACCGTGCTTGAATCGAAGAACGGATGGAGATTCAGGAGGTTGTCGAAGATCCGGCCGTACGGGTCGCTCTCAGACGAAAGGAACCTAGAAGGATGTGTTTCTGGGCATCAGGCACGACCCAGGTTCATTTAGTAAAAAAACGAAAGTACATGCCGTGTACTTTTAGAGTATACGGCATGTACTGGGTCCTTTCTGTACTCTTCCAAAAACGGCCTCCACGTCACCCCTACACACCATGTGTGTGGCTCGGGTACGACCAGCACATGGCTTCGAGCCGGAGAAGAGTATAGGATCTGTACTCAGAAAGTACACAGTGTGTACTTTGAAAATTTCCAGAAAGTTCATTTTTCCTAAAAAATCCAGAAAAAGGAAAACATACCTGAAACGATGATCTGGGTTCTTACAAAAATGTAACACTCATTCCCTATGCAAATATTGTAATAAAGGTTTTTTCAACCATACATATGTATTTTCTTATAGCTTCTTTTAAATAAATAATATTAATCTAATCCGTATATAATAGTAAAGTCCACAAGTTTTTAATTTTCAAAATTCCCATATAGAATAATAAATCATAAAAAAATTAAAATAAATAATAATAATGGAATAATAATAATAAAAATTTCATCTAAGAGAGAATAATTATTTTCTTTTACATGTAGTGTAAGATTTAAATAATGAAAGACGTATGTATTATTATTCTAGAAAGAAAGTTGTAAATAATATATAAGTAAAAAATATATCCAATAAGAGTAAATATAATTAAATATCAAACTTGAATAATGTTTGACAAAATTGAATAACATAACATAATAGACGACAATATATAAAGATACGTTGTAAAATTATATAATAACAGTTAACACAAATAACAATAAAGATCAAAGTAGTGAACACCGTAAAATAAAAACCAATAACAACAGTAAACCATAATGTTAATGAATTTAAAAAATAACAAATAAAATCAAATAAATTGAGGGATACATAATTATCAGGGAATGAATAAAGTGGAAAGGAAAAGATCCAGTCAACATTTTATCCCCTTTTTATAATAATTAAAATTGAAAAACACTACACGTTTTTGTTAAAATTTAAAGGATAATTAGACCAAGAGCTGTTCATGTAAGAAATTAAATTACATAAAATAACCTAAAAGAAATAAAAATTTCATTAATAAAAATGTAAGAATCTCCTAATAAGTTTAAGAAAAGTATATAATAATTAAATAAATAGATAAAAATTATTAAATAAAAAATATATGAATTTGAAAATATATAAGATTCTTAATGAGTTATACCAATGATCGAAATAATTAAATACATAATAAATATAATTAGGAACACCCCCTTAATATATGATTTATTTCTTTTAATAGATATAATAGTGAAATATTTATGAAACTAACATCTCATGTACAAAAAAATTCTCTCAAGGATCATAAAAGAAGTAATAAAATTTATTTTGTTATAAAAGATACAAAATGACATATTATAAATATTACTATTGTAAATGTTTTCCCATGATTACATAATTCCATGATAACGTTTTGAATTTTCAAACATTGTAGCATATAAAAGAATAATAAATATATCATCAAGTTATTCTTTTGTAAGAAAAAACACTATGTTGATAACACCATTCTACACATGATATCAAATTAAATGATACCTCACATAAATATGCTTATTTGTGAAATGTCATTGAGGGTTATTTGAAATAGATAGAGATAGTGAATTATCCCACACGATCTACATCTTTTCAAAACAAATATCATAATTATATAAAATTTTTCATAATCAAAATGGTTTTTTCATTGTAACTCACTACTAGATCATAATCATATTTAATTAATGATCAATATATATAGAGTTTCATATTTTGTACTTTATGAAAACAATATTTTACAAAAAAACTGGCACATACTGCTGGTTCTTTTTCTATCTATCTTGTATCCTCTAAATTATAAATCTAAATTACATAGTAATTCAAAATAATAATTTCATGAAATGAATAATCCATGGTTAAAAACAACTTTCACATAATTCAAAATTATTTTAACTATAGTCAAATGAATTTTCCTTTGGTTCTATCTTAAATGTTTCACACATGCATGCATTGAACATCAAATCATGTGTACTGACTATAAAATATAACGTGCTTTAAATCATTACTATAAAATTGTTATGATCAATTTATTACCATATAATATTCTTCCATTATATATGAAGTACTCATAATATTATTCAGGTTTTTAAAATAGTAAATTTCAAAACTCGTTTTTAACTCATTAACATACATTGATTTAGAAAAACTCCACCATCTCTATGAGAAATATAAAATCATAAAAATAACCTGATTTCTTCTATGATACTCATGTAAAACTCACTAGTAATCAAATATAAAAATTTCATTTAAAAAACTCACTAGATGAATCAAAGATAATATTATCTATATAAACCGAAATAATAATAATTTTCTAAGAATGAATTTTAATAAATAATCTAGGATCAACATTATCGTTAAAATAGTACTCTTCAAATTAAAATGTGGTATCCCTTCATACCATGCTCAAGTTTCTTATTTCAATACATAAAGGTCTTTAAAAATCTCAAAAGCGTGATTTTACATCTTATAAAGTTAAAATCTTAGTGTCTATGGGTTTTAGGGGACCATCCAATGATCAATAATAGTGGAAACAAACCCATATATTTCTTGATATATAATTAAGGTTTTAATACACAAATTTTAATTAAGAACATGGGTTCTTATATTAGTTATTAATACATTTTTTAATCTTCATAGTATTATTAATAATTATTATAGTATCCTAAAACCAATGCTTCCTTCTATTGAGGGATTACAATGTCGGATGGACCCCAAAACATTTCTTGAGGAACCAAAAGTTAAGAAGAGGCTTTAGCACCTTCATCCATTAAGAAACTAAACTTCGGGATGATATATATATATATATAGAACAAAACAGGAAGGTTCATAAATAATGAAGGTAATACTTCCCTTATATAGGCCTTCCTCGACTCTCTTCATTTATTATAAATTTTCCTCCATCGAGTGCCAAATCATTCCATAAAAAATTATTACCTATTTGAGTTAAACCATTTAAATCCTAAAATAAATGTTATATATTATTTAGATAATCTAATGCATTGATTAAAACCAAAATTAAAAAATAAATAAGGGGTATAAAATTTTAATGCATCCCATACATTCAATGATATGCCTATAAGTGTATTATTCTATTTGATAAGTGCATAAGAGGCATCTAAAGATTACATTATGATTCATGAATTTGTTATGATATAATATCCATCTAATGTATATGATATATTATAATTTAGGCCAGTTTTATAACATGATTTACCTAATTTGGGTTTATATCCATCAATATCCCACTTGCATATAAAATCAAACAAGGAATTCAATGCAAACCCTTATAACTCTTTTGAATGCATACAAAACTATTTGGATATGGTTTATCAAAATATATGTATTTTGGACTAAATAATTTATAAATAACATAATCCCTATCCAAATGAATACTTGTGTGACCCTGTATGAATTATTATAATTGAAAACAATTATGAAATCCCCAATTCATAGATGCAAACAAAGGGAATCCTATTACAAAGCATCAATGATACTATGGATACTAAGGGGTATAGTGTGATCTCCATTACAAATACTCATATATCATACAAACAATTAAACCATATTATGTATCATGCACTCACATGTATACATATATAACCCATTTTACCAAGACACCAAGTGACCAGTAGACACAGAATAATGTTAATATATTATATTTCACAACATATATCTTGAATCTCTAAAAAAGTACTGATTTTCTTTATGAATATAACATATTTAATTAATATAAAAAATATAATATCACAAGACCATAATCCAAATAGATGAAAAAATTTCATGTTACTCAACAAAGAATGACATTGAATTACAAAAATCTAATTCAATCAAGTTCTAAATGTTTTCTAATTATCATATGAGTGAAAACATCTTATCTTAGTCTTTATCTAATGGATGATATGATATAAAACATACCTGAAACCCCAGAATTATCTATGTCATAATGAAATGTGAAAGAAAGGTATCAAGTTAAAAAGGATCCCTAATTAGAATCTCACCAACCTCAGGTAAGAAAGATTTATTATAAGTATACTCCCTAAGTATATCAATGAGTGTATGAAATTATATGGGATATTCATACTGGGTCAATCCAAACTATAAGAACTCCCTTATTATCTCATGATTCTTCTACTCACACTAATCTTGTCATATCATAACAACTCAAACTACATCATGATAATCATCAATTAGGGATTAATAACAGTCATACTTTAATTGGATATTATAATTTCATCATTACTTTAACTTAAATTATAACACATTTAAATATATGATAAATGGATATAACTATTTTTTATAACAACATGATACATTATAAAACTATTACAAAAATATTTTATGTGTTGTATACCAAGAGACTCTACATGAACCACATGCTTATGTTGTGATAAATGTTTTTTAATAGATGTCTTGTATTTTCATCCATAACCACCCCACAATTCCTCACAACGTCTCTCTCAAGTATCTATCATATAAGATGATATTTATCAGGATGTGTTTGATCTTTTGGTGAGACCTAGGTTCATTTTCCTATGAGATGACATCATAATTTTCATAATGAATCTCAATAGATACCTCAGTGCTAAAAATAAACACTATTTTAGAGATTATATTCTTGATCCATACAACTTACTTCATAGTATATGATTCAGTGATATACTTTACCTCTATTTTTGAGTCTCCTGTGGTGGATTATTTATAACTATTCCAATCAATATTTCCACCATTCATCAAAAATAAAAAAGTATATGGACATTTTTATCATTTTATTAGATTAGAAACATTCAAACATGTAACCCTTTAACAAGAGATCATATTAGTATTCAATGATCAAGATGTGATACTTAGTCCTTCTCTAGTGTTTAAGGATATTCTTCAGAAAAAACCAATGACTATTACTATGATTGAATGAGTACATATAATTATTCATAAGAGAATATGTGACATCTGATTGTGTACACAACATGGCATACGAGCTTAGACTAATAGAGAATGTATGTGTAATTTATCTTTCCTTGTTAGCTTATTATAAGGAACATTAATATTCATAATATTTATTTCATGTGACAGAGCTAAAGACCCCATTTTGGAGATCTCTAGGATAATAAAATTTTGATCTTTTATAATTAAAGTGTTTCAGCCAAGTCTAAACAAAATCATAGATATAACTATATATATTTTAATACACAATATATAGGATAAATTACCCATGTCTTTCTTCAAGAAGAATCATTCCAGCCATATATTTACGAAGAGAAGTGTTGGGATATTATTTTCTATAGGTTGTATGTTATCCACATACAAATAAAAAAACACTAATATGATTTCACTAATCCATTTTCATACACAAGAATCATCAATGTTTTTATGAAACCAAACTCTTTGATTACACCATCAAATCAGATATTCCAACTATGAGATGCTTAATTCAATATATAAGTGAATTGTTTCACCCCACACACCTTAGAAATATCATTTGTCTCTTAAAAACATCTAGACTTCTTCATATTACCTTCGTCCTCAAAATTTATATTAATGACATTAGTTTTGAAATTAATTACATATATCACATAGTTAATGTAACATGTCAAGTTAAGAAATATATGAATTGATTTTATCAACAAAATAGATGAATGTTTTTCTTCATAGTCAATACTATAAATTTTCTTCTTACCATTTTCACCCAACATTATTTATACTTAGAAACTATACTATACAAATCAGTTTTCATATAGATAATCCACTTGAACCCTACTAGTTTCAACCCTTTAGGTGTTTCCACCAATTACCAAAACTAGTTAGTATGCATGGGGTCCATTTTAGATTCCATATATTTATCCATTTCTCATAATAATAAATATCAATTATAATGACCATGGATATTCATACATGAAAAGTAAATCTTTTTATGAATATTAAACAAATTTCACAAACACTCACCCAAGGAATATAAAGGTTTAGTTTTATTGGATACTATATACAAAATATTCTTGTCTAATAATATATCTTAATCATCTCCCATACAAATATTCTCACATAGTACTTATCACATAAAAACGCAAATTAAAACCTTTTTTCATAACCAAAGGAAGGGAATCATAACAAAATAGTGAGCTCAAATTTTCATTAAGGGTAAAGATGCGTATATAAATTGTATATCACAAGAATATATAAGATAAAGGTTTGATATCATGACCATAAATTTCAAATTTCACACCCAATCTGTCAATGATTATAAACATGATTCATGGAATAAAGATTTATCATTTTGAGAGTCCTGAATAATAAAACAAAGAAAAAAACATAAATCAATCACAAAAAATAATTTAATGCCATAAAAGGTTTTCACCATAATATTTATATGATCCATTTCATATGTCAGGGTAAATATCCAAGACCATCAAATCATAATGAATCAAGCCTAGAACCATGTTTCCCATTGTGGATCTAGCACATCAACTTGTTTCCCATAATTAATCAAGGACAAAAACATGTTTACCATAATGGATCACACACATATAATTTTTTATAGTAATGGTTAAAGAACATAAACAAGTTGAAAATATTTATCTCATGATATATAATGCATTACACAATGCATTGGAAGAATATATAATTCTAGTCCCACCCATCACATAATTAAATCTTTGAATATGTGTTCCACCAGATCATAATAACAGTAATCATATAATAATAATATTAACCTCTAAATATATTTAGGATCCTAAAGGTATTTTTAAGTATGAATATAAGATATTTAGATGAGGTAAAATAATAATTAAAAATTAAGTGATCGGTTAAGGAGATCCACTCTTATTTGAAAAAAATACTTTAAATCTCATATTAAGGATCCTATGGTTGAACTTTTGAGAGTAAAAATAAATCCATAATGTGGATAATGATGTTGAGAAGGTATTTTTTGTAGGTTATGGTTGATCTATAAGGCTTAAAGAGGAGTTAAGAACTGAGAGAATGGGTGTCATTTTATAAGTGAGGGGATGCGCATTCTTGGAATTTCATAAAGTATTAAATTAATAGAAATTATTTTTAACAAAAATGGATTATAATTTATTTAATTTAAATATAATATTATTAAAATTTTAAATAATCTCATCAAATAATATTTGGACATGTTTTTCGAATTTGTTTCTCCATTATCTTTTAGTTTTATCCCTGGCAAACCATAGATTACTGAAACATTAATATTTTCTACCATTTATGTGATAATAATCTTAATATAAAATAAAAAATGAATAATAAATAGACCATGTTTTATGTTTAAAATTATAACCCATTCATTGTTATGAATATAACATTTTTATGAATCTTAAATAATTTAATTAAATATTACTAATTATAAAATATTATTAATGTCATTTTTATAATGTTCATTTAATTTGAATGTAAATGAATAATGAAAATGGGATAATTATAATTTAATCCTTTAATAATTCCATAAAATTTCACATATATCTCTATAAAATTCATGGGTCACATTAATTCATTTAAATTATATTAGTTTAAGTATTTTTAAAATCATTTATTTTTATTTTGTACAATTTATAGATTACTTTAGTGTTTCATACAAATTGAAGGTAATTATAAAGTTTCTAAAAAGTATAAATAACTTTTAATAATAAAAATAATTTCATTAATCTTAAATTATAAAATTTATATTCATTCATAACTATCTTTCTCCCCTATATAGACAGATAAGAGATATTGAAAACTAAGAGAGTGGCTGTTGGAAACATTCTTTCCTTTAAATATTTTATTGGTCGTTTTAATGGAAAATGATCCATTATACCAATAAATTTAGATAATAGTGAGATAATTTTAGAATTAGTTTCACAAAATAATAATTATGATAAATTAATATGGCCTCATCACTTATTTATAACCTAGATTAAATGATTTTCCTCTTACCAAGGATATAAATTTTACAACGATTACTATTCATATTTCCTAAAATTAAAAGGGAAATATTTAACCAACTTAAACCTATTGATTATAAATATGGAATAAATTTTATAAAACTAAAAAAGTAAAATTTTCAAAAAATAATTTTAAAATAAGAGCACAAAATTTGATGAAACATGGTTTTAGAAAAATACAGTTTCAAGCATAAAACTAGATTTATTCTTAACTCAAGCATAATGAAAATCATAGATGAATGTTTAAAACATTAAATTGAATTTAAAATATATAAATTTAATTAAAATAATTCTAAAATATATTTCTATTATTTTTATTAAGATAAAATTACACCGTGTTCATAAACAAATAGTTTTTCATAAAAATGGTTTTCTAAGTATAAAAATATTTTTATACTAAATTTATCCATAAAATTTATTTTAATGAATTGAATAATGATATTAATAATATAAGAGACATAATTTTACATTGAAATAATATTATTAAAAAAAGTAACTATGTGAATTCTTGAAATAATACAGTTTTTAATGAAAAATATTATTTATTACTATTCACATGGAAATCAATATTTTGAAATAAAATATGAAAAACAACACTAAAATAATTTTTAAATTATGATTTAAAAAATTAATTACATTTTATAAAACATATTTATTAATATTTATATAAATTAATCACAATACTCAATCATAAAAATAAATACAAATCATTTTTCAAGAAAACCTATTGTCAAAGCAGAAATTAACTTTGCTAAAAATCGTTATCTTATTTCATATTAATTGATCAATGAATTTTTATTGGTTTTGATATTTATATATATTTTCTAATATGGTTGATCCTATTCATACCCTCCAATGAAATGGATATGTGATAATTTACAATTTTAAAAATATTATTTTAGTAGTATTTTGCGGTTCATTTAACATGGTTTTGCATGTAACAAAAGCCACAAAATAAATAATTTTATTTGAAGAGAAATATATTCTAAAATATTTGGGTGTTATTTTCTCCACCCCACAAACACATTATTGAATCAGAATATTTCTTGGACATGAAAGGTTCAAAAATTGAAAATTTATTTATCGAAACCCACTTCATACAAAGGAATAATAAAACATCCCTTAAAATGGGAGTGTGAGAAACAAAATGTTTAACTGAAATAATATGAATCTGGGTTCCCAAATAGTTATAAAATTGGTGGGAATATAAAATATAGAAGATAATACTAACTCTCTAGGACTAATTTAGTGTAATACATTAAATTTTCAAGAGAAATTTAACGACCACAAAACCATAAATCTTTGATAAGTGAAAATAAAATCGATTCATTATAAATAAAGGTACAATAATAAAATTTTCATCTCATGATCCTTTTCTTAAATGTCAAGAAATATTTTACTCTAATGACATATAACTTAAGAAAATATACCTTTTTGATTTCTTTCTACATCATAAGCACAATTTTTGCATTTGGTTGTGCTTCAATCAATTTCCTCTTTATTTCACAACTTGAGAACTGAATAATGAAGATGAGTTATTCCTGAATGAATGACTAAAATTAGATTTTAATATATCATAAGAACTATAAATAAATAGAAATTAATTATTATTGTCTCTAGTATTTTTCAAAATGAAAATGATTAACAAGGATTATCCAATATGGATAAATAATACTTTAACCTCTAAAATGTTATCAAAAGTTGAACTTAAACCATTCCATAAATATTTAACCTTAAAAAACATGCAAAATATGGTTGAAAAAAATAAAATTCCAAAGAAAATGAATGATGTTAATAAAATTGAAAAAAAAATTATAATTAATCTCCCAAAAAAAATATAATAGATTTTAGTATCACAATAAATATGTGAATACCTTGATCATATATTCTCACTAAACATGAAAATTACCCAATTTGCCATAAAAACATAATAAAAACCTACATAGTTTTAAAGATTATCTATCTCATAAATCCTTAATTAAAATTTTAGATTATTTAATATATTTCATAAAAAAATATATTGTAAACTCTATCAAAGTTATCCTAAACCACTCTATCCTAAAATCACTAATATGTTCCCATGTCATCCATAATATCATATTTACATCATCATAATAAAAAAATATATTTATATCATGGTTATATAAACATCATGCACATATTAAGGGTAATCATTCACTTAATCATGTTTTATCAAAAATATATCATTACCAGTAAATCATTTTTCTCTATATTTAGTACCATTCCGCACATAATTTTGTATCCCTTAAAAACATTTGTATAATAATCCTTATATCTTTAATGGAGATTTTAACTAAAATATAATTATAAAAATACATTAATAGATTTCTAAAATTCCAATATACAAATATATAAATCATCCCAACTAAATTATCTATACAGAATATGCATATACTTTTTCTTGAAGATAGATATCTGATTAGGCAATTAACTTAGATAATCCCCATATTTCCCACACACAATAAAATGAACTATAAATGGTACATTAGTATGAACTTCATATCCCCCATTGAAATCCTAATTTTCCTTCAAAATTACTTTTTATATTCTATTCATTTCCACACATAAAAATAATTCCATTCCATTAAGACATTCTATTGAGTGCTTCTTC
This sequence comes from Viscum album, assembly GCA_963277665.1. Taxonomy (NCBI): domain Eukaryota; kingdom Viridiplantae; phylum Streptophyta; class Magnoliopsida; order Santalales; family Viscaceae; genus Viscum; species Viscum album. Next base: position 1,588,647,991 of record OY728143.1, on the reverse strand, counting down.
CAACATTTTCAACATATAAGAAAATAACTATTCTTTCATCTATGGACACCGCCACCCAAGTTCTCAGTGAACTCTATCCTTCTATTTTTTAATGAGTATGATAATTGGTTAAGGTGAAAGTTTTAAATCATAAAACATGAAAAATTATTATAAATAATCACAATATACTCCACTCCAATCATTATACCATTTGGTTACACATCAATATATTTTACATTATATTGAACATTATCTTAATTCATTCTTATTCCTGCCATTAACTAAAAATAAAAAATAAAAATGTGAGAAATAATAAAATAATGAGAATCCAACATATTATAAAAAATATATAGGATTCCTAAATCACGGAACATTACTTTCAATATATGACACCTTAGGTTTAACCTAGTCCATCCATAATTTTTATTTATTCAATTCATTTATAGTGTTTCACATTGAAAATGTAAATTAATTAGAGTGTATCCACTGGGAGTATCAAACTAGGTGTGAAGTAATGGAACACTCACCATGCTCTAGAACGATGGACGAGATGCACTTGACCACATATTTTTGGGCTTATTACCCCTAGATGTATATGTTCTAAAACCACACCCACATGTATGTATTTATTGGAAGATCAAATAACCGCTTCTGTACCAAAACCATAGGATGTTATAATATATATAGACTTATCTCTAGGGTTTTCGCCAATGTTTTTTAATAATTATATATAAATTTTAACTAAACCATGCATTAATAAAAACTATAATATACTAGTCTTATTAGCAGTGAGTTATAATTGATACCTTTCATAACACTCCATGGGTGGTTACACCTTCTTGTCCGACTCTTATCACCATCCATAGTGATATCCATTTTCACATATATCCCATAGGAAGAGAGATATGATTCTCCCAATCTTCCATGATTAGTGTTTTAATGATCATATTAATTTATTTTCTCTAATATTAAATATAAGGACTCATCTTTTTCATACATGAATATTACATATTTTTAGATAAATATTCAATATATTTCACAAAAAATCTCCTAAGGACTATAAAGGTTTAGTGTCTTTAGATAATAAATACACAATATTATTATCTAGTTAAATATCCTTAACATCTCCCACAAAAACTATCCCATTTAGTACAATATATATTAAACCCTACTAAAAACCATTCTTCATAACCTAGAGAAAGGGATAATAATAATTTGTGATCTCCAATTTCCCACTAAGGAAAAATAAGGGATATATGAATCTAGGATCATATAAATGTATAAAGTAGGAGAATGAGATATTGACTATAAAATACAATGTCCATTCCCAATATTTCAAATATCATAAACATGAGTCCTAGTATAAAGATTTTTCATTTCAAAATATATAAATAATAAGAGAGATAAAACAGTAAAAATCCATCGTGAACCCAAATTTCATGTCATAATATTGTCGTACGATCATAATTATAGAATCAATTTTATATTTAAAGGTTAACTACCAAGACCATAAAATAATAATGGATAATGCCTTAACAATCGTTTTCCATTTTTGATCAAGAACATTGACTTTTTCCCATAATGGATCAAGAATATTTTATTATATTCCATAATGGACCAATCAAAATGACTTCTTTCCCATAATTGATCAAACATATTGACTAGTTTCTTATAGTCATCCCATAATATATAAAATAATAACCAATTAATTTAAGGGAAATATAATTTTGGGCCCACACCTCATAAAATGTATACCATACATAAGCATGTCATAAGATCACAATAACATTCATTATATCATTAAATAATTTCCTAGGAATATAAAGTAGGTTTCCTAAATATTTTATTAATCCTATATAGAGTAACCCATGAAAATAAATGGGGTTCGTAGATTTATCACCATCATAATCATAAAAAACCAGAATGAAATAATAAGGATATTATAATTGGATTATATTCCCAATAAATCCTAAGTAACATAAATTGATGCTATCATAGATGCACAACTCATTTAAAGGATCACTGAAGAGTTTCTTGAGGAAAATATAATTTTAGCTTTGAAATGATTGTTTTAAAACATTAAAATGTCACAATTATTAAGGAAAACATTTTCATTGATATAACCTTAGATACTTATAATGGATTCTTCAAATCATTGGACGACCATGATGGTGGAAAATTACATTCATTCTATATATGTTAAAAATAAAACATTCCCTTCACAATTTTCGAGAAAACGTTAAAATTTACTCATTCAAAAAATGACAATAATAATAATTTAAAATTTTATATATAAAAAAATCTCATGTATTAATGAATGTTAAAAAACATATTGTAATCTTAGAATCATTTATAGAATATATGGATATGGAACAAAAATATTTTATACTGAAGAGGGAAACAAAAAAAATCTTGAAAACACTCTTTCGATGCATTAAATAAATAAAGTAATGAAAATGAAAAGAAAAAAATATTCTCAATAAATAACCATAAGGGAATAAAATTAAACAAATTCATCAGATAAGTATTATTTAATTTACTCAATAGGAATTCAAGTGTAAACAATCCCAGTTAATATAGGATTGAAATAAAAATCCCTTAACCCTTAAAAACATTTGAATTTTAAGTCCCATGAAAAGAAATAATTATATGGATTTATAAATCCAAATAAATTTCATTAAAAATAATATAAAATAAATTCACAGTATTTATATATACCGCTTAATAGAAACAAGTGGTGGATATGGAATGTGTCTCTCAAAAATAAAAGCGAGATGAAAATCCCTTACCCTGAGTTCCAATTGCTTAAAAGTCACTCTTAAATATATTATTGTAAATTTAAATTTATTATACTTATATAAAAGAATCATTTAAATTATTATAATATCATATATGACACCTTTATGACATTTGAACCCCCATATTTCCATAATTCCCTATTAAAATAGTCATTTCTTGATCTTAACTATCTCATGTTTCATGAGAATTTTAGTCTGGAATTTACGATCCTTGTACATTGATCATGGTTACATCATTTGGTGAATTTCAGTAATGATATAAATATCACACACACCCACACAAATATATATATAGACTCATCCATAAAAGTTAGAGATATAATGTAATGCCCTGACCCTAGTTACCCAGAGTCATTGCATTATTGCAAAACATTGGCATGATCACAAGGGATGAAATCCCCAAAGACTAATCAGTTTAGTAGCCTTAGAATTACTAGATATATACATAAGTTTGAAATTACATTATGAAATGAAAAAAAACATAGTTCCTCCTTCAAAATCATCCATATCCCATAGCTTATCCCAAAAAGTCAGTCATAATATACTTCCTCTCATCCTAGGAAAAATAAATCGTTGAAAGATGTGAGCTCAGATTCTCAATAAGGATAAAAATACAGTGGAAGAATTCAATAATAAAAATAAACATTTAACGCAATTTGTAGGAAAAAAACACAAGACTTTTAAACATAAACATAAGTATAATATAGAAAATATAAATTAAATAATTCCACTTACTTATTCAGATGGATATTCTACTAGTTGAATAATCACATGTAATATCAATATCTAATTTCTTAAATATGGAATGCATAATGCCCGAAATCATAACCACATAATTAAGGCATCGTACCATGAATAAAAATAATATTTTGTCAAGGCCTTGTGCCAAGACACTACTTTGTCTCATGAGTCCTATCGATGCATCGGGAAGCCATAGTAGGCTCCACCAGTCAGTTAATATGTCCAATGTATTTCTAATAATAAAAGGTTGAAACATAACATAAACATTCGTATTAAAAATAGAATAAAAAATGTTATTAATTTAGCCATAAACCATCAATGGAATAAAAATGGAACATCCAAAGTCAAACATATCACATATCATTCAATATATTATAGAAGATTGATTCATAATAAATCAACTTAAACAAGGGTAAAATATATCAAAGGATATTGACATAGATTAAATAAAAACAATTTGAGAGAAATATATATTTCTATTTTAAAATCATTTAAAATTAAAATAATTATAATAAGAAAACATTTATTTTAATAAAATTCTTATAAGATTGTAATAGAAGTTTCAAAGATGTTATAATGGCAGAAAATAGCCGCACTCATCGTATAAGTTAAAAAAACATTTTTACCTTAATTTGCCGAAAAGGTTATAAAATACAATGTTTGGAAAATGATAGAAACATTCCATTCAATAAAATATATAAAAATTAAAACAAGGGTACAAATTAATTTAAGCCATAATTTAGGAAATAGTAAAAATGTTTTGAAATACGTTTTCTAGAAACCCATATGAGGATGATAATGAATTCCCAGTAGATTCTTACGTATAAACAACCATAAATAATAAAAATATTGTAAACATAACCCTTACCTAGTACCTTTACTTAGTCTAGGTAAGGTTAATATCATGTATAATGGTGAAATAATTTCTATTAAATTATACAAGAACCAGATAAATAAATATGATATCATATTTGATCTTCTAATATTGCTTTGATAATGATATTTCAGTAATATCATCTTTCTGGTGTTAACTGATTCCTTTTCCTTTATATTTTTTTTGTTAATTAAGGCATGTAAGTTATTGATAGGATGTATTTTATTCATATACATAATCATATTAAGTTATTAAACATTATTTTTAATCATAAAATGAAATTTACACTTGAATGGTTACAATGGGGAAAGAATCTCATCGCATTCGTGGAGACGGTAATCCGTACGTACGTACAAGAGAAAATATCATTATATTGATGGTGAAATATTATGAAATTGGATGGTATATAATATATACAGAATACTTAACATATTATATTTATTATTTACATCAAATTAACTTATTATTATACCCACTCAAAAAATGAAGTGTTGAATTACAAACTACACCACGAAGTGGAAATGGTAAGTTGTACGTACACACGGATGGTGAATTTTTCATTCATATAATGGATATAATAATGAATATAGTTGTACCATATTTATAATAACATAATAGTATGTATAAGGTATAGGATTTATTTTTATGGTATGAAAACAACAAATAAAGAGGGAGTGAAAGAAGAAAAGAACTTTAAAATATGCGTTGAAATAATTAAATCTTCTTCGGGTGATTCCTTTTGATTTGATCAAATAGTCTCCTTAGGATGTCATTCTGATCAATTTAAGGCCTCTTGGTTGAATTGAGGTTAGTTTTAAGGACATTTTATCAGGGGTTGGCCGAGCCAAATGGATTTGGAGGTTTGATTTTGAGAGAAGGGGAAGTACCCTTTTACAAGAGAGGTGAGAGTCACTTTTGGAAAAGCTTGAAATATTAATTTATAATAAAATAATATTCAGCTTAAAATGGCTCAAAAAAGATTTATATCTAAGATAAGTTGTCTATGGGTTTTAAAAATCTCAACCAATAGGTTTTATTCAATTTTAGGACACCATATTAACCTTATCTTTTTTATTTAACTCTTAGTTAAATAGTTTAACTTTTACCATGTCTTATTGTATTACTATAATAAATGATTAATAAACTTACTATAAAAAGAAAAGAGAACCCCAAGAGGTTCATTATTGAAATATATAACAGTATCTATGTCCTTTGGCTAATATTTATATTTTTATGTATATTATATCATTTAATAAAATAGTATTTCTTTTAAAAACTCATTTATGTCAATTTTGGCACTGTTTAGTATTTTGTTTCTGTGAGAGTCATACCAACTTTATCACTTTGAAAAAAATTTATTTAATCAACCATAAAATATATATTAACCTATAAAATTCATGGAATGCATTAAAAGTTTCAATTTACATTTAATCTAATATTTATAATATCAATTATTTTAATCTTTCATTAATAAGATAATTACTGCATCATCCTTGTGTCATAAAAAAATTAATTATTTAATGTCTAAAAATTATAAATAAGATACCATGATTTGGGAAAAAGTTTTATCTTTAAAATGAACATTTACAGTCTAATTAATCTTTTGTGTAACCCTATATTAGAAATGTTTTAGTCATTAAAATGTGAATTTAACACTTTTAACTCTTATTTAATTAAAATAATAATAAAAGTCCCAATCTAATCCAAGAGGATAAAAAAGGATCATATTTTATTTCTAAGGATGAATTAGGTCAGAAAAAAACTTATCCAATAGAATTAGTACATGTTTTATGGTAATTATAATATCATTTTTACCTTTAATTATCAAATTTACTTTTAACCGTGGTAAATATAATTCAAAAGGAACTATTCACCATAAATTATTTTCATCCTATTTAACCACATTTTAGTTTCTGATGTCAACTGTGTCTCTCCGATTTTTGAAATTCAATTCAATTTAGTGGTAAAATTAAATTTTATGAAAATTTGCAAATATTCCTAGAAGGGGGGGGGGGGTAAAAGACTTTAAAATGTTCTAAAAAAATTATACATATAATTTTATTATAAAATTACAACAATCAATTACATTGAACTTATATAGGTATTATGTATCTATTTTTAATATAAAATAAATTTATATAAAAATAATAATTATTTATATAAAATATGGTTTTTAAACAATAACGTTGTGTTTTTCACTATTCATTAAAAATTGAAAGTTTTCAGAAAATTACCTAAAATTCACCCTAAGCTAATTTTGATATTCCAAATCCAAAAATGAAGTATATTTTACCAAATTAAATTTTTAGGAGTGTATAATATTAATTTTATTATTTTTCACAAAATGACTTAAAAAGTAGTTATTTTAAAAAAATAGTTTTTTAAAATTTATAACTATTTTAATAAAACATATACATTTCAATATAAATAAGGTTTATTTATGTGAAAATATTATAAACAAAAATAAAAATAATTTTTTTCTATTCATATATAAATATGTAATTAAAAAATAAATATATCATTTAAATAATTATAATACAATGTCTTGTTTCGTAGAAACTCAATCTTCCATATAACACAAGCCAAGTCAGTGTTGTGTGAAGTATAATCTATTGACTTACTTTAAAGATCTATCTTACTATGAAATATTGGATTATTACTGTAACACCCGAGATTTTTATGAGAAATATTTTGTTTTTATGTTATATACATCATCAAAGGAGTATTTCACTACACACAACACTAGCTTGGCTTTCTTTACACGCAATCGCGACCTTCCTCAATAGCTTGCGTTGTACGCAATACCGATTTTCACTAAACAATGATATGCTATAATAATATTATTAAAACCAGCCGTTATGAATAGTAATAACCACTTTTTGAAATTTTATAAATTTTATCTTTCAAAATGGGCTTCATTTTTGGATTCAGAATATCGAAATTGGCCTACGGTTAAATTTTGGTATTTTTCTGAAAACTTTCAATTTTTGATGAATATTGAAAACACTGGGTTACTATTTAAAAACCGACTTTTTATTGAAATAATTATTTATTTTATTTAAATTTATTTTAGGTCAAAATTGATACATGATACTTAAATAATTTTAATATAATTCATTGGAGTCATTTTATAATAATTTAAGATATATAAAAAGTTTATTGAACTTCTCACCGTCTTTTACCCACCTCCTAGAAGAGTTTGAAAATTTACATAAAACATAATTTTACCGCTTCTGTGAGTAAAATTTTGAAAATCCAAGAGACACGGTTTACATCAAGGAGTAAAATGTGGTTCAAGAAGATAAAAATAATTTTTGGTGAATAGTAACTTTTTACTTTTATTTACCACGGTTAAAAGTCAATAGGGAAATTAAGGGTAAAAATGATATTATTATTACCCTAACACATGTCCTAATTCTATTGGATAGGTGTAATTCTACCAAAAACAACCTTAGGGATAAAATATTACCCTTTAGGTCCACTTGGATTAGATTAGGGCATTTATTATTATTTTATTTAAAGAAGAGTTAAAATAGTTAACATCATAGTTTAATAACTAAACAATTTTTCAATATAGGGATATAAATAAGATAAATTAGACTATAAATATTAATTATAAATCTAAAAATATTTCCTACATAATGGTATTTTATTTATAATTTTTAGACTTTAAATAATATAATTTTTCTATGACACAATGATGATGCAATAATTACCTTATTAAGTAAATATTAACATAATTGATATTATAAATACCCAAATAAATGTAATTTGAGACTTTTTATGAATTGCACAAAATGTATATGTTAATATGACATATTATTATTGATTTAAATAACTTTTTTAGAACTAATCATGCTGTTATGATTTTAAAAAAAATCAATTACCAAATAGTTTCAAAATTGACATAAAATAGTTTTTAAAAAAAATATTATATTATTAATTGTTATTTTATTCCAAAAAATATAATATTCAGAATAATGACTTAGATAAGGTTATATATATTAATTATTAACAATTTGGGGTTCGTTTGGCTTGTTATAGTATGTTTATTAACCATATAGTGTAAGAAAACAAAAAGACACGGTAAAAGTAAAATTATTTAACTTAAAGTTAAATCTAAATGATAAGGTTAAAATAGTGACCTAAAATTGTCTAAAATCTATTGGATAAGATGATTTCGACCTATCCCCACCTTAGATTCGAAATAAATTAATTTGGAGCTATTAAAAACCAAATATGACTTTATAATAAAATAATATTTTAAGTATTTCCTAAAGTGCCCTTCTCCTCCCTTATAAAAGGGCACCTCCTCATTCTCCTCCTCACACCACGTTGAGCCTTCAGGCTCGGCCAACCCCTGACCATTTCTCTTCTCCACTTCCCTAGAAACATCTTAGAGGTCCTGGTATTCTTGAAAGACCAACTTTAGATCCCTAAGAGGAGGTTAAGAAGAGGCGTTTCAAAGAAGAGGTAATGTCTGTTACAGTTTCATTCAACTTTATTTCTTCTTCTAGTTCTTCTTCTTTAGTTGTTTAATTATGAATTAGTAACATCATTATCACTCATATACTAATATTTTGTTATAAATATGAAACAACCCAATTTCACCTTCTATCCATCCTACGGAAAATGAAATCACCACGCATGCATACGTACGGAATACCGTCTCCACGCCTTGGTGTAATCTTTTTTCCACCACCACCTTACATGGATGGGTATAATGGTGTAAAAAATAAATATATATGATTATTGTAAAGTGATATTGGTTCTGAAATAGTATAAACACACTTCAATACAATTCCATGATCATGGGAATGATATCATCGCTCGTGCATACGTACGGCCTACCGTCTCCACGATGAGATGCGACTCGTTCTACATGATCTTAATTACATAAGGATTATATAAATGAATTGAATGAATAAATATGATATATATTACACTAATAACATTCTGGAAATGAGTTATCTATAACCTAAAAAAAGAATAAGAATTTATCCGATAGAACACGCATAAGAACTAGAAGAAATAAACACCCGAATAACAAGTAACAATGAAATATTACTAATAAGAAGCTAAGAATATGACCATATATGACATCATAACAATGAGTACGATTCTGTAATAAGTCAATAACATAATTTAAATCATTATACAAGAGCTTTGGACACGTACGAAGCAAATCATACATAAGGTATGTGAAAATCTCACAATCTCAAGTTTTATCCGATATTGTTTATACTTTGGTAATTACTAGGGAATATTTATCATCCACATACATGTTTCATCAATATGTAATATTATTTATATCCTCCTACAATTATTTAAATCCAATTTTTCCCTTCGGTGAGTTTTTAGTAAATGATATGAAAGGAATATTTTGTCATTTTTCATATGAGGTACGTTTTGACTTTTCCGGCCAAAGTATGAGAAGAATGCTTTCTTTAACTTATACGACATGAATGGATATTTAGAAATTTATTTCCATGAAGCTTCCTTTATAAGTTTTCAAGTTTATTTTTAATCAGATTTTTTTAGTTTAAAATTGTATGACAGGTTAACAAAGGAAAAATGTTTTTGAAGTATAAATGATATTTTCCTCAAGAATGGAGTTCAAGCATTGTAGCAAAATTATTTACCATCTAAGATAATATATGGTTCTATTTCTATCCCTATCTTTACATTGATTTGATTATTTTATGATGGAATTATTTTTATGATGTATGTTTATCTTATATGGATTATGTTATGATGGCATGATGTTTAAGAATCCCATTTTTATTACATGGGTTATACTATGATGTATGATTTATAATATTGTGGAACACATAAGAATGGTATCATTATGAGACGCGTGGGACCTATATATCCCTCCAATGCATTTGGTAAAGATTTATATCTCATGAGATAGACATGGAGGGAACGGCAGGTTAATCCGGTTTAGTGAAACAGGACTGAAACGAGGTGTGAAATCAGTTCAGAAATAGACTTTGTTCGCTAAGATAGTCTTGGAAATGAGTCTTGACTACTAAGAAATGATTCTCTATGATTATGTGTGTATGAAACAATGTTTTATGTTTTATGTTATGATTATGTGGATTTCATTTCACTACCATTATTTATCCCATGTTATGATATTATGATCTCTTTTGCAGGTTAAGATTTTCGAAATGCTATGTTCTTAAGAATATGATATTTCCTTTGTTTACCCTTACTGAGCATTTGAGAGCACCCTTTTGTATGTTTTCTTTCCTCAGGTCAGGAATAAGGTCATTAAGTAGAATAATCCAAAAGCGACTCTAGATATGATGAAATAAACAGGAGACAATGTAGATGCTTTATGAACTAGTTATTTATGTTTCCCAGTTTCTAAAGACATTATACCTATATGATCCTACCATGGTGTTGTTATATGTTGTAATAAGTGTGCTTTAATTTTGAATTATTAACAATGTATGTAATGTATGGGTCATTATAGTTGTTATCATAGGCAAAGGAGGTAGGAATGTATTCAATCCTTAGGAACTCTCACATGTGAGCGATGGATGAAGCATGGCTCTCCGCCCAAGGGATTCATGAGGAAATGGCTGCCACTGGGAATGGTGGGGTGTCCCGCCCAGGGGGTGTAGCCACCCATGGAGTGCCCTAATAGGTATCAATTATAGTCCACTGGAAGTAATCCAGACCGTTATTTTTGGTATCAGAGGAAAGGTATAGTCATCCTTTGGAAACTACGATGTGAAAGCCTTAGTAAGAACCCTAAGGATAAATCTAAGCATAGAACACAATCATAGTGTTTTAGAAATGGCCATGAATAACCTATGATAAGTCCTTAAGTGTGAAATTTTATTCTAGACTATGTGGTTTTCCTATTATAATTATTGTTTCTAACACTATTATTCTTGGTTTTAGTCAATGGATGAAACCCGAAAGAACCGTGTTAATGCGGAATGCGACAGGCAATGCAATGATTGTCCCCATGAGAAACCAAACTTTATGGGAGTTGGAATGAAAAATCATGTTTCCATGCTCACACAACTTTTTCAAGCTATGAATCATGCAGGACTTCAAAACGAGCAAAGGAAGGAGCAACATTCTGTTGAATCCTTCACGAGGCAGCGTCCACCTTCATTCAGTGGGTCTACTAATACATTAGTGGGTGAATAATGGATTAGTACCACTAAAAATATATTTTCAGTTCTTCAATTTTCTGAACATGATAAATTCATCATTGTAGTATATCGTTTGGAAGGTGAAGGTGATTAATGGTGGAATCTTATCAAGAATATGAGGCAAAGGGATGAAATTGAGTCCATGGAATGGGATGATTTAAAGAACTTATTTTTCAATAAGTACTTCCTTTGTATTCTTTTAACAAAGATGGACAATGTGTTTCTTTAAACAAAGAAAAAGGATGATGAATCTGTTGGTACCTATAAAGAAAATTTTACAAGACTTGCAAGGTATGCTTTTGGGATTATTATCCAACCTGAGAGTAAGATCGATCGATTATTTAGTGTCTTAAAACCAAGTCATCAAAGGGATTTAGGCATAAGATACATTAGTAGCTATGAGGAAATCATTCGATGTGCTCTCAAGGTTGATATGTAGATTGGAGTAACCCATCAGTCATATGGGTTTGATAAGAAGAGGAAAATGGAATTCAAAGGTAAATCTAAATTGCACACTTAAAACAAGATGAGTTTTCCCTTGTTCTCAATGTGTGGAAAGAAACATGGAGGTAGTTGTCTTAAAGGGACAAGAAAATGTTTAAAATGTGGAAAGGAAGGTCATCTGGCATTTGAATGCCATAATGATGGGAAGAAGATGTCTAGTGATGCGAACAAAGAAAAGGATACACAGAATGGACCTCCTATACTTCATTGTTACAAGTGCAAGTAAATGGGGCATTATGATAATCAGTGCCCAAATCCAAGGGTTTTTGATGATGATTGACATCAACAAACTCTTAAGGCTAAAGGCAAAGGAAAGTCACATGAAATTTATATTGGCGATGTGGAGTATGATAGAAAAGTTGTGAAAGGTACACATACCATCCACTCTAATGTAGAAAATGTTTTATTTGATTCTGGATCCACCAACTCTTTTATTTCTAATGAATTTTCTAAGGGTATCACCATATTACCTCAACAATTAGATGTTGAGTTAGTTGTGACAACCCCTAATGGCACAACAGTCGCACCAAAAGTTTATAATTCTTCTCCGATTGAAGTTTGTGGGATAGTGCTTCCTGGAAATATTATGATCCTTCCTATAGTGTAATTTGATGTGATTCTTATCATGGATTGGATTTCTTTATATGGAGCTCATATCAATTGCCAAAGAAGGGAAGTCACATTTAATATTATAGGTCAATCTATGTTCGTCTATCGATGCAAGGATGAACATAACCTTCCAGTGGAAATTTCATCTATCTTATGGGTCTTGATTCCACTAAATTAAGGTTATTTATCTCAAATGGTTGGAGAGAAACTCATGATTAAGAATATGCCCATTGTACAAGAGTTTGATGATGTCTTTCCGGACGAATTACCGGGTCTTCCACCAAATCGTGAAGTTGATTTTTCTATAGAACTCATAACAGGTGCTTTGCCTATTTCAAATACACCATATAGAATGGCCCCAATTGAGTTGTAGGAATTGAAGAAGCATCTCCAAGAGAATCTTGATAACAGATTCATATGCCCTAGTGTGTCACCTTGGGGAGAACCTATTCTGTTTGTTAAGAAGAAAGATGGATCAATGAGACTCTGCATTGATTATCGAGAACTTAACAACATCACTATCAAGAACAAATATCTTCTCCCACACATTGATGACTTATTTGACCAACTACACGGTGCTCAATACTTTTCCAAGATAGATCTTCGTTCATGGTATCATTAATTATGGGTCAAAAGGGAGGATATACCAAAGAAGGCTTTCCATATAATGTACGGACACTATGAATTTATAGTGATTCCATTTGGTCTTACTAATTCCCCTGCTATCTTCATGGATCTAATGAATAGAGTCATTAGAGACTATCTTGGTCAGATTGTGGTAGTCTTTATAGACAATATTCTTGTCTATTCAAATAGAAAGGAAGAACATGAAGATCACTTGAGAATTGTATTGAAGACCCTGATAAAGGAGAATATTTATGCCATATTTTCCAAGTGTGAATTTTAGCTACAAAAAGTTTCATTTTTGGGTCAAATAATCTCAAAAGAGGGGATATATGTGGATCCAGCAAAAACAGAGGTTATCGAATGATGGTTGAGACCAACAACTGTAACTGAGATCTGATGTTTTCTTGGTTTTGCTGGATATTATGGACGTTTTTTGAAATATTTTTCATGATTATCTCATCCACTCACCAGGTTGACTTGAAAATGAGTTAAGTTCATTTAGACTGAGGAGTGTGAAGTGAATTTCAAGGAGTTAAAAAGAAGGTTATCCAGTGCACATATGATCACACTGCTTTGTAGAGGATAAAGGTTTATGATCTTCAATGATGCATCCAAGAAAGTATTGGGGTGTGTTCTCATGAAAAATGATATGGTGATAGCTTATGCCTCACGACAGTTCAAAATACATGATCAAAATTACCCAACTAATGATTTGGAGTTAGCTATGGTAATCATTGCATTAAATATTTGGAGGCATTATCTTTATGGAGAAAGGTGTGATATTTATACTGATAATAAAAGATTAAAGTATATTTTCACACAAAAGGAGATGAATATGCGCCAAAGAAGATGGTTGGAGTTGATTAAGGATTACGACTGCTCAATTCATTACCACCATGGGAAAACAATCATGGTGGCAGATGCATTAAGTCAACAAGGCCATGCTAGCTTATCCATGATGAGGATCACAAAAGATCCAATATTTATGGATTTACAAAGGATGGATCATGGAATTATAATGGAAGGGGAAAAATCTTATCTTTCTCAAATGAATGTTCAACCATTTATACATGTGAAGATTAAAGGGGAACAGAAAGAAGATGTAGAGTTACAAAAGAAGGTGAGAAATATTCCTAAATTTCACTTTGATTATGATGAAATAATAAGGTTTAGGAATCAGGTTTGTGTTCCTCCCATCCCAGAATTAAAGAAGGAGCTGCTGGATGAGGATTATAGTTCTTCATTATCTATTCATCCTGGAAGCACGAAGATGTGAAGGTACCTGAAAGAGTACATCTGGTGGGATGGAATGAAAAGAGACGTTGATGAATATATCTCTCGATGCTTGGTTTATCCGCAAGTTAAAGCTGAGAGACAGAAGACTAAGGGGTTGTTACAACCATTACCCATACCCGAATAGAAATGTGAAAACATCACATTGGACTTTGTCACCAGACTTCCTAAAACATCCAAAGGAAATAATGCTATCTGGGTCATAGTTGTTTGTCTTACGATGTCGGAACACTTCATTGCTATTAGAGAATATTTCTATCTGGATCATCTTTCCAGGATATATGTAAAAAAAAGTGGTAAGATTGCATGGAGTACCACTTTCCATTATATCTGATCGAGATCCGAGGTTTACCTTAATGTTTTGGCAATGTCTTCAGCATACCCTGGATACAGTGTTGAGTTTCAGTACTGCTTATCATCCTCAGACATACGGTCAGTCTGAGAGGAAAATTAAACCACTAGAAGATATTTTGAGAGCCTTCTCTATGGATTTCAAAGGAGGTTGGGATCAATACCTAACTTTGGTGGAATTTTATTATAATAATAACTTTCACTCCAGTATTCAGATGGATCCTTATGAAGCTCTCTATGGAAAGAAATGTCGAACTCCAACTTGCTAGGATAATGTTGGGGCAAGAAAGCTATTAGCACCTGATCTTGTTGATGAGATGGCAGAAAAGGTCCGATCTATTAAACAACACATAAGAGAAGCTCAAAGTCGACCAAAAAGTTATGCTGATAATCGACGAAAAGACCTAGAGTTTGAAGTTGGTGATAAAGTGTTCTTACGAATATTTCCTTGAAAGATAGTAATGAGATTTGTAAAGAAGGGAAAGGTGATCCCTAGGTATATCGGTCCTTTTGAAATACTATATCAGGTTGGGAAGGTAGCTTACCGATTAGCACTTCCACCGAATCTCTATGAAGTTCATGATGTGTTCCATTTATATCTCCTGAGAAAGTACATACCCGAACTTTCACATGTACTCAGCTCAGAAGTTGTACCACTGGAGCAAGATCTCTCTTATGAAGAATAGACGATAGAGATTCTGGATCATAGAGAAAAAGTCCTATGGAACAAGACCACTCGCTTGGTGAAAGTTTTATGGAAGAACCACCAATTAGAAGAACCTACATGGGAGCTTGAGGATATGATGAGGGAGAGTTATCCTCATCTGTTTGTTACAAAGTGACGAATTTTGAGGGCGAAATTCATTTTAAGGGGGTATAATGTAACACTGAAGATTTTTATAAGAAATATTTTTTTTATGTTATATACATCATGAAAGGAATATTTCACTACACACAACACTAGCATGGCTTGCTTTACACACAATCACAACCTTCCTTGATAGCTTGTGTTGTACGCAATACCGAGTTTCACTAATCAAGGATATGCTATTAAAATATTATTAAAACAAGATGTTATGAATAGTAATAACCACTTTTTGAAATTTTATAAATTTTATCTTTCAAAATGGACTTCATTTTTGGATTCGGAATATCGAAATTAGCTTAGGGTGAAATTTTTCTATATTTCTGAAAACTGTCAATTTTTGATGAATAGTGAAAACACTAGGTTACTATTTAAAAACTGAATTTTTATTTAAATAACTATTTAGTTTATTTAAATTTATTTTAGGTCAAAATTGATACATAATACCTATTTATGTTGAATTTAATTCATTGGAGTCATTTTATAATAATTATAGATATATAAAAAATTTATTGAACTTTTCACCATCTTTTACCCACCTCCTAGGAGAGTTTGAAAATTTACATAAAACTTGATTTTACCACTTCTATAAGTGGAATTTAGAAATTCCAAGAGACATGGTTAACATCAAGGAGTAAAATGTGATTCAATAAGATGAAAATAATTTTTTATGAATAGTAACTTTTTTACTTTTATTTACCACGGTTAAAAGTAAATTGGGTAATTAAGGGTAAAAATGATATTATTATTACTTAAAACATGTCCTAATTCTATTGGATAAGTGTAATTCGACAAAAAACATTAGGGATAAAATATAACCCTTTAGGTCCACTTGGATTAGATTAGGACATTTATTATTATTTTATTTAATGAAGAGTTAAAATTGTTAAAATCAAAATTTAATAACTAAAATTTTTTTAATACAGGGTTATAAATTAGATAAATTCAACTGTAAATATTAATTAGAAATATAAAAATATTTCCTACATAATGGTATTTTATTTATAATTTTTAGACTTTAAATAATTTAATTTATCTATGACACAATTATGATGCAGTAATTACCTTATTAAGGAAATATTAACATAATTGATATTATAAATACCCAAATAAATGTAATTTGAGACTTTTTATGGATTGAACTAATTTTATAGGTTAATATGACATATTAGTATTTATTTAATTAACTTTTTTGAACTAATCATGCTGTTATGATTTTCAAAAAAATAAATTACCAAATAGTGTCAAAATTGACATAAAATAATTTTTAAAACAAATATTATATTATTAATTGTTATTTTTTCCTGAAAATATAGGGATTGGACAAATTACTTAGATAAGGTTATATATATTAATTATGAACCACTTGGTGTTCGTTTGGCTTGTTATAGTATGTTTATTAACCATATAGTGTAAGAAAACAAGAAGACACGGTAAATAAAATTATTTAAAATAAAGTTAAATCTAAATGATAAGGTTAAAATAGTAACCTAAACTAGTCTAAAATCTATTGGTTTAGAGGTTTTCGACCCATCCCCACCTTAGATTTTAAATAAATCAATTTGGAGCTATTAAATACCGAATATGACTTTATAATAAAATAATATTTTAAGTTTTTCCTAAAGTGCCCCTCTCCTCCCTTATAAAAGGGCACCTCCTCCCTCTCCTCCTCACACCACTTTGAGCCTTAAAGCTGGGCCAAAACCTGACCATTTATCTTCTCCACTTCCCTAGAAACATCCTAGAGGTCCTGGTCGTCTTCAAAGTCCATCTTTAGTTCCCTAATAGGAGGTTAAGAAGAGGCGCTTCAAAGAAGTGGTAATGTCCGTTACCGATTCTTTCAACTTTATTTCTTCCTCAACTTCTTCTTATTTAGTTGTTTAATTATGAAGTAATAAAATACGTACCACTCATATACTGATATGTTATTATAAATATGAAACAACCCTATTTCACCTTTTATCCATCCTATGGAAAACAAAATCACCACGCGTACGTACATACGAAATACCATCTCCACACCGTGGTGTAATCTGTTTTCCACCACCACCTTAATTGGATGGGTATAATGGTGTAAATAATAACTATATATTATTATTTTAATGTGATATTGATTATTAAATAGAATAAATACACATCAATAATAGTCAATGATAATGTGAACGATATCATCGCTCGTGCGTACGTACGGCCTACCGTCTCCATGATGTGATGCGACTCGTTCTACATGATCTTCATTGCATAATGATTATATAAATGAATTGAATGAATTAATATGATATATATTACAGTCATACCTTTCTAGAAATTAGGTATCTATAACCTAAAAAGATGAATAAGATGTTATTCGATAGAACACGCATAAGAACAAAATGAAATAAACACTCGAATAACAAGTAACAATGAAATATTACTAATAAGAAGCTAAAATATGACCATATATGATATCATAACAATGAGTAAGATTATGGAATAAGTCAATAACATTATTTAAATCATTATACAGGAGTTTTAGACACGTACGAATCAAATCGGACCTAAGGTAAGGGAAAATCTCACAATCTCAATTTTTATCCGAGATTGTTTATACTTCAGTAATTACTGGGGCATATTTATCATCCACATCCATGTTTATTCAATATGTAATATTATTTGTATCCTCATAAAATTGTTTAAATCCAATTTTACCCTTCAGTTAGTTTTTAGTAAATGATATGATAGGAATATTTTGTGGTTTTTCGTTCGACGTACTTTTTGACTTTTCCGGCCAAAGTACGAGAAGAATGTTTTCTTTAACTTATAAGGCATGAATGGATTTTTAAAAAATGATTTCCGTGAAGCTTCTTTTAAAAGTTTTCAAGTTTATTTTTAATCAACTTCTTTTAGTTTAAAATTTTATGAAATTTTATGAAAGAAAAAATGTTTTTGAAGTAGAAAGGATATTGTTTTCAAGAATGGAGTTCAAGCATTGTATCAAAATTATTTTCCATCTAAGATAATATAGGGTTCTGTTTATATCCCTATTTTTACATTGATTTGATTATGTTATGATGGAATTATTTTTATGATGTCTTTTTATCTTATATGGATTCTGTTATGATGACATGATGTTTAAGAATCCTATTTCTATTACATGGGTTATTCTATGATGTATGATTTTTAATCTTGTGGCACATATAAGAATGGTATCATTATGAGATGGGTGGGAACTATATCTCCCTCCAATGAATTGGGTAAAGATTTATATCTCATGAGATAGACATGGATATAACATCAGGTAAATCTGGTTTAGTGAAACAGGATTGAAACGAGGAGTGAACATGGTTCAGAAATGGACTTTGTCCGCTACGATAGTCTTAGCAATGAGTCTTGACTACTAAGAAATGATTCTCTATGATTATGTGTGTATGCCACAAAGTTTCATGTTTTATGTTATGATTATGTGGATTATATTTCAATACCATGATTTATCCCATGTTATGAAATTATGATCTCTTTTGCAAGTTAGGATTTACGAAATGTTATGTTCTTATGAATATGATATTTCCTTTGTTTACCTTTACTGAGCATTGAGCTCACCATTTTGTATATTTTATTCCCCCAGGGCAGGATGAAGGTTATTAAGTAGGATATGCCAAAAGGGACTCTAGATATGATGAAATAAATAGGAGACAATGTAGATGCTTTATGGACCAGTTATTTATGTTTCCCAGTTTCTGAAGACACTATACCTATATGGTCCTACCATGGTTTTGTTATATGTTGTAATAAGTGTGATTCAATTTTGATGTATTAACAATGTATGAAAGTATGTGTCTCTATAGTTACCTTCTCATGTCCTTCAATAAATTGAATCCTTTCTATTGAAATTGTTCTCCTAAAATAAATGATTAAAAATAGAAAATACCTTTCTGGAAAACTCACATCTGAAATAGGGTTAGTAAAATTTAGTCTTAACAAGAGGGAAATGGAAATGAAACAGTCACCACCAAATAATGATTTTTAATATGAGAACAATGGTGGATGTTTTGAGACACATAATTAGAAGAAAACTGTAAATATTTATAGGGAGTGATTGAGGTCATCAATTACAATCAAGTGAACAATAAATAGAAAACTGAGGGCTTCAAATCCAAAAATATATGATAACATAAAATATCATTAGTTCATCTTAACATAAGGTATAAAGATAAGAAATTTTTGGTTTTAATATCCTCTCCGAAAAGTTGAATAGTTGTTTTCCTCATAGAATAAAAAAAGACATGATAAGTAGAGTTCCATCCTTGGACTAATTTCTAACAAAAACTCATCTTTCACTCCAAAAGATAATAGAACTGAAAAGTATCTTATTTTTCCTAATCGTATTGTATTTTTAAAAAATGATTTATAATTCATCTATAAGATCATTTAAGAAAACTACATTATATAAACCAAGACATCATATAGCCCAATGATAGTTAATTCACCCTTTTCTACCTTCAGTTGTGGGTTCATGTATCACGACCTTACCAGACGCGACAGGTTGTCACTTGACCATCGAGTTGTCCTTCTTATAAAAAATCCAAAATTAATATTAAGAAATGTTTTATCCTTAAACCATAATATCTAATGTCCAACTTAATCCATTCCATGCTTTAGACATATCAAAAATACTTGTGTCCAAACTCATATTTCATAAATTTATAAGGTGGGTTAACATAACATAACAAAGATCACTATTTTCCACATAATTTAACGTGAGTACCTTCATCATGTATTGTCTCAAAACATGGAAACACCCCGAATTACTAGAAAACATTTTTTATTATATTCATTCTATCTTATTTTTTATAGAATACTAGATAAATTTATTATAACCAAAAATTTTAAATAATCCAACAATGATGGAATAAAAAAACCATTAATCAGTTCTATTACTGTCAAGAATATCGAATATAATTTATCCAAATAAACTATCTCTTATTCCAAAATCACTACATCAGTATCAGGACCATATTAAGGTTTATCTTTCTTTAAACCATGTATTTTACCAAAATTTTAAATTGTTGTTGAGTCACTTTTCTTAGTACTATATAATCTCATATCTTAATAAAATAGTACTGCAGTACAATCCTTATTTATTTCCAAAATTAATATAACCAGTACATCATTAATACAACACTAAAATGATATAATTCATTATAAAATATAATATGACTAATTATTCCTCTTCATTTGTGATTGTTTCATAACATGATTATTATCCAATAGAATCCTTTGGGGTATACTCTGAAGATTGTTACATTGATTCACGTATTGTCCCAACTCCTTGTAGATGAAGCATTATAAATTTTAAACGTTTTTCTTACCCTTGCATTAACATACTTGGTGTTCTTTTTCACCACAGTTTTAACAAAAACTATGTCCCTCCAAGAATTTACGAAAGTGATTCTTTCCATGGTTATCACATATGGGTAAATCCTTATTTTCATTATTCCCTTTATCCATATTTTTCAATATTATCCTTTTCTTCTCTGGATTCCCTTCAAAACCATATGACCAAGAGAATTATTTACTTATCTTATTAACACATGATAATATTTCTATATATGATGAGAATACATGGGAGAATATTTCCCTTCTAAATTTTGGATTATGACCATGAATGATATGATCCTTCTTACTCTTTGAGTCATGCATATTGTTGGAGTTCTCATTCCTTCAACTAGGTACAATTTCTAAACAATGTCATACACTAGGTTAGTTTACTAATTTTAATTCATAATTAAAATATTGTAAAATACCTAATGTAAATTGAGAATTTTATTCATATAATCTATATTCATAAAAAAATTATTTGAGAAAGTATTTAATCATAAATATTTAATAACAGTTTGTAATAAAAATGTGAATTATCCTAATCATATCTCCCAGGAGTTTCATAACGAAGAGGGAAAAAAGGCCTGTTTTTTTGCACCTATTCCCGTTCGAGTCTAGCTCAAACTGATTTTTTAGGGTTTACCCCAAGATACATATGTGCCAGAGCTTCCTCTACCTTCTAAAATCTAGATAGGTATGTATTGCTTGGAAAATTTAAAAAATATATACATTACCTATATTCTAGGAAGTTATTCTATAATAATCCTTTAATTCTATCTTAGGGTAATGTTCTCTAATCAGTGTTTTTCTAAATCTAGTTTCCATGGTTTGTACTAAACTTTCTTTGACACCAACTATAACTCCCTAACCCTAGATTTCGTGTAATATTACATAACATTGGCATGATCACAATGTATCTATTCCCTAAATATATATCATTTTAGTAGACTTGGATGTACTAGATGAATACATAAGTTTTACATTAAATTTTGAAATTAAAAACAACAACATTGTGTCTTCTTTGAACACAGTCATATCCCATATCTTATCCCTATAATTCATTCATAATATACTGCTTCACATGCTGGAAAAAATAATACATAAAAATTGGTGAGCTTAGATGCTCAGTAAGGATAATAACATAGAAAAAACATTCATAAATAAGTATATACATTTATGGAAATGTATAAGAATAAATTAGAAGCCTTCAAAATTTAAACTTCAGTATAATATGGAAAATATATATCAGATAATCACATTTACTTATTCACATGGATATTCTACTTGTAGAATAATTATATATAATATCACTAGATAATTTCTTAATGATGGAATGCATAATGATGGACATCCTAACCACAAAGTCTAGGCCTTGTGCCAAGAATACATATAAGATTTTGTCAAGGCCGTGTGCCAAGAAAATAGTTTGTCTCCTGAGACCTACCGATGCATCAAAGAGCTATAGTAGGCTCCACTAATCACTTACGAAGTCTAATTCATTCTTTATATGAAAAGGTTGAAACATAACATAAACATCCGTTTTAAAACGAGCATAAAAAATGTTAATAATTTAACCATAAACCATGAATGGTATAAAAATAACACATCCATAGTCAAACATATCATAAAACCGTAAATACAATATGAAAGATTGTATCATAATAAATCAACTTTATACAAGTGTAAAATCCATTAAAGGATTTCAACATAGATGAAATCAAAACTATTTGAGAGAAATATCTCTTTCTATTTTGAAATCATTTACATGTAAAATAATTATAAAAGAAAACATGTATTTTTAAAATATTATTATAATATTTTAAGGGACGTTTTAAATGTTTTATAACGGCGAAAATAGTTTCACCCTCTGTATAAGTTAAAAAACATTATTACCTTAATTTTTTTGAAAAGGTAATAAAGTACATTGTTTGGAAAATGATAGAAATATTTAATTAAAATCATATTATAAAAATTCATAAAGGGTATAAATGACATTAACCCATATTCTAGGAAATATTAAAAATGTTATGTAATATATTTTTAAGAAAAATGGATGAGGATGATATAGAATTCTTAGTATATTCTTACATATAAACAACCTCAAATAATAAAGAGATTGTAAACATAACTGTTACCATGTACTTTTCCTTAGTCGAGGGTAGTTTAAACTCTTGTATAATGGAAAAATAATTGTTATTAAATTATACAAGAACCACATACATAAATATGATATCATATATGATTTTCTAATATTTCTTTATTAATGATATTTCAGAAGTATCATCGTTTCAGGTGTTAACTAATTCATTTTTCTTTTATATGATTGGTAACATAAGTCATGTTTTTTAAAGATGTGATGTATTTGATTAATATCCAGAATGATATTAATTTAGTAAAAATTATTTTTAATCATAAAATGAAATTTATTCTTAAATGTTTACGATGGTGAATGAATATCGTCACATTAGTGGAGACGATAATCCGTATGTACACACAAGTGACGATATCAGTTTATCGATCCTTAAATCATATGTAATTGGATGTTATATCATATATATAGAATCATTAAAGTATTATACTTTTTATTTACATCAATTATACTAATTATTATACCCATACAAATAATTAATTGTTGAATAAAAACCTACACCACGACATGGAGAAGGTAAGCCGTACGCACACACGTATGGTGACTTTTTCATTCATAGGATGGATTGAATAATGAATATGATTGTAACATATTTTTAATAACATCATAGTATGTATAAGATACCGAAGTTATTTTTCTATTATGGAAACAAAAAAGAAAGGTGAAGAGGAATAAGAAATGAACTTTGAAATAGGAGTTGAAATAACAACCTCTTCTTCAGGTGCATCCATTTTGTTTGATCAAAAGGGATCATTAGGTTGTCTTTCTGATCAAAGTAAGGGCCCAAGGTTTATGTGAGGGTAGTTTGGAGGATATTTGAGCTTGGTTTGGTAGAGACAAATGGATATGGAGGTGTGAGTTTGAGAGAATGGGAAGTACCCTTTTATAAGAGAGGTGAGGGTCAGTTTACGAAAATCTTGAAATATTAATTTATTATACAACCATATTCAGTTTATAATGGCACCAAAAAAATTATTTAGCGGATAAGGTGGTTTTGAGTCGAAAACTATAATAAAAATTGGTTTTATACAAGTTTAGGTCATCATATTAACGTTATCTATTAGATTTAACCCTTAGTTAAACAATTTATCTTTTACCATGTCTTCTTATATTATTAAAATAAATAGTCAATAAACATACTATAAAAAGTGAAGTGAATCCCAAGTGGTTCATTATTGACATACCTAATCGTATCAATTTTCTTTCAGATGAACCATACAATTTTAGGAATATTTTATCATTTAATAAAATATTATTTGTTTTAAAAACTCATTTATGTCAATTTTGACAATATTTAGTATTTGGTTTTTATAAAAGTCCTAAAAACATTGTCACTTCGAAAAAAATTTATTTCGTCCACCATAACATGTGATATTAACCAATAACATTTGTGTAATGCATCAAATGTCTCAATTTACATTTATTGTAATATTTATAATATCAATTATTTTAATCTCTCATTAATATGGTAATTTCTGTGTCATCCTTGTGTCATAAATAAATTTTATTATTTATTGTCTAAATATTATAAATAAAATACCATGATTTATTAAATCCGTTTATATTTATAATGAATATTTGTCATTGAATTTATCTTTTGTATAACCCGATATTAAAATTAGTTTAGTTATTAAAATGTGAATTTAACATTTTTAACTCTTCTTTAAATAAAATAATTATAAATGTCCTAATATAATCCAAGTGGATAAAAAAGGATCATATTTTATTACTAAGGATTATTTAGGTAAAAAAACTAATCCAATAGAATTAGGACATGCGTTAGGGTAATTATAATATCATTTTTACCTTTAATCACCCTATTTACTTTCAACCATGGTAAATAAAATTCAAAAGTTACTATTCACCAAAAAATTATTTCCGTCCTATTTAACAAAATTTTACTTATCGATGTCAACCATGTCTCTAGGATTTTTGAAATTAAATTCACAGAACTGGTAAAATTACGTTTTATGCAAATTTGCAAATGTTCCTAGAAGGTTGTAAAAAACATTAAAATGTTCAAAAAAAATTATACCTCTAATTTTATAATAAAATTACTCCAATGAATTAAATTTAACTTATATAGGTATTATGTATATATTTTGAGTTTAAAATAAATTTAAACAAAAATAATAATTATTTAAATAACATTCAGTTTTTAAATAGTTACACAATGTTTTTCACTATTTATCTAATATTAAAAATTTTCAGAAAAATACCGAAAGTTCACCCTAAGATAATTTTGATATTAAAAACTCAAAAATGAAGTCTATTTTACCAAATTAAATTTTTAGGAGTGTTTAATATTAATTTTATTATTATTCACAAAAGAACATAAAAAGTAATTCTTATATGAAAATAGTTTTTAGAAATATATATCTATTTTAAAAAACATATAAATTTAATTATAAATATGTTTAATTTATGTGAAAACATTATAATTAAAAATAAAAATTTATTTTTTACAACTAATATCACAGTATTTAATTTACAAATAAATATATCATTTAAATAATTATAATACTAAGGTGTTATTTCGTAGAAACTCAATCTTGCGTATAACGCAAACCAAGTAAGTGTTGCATGAAGTATAAGTAATTGAATTACGTTAAAGATATAACTTAATATGAAATCATGGGTTGTTACATTCTCTACTCCTTCAATAAATTTCATCCTCACAATTTGAAATTGTTTTTTGAAAATAAAAGGTTAAAAATAGAAAATATCTTTGTTGAAAACCCACAATGGAAACATGGTTAATAAAATTTAGTATT
Source organism: Viscum album (assembly GCA_963277665.1). Lineage (NCBI taxonomy): Eukaryota > Viridiplantae > Streptophyta > Magnoliopsida > Santalales > Viscaceae > Viscum > Viscum album. The sequence continues at coordinate 1,588,621,894 of OY728143.1, read as the reverse complement.
AATAAGAGGTAAATGGAAATGAAAAAGTCACCACAAAATTTGGATTTTGAATAGGAGAAAATTGTTTGAAATTTGAGACACATAATTTGAGTAAAACGTAAATATTTATATGGATTGATTACGGTCATCAATCACAAAAAAGGGAACAATAAATAGAAAATTGAGGGCCTTAATGCCACAAATCTATGATGAATTAAAATATCATTGGTTCATCAAAACATATGGTATTAGGATAAATCATTTTTTATTTTATGATTCTTTCCCAAAAGCTAAAGAATTAATTTCTTCATTGAATAGGAATAAAATACTTGACAAGTAGATTTCCATACTTTAACTAATTTCTACCACAAACTCATCTTTCACTTCAAAATATTATAGAACTAAAAGATATCATATTCGTTTACAACCGTACAGGGTTTCAAAAAAATATTATAATTAATATATTAGATCATTTAAAAAACTACATTATACAAATCAAGACATCATGTGGGCCAGTGGTAGGTGATGCACCCTTTTATCCCTTCGGTTGTGGGTTCAAGTCTCGCGGCCTTTCTGGACGTGATGAGTTGTCACCCAACCTTTGGGTTATTTTTTCTATAAAATATCCAGAATTAATCTTAAAAAATGTTTTAATGTAACGCCCTGACCCCAGTTACCGAGAGTCAGTGCATTATTTAAATACATTGGGATGATTACAAGGAATCAAGTCCCGAAAGACCGATCAGTTTAGTAGTCTTGGAAAATAGATTACATACATGAATGTTACATTACACTTAATAACATACAAAACAACATAAATAATTCTTTATGAATTCCATTATTCCCTTGTCTTAACCCTGCATATAAATCACAATACACTTCTTGGAATCTTGGTAAAAATAAAAACATAGAAAGGGGTGAGCTCAGATGCTCAGTAAGGATAACAATACATTAGAAACTTTCATAAATAAGCATAAACATTTAAGGAAATGTATAACTAAAACAAAAGACTTTTAAAATTGAAGTTTAGCATAATATGGAACAAATGAAATTAAATAATTCCATTTACTTATTCACATTGACATTCTACTAGTAGAATAATCACATGAAATATCACTAACAACTTTCAAAATAATGGAATGCATAATGCCATACTATCAAAACCACGTAGCCAAGGCCTCATGCCAAGACTACAAATAATATTTTGTAAAGGCCACGTTCCAAGACACTAGTTTGTCTCATGAGACCTACCGATTCATCGAGGAGCTATAGCGGGCTCCACCCGTCACATACTAAGTCCAATTCATTTCTCATATGAATAGGTTTAAATATAACATAACCATTCGTATTAAAACTAGCATACGAAATGTCAATACTTTCTCCATAAACCCTGAATGGTATAAAAATAACACATCCATAGTCAAACATATCACAAAACCTTCAATGGATGTTTTGTATAATAAATCAACTTCCAATAAGCATAAAATCCATCAAAGGATGTTCACATAGATGAAAATGATGAGTAAAACTTTTTGAGTGAAATATCCTTTTTGTAAAATCATTTAAAAGTCACACATTTATAAAGGATGAAATTTAAAAGAGATTTTTTAATCAAAGTGTCCCATTCCACTTTGAAACTTTTTAAATGAATTAACATTTCAAAACATTCATGTCCATATAAATAAATCCTTAAAATAATTTTGAAATTATGGACATTAGTTAAACCAATTTAGAAAGATAAATCTTAAAAACAGTTGAAATTCAGATCTTGATAATGAGTACCTTTCAAAATCCTTAAAATATTCACTTTGAAATAATTTTTATGAAAAATGGACATGGATGATAAAAATTTCCATGTAAATACTTACACATAAACAATCTCGTATAATAATGAGATTGAGGAATTAACCCTTACCAATTTGGTAACTTACGAAACATACAACCCATGAAAGGGGTATCATACAAAGAATATGTAAATACACATAAATTGAAGTGTATTATACAAAGAATTCAATTAAGGTCAGTACATACACCACAAAAAAGGTAATAGTGTCAATATGGCATGAATCTAATTGGAATAAGGAGTGAGATGAAAACCCCTTACCTTGCACTTTCCTTTTGTCGAGAGTACGTTTAACATCCTATACGAAGATCGTAGTATGTTTTTAAATTATACCATAACCATATTAATATTTATTATATCATAAAAGATTCATTTATGATTTTATACTACCCATTTAATAATAACTTCTATGTTAAATTAACATTTCGGGTAATAATCGCTTTCTTTATAGTACATGTTTTAACTTGTTACTCTTGATTGTATCACATAGATAACGATTTAAATACTTCCAGAATATAAAACATGATAAATATATCATATATATTTAGTATATAAATATGTATAATAGACATATATATGAAATGGAAAACACCGTTTATGGAGACGGTAGTCCGTACGTACGCATAAACGCTGTTTCTGTTTTCATATGGTATTGAACAGAAGTAAGTGAATAAGATATATGTAATTACATAAATAATTATATATATATATATATATATATATATATATATATCCAGTAGAATTATTATGTCATATATTACATACTTATTAGTAATATATAATTTTATAATCGTTGATTAATGGTGAACTTGTAAATGAATCTCATCGCGTCGTGGAGACGGTAATCCGTATGTACGCACGAGCGAAAATGTCATTCTTTTGATATTAAAATAATATATAATTGGATGTTATATCATATATACAGAATAATTATAATGTTATAATTACTATTTACATAAAATGCAGATCATTATTATACCTATCCAAATAATAATGTATTGAATAACAATTACACCACGACGTGGAGACGGTAAGCCGTACGTACACACGTATGGTGACATGTCATTCAAAGGATTGATAGAATAATGAATATGGATGTACCTAATTTATAATAATGTCACAGTATATAGGATATACTGTATTTATTATATTATAATAGAAATAACAAATAAAGAAGAAGTTGAAGAATAAAGGAACTTGAAAGAGGGTGGTGAAAACATTACCTCTTCTTGGGTTCTTACTTTTGATTTGATCAAAAGGGCTCTCTAGGTTGGCTTTCTGATCCAACTAAGGCCTCTAGGTTGAATTGAGGGAAGTTGAGAGAGCATTCTTTCAGAGGTTTACTGAACAAAAAGGCTTTGAATGTGCGAATAATTGGTTAGAAGTTGGGTCCTTTTATAAGCGGGAGGAGGGGCCCTTTAGGAAACACTTGAAATATTAATTTATAGTAAATTTATATTCGGTTTCTAATGGCTCAAAAGTGAATTAATTAAAGGTTAAAGTGGGTATAGGAATAAAACCTCTCAACCAATAGATTTTATACAAGTTTGAGTCATTATATTTACCTTATCTTTTAGTTTAAACTCTTAGTTAATTAGATTGACATTTACCATGTCACTTTGTATTTTTATATTATATAGTTAATAAACTAACTATATGAATTCAAGAGACCCCCAAGTGGTATATTAATGATACACATCATGATATAAGTATACTGGACGAACCTTAGATTTTTAGGAATTTAATATCAATTAATAATATAATATTTGTTTTAAAAACTCTTTTATGTCAATTTTGACAATATTTAATAATTTATTTTTTATAAAGTCTTAACAACATTATTACGTCGAAACTAATTCATTTAATCAATTATAACATGTCATATTAACCTATAAAATTCGTGTATGTCCTCAAAAAAATCAAATTAAATTTATTTTATTATTTATAATACCAGTTATTTGATTCATTCATTAATAAGGAAAATAATGCATCATTATTGTGTCATATATATTATTACTTTTTCTATGTATAAAAATTATAAATCAAATACCATTATGTAGGAAATATTTTTATCTTTCTAATTAATATTTATAGTCAAAAATCCAACATATATAACCCTATGTAAAAATGGTTTTTCTAAAAGATATTTGCTTATGTCATTTTTGTATTTATTTTAACTTAATTAATATAAAGTGTCCCTATCACCTACAAGTGGCTCCATGGGGTCCCAAAATCGACCTAAATATGACCATGGTCGTAAATGTATCCAAAAATAAGGTTAAGACATGTTTTAGGGTAATTTATTATTATTATAATATCATTTTTAACCCTTATTTACCGAATTTCCCCTTTAACCGTGGTAAATAAATATTTACCGAAGTAATTATTCAAAATGTCTAAAAATAAAAGTTACCTATTTACAAAATTTGGACTTCCTGATTCCAAATATGAAATCAATTTTTCCAAATTCAAAACACATAAGTGGCAGAAATTAATTTAAAATTAATTCCCGCTGTCAAAACAAAAAGTGTGTTTTTATGATATAATAACTATCAAAAGATTGATACTTGTTTATGTCTGGTTTAATTGTGAAATTTTGCTCAATTACCAAAATTGTATTGAATGGTAAAAATATATTCTAAATATACTTTAAAACCAATCAAATTCATAATTTATCACTACTAATTATTTTGATTAAAAAGTTGTTTTTAATTAAAATTTATTAATTTTCACTATTCATCAAAATATAAAAGTTATCTGAAAAGTACCAAAATTTCACCCTAGGATAAATTCAATATTCTGAATACAAAAATGAAGTACATTTTGAGAGATAAAATTTATAAAATTTCAAAAAGTGTGTATTACTATTCATAACGGCTAGTTTGATTGGTTGTGGTGTGTGTTAAAACTCAAAGTTGCGTACAACACACGCTACTATATTATTCAAAGAGAAGCATACCGTGGAATCATGGGGTGTTAAATTGTAAATTTTTGATGTCCCCAATATATAGAATTAATTTATTTAGTAAAATTGAATATATGAAAGTTTAAAATATTAGATTTAAAAAGGGTTCACCATTAATAGTTGGTAAAAGTGCATTTTTGAAAAATACTTCTTTTATCTGAAAAAAATGAATTTTTTATTACATTATGTCTAAGAAACTAATAATATGGATTCTAAAATTATATGGATTATATAAAGTTCAATATTTAGTTATTACTATTCATAACCTCTTTTGAACGACTTGTTTAGTAAGTCATGGTGTGCTTTAACTCGGTGTTGCGTGTAGTGCAAGTTATTAAATTATTTTGAAGAAGTAACACACTATGAAATCATGGGGTGTTACATTATTACCTCCTTCAATAAATTGTGCCCTTGAAATTTGATATTGTTCTTCGAAAATAAGGATTGAAAATAGAAAATGTTTTTGTGGGAAAACCCACATCGGAAATTTGGTTAATAAAATTTAGTCTTAATAAGAGGAAAAGAGAAATGAAAGGGTCACCAAAAAATTATGATCTCGATTAGGAGAACATTGGTTACAATTAGATACATATAATTAGAGGAAAAATGTAAATATTTATAGGTTGTGATTGAGGCCATCAATCACAAACAAGTTTAAAATTGAAGTCCTTAAATTCATCAATCTACGATGACTTAATATACCATCGGTTCAACAAAACATAAGGTATTAGGATAACACATTTTTGGTTTTAATATTCCTTCAATAAAGTATAAGAATTAATTTCTTTATAGAATTAGAGGAGAAGAAAATTATATACTTGACATGTAGAGTTCTATCCTTTAATAAATTTCTACCACAAACTCATCTTTCACTCTAAAAGATAATAGAACTTAAAAAAATATATTCTATTTATCCTATTCGTTTGGGGATAAAAAAATGAATTTATAATTCATCTACTAGACCTTTTTAAAATAAACTACATTATATAATCCACAACATTTCATGGGACAGTGGTAGGTGATACACCCTTGTTTCCCTTCAGTTGCGAGTTCAAGTCTCACTGCCCTGCCGGTCGTGATGGGTTGACGCACGACCTCCGAGTTGTCCTTTTATGGAAATCCAAAATTAATCTCAAACTATAATTATCCAAAATAATTCTGCCCAAAGTCATAGTCCAAAATTTATAAGGTAAACATAATGAAGATCCTTTTTTCCATCTAATAAGATGTGAACACCTTCATCATGTATTCTTTTAAAACACTTCTACATCCTGAATTACCATAAAACCTTATTGATTACATTCATGATCCCTTATTACTTATAGAATAATGGATATACTCCTTCTATCTAAAAATTTTGTAAAATCTAACAATGATGGGAATAGAAATCATTAATCAGTTTCAAGGTAGTCAAGAATATCCAATATAATTTATTCAAATCAGCCATCTCTTATTCCAAAATTACTACCTCATTATCAGAACCATATTATGTTTTATATTTCTCTCAACCATATATTTTCCAAAAATTTAACCTGATATTGAGCCACTTTTCATGGTTCCACACAATCTCAAGTCCTTAATGAAATAGTACTGCAGTACAATCCTTATATACTCAATAATTATTATAACCAGTACATTATTGATAGAACACTCAAATGACATAATTATCTATTAAAATCATTAGAACTCTAGTCATTCCTCCTCATTTGTGGTAGTATCATAACTTGATTGTTATCCAATAGCATCATTTGGGGCAAACTTTGGTGATTTGGACATTGGTTCGCGTAGTGTCCCAACTCCTTGCAGATGAAGCATTGTACATTTGAAACCTTTTCCTTAGCATTGAAGTCACGCACATAGTGTCATTTTTATACACACATATAAAAAACTCTCATTACTTTCAGTAATGTTCCAGGGTGTTTCTTCCCACAGTTATCACATATGTAAAAATGCTTCTTTTCCCCTCTTCCCTTTATCTATATTTCTCTCTTCCATCCTTTTCTTCTCTTTCTTCCCTTCAAACCCATAGGACTCAGTAAACTCTTTACTTATCTTATCAACACATGATATTATTTCTTCATATGATGATAATACATGGGATACTATTTCCCTTATAAATTATATCTTAAGACCATGAAATATATGATCCTTATTTCTCTTTGGATCATGTGCATTACTGGTGTTCTCATTCCTTCTACTGGGCGCCATTTCTAAACAATGACATACACTAGATTAGTTTTTGAATAACAATACCTAATAAAAAACTTTTAAAACACTTAACATGAATTAAATAGTTTATAGATATAATCCATAATCATAAAAATGTCTTCTTTGAGGATGTATATACTCATAAACCCTTCATAATTGTTTGTAAAGAAAATGAGAATTATCGTAAGCATATACCCCGAGAGTGTCGTAACCAAGAGTGAAACAAGTCCCGTTGTCATGCACCAGTTCCCATTCAAGTATAGATCAAAGCGGTGTTTTCGGGTTTTACCCCTAGGTACATCTGTGCTAGATCCCCCTCTATATGCTCGTATCCAGACAGGGATGTATTGCTTGGAAAACTCACAAAATATCTACAATACCAAAATTTTAGGAAGTTCTTCTATATTAATCCTCAACGTCTATATTAGGGCTACGTGCTCTAATCAGAGTTCATCTAAATATAGCTTCCAAGGTTATTGATAAACGTCCTCTAATACCAACTATAATGCCTTGACCCTAGTTACCCAGAGTCGGTGCACTATTTTAATACATTGGCATGATTATAAGGAATCATGTCCCGAAGGACTGATCAGTTTATCAGTATTGGAAAATATATTACATACATGAATGTTACATTAAACTTAATTACATACAAAACAACATAAATAATCCTTTATTAATTCCATTATTCCCTTGTCTTAACCCTGCATATCAATCACAATACATTTCTTGGAATCCTAGGACAAATGAAAACATAGAAAGGGGTGATCTCAAATACTCAGTAAGGATAACAATATAGCGTAAACATTCATAAATAATCATAAAAATTTAAGGCAATTTATAACTAAAAAAATCCTTTTAAACTTGAAATTTAGCATAATATAGAAAAAATTAAATGAAATAATGCCATTTTCTTATTCACATAGACATTCTACTAGTCGAATAATCACATGCAATATCACTAACCAGTTTTATAATGATGGAATGCATAATGCCAGACTATCATAACCACGTAGCCAAGGCCTCATGCCAAGACTAAAAATACGATTTTGTCAAGGCCTCATGCCAAGACACTAGTTTTTCTCATGAGACCTACCGATGCATCGAGGATCTATAGCTGGCTCCACTTGTCACTTACTAAGTCCAATGCATTCCTCATATGAATAGGTTTAAACATAACAGAAACATTCGTATTAAAACTAGCATAAAAAATTTCAATACGTCTTCCATAAACCATGAATGGTATAAAAATAACACATCCACAGTCAAACATATCAAAAAACCTTCAATGGAAGTTTTTTATACTAAATCAACTTCAAATAAGCTTAAAATCCATCAAAAGATGTTGACATAGATGAAAATGTTGAGTAAAACTTTTTGAGTGAAATATCTTTTTTGTCAAATCATTTAAAATTCACACATTTAAAAAGGAATAAATTAAAATGATATTTTTGAATCAAAGTGTCCCATTCCAGTTTGAAACTTTTGAAAATAATTAATATTTCAAAACATTCATGTCCATATAAATAAATCCTTAAAATCATTTTGAAAACAAGGACATTAATTAAAAAGATTTAGAAAGATAATTCATTAAAACATTTGAAATCTTGATCTTGATAAATACTACCTTTCAAAATCCTTAAAATATTAATTTTAAAATCATTTTTATGAAAAATTTACATGGATGATAAAAATTTCCCCGTAAATACTTTCACATAAACAATCTCGGATATTAATGAGATTGAAGAATTAACCCTTACCAATTTGGTAACTTACGAAACATGCAACCCATTAAAGGGGTATCATACAATGAATATGTAAATACACATAATTTAAAGTTTATTACACAAAGAATACAATTATGGGTAGTACATACACCACACAGAAGGTAATAGTGGCAACATGGCATGAATCTCATGGGAATAAGGAGTGAGATTAAAACCCCTTACCTTGCACTTTCCTTTAGTCGAGAGTACGTTTAACCTCCTGTATGAAGATCATAGTGTGTTATTAAATTATACCAGAACCATATTAATATTTATGATATCATAAAAGATTCATTTATGACTTTATACTACCCATTTTATAATAATTTCCTTGGTAAATCAACATTTCGAGTAACAATTGCTTTCTTTATCGTAGGTGTTTTAACTTGTTACTCTTGATTGTATCACTTAGATCATGATTTAAATACTTCCAGAATATAAAACATGATAAATATATCATCTATATTTAGAATATAAATATGTAAAGTATACATATATATGAAATGGAAAACACCGTTTATGGAGACGGTAGTCCGTACATACGCATAAACGTTGTATCAGTTTTTATATAGTATTGAACGGAAGTAAGTGAATAAGATATATGTAAGTACATAAATAATTATATATATAAATATATATATATCTCCAGTAGAATTATTATGTCATATATTACATACTTATTAGTAATATATATTTTTATAATCATCGATGAATGGTGAACTTGGAAATGAATGTCATCGCATCGTGGAGACGATAATCCGTACGTACACACGAGCGAAAATAACATTCTTTTGATATTAAAATAATAAATAATTGGATGTTATATAATATATTCAGAATCCTTATAATGTTATATTTATTATTTATAACAAATACACATCATTACTGTACCTATCCAAATAGTAATGTATTGAATAACAATTACACCACGACGTGGAGACGGTAAGTCGTACATACGCACGTATGGTGACATGTCATTAAAAGGATGTATAGAAGAATGAATATGGATGTACCATATTTATAATAAAATCACATTATATTGGAGATACTGGATTTATTATTTTAGAATAGAAGTAACAAATAAAGAATAAATTGAAGAAGAAAGGAACTTGAAAGAGGGTGGTGAAAACATTAGCTCTTCTTGGGTTCTTCCTTTTGATTTGATCAAAAGGGCTCCCTAGGATGGATTTCTGATCAAACTAAGGCCTCTATGTTCAAGTGAGGGAAGTTTAGAGAGCATTTTGGAAGAGTTTGGCCGAACCAAAAGGTCTTGAAGGTGTGAAGAATTGGTTAGAAGTTGGGTCCTTTTATATGGGGGAGGAGGGGCTCTTTAGGAAACACTTAAATTATTAATTTATAATAAATTAATATTTGGTTTATAATTACTCAAAAGTGGACTATTGAAAGGTTATGGTGGGGATAGGTCGAAAACCTCTCAACCAATATATTTTAGACAAGTTTTAGTCATTATATTATCCTTATCGTTTAGTTTAAACTCTTAGTTAATTAGATTGACATTTACCATGTCACTTTGTATTTTTATTTTATATAGTTAATAAACATACCATATACATCCAAGAGGTCCCCCAAGTGGTCCATTAATAATACAATTATCATGATATAAGTCTCTTGGTTTAACCGTATATTTTTAGAAATTTAATATCCATTAATAATATAATATTTGTTTTAAAAACTCTTTTATGTCAATTTTGACAATATTTAATAATTGATTTTTGATAAAGTCATAAAAACTTTATTACTTTGAACATAATTGTTTTAATAAATTATAACATTTCATATTAACCTATGAAATTCGTGTATGTCATCAAAACTTTCAAATTATATTTATTTTACCATTTATAATACCAATTATTTGATTCTTTCATTAATAAAGAAAATAATGCATCATTATTGTGTCATATATATTTTTACTTTTTCTATGTCTAAAAATTATAAATAAAACACCATAATGTATGAAATATTTTTATCTATCTAATTAATATTTATATTCTAAAATAAAACATATATAACCCTATGTAAAAATGGTTTTCCTAAAAGATATATGCTTATGTCATTTTTCTATTTATTTTAACTTAATTAATATAAAGTCTCCCTATCACCTACAAGTTGCTCCATGGGGTCCCCAAATCGACCCCAAGATACCCATGGTCGTACATGTATCCAAAAATAAGGTTAGGACACGTTTTAGGGTAATTTATTATTATTATTATATCATTTTTAACCCTTATTTACCAGATTTACCCTTTAACCATGGTAAATAAAATATTTACCGAAGTAATTATTCAAAATCTCTAAAAATAAAAGTTACCTATTTACATAATTTGTACATCATGATTCCAAATATGGAATACATTTTTCCAAATTAAAAACACAGAATTGGACGAAATTAATTTAAAATTAATTCTCGCTATCAAAACAAAAACATATTTTTAAGATATAATAACTATCAAAAGATTGATAATTGTTTATGTCCAGTTTAATTGTGAAATTATGTCCAATTACCAACATTGTATTAAATGGTAAAAATATATTCTAAATATACTTCAAAACCACTAAAATTTATAATTTATCACTACTTATTATTTTGATTAAAAAAGTTGTTTTGAATTAAAATTTAGTAATTTTCACTATTCATCAAAATATAAAAGTTATCCGAAAGGTACAAAAATTTCACCCTAGGATAAATTCGATATTATGGATCCAAAAATGAAGTCTATTTTGAGAGATGAAATATATAAAATTTCAAATAGTGGGTATTACTATTCATAACGGTTAGTTTGATTGGTTGTGGTGTGTGTTAGAACTCGAAGTTGCATACAACACAAGCTACTGTATTATTCAAAGAGAAGCGTACCGTGGAAGCTAGTGGTGTTACATTGTAAATTTTTGATGTCCCCATTCTAAAGAAATAATATATTTAGTCAAATTGAATATATAAAAGTTTAAAATATTGTATTTAAAAAGGGTTCACCATTAAAAGTTGGTAAAAGTGCATTCTTGAAAAATACTTATTTTATCTGAAAAAATGAATTTATTATTACATTATGTCTAAGAAACTCATAATATGGTTTCAAAAATTATAAGGATTATATAAAGTTCAAAATTTAGTAATTACTATTCATAACCTCTTTTGAACGTCTTGTTTGGTAAGTCATGGTGCGCTCGAACTCGGTGTTATGTGTAGTGCAAGTTATTGAATTATTTTGAAGAAGTAACAAACTATGAAATCATGGGGTGTTACATTTAACCTTAAAACATAGTATCCATTGTACAACTTAATACATTCCAACCTTTATAATTATCCTAAATACTTGTGTCCAAATTCACTGTCCAAAAATTTATAAGGAATGTCAACATAAAATAATTAAGATCTCTTTTTCAACATAATAACATGTGAGCATCTTCATCTTGTATTCTCTTAAAACATGGAAACACAAAAAATTACCATAAAACATTATTGATTATATCCATTCTTCCTTATTCTTGATAGAATACTATATATATTCATTATATCCAAAAAATTCGTATACTCCAACAATGATTGAATAAAAAGACCTTTAATCAGTTCTACGATAGTAAAGAATACCCAGTATAATTTATCCAAATCAACCATCTCTTATTCCAAAATCACTACCTCAGTATCAGGAACATATTAGAGTTTATCTTTCCTTCAACCATGTATTTTACAAAAAAAATTGACCTTCAATTGAGTCACTTTTCATAGTACTATATAATCTAAAATCCTCAATGAAATAGTACTATTGTACAATCCTTATTTATTTCCATAATTGATATAACCAGTACATCATTAATACAACACTCAAATGACATAATTCATTAATAAAAATATAATAACAATTATTATTCATCTTTATCTGCGGTAGTATATTTATTGATTATTATCCAATAGAATCATTTGGGGTATAGTCTGATGATTGGGATATTGATTCATGTAGTGTCCCAACTCCTTGCAGATGAAGCATTGTACATTTGAAACATTTTTCTTAATATTGAAATCATGTACTTGGTGTCCTTTTTTCCACACATATAACAAACTCTCATTCCCTTCATGAATTTACCACGGTGATTATTTCCACAGTTATCACATATAGGAAATTCCTTCTTTTCCTTCTTCCTATTATATATGTTTCTCTCTAATATCCTTTTCTTTTCTGGATTCCATTCAAAGGCATAGGACTCAGAAAATTATATACTTATCTTATTAACACATGATACTATTTCTCCATGTTATGAGAATACTTGGGAGACTATTTCCTTTATAAATTTTGGATTAATACCATGAATGATGTGATCCTTCTTGCTCTTTGGATCATGCGTATTGATGAAGTTATCATTCCTTCTACTGGGAACCATTTCAAAATAATGGCATACACTATGTTAGTTTACGAATCACAATGAATAATTCCAAACATGTAAAATATCTAACTTAAATTGAAATTTTAGTTCATATAATCCATAATCATAAAATAAATTCTCTGAAGAAGTATTTACTCACAAATCCTTAATAATGGTTTGTAAAGAAAATGTGAATTATCCTAAGCATATCCCCTAAGAGTGTCATAACCAAGAGTGTAGAAAGGCCTATTGTCATGCACTAGTTCCCATTTGAGTCTTGCTCAAAGTAGTGTTTTTGGGTTTTACCCCTAGATACATATGGTCCAGAGCCTCCTCTACCTGCTCATATCTAGACAAGGATGTATTTCTTGGAAAATTCAAAAAATCTATACATTACAAAAATTCTAGTAAGTTCTTCTATACTAATCCTCAATTTCTATCTTAGGGTAATGTTCTGTAATCATATTTTTTCTAAATATAGTTTCCATGGTTTGTACTAAACCTCCTCTAATACTAACTTTAATGCCTCAAACCTAGTTACCTAGAGTCGTTACATTATTACATAACATTGGCATGATCACAAGGAATCAAATCCCAAAATACTGATTAGTTTAATATCCTTGGATTTACTAGAAACACACATAGGTTTTACATTACATTATGAAATAAAAAACAACAATATTGTGTTTCCTTTGAACACACTCATATCCTTTATCGTATCCCTACAAGTCAGTCATAATATACTTCTTCACATCCTGGAAAAAATAAAACATAGAAAGGGGTGAGCTTAGAAATTTAGTAAGGATAAAAATATAAAAGAAGCTTTCATAAATAAGCATAAGCATTTAAGGAAATTTATAAGACAAAAAAAAGGCTTTTAAAAATAAAGTTCAGTATAATATGGAAAATATAAATCAAATAATTCCATTTAATTATTCAAATGGATATTATACTAGTAGAATAATTACATGTAATGAATGAGCCACAACACACTTTATTAGAATGGCAGTCGCTGAGGGGGGATCCTTAGCTTCCTCGTAGCTGTGATTGTGAAAACCTAATGGGGTCAGTAGTGTCCCCCCCTCCGCCTCCAGTCGGCACGAGGGGGGAGGATCCTAAGCTTCCTCATAGTGGACGAAAATGTGAGTTCCACCCCTTCACTGACCCTGCCTCTATCCCGAGGTTTCCTGAGATTAATCTTATTTTTAAGGTCCCTAATTCTGGGGAAGGCGACCCCGTGATCCCGCTGTCAGTTTCGGAGTTTACAGAGGCAGAGACCCTCCTGAACCTTACATGGTTGCTCGATTCATGAAAAATCGGCCTTCGGTGGATGCCTTTTATAGGTTTATTTTTGACTCATGGGGGATTTAGGATCGAGTGGTGGTATGTATGTTAGATTGAAGGCATATGATGGTTCACTGTTCTTCATCGGAGGATCTGGTTAGTGCCTTGTCGTATTCCCCCAGAAGATACGGCAGATGCAGATTCTTCCTGTTTTGGTGGAGCTACGACTTATACATGCATCGTGATTCTACAATTTTTCCGGTTTCGGTAAGTCTTCCGCAACTGCCTCTCCCTTTCCAAAACCCGGAAATTATTCATATGCTAGGAAATCTAGTAGGTCATTTTCATTGTGATTACATGCGTACTGCTTCGGTGTGCCATCCAATCAACCCATGTATATGTGTGGAAGTATATGTGTCAGGGCCAATGGTTGGTTTTTTATGGATTGATACTGGCGAGGAGGTTAGATACAAGCTACCGGTGGTATTTCATCATTTGGTGGATTTTTGTTCTTCATGCTGTAGACTGGGTCACAGAACCCTTTATTGTAGGCGGGGTGCTCAGGGGACGAATTCAGTGCTGGCGAGATCCCCTGTGACTTTTGGTCATGATTGCGCGATCCGGGATAGGGCATCCGTTGTCCAGGTTGATATTGGGATGGATATCTAGTTGTGGGACATTGATGTATTGGGTGAGCCAGAGGAGGTGTGTGGGGATGTTCTAATGGTGATGATTCCAGTCAGACTCCATGATTATTCACTTGTGGAGGCCAGTAATCAGAAGTAGTGACCCCCTTTGTTTTCATCAGTGGCTGTGAATATTGTGAAGCTGAAGGGGGAAGAACCATGGGTTGCAGACATCTTTCCATGGTTTAATCTTGATTTTGGGCTCATTAGAGTTGTAGATGAAGTTCCCTTAGTAGTTGCTACAGTGAATTTACTAGCTACATCCAATTGTATCGAGGAAGGTGAGGCAAGCTTGGTATGGAGTGATTTTCAGAGTCTCGGTAAACAAGGATGACATTGGAAGGATACTAACAAGAAGCCGTAGTTCATGGTTTGTGGTTATGAATAGCCCACAGGCTCAACCTCGGTGCAGGGAAAGTCTTTCCTGATGGTTGAAATATAACCTCAATGTGGAAAAGGTAGGTAGGATGGCGAGAATGTCTTGGTGACCTTATACCCAAACACCCTTGATGCTTTCCCTGCTGCACTTCAGAAGGTTGGGGATGGGAGAATAATTCTGGCTTGGAGGATAAGGAAGGTAAGGAGTGGCCTCTTTGTAAGCATAGGCCTCTCAAAGAAGGCATGACGTTGAAGCTGGGGAATCATTTTTAGGGGTTAGAAGTTCATGAACCTTCACTATCTTAGGAGGAGGATTCTTTAGGTGATGACAACTATAGCCATCCTTCAGTGGATAACATGGATCAAATTCAAGGGAAAGGTCCTCAAATCCCTTGAAGGAAGAAAGGGAAAAGGCATTAATGATTTAGGGGAGTGGATCATGGTTTTGGGGAAAAAGTCTAAGAGACCCAAGGATTACTCCAAATTTCCAAAACCAATGGAGACTAGGTTGGCCAATAAGGGTAGAAACAAGGAAAGCACAACACTACAAAAAGGGGAAAGTGAAGGATCAAGTATGCCTTCAATAGACAAAGAAGAAGAGGATGGGGAGTGCTTGAAACTTATCTTGCAATCCAAGGAAGAAATTCATGAGCAAGTTTTATGACCTAATGTCTCCAAAGAGGACCTCCATAGAATCTATGAACGAAGGTTAAAAGTTGATGTCATAGTGGAGAAAAAAGTGTGGTTTGATAAACAAGATAGAATACTGGCCCGAGCCTTCTATCAGAGTAAAATCAACTAGGGGAATTTATTCAGACATTGGAAATGATGACTTCTCACCTTAAAGAGATTATCAGAGAGGATTCAGATACCCAGGTTAGTACGCTGCACTGGGAACTCTATAGAGTAGCTGGGTCCAGTAATATTAGTAATGTCTTTAACCATTTTGTGAGTTATTTCAGCAGATAGTGGTACCTTTTTTGAACTTTGGTTTCCCATTTTTCCTAAAAATGGCTTCATTATAAAAACATTTAAATTTGGCTAGATGACATGTAATATCAATAAGTAATTTGATAATGATGGAATGAATAATGTCAGACATCATAACCACTTAGTCAAGGTCTCGTGCCAAGATTGCAAGTAATATTTTTTCAAGGCATTGGGCCAAGACACTAGTTTGTCTCATGTGACCTACTGATGCATTGAGAAGCTACAGTGGGATCCACCCACCACATACTAAGTCCAATACATTCCTCACATGAAAATATTGAAACATTACATAAACATTCATATTAAAACTATCATACAAAATGTTAATACTTTAACCATAAAACATTAATGGTATAAAAGTAAATCATCCACAATCAAACATATCACAAAAAAATTAATAAAATTTGAAGCTTTTATCATAATAAATCAATATCAAATAAGTGTAAAATCCATAAAAGGATGTTGACATAGATGAAATAGAAACTATTTGAGAGAAATATTTCTTTCTATTTTGAAATAATTTAAAAGTCACATAATTATAAAATAAAAAATTTATTTTGAAAATATTCTTATAATATTGTAAGGGTAGCTTAAAATGTGTTACAATGGGGTAAAATAGCATCACCCTCCATATAAGTAAAAAAAACATTCTTACCATAATTTGTTGAAAATGTCATAATGTACGTTGTTTGGAAAATGATGGAAAGATTAATTTCAAAACCTTTTATAAAAATTCAAACAATAGTATAAATGACATTAACCTATTTTCTAGGAAATAGTCAAAATGTTTTGAAATACATTTTTAAGAAACATGAATGAGGATAATAAATAATTCCTAGAAGATGCGTACGTATAAACCACCTCGGATAATAAATAGATTGTAAACATAACCCTTACCTTGTACTTTTCCTTAGTCAAGGGTAGGTTAAAATCATGTATAATGGTGAAATAATTGTTAATAACTTATACAAGAACAACATACATAAATATGATATCATAAATGATATTATAATATTGATTTGTTATTAATATTGATGTATTATAATCATTTCGAGCGTTAGTTGATTCATTTTCCTTTAAATGTTTTGGAAAATAATTCACCTTTATTATGGATAGGATGAATTTGATTCATATTCAGAATGATATTGTGTTCTCAAACATGATTTTTAATCATTAAATGAGATTTATTCTTGAATGGATATGAAGGGGAATGAATCTCATCGCGTTCGTGGAGACGGTAATCTATACATATGCACGAGCAACAATATCATTCTATTGATGGTGGAATAGTATGTAATTGGATGGTATATCATATATACAGAATAATTAACATATTATATTTATTATTTACATTAGTGACAATCATTATTATACTCATCCAAATAATGAAGTGTTGAATAAAAAACTACACCATGACGTGGAGCCGATAATCCATACGCACACATGTATGGCGTCCTTTTCATTCATATGATGGATAGAATAATGAATATGGTTGTAAAATATTTATAATAACATAAATGTATGTACAATTTACTTGATTTATTATTCTTTTATGGAAAAATCAAATAAAGAGGAAGTGGAAGAAGAAAAAAACTTTGAAAGATGTGATGAAATAATTACCTCTTCTTTTGGTGCTTCCTTTTGATTTGATCAAAAAGATCCTTAGGCTGGATTTATGATCAAATAATTCCTCTATGTTTAAGAGAGGGTATTTGGGTGGATATTTTAGATGGGTTTGGCTGAGAAAAATGGATTTGGATGTGTGATTTCGAGAGAAGGGGAAATACCCTTTTATAAGAGAGGCGAGGGTCACTATAGGATAATCATAAAATATTAATTTATTATACCATCATATTCAGTTTACAATAGCTCAAAATGGATTTATTTATATTATACGGTCTGTATGGGTCGATAAACTCTCAACCAATAGGTTTTAGATATGTTTAGGTCACCATATTAACCTTATCTTTTAGATTTAACTCTTAGTTAAATAGTTTAACTTTTAAAATGTCTTCTTTTATTACTATAATAAATGGTTAATAAACTTAATATAAAAATCCAGTAGAACCCCAATTGGTTAATTATTTCCATATATGACCTTATCTAATCCCTTTGACTGATCCTTTGATTTTTAAGAAAATTATGTCATTTAATAAAATAGTATTTGTTTTAAAAACTCATTCATGTCAATTTCGAAACTATTTAGTATTTGGTTTTTGTGAAAGTCATAACAACTTTATCATTTCGAAATAAAATTATTTAATCAGCCCTAACATGTCATATTAACATATAAAATTAATTTAATTCATCAAAAGTCTAAATTTACATTTATTTAAATATTTATAATATCAATTATTTTAATCTTTCCTTAATAAGGTAATTACTGCATCATCATTGTGTTATTAATAAAATTAATTAATTACTGTCTAAAATTTATAAATAAAATACCAAGATGTATGAAATATTTTTATCTTTGAAATTAATATTTATATTCTAATATATCTTATGTGTAACCCTCTATTAAAATTTGTTAGTTATTATAATGTGAATTTAACACTTTTAACTCTTCTTTAAATAAAATAATAATAAATGTCCTAATCTAGTACAAGTGCATAAAAAGGATCATAATTTATTTCTAAGGTGGATTTAGGCCGAAAAAAACTTATCCAATATAATTAGGACACGTGTTAGGGTAATTATAATGCCATTTTTACCTTAAATTACTCTATTTACTTTTAACCGTGGTAAATAAAATTCAAAAGTTACAATTCATCAAAAATTATTTTCATTCTATTAAACTAAATTTTTCTTAATGTTTTCAAAACTTTTCTCTTTTATTTTTGAAATTAAGTTCACAAAATTTGTAAAATTACATTTTAAGCGAATTTACAAATGTTCCTAGAAGGTGGGTAAAAGACGTTAAAATGTTCATTAAAATTTTATAAGTCTAATTTTATTATAAAATTATTCCAATGAATTACGTTGAACTTATATAGGTATTATGTATGTATTTTAACTTTAATATAAATTAAAATTAAAATAATAATTATTCAAATAAAATTTTGTTTTTAAACAATAATAGAGAATTTTTCACTGTTCATAAAAAATTGAATGTTTTCTAGAAAATACAAAAAACTCACCCAAAGCTAATTTTGATACACAAAATCCAAAAATAAAGTATATTTTACCAAATTAAATTTTTTTGAGTGTCTAATATTAATTTTCTTATTGTTCACAAAAGGACATAAAAAGTAGTTCTTTTAAAAAAATAGTTTTTCTAAATATATAAAAATTTTAACAAAACATATACATTTTATTATAAATATATTTTATTTATGTGAAAATTTATAAATAACAATAAAATTTTATTTTCTACTATTAATATCACAATATTTATTTTACAAATAAATATATCATTTTAATAATTATAATACTAATGTGTTGTTTCACATAAACTCAATCTTCTGTATAACGGAAGCCAAGTCAGTGTTACGTGCAGTAAAATATATTGAATTATTTAAAGATATAACTTAATTTGAAATATTGGGGTGTTACATATAAAAATGAATGTCACTATTCATGAAGATGGTAGGTCATACATACACATGAATACAATTTCCATTTTTCAGTGGATGAAGTGAAAGAATGATGATTAATATTTCAATTTTTCAGATTCCTTATTATATAATATATACCTTGTAACACCCCACGATTCTACGGTATTCTTCTCTTTCATTAATACAACAACATGTGTTGTACGCAACTTCGAGTTATAACACACACCACGACCAATCAAAGTAACCATTATGAATAGTAATACTTAATTTTTTTAATTTTATAAATTTTATCTCTCAAAATGGACTTCATTTTTGGATTCGGAATATCGAAATTAGCCTAGGGTGAAATTTTGGTACTTTTCAGATAACTCATATTTTGATGAATAGTGAAGATTACTAAATTTTAATTAAAAATAATTTTTTTAATTGAAATAATTAATAGTGATAAATTATGAATTTTAGTGGTTTAAAATTATATTTATAATATATTTTTACCATTTAATCTAATGTTGGTCGTTGGAAATAACTTCACATTTAAACCGAACATAAACAAGTGTCAATCTTTTGATAGTTATTGTTTCTTAAAAACACGCTTTTTCTTTTAACAAGCGGGAATTTATTTTAAATTTATACATGAATCTTCTATGTTTTGAATTTGGTAAAACAGACTTTATTATTGAATTTGGAATATCAGAATTATCTTAGGGTAAATTTTTGGTATTTTTCTGAAAACTTTCAATTTTTGATGAATAGTGAAAAACACTAAGTTACTATTTAAAACCGGCTTTTTATTTAAATAATTATTTATATTATTTAAATTTATTTTAGGTAAAAATAGATAGAAAATACCTATATAAATTCAATGTAATTCATTAGAGTCAGTTTATAATAATTTTAGATATATAAAAATTTTATTGAATTTTTTCACCGTCTTTTACCCACCACCTAGGAGAATTTGCAAATTCACATAAAACATAATTTTACCGCTTCTGTGAGTGGAATTTAAAAAATCTGAGAGACACGGTTAATATGAAGGAGTAAAATGTGGTTCAATAGGATAAAAATAATTTTTGGTGAATGGTAACTTTTTACTTTTATTTACCACTGTAAAAAGTAAATAGGTTAATTAAGAGTAAATATAAAATTAATATTACCGTAAAACATGTCCTAATTCTATTGGAAAAGTGTATCTCGACCTAAAACAACCTTAGGAATAAAATATTATCATTTAGGACCACTTGGTTTAGATTAGGACATTTTTTATTATTTAATTCAAAGAAGAGTTAAAAGAGTTAAAATCAATGTTTATTTACTAAAATATTTTGAATATAGGGTTACACATAAGATAAATTTGACTGTAAATATTAATTATAAATATAAAAATATTTCCTACATAATGGTATTTTATTTATAATTTTTAGACATTAAATAATTGAATTTAGTTATGACACAATGGTGATGCAATAATTACCTAATTAATGAAATATTAAAAAATTGAAATTATAAATATCAAACTAAATTTAATTTGAGAATTTTTATGAATTCCACTAATTTTATAGGTTTATATGACATATTTGGATTGTTTATATAAATTTTTTTCAAAGTAATAATTCTATTATGAAATTATCAAAAACCAAATACCCAATAGTATCAAAATTGACATAAAAGATTTTTTAAAACAAATATTATATTATTAATTGATATTAAATTCCTAAAAATATAAGGTTCGGCCAAGAGACTTATATCATGATAGGTCTATCATTAATGGACCACTTGGGGGTCTCTTGGAGGTATATAGTATGTTTATTAACTATATAATATAAAAATAAAAAGTGACATGGTAAGTGTCAAACTAATTAACTAAGAGTTAAAAATAAAAGATAAGGTTAATATAATGACACAAACCTGTATAAATTCTATTTTATGAGTGGTTCTAAATCCATACCCACATTAACCTTTAAATAATCCACTTTTTATCTATTAGAAACCAAATATGAAATTATTATAAAATAATTATTTTAGCTTTTCCAAAGGTGCCTCTCACCACTCTTATAAAAGGGAACTCGCCCTTATCACTAATTCATACATTCAAAGCCTCTTGGCTTGGCTAAAACCTTCCCAAATACTCTCTAAACTTCTCCACTACAACCTAGAGACCTTATTTTGATCATAAATCCATCATATGGAGCCCTTTTGATCAAATCGAAAGGAAGAACCCGAATAAGAGGTAATGTTTTCACCACCCTTTTCAAGTTCATTTCTTCTTCAACTTCTTTTTTCTCTTTTATTACCATTATAAAATAATAAATCCAGTATCTCCTATATAATGTGATATTATTATAAAAATGGTACAACTATATTCAGTATTCTATCCAACCTTTGAATGACATGTCACCATACGTGCGTACGTACGACTTACCGTCTCCACGTCGTGAAGTAATTGTTATTCAATATATTATTATTTGTATGGGTATAATAATGATGTGTAATTAATGTAAATAATAAATATAACATGATAATGATTCTGTATATATGATATATCATCCAATTATATATTATATTAATATCAAAAGAATGGTATTTTCGCTCGTGCATACGTACAGATTACCGTCTCCACGACGCGATGAGATTCATTTCCAAGTTCACCATTCATCGAAGATTATAAAAATCTATATTACCAATAAGTTTGTAATATATGACATAATAATTCTACTATAAAAATATATATTTATATATATAAGTATTTATGTACTTATATATATCTTATTCAATACTATGTAGAAACAGAAACATCGTTTATGCTTACAGTACGGACTACGTCTCAATAAGAGGTGTTTTCCATTTCATATATAAATCTATTATAAATTTTTATATTATAAATATATATGATAAATAAATCATTTTTAATATTCTGGAAGTATTTAAATCATGATCTATGAGATATAACCAATAGTAACAAGTTAAAACACATACGATAAAGAAAGCGATTATTACACAAAATATTAATATAACACAGAAATTATTATTAAATGGGTAGTATAAAGTCATAAATGAACAATGTATGATATAATAAATATTAATATGGTTCTGGTATAATTTAATAACATACTATAGTCTTCATACAGGAGGCTAAACGTACCCTTGACTAAAAGAAATTGCAAAGTAAGGGGTTTCTTATCTCACTTTTAATTCCGTGAGATTTCCATTGTTCACCACTTATTTTTTGCATGTGGCGTGTGTAATGACCATGATTGTATTAATTGTGTAATATAATTTAATTTATGTATACTTACATCATCATTGTATGATAATTTTTTCATGGGTGTATGTTTTGTAAGTTACCAAATCGGTAGGGGTTTTCATCTCACTCCTTATTCCCGTGAGATTCGTGCCATATTGCCACTATTAAATTTTGTGTGGTGTATGTACAACCCATAATTGTATTATTTGTGTAATAAACATTAATTTATGTGTATTTAAATATTCATTATATTATACCTCTTTCATGGGGTGTATGTTTCGTAAGTTACAAAATTGGTAAGGGTTTATTTCACAATCTCTTCATTATCTGAGGTTGTTTATACATAATTATCTACTGGGACCTCTTTATCATCCACATCCATGTTTCTTAAAAATGTATTTCAAAACATTCTTACTATTTTACAGAATATGGGTTAAAGTCATTTATACCCTTTTTTTATATTTTATAAGAATTTTATGAGGGAAGCTTTCCGTCGTTTTCCAAACAAGGTCCTTTTTAACCTTTTCGACAGAATTAAGGTAAGAATGTCTTTTTTTTAACTTATACGGTGGGTGTGGATATTTTCCACCATTATAAAATCTTCAATACTTCCCTTAAAATCTTATAAGGATATTTTCAAAATAAAGGTATTCTTTTATAATTATGTGATTTTTAAAAGATTTCAACAATGAGATATTTCTCTCAAATATATGAAAATCTAGTGCAAATGTATACGTATTTAATGAAATATTAAAACTGTTTTCAGAAAACCCGAATCTTGAGTGTGGTAGACAGGAAGCGATTAGGCGTGGACCCATCATAGACTATAATTATTCGAGCAGTCTCAGAATTAGTTAAATTTTTTTTCAGAATCTTGCATAATGTTTTCAGAAAAACACTGGAGTATATTTGAACAATTTTAAATGTAAGTATCTTCAAAAAATTTCATTGGAAAGTCTCATGAGACAAAATAGTGTCTTGGCACAAGGCCTTGACAAAATATTATTTGTAGTCTTGGCACGAGGACTTGGCTATGTGGTTATGATAGTCTGGCATTATGCATTCTATCATTATGAAAGTGGTTATTGATACTGCATGTGATTATTCGACTAGTAGAATATCCATGTGAATAAGTATATGGAATTATTTAATTTTATTTTTGCCTTATTATGCAGAAGTTATAGTTTAAAAGGCTTTTGTTTTATTTATACATTTCCTTAAAATTTTATGCTTATTTATGAAATTTTCCGCTGTACTGTTATCCTTACTGAGCATCTGAGCTCACCCCTTTCTATGTTTTATTTCTCCCAGGATTCCAAGAAGTGTATAGTGATTGACATAAAGGGTTAAGACAAGATAATAATGGCATTAATGAAGGATTATTTATGTGGTTTTGTATGTTATAAAGTTTAATGTAACATTCATATATGTAATCTATTTTCCAAGACTCCTAAACTGATCGGTCCTTCGGGACATGATTCCTTGTAATCATGCCAATGTATTAAAATAATGCACCGACTCTGGGTAACTAGGGTCGGGGCGTTACAGTTGTTGTCAAAGGAAGTTTATCAATAACTTTGGAAGGTAGATTTAGATAAAGTCTGATTAGAGAACATTTCACTTAGATATAATTTGAGGATTAGTATAGAAGAACTTCCTAGAATTTTGGTATTGTAGAGATTTTGTGAGTTTTCCGAGAAATACATCCCTATCTAGATACGAGAAGTAGAGGTTGATCTAGAACATATGTACCTAGGGGTAAAACTTGAAAACACCGCTTTGAGCTAGACTCGAATGGGAACTGGTGCACGACAATGGGGCTTGCTTCACTCTTGGTTACGACACTCCTGGGGGATATGCTAAGGATAATTCACATTTTCATTACAAACCATTATGAAGGGCTTATAAGCATATACATACTCAAAGAAAACATATTTTTGATTATGTATTATATCCATAAACTTTTTAATTTATGTTAAGTGTTTTACAAGTTTAGGATTAGGCATTTCATTTCATAAACTAATCTAGTGAATTTCATTGTTTAGAAATGGCGCCCAGTAGAAGGAATGAGAACTCCGATTATACACATGATCCAAAGAGTAAGAAGTATCATATCTTTCATGTTCCTAAGAAATAATTTAGAAGGAAAATAGTCTCCCACGTATTATCATCATGTGAAGAAATAGTATCATGTGTTGATAAGATAAGTAAAGAATTCTCGGAGTCCTATGGCTTTGAAGGGAATCCAGAGAAGGAAAGGATGGTAGGGAAATTAACAAATAAAGGTAATAATTTAAAGAAGGATTTTCCCATATGTGATAATTGTAGAAAGAATCACCATGGAAAATGCATGAAGGGAATGGGAGTATGTAATAAGTGTGGAGAAAAAGGACACCAAGTACATGACTTCAAGGGTAAGAAAAAGGTTTCAAATGTACAATGCTTCATCTGCAAGGTGTTTGGACACTACACGAACCAATGTCCCAGTCATCAGACTATTCCGCAAATGATGCTATTGGATAATAATCAAGTTATGATACTACCACAAATGAAGAGGAATGACTAGTGTTCTTAGGTTTTTATTTTGGAATTATTTATTTTAAGTGTTGTATCAATGATGTTCTGGAAATAAATAAGGATTTTACTACAGTACTATTTCATTGAGTATTTGAGATTTTATAGTACAATGAAAAGTGACTCTACCGCGAGTTAAACTATTTGGAAATTACTTGGGAAAAATGATCTTCATTGTGTTTAACTTCCTTATAAATTTTGGACTGTGAGTTTGGATAGTAGTATTTTGGATAACTCTATAGGTTGGAATGGATTAAGTTTGAAAGGTTAGTTTTTGATTTTTATAAAAGGACAACACACAGACCATGTGACAACCCGTCGCGTCAGACAAAGCTGCGTGAATTGAACCCACAACTATAGTGCGATTGGAATTTATCACCTACCACTGGACTACGTGAATTCCCTGGATTGTATAATGTAGTTTCTTTTTTTAAATTGGTCTGATATGTGAATTATACATTCATTATATTTTGAACCCTAAATGATTAGGATAAATAGAGTATTTTTGAGTTGTCTTATGTTTTGTAGTGAAAGATGAGTTTGTGGTAGAAATTTATTAATGGATAAAATTATAATTATAAATTAATTATATCTCCTTATGATCTTATCCAATATCATAAATAAATTCCTCAACATTAAGAAAAAGAACTTTGAACAAAAATGTTGTCCTAGATGGTACCTTAGATAATCACAAATTTATGGCTCTGGGATTGTTGGCCTTTTCATAGCCATGTTTTCTACCACTATCCATCAGATATTAATGGTTATATTTCTCTTCCATATCCATATTTTCCTACATGGAACCCTAGTATGTGTTATTTTCAGCAACCTTCATACTTACCACTCGTTATTTTCAATAGAGGCCTCATTAATCCATCTTTCGATGTGGGATTTCAACTAAGATATTTTGAAATGTCAACCCCAAATTTCCAATACCGAGTATAAATTGTGAGGACGCAATTTATTGAAGGAGGGGAAAATGTAACACCCCAAGATTCTATGTTACACTTCACTTTGAATAATACAGTAGTGTCTGTAGTACGCAACTTCGAGTTCTAACACACCACGACCAATCAAAGTAGCCGTTATGAATAGTAATACCCACTTTTTAAAATTTAATAAATTTTATCTCTCAAAATGGTATTCATTTTTGGATTCCGAATATCTAAATTATCCTAGGGTGAAATTTTGGTACTTTTCGGATAACTCTCAAATTTTGATGAATAGTGAAAATTACTAAATTTTAATTTAAAACAACTTTTTTAATTGAAATAATTAATAGTGAAAAATTATGAATTTGAGTGGTTTCAAATTATATTTAGAATATATTTTTAACATTTAATCCAATTTTGGTCATTGAACATAATTTCACATTTAAACCGATCATAAACAAGCGTCAATCTTTTGATAGTTATTGTTTCTTCAAAACACGATTTTTGTTTTAACAAGCGGGAATTAATTTTAAATTAATAAATGAAACTTCTATGTTTTGAATTTGTTAAAATAGAATTTATTATTGAATTCGTAATATCAAAATTATCTTAGGGTAAAGTTTTGGAATTTTTCTGAAAGCATTCAAATTTTTAGGAATAGTGAAAAACGCTGAGTTACTATTTAAAAGTGGATTTTTATTTAAATAATTATTTATATTATTTAAATTTATTTTTGGTCAAAATAGATACATAATACACATATAAATTCAATGTAATTAATTGGAGTCAGTTTATAATAATTTTAGATATATAAAAATTTTATTGAACTTTTTCACCGTCTTTTACCCACCACATAGGAGAATTTGAAAATTTACAAAAAACATAATTTTACCGCTTCGTTGAGTGGAATTTCAAAAATTCTAGAGACATGGTTAATATCACGGAGTAAAATTTGGTTCAATAAGATAAAAATAATTTTTGGTGAATAGTAACTTTTTACTTTTATTTACCACGGCTAAAAGTAAATAGGGTTATTAAGGGTAAAAATAATATTAATATTACCCTAACACATGTCCTAATTCTATTGGACAAGTCTATGTCTACCTAAAAAAACCCTAGGAATAAAATATTATCATTTAGGACCACTTGGTTTAGATTAGGACATTTATTATTATTTAATTCAAAGAAGAGTTAAAAGAGTTAAGATCAATGTTTATTTACTAAAACATTTTTAATATAGGGTTATACATAAGATAAATTTGATTGTAAATATTAATTAGAAATATAAAAATATTTCCTACATAATGGTATTTTATATATAATTTTTAGACATTATAATATTAATTTATTTATGACACAATGATGATGCAGTAATTACCTAATTAATGATATATTAAAATAATTGATATTATAAATATCAAAATAAATGTAATTTGAAACTTTTTATGAATTACACTAATTTTCTACGTTAATATGAAATATTATAATTGGTTATATAAATTGTTTTCTAAGTAATAATGCTTTTATGAAATTATCAAAAACAAAATACCCAATAGTGTCAAAATTGACATAAAAGAGTTTTTAAAACAAATATTATATTATTAATTAATATTAAATTCTAAAAAATATATGGTTCGGTCAAGAGACTTATATCATGACACATGTATCATTAATGGACCACTTGGGGGTCTCTTGGAGGTATATAGTATGTTTATTAACTATATAATATAAAAATACAAAGTGACATGGAAAGTGTCAAACTAATTAACTAAGAGTTAAAACTAAAAGATAAGGTTAATATAATGAACCAAACCCGTATAAATTATATTTTTTGAGTGGTTTTAGACCCATACCCACATTAACATTTAAATAATCCACTTTGGATCCATTAGAAACCGAATATGAAATTATTATAAAATAATATTTTTTTTGCTTTTCCAAAGGTGCCCCTCACCCCTCTTATAAAAGGGCACACCCCCCTTCTCACTAATTCAAACATTCAAAGCATCGTGGCTCGACCCAACCCTGCCCAAATACGCTCTCAAATTCCCTCAATACAGCCTAGAGGCCTTAGTTTGATCAGAAATCCAACCTATGGATCCCTTTTGATCAAATCCAAAGGAAGAACCCGAAGAAGAGGTAATGTTTTCACCACCCTTTCCAAGTTCATTTCTTCTTCAACTTCATCTTTCTTTGTTATTACCATTATAAAATAATAAATCAAGTATCTCCTATATAATGTGATATTATTATAAATATAGTACAACCATATTCAGTATTCTATCCATCCTTTGAAAGACATGTCACCATACGTGCGTACGTACAGCTTACCGTCTCCACATCGTGGTGTAATTTTTATTGAATATATTATTATTTGTATGGGTATAATAATTATGTGTAATTCATGTAAATAATAAATATAACATGATATATCATACAATTATATATTATATTAATATCAAAAGAATGACATTTTCGCTCGTGCGTACGTACAGATTACCGTCTCCACGATGCGATAAGATTTATTTCCAAATTCACCATTCATCGACGATTATAAAAATATATATTACTAATAATTATATAATATATGACATAATAATGATAATAGAAATATATGTATTTATATATATATAAGTTTTTATGTGCTTATATATATCTTATTCAATACATTGTAAAAACGGAAACAGCGTTTATGCATACGTACTAACTACCGTCTCCATAAGTGGTGTTTTCCATTTCATATATACATCTATTATAAATTTTTATATTCTAAATATATATGATAAATAAATCATGTTTTATTTTCTAGATGTATTTAAATCATGATCTATGTGATAAAATCAATAGTAACAAGTTAAAACACCTTCGATAAAGAACGTGATTATTACCTGAAATTTTAATATAACATCGAAATTATTATTAAATGGGTAGTATAAAGTCATAAATGAATAATGTATGATATCATAAATATTAATATGGTTCTTGTATAATTTAGTAACATACTATAGTCTTCATACAAGAGGCTAAACGTACCCTTGACTAAAGAAAATTACAAGGTAAGGGGTTTCTTATCTCACTTTTAATTCCGTGAGATTTCCATTGTTCAACACTTATATATTGCATGTGGTGTGTGTACTAACCATGATTGTATTCATTTTTTAATATAATTTAATTTATAGATACTTACATCATCATTGTATGATCCTTCTTTCATGGGTGTATGTTTTGTATGTTACCAAATCGGTAAGGGGTTTTCATTTCACTCCTTATTCGCATGAGATTCGTACCATATTTCCACTAATATCTTTTGTGTGGTGTATATACTGCCCATAATTTTATTCTTTGTGTAATACACTTTAATTTATTTGTATTTACATATTAATTATATGATACCTCTTTCATGGGATTTATGTTTCGTATGTTACCAAATCGGTAAGGGTTTATTTCACAATCTCTTCATTATCCGAGGTTGTTTATACATAATTATCTACTGGGAACTCTTTATCATCCACATCCATGTTTCTTAAAAATGTATTTCAAAACATTCTTACTATTTTATAGAATATGGGTTAAAGTCATTTATACCCTTGTTTGACTTGTTATAAGAATTTTATAAGGGAATCTTTCCGTCGTTTTCCAAACAGGGTCATTTTTAACCTTTTCGACAGAATTAAGGTAAGAATGTATTTTTTTAACTTATATAGAGGGTGCAGCTATTTTTTTCCATTATAAAATCTTCAAAGCTTCCCTTATAAGCATATAAGGATATTTTCAAAATAAAGGTTTGCTTTTATAATTATGTGATTTTTAAATTAATTAAAAAAAGAGATATTTCTCTCAAATATATGAAAATCTAGTGCAAATGTATACATATTTAACGCAAGCTTAAAAATGTTTTCCGAAAACCCGATTCTCAAGTGTGGTAGACAGGAAGGGATTGGGCGTGGACCCATCATGGCCTGTAATTAGTCGAGCAGTCTCATAATTAGTTATTTTGTTTTTAGAAGCTTGCGTAATGTTTTCAGAAAAACACTGGAGTATATTTGAGAAATTTTAAATGTAAGTATCCTCAAAAAATTTCATCAGTAGGTCTGATGAGACAAACTAGTGACTTGGAACAAGTCCATGACAAAATATTACTTGTATTCTTCATAAGAGGCCCTGGAAATGTGGTTATGATTGTCTGGCATTATGAATTCCATCATTATGAAAGTGGTTATTGATATTGCATGTGATTATTCGACTAGTAGAATATCCATTTGAATAAGTATATGGAATTATTTCATTTTATTTTTTTCTATATTATGATGAATTTAATGTTTAAAAGGCTTTTGTTTTAGTTGTACATTTCCTTAAATGTTTATGCTTATTTATGAATGTTTCTGCTGTATTGTTATCCTTACTGAGCATCCGAGCTCACCCCTTTCTAGGTTTTATTTTTCCCAGGATTCCAATAAGTGTATAGTGATTGATATGCAGGGTTAATCCAAGAGAATAATGGCGTTCGTGAAGGATTATTTATGTTGTTTTTTATGCTATGAAGTGTAATGTAACATTCAAGTATGTAATCTATTTTCTAAGACCACTAAACCGATTGGTCCTTCGGGACTTGATTCCTTGTAATCATGCCAATGTATTAAAATAATGCATTGAATCTGGGTAACTGGGGTCGGGGTGTTACATAACTTTTATTTTTTTAATTCTATACTTATTTTTATTCATGTAAAATGAAAATGAAAAAAACATCATCACTTCGTGGAGGTGGTAGACCTCATGTATAGACGAGTGACATTATCATTTCCAATGGATTGGAAGGTAAGAAGACATATGTTATATTATGACTTTAATATTATCATTATTTCACAAGTATCGTATATAAATATTACTTTCAACATAGTAAACATCCATGAAATTTGTGGCACAAAATGAAGTGTGCTACTATGTAGAGATAGAAAGTTGTACGTACACATGAGTAACACTTTTACTTCCCATTTGATGGGAAAGAGTATATAATAGTGATTTAACAATAATAATATCATATTATTAAATCTATGATATATAATTTATTATTAATGAATTATATAACATATTTATAGGTGGTAAAATAAGAATTAAATAGAAGTTGATTGGTTAAGGCGATTACCCATTCTTTGAAACGTCTCCGTTACATATCCTACTAAGGATCCTAGGGTTGGTATTTTAGGAGTAATAGTACCTATAGATTTTTTATAAGAAACTATAGAAGTTATTTTGGAATTTTTTTACTGATATAGAAGGATCAATATGGTGTGATGAACTAAGAGAAGTGGGTTCCATTTATTAGTGAAGGGAGGGGAAATTTTTTAATTTATTAAAGTATTAAATTAATATAATTTTTATGACAAAATGGATCCAAATTAAAATAACTAGAATATAATATGAGGACAATTCTCAATAATCTAATACAATAATATATGGACAAGTTATGGGTATGTTTTCACCATTATCTTCTGATTTTAACCACCTATCCACCCCTTTAACAAATAGAATAATATTATATTTTTCTACCATTTAAGGGTTAATAATGTTTATATAAAATTATCAAAAAAACCCATAAATAGACGATGATTTTTGTTTAAAACCATATTCTATTAATATTTATGAATTAAAGATATTTATTAATTTTAAATGTTTTAATAAAATATATTTTTTTATAAAATTTCATTAAGGATTTTTGACACTATTCATTGAATATGAATTTAAATAAATCATGAAAAATGGTGAATTATAATATAATCCTTTAATAATTCACCAAAATATTATATTGATATAAAAAATTATTGGTAAATATCAATTCGTTCAAATAATATTAGTTTTAATATTTCTAAATCCTTCATTTTAACTTTCTATTAATTAAAGAAATATTACATTGGCATTGCATAATCATTGATGATAATTATAATTTTTTTTAAAAAAATAAATTTACATTATTAAAATAATTTCATTAATATCAATAAATACATTTATAGTTCTGAATGGCTTTATTTTTTCTCTATATGGACATATAAGAGATATTTAAATCCAAGAGAGTGGTATTTTTATAACATTCGATGCATTAAATATTATACAGGTCATTTTCATGGAATAATTTACATTGTTTTAAGAATAAGGTGATATGGGTAAAATTAATTTCATCTAATAATAATTAGGATGATAAATTATAGCCTTATCACTTAATTTTAACCAATATTAACCCGATTTACCCTTTACAAAGTTGATAAATTTTTCCATGCTTACTATTTATAATGCCTAAAAATAAAAGGGTATGATTTAAAAAATTTAATCCTAAATATTAGAAATATGGAATAATTTTTATCAAAATAAATACAAAAAAGTGAAAAAATTAAAATTAGTGTGTAAAACGCAAAGAGAACTACTTTTAGAAAAATTCAGTTTGAAGCATAAAAATGAATATTCTTAAATCATGCATCTTAAAAATGTTATATTATTACATAAAATAGTTTATTGAATGAATAATATATAAATATAATGAATATAATTCACCAATAGTGATTTATTATGTTTATTATGACAAAAAATACATTGCCTTCATAAAAAACTGTTTTTTTCTAAAAATGAATTTTTAAGTATAAAACAATTTTTATACAAAATTTTAAAGTAAAATTTATTTAAAATTACAAAATTGTGTTAAAATAATATAAGAACACTAATTTTACTTTTAAATATCCATTAAACGAAAATATACTTTGTGAATTCTTGAAATAAAAATAAATTTTTTAATAAAAATGTGTATTTTCACAATTCATTGGAAAATATATATTTTTAGAAAAATCAAAACAAATTAAACTAAATTAATTAGTCAATAATGATTTATAAAAAAATCTTCATTTTATCAGATGTATTTTCTAAAATTTCTATAAATTAATTATCATATTCTCTCCCAAAAAGAAAATTTTTAAAGGAAATGTATTTTTAAAGAATAAAATAACATTAATTATGAGGGATTATTATAAAATAATTAATCAATACATTTAAATTTTTTAGGAACATGATTTTTATGTTTCATAATATTGTTTATCCTATTCATACTATTAAATCCAATGGCTAGGTGATAACACCAATTTAATTAATAATATTTTAATATTATGTCATCATTCGTTTAAAATTGGTGTTGCATTTAATAAAAAGAGAGAATAAATGAAATTATTAAAATAGAAATAAATTCTAAAATATCATTCTGTTAAATCTATGGCCACCCTGTATGTGGTACATTCCTCTTCGATGAATATTAGGTCACTATCATTAGCTATTAGAAATACAAATATCAATAGTTCTTGATGAATCCAACTAGACTATTGTCGATCTTATGTAACTTTTTTTAATTATTCTTTAAATTTTTTTATAGATGGATCATACTCTACGTTAGGAATAAAAAAATTTCATTGTTTGTTAACCTACCCAAGCTCAATACAAGAAATACAACATGTTAGGACACAAACTGTTTTTTCAGTTGGATTATAGAATTAACATCCCCTAGTTTTATTTGGATAAACAAAAAATAATAACCTATAAAATTTGTAGTAAATATTATAATATGGATGATGTTTTTTGAATTATTCACATCTCTAAATATTTTTAATAGACCTAATGTGAATTTTCCTAGTTCATATCTCATATGGTGTCTTTATGACTACATTTGATGGAATTAACTTTATAAGTAATGAATGAGTCTCTACATCATAACCCTATTATCAATTAATAAGGCCACTCTTACAAATCATCAATAAAACCATATATATATGTTATATTTCTCCTCTCAGAGACAACATCCCATCATGGTGTTCTAGGACTAGTTATTTGTGAAAGAATTCTAAACCCATTAGATGACCAATTAAATATTTTCTTATACATTAACAATCATGATCCAATTGGGTGATATTAATACTATTTCACATTTTAATTTTTAATTAATTATAATAATATTTTAAATTCTCAAAAGGTTAATATTTATTTTATCAAAAAAACATATAAATTATGACTAATGTCACTGAGAAATCCAACAATGTACGTAAAAACACCACTTTATTGAGTGCTCATTGCTCTGAATATATCAAAATTTTGGAGATCCAAAAATCCACTATAATTGTAACCTTTTCTAAAACAATATTCATTAGTAATATTTCTTAATAAAAAAGATTCAATTTTTTTAAAAAACTCATAAAAAATAGTTCCAATAATCCATCTCTATTGAGACGTTGAATGCATTTCTCATTTTCATTTCCAAGGTGGAAACACAAAACATCAGTCATATTAGAATAAATTAAAACAACATTATTTTAGAATATATAAATATGATTAACCCTATATATAATATATAAAACATTTTTCATAATCCCAATCCATAAAATCTCTCATTCTTATATATAGAACATCCCTTATTCTTATTGGTAAATGAAAATCCCTTCTTATCTAGACAAAGTACTAAAAGAAAATTTATATTTATTGAGGGAATATAATAATAGATCACCAACTATAGTATTAGTACTCTCTGTAAAGATAAATTAGTTTTTATAATTTCTAATATAAAAATTCATTCTCCAGAACAAACATGAATATCTATTTTATCCTTCTTCAATTCCATTCTATCTTAGAGTCAATTTTTGTCAGCATAAATGTGTGTTGTTTACTTGGTATCTAATACCACCGAGTTAGAGTTAATAAAATTTATCTCTCTAACATTCACATTCAGGTTCTCTAAGTTATTTACTTTTAGAACACTTCTCAACTCTAAATACCAATCTTGAACTTTAATATAGGTCAAAACTTTGAGTGACCTCAATATTATAATCATAAAATAAACCATAACCAATAAATTTAATATCTATGGGTGAGTATCATATATTATATTTTTTAATTAAAGAATTTTAAAATAAATAATCCCAATAAAAATGATAACCCCATATATAATATCTATTTATTGATCCAATACCCATATTTCACCAGGAATTATACTGATTTAACCATGATAAAAATCTATGAATATATTTGGTAGATATTTTTTTAATAATATCATATATCATTAATGGATAATTGAGTGGATAAAATCTTTATCCAAAACAATTATATAGATTAAATCAAATCTACTCCTTTGTAATATTAGTCATTAGGGTTTCCCAGCTAGTGTAACCAAAAGTTAATAACATGAACAAAACACATAACTATTAGGGCCAGCATATTAATTTATTCCATACAAAATATAATTCATAGGTTCCTTACCATTAGATTCCCCCATAATGAATGATCAAGGTCTTATAATTTTACACATGTAAAGTATTATCACAGTTATTATTTTGTGGGGTTTCTTTTAAAAGACCAATCAATTTAATATTCAACTCATGTATATTAAATCAATTTCATCTTATGAAGTCTTGATGATATCATGTTTTATTTATAAGAGTATGAATTATTATAATGATTTAGTTCCATAAATCTAAACCATCCACAAAATTAATTTTTTACACTAAATTAATATGTAACTGTTTATACAAACCACATGTTGGGTTACTAAAAAATAGAAGTCAAAGATATTCATACATATCCAAATTCATCTATTTCATAAGAAACATGAAATTTTCATGTAAAGGTTTTGAGTTATATGAGATTGAAATATCTAAATGAGTAATCTGAGAGTGAAAAATATATGAAACCTCACATTTTTCAAACATGGAATAAAACTCTAGGATTATGGGTATTCTAAACCCAATTACCTCTCTCAAGGGATACTTTAATCAACATAAAATTATATTCATGATATCTCTAAAACATAATTTAAAAAAACATTTTATAAATTCTCTCAATTTTATAAATCAAAAAATAAAATAGGGTAAAAAAAATTCAATCATGGGTAAAAATGTTATTTTTAAAATCAGAAGGGAGTAATAATAAAATTTTAAATCATTTTTATAATAAATGGTTTAGGAAGAAAAGATATTTCCAGCCAATGAAATATATTATGTCTGTTTTTTTAAAAAAATTCCTTTTAATTTTTAATAAAATATAGATTAAAGTTGTAAAATTATATGAATATATCATATATAAATACATTTAAATAAAATTAATTAGAAATATTTTCATATAGATAATTATATTTCTATATTATAGACTCAATCATAAACAGTCTCGATAAATGATGAGATTGTAAAATAAAATCATTACCACTTTGGTAACATAGAACCATAATCCCCATGAAGGAATGAGATAGTATGAAACAAAAAATATCATGAGTATGAATAAATTCATGATATTACATGTATCATGGATTATATATACGCCTCACTAATAAATATAGGTACATAACATAACATACGTCTCAAAGAAGGAAAATTCAGACAAAAATCCCTTACTGATTTGTTAATGTTCGAACAATAAATCCCAAGAAAGTGATTTCATAAAATTTATATATAAAACCCAATATATTTATGTATATAAATAAAAATATAAAATAATTTAATATATATACGCCATATAAAATAAATATTTTGTGATCAATGCATGTGTCTCATTGACGTAAAAAGTAAGATAACAAATCCCTTACCTTAAGTCTTGATATCTGTCGCTCTCATTAAAACCTCATGTATAATAAATATAATTTTATTATAATTATATTAAATAACCATATTAATATATATTATAACACATAATATTTAGTTATCTTTTTTATTATCTGTTTATTAACAATTTCATGTTATTGTCACGTGTCAGTAAATTACTACATTATTGTTTGTGTATGTTTTGACTTCTTATTTTAGTCTAATTTCTAAAATCGTAGTTTAATAATATATAAAGGTTAAAAATGTTATAAAAATGATATATATTCATTATATATATACATATATTTTAATTTAGTGATAGTAATTTAAATACACCATTCATGGAAACAGTAGGACGTACACATGCATTATAGTTGTTTTCATATTCTTGTCGGATTGAAAGAAAGAAAAGTAAATTATATATATATATATATATATATTATCATTAAATAATATTATTATGTAATATATAATAAATATTT
This sequence comes from Viscum album, assembly GCA_963277665.1. Classification (NCBI taxonomy): domain Eukaryota; kingdom Viridiplantae; phylum Streptophyta; class Magnoliopsida; order Santalales; family Viscaceae; genus Viscum; species Viscum album. The sequence continues at coordinate 1,588,584,043 of OY728143.1, read as the reverse complement.
TTTTAAAAACCATCCTTAATAACTTCAATGTGACGTGTGAATGGATCACATCACTTCGTGAGGCGGTTTTATGTCGTTCACATGAGCGTCATTATTATATTCCCAGACAATAGAGGGTCTGATGGTATATGTGATTTAATAATTATATAATCATAATAAAATCATAAATATCATATATAAAAAATAAATACATCATTATTATAATCCTTGATAGGTTTAAAGAGAAAAATTAATTACATTAGTTTGTGAGGCAGTAGTCCACCATACACCCGAATGATGATTTTGTAACCCATTTTATGGAATTGTAGGTGGTCTTATAATAATGTAATTAAAAAAATAACATATAATTATATGGTAGATTTTTATTACCTTATATCATAATCTAATGATAATAATTGAAGTGGGTGTAGGATGGAATAAAATTGAAACACTCATTGATGAACTTTACCTCATCTTCAGGTATCATCCCTAGGTTTGCAATAAATGCCTTTCTAGGTTGGATTTTTGTCCAAACTAAGTCCTAGAAGAAAATTGTAGGGAATTTTTTATGTTATTTGGGTATATATTTTCCATAAAATAAGGGTTTTTACATGGGAATAAGACAAGAGAGTGGGTTTCCTTTTATATGTTGGGGACATGACCCACATGATATTTTTTAAAATAATTGAGGGATACCACATTTTTAATATTTTAAAAGGGAAAAAATGGACCATTATCAAACCATAGGGGTGAAATAGTCAAAATATGGCTATAAAATAGTTTTTACACAATTGTTTGGTCATTATTACCCGTATCTCTTTAGTTTGACACTTAGTAAACCCATTTTTTTAACATAAATACTATTATTATTATTTTTTAATGTATATGATATTTATTTTGGTCAAAAATTAATTTAACCCTATTTTATATAATTTTTTTTATAATTATGAATATAGAAACCATTTTTCCAAATTCCATTCACATAACTAAAAAAACTACATTTATGATTAATCCTGAAGACATGACGAGAAATAAGAGTTTTTAAAGAGAAACTTCAAAAAAGTTTTCAAAGTTTATATTTCAGAATTCAACATGAAATTGATTCCAACAACATAAACTAGGTTGATGGATTTATAATTGGAATAATTTAACATTAATGAAAATTTAAACTATAATTTAATTTTATTAATAAATTAAATAAAGAGGAATTTTTCAATTAAAATGTTGTATTTTAACTATTCATAAAAAATGTATCTATCAAAAAAACCCAATAAATTTACCCTAAAATAATTTTGAAATTATGAATTTAAAAATGAATTTTGTTTTATTGAAATAATTTTATAAGTGTTAAAAACTAATTATTTTTTACAAAAAGTCATGAAAACATTTTTTTGAGAAAATATAATTTTTGAAAAATTTATGGAATTTACCAAAAGTTATATATTTTATAATAAATAAGGTTTCATTCTATAAATACATTTTAATTATAATTAAAATGTATGTATTTATGTTAATATTATGAGGTTTAACAGCTTAATTTTAACAGCTGTGTTTAAATAAATATATTATTATTATATCTTGCTTTTTATAAAACATAGTGCTATGTGTAATGAAAGATAAGCCTACATGGCATGTTGTACACGATTAAATTGTTTTTTTTCATGAAATGAAATAAATCAATGAAATTTAATTTATTAAAAAAAAATTCATAAAAACTAGAGGTGTTTCATTTACCCTCCTTAAAATAATTGTCACCCTAGTAATTCTTGACTCTGATACCACAAATAGAGGATAATTTTTCCTCAAAATATCCTCAAGTTCACACATAGATTAGTACAACTAGTGGTTTCACTATAAAATTTTCACAAGGATAGTGTTATTGTTTCACCTAACATTCACTATATTATCTATAATATCCATCGGCTGTTCCCCAAAAGAATTATCTTTCTCTATAAGTACAACCTATGAGTTCAATACATGTGGAGAGTCAGTATGTTCTTAGGATAGATACATGGAATGCATCATAAACTTGAGAGAGGTTTAGTGGAAAAATTTAGAAATAGGATACCACAAAAATATAATCCAAAATTTCAAATGGATTGATATACCTAGGTCTATGTTTCTATTTATTTATGAATATCATAACCTTTTTCTGAGAAGAAAATCTCTTAAACACCTTATCACCAACTTCAAATTCTATACCACAGCAGTGATTATGAGTAAAACATTTATGCAGACTATAATCTTCGTTGATGTTTTATTGAATGGATATAACCTTCTACACCATTTATTTAGTAATCCCTAGTCCAAATATATTTATTTCTCAAACATCATTAATGAATATTGGATATCTACATCTTTTTTCATTGAGGGGTTCATAAGGGGCCATATGATTGTTTGAGTGAAAGTTATTACTATTAAAAAACTCAAATAGGGGAAGGTTTTTATTCCAAAAACCTTTTAAACATAAAGAACAAGATATCAATATATCCTATATGGTTTGAATTGTAATTCAGACTAACCATTTGTTTGAGGATGATATGTTGTAATGAAACTCAAAACTGTATCGGGAGAATGCCAAAGAATTCTCAAGAACATCAAGGTAAACCATAGATCTTAATCATACATAATGATATTTGGTACTCCGTGAAGCCCTAAAAATTACTTAATGTATATCCTAGAAAGATAATATATGGAGATGTATTCTCTAATAAAGATGAAGTGTGATGACTTAGTAAGATGTTCCACTACAACCAACTTAGCATTATTCCCTTTAGTCTTTTTGGGGAGTCCAAAGAAAAAATATATTGTGATTTTCTATGATTTACACTCAGGTATGGGTAATAAATTCAATACCCCCTTATAATTTTGTCTCTCAACCTTAAATTTTTGATATAAAAATCCCTGAGATACAAAAACTATGATATCTCTCTTTATTCCTTCCCACCATAAGTATTCATTCTAATATCTATATATTTTTGAATTTATATGCATTATCTCCACCATTAAAAAATAAAATATATAAATAAAATTTAGAGTAAGGGATTGGGATATTTTACCTTGGTATCTCCCACTTTTATGGGTTATATATTTTTCCTCCCCTTTAGATGTGAACGTCTCCAACCTCATGGGGATAAACATATTTTTCCCCTAAAAATTTAATCCATATTTAATAAGAAATCATGGTTGTAATTATACCCCTTAAAACCAATAAATGTTATTGTAATAAGAAAAAATTATTATAGGGATATACCTTAATTATTTTGAAGGGTATTCTATTTCATGGATATCCATTACCAATTTCATAACTTTATAATCCCCATAAATAATAAAAATGGCCTTGGCCATGTATATATGACAATAAAACTATCAATTTATAAATTTTATCCTGTGAGGTAAAACAAAATTTAGAAACAACATTAATCAATAAATATATCATTATATTCAAAAATTAGTCCTCCACATAGATTATAAATATTTACACTATGATACCATTTAGGAGTAAAATGGCAGTCGATGGGTGATACCATATGAAAACAATGAACATTATCACATGAACATATAATTTTTCTTACATTCTCTTTGATTAATGATATCAAAATCTCTTTCTTATGAACAAATAATCAATGAATATATAAGGTAAAAGGGATCATTGAATCATAACTTATGGTTTTGGGGGAGGATCTAATATTTGATAGAGGTAATTAATGAATTATATTTCAATAATATTAAAATAATTGTATTCCCTCATATTTGGAAATTAATTGACTCTTAATATGTTATAGAACATAAGTTTCTTTTCATTGTATATTGTGAGTATTGCATAAAATGATCAAAATTAATTATTTTAATTAACATTACAATATTTTAAATCTAATTTCCAAGAACAAAAAATAATTTAGTTTTGTTGTAGTTTTGAGAACCAAAATCCTAGAAGTATTTGAATGAATTTATATAAGTTTTTTTAATTTGAAAAAGGTCCTCATGTATAAGAGTCGTTATAATTTGTATATAAAAGTCACTCTAATGAAGTGGGTGAAAAATTAGAAATCTACTGGAATATGAAGGAGTTATTCTAGTCTATATGTAAGTTCAAACTTGGAATAAAGGTAGTGTGTAAAGTTAACCACGTATATACATAAAATCACCTCTGTGATCAGATTAACTATTTGGAAAATTACATGCGAGCTCTCATAACATAAATAAAAGTAACTTTTCTAAGTCCATTCAAAAATAAAAATGAATAAGAAATATACGTAAGGGTTACTAACTAATAAATGTATGTAAATTCCTTTTCTACTATAGGAGGATTGAATATTAGACATATAATAGCCATCAAGGTTGATAAGTGTGACTAACATCGACTACCATGTAAGCGTAACTCTATATCTCAACTTGACATGTGAGATAAAAATACATTACTACTGGGAGGATTTTAGAAAACTACCTCAATATATAAGAGTCCCAAGATCCATAAAAATGGTAATCTATAAAACTAGGAAGAAATTCATCAAATTATGGGAGGTTTAAAAGTAATTAAATGATTTATAATATTAATTTGGTCAATATATAAGTTTCTTTCCAAATATCCCAAAAAACATAAGACTAGTCATATGATACATAAAGGGTATACATGAAGATAAAAATGTATCCTATTTTATGAAATTATAACAGTAGATAACCATGATATGGGAATTTCTTCAACATTTCGAAAATCCTTAGGTATGTTTTAATAACTCTTCCATTTTGGATTGGCCACACTGAGGAATATGAGTCAATCCATTATGGATTCTCATACCAAAGGCTTGAATGAAAACTTATCAAATACATTTCTATAAAAACTGCATTCATTCCATGGGGGATGATATGAGAAAAAGAAATTTTTTATTAAGAATATAATTGTAGTATAGATTATTACACTAGAAAAACATTAAATATTGAAGAACATATTATAGGATCACCCCACGATCATAAAAGGATTTAAATATGGGAGTTGGAAAGATTGTGTAGATCTAAATATTGACTTGATACACACTGTAAAGAAAAAAACCACACCATATGTTTGCATTTCTCACCTAAAAATAGAATCCAACTATATAAATAAATATCCCAATGAATGTCATGTATAAGTTATGTTAACTATTCTTGTAAATTATTAGATTTATATGATATTGAAAATATCTGGATGAGTAATCCAAGAGCCAAAAATATCAAACCCTTGAATTCCTATAATGAGGCATAATCCTTGAGGCAAGTGAGATGTCCAAACCAAATTCCCTCTACATAGGGATACTTTACCCAAGCTAAAATCCAATTCACGATATCATTAAAACCAAATATTCACAAAATATTTGGAGTAAAAAATTCAATATGATAACATTATTAAAAAACAATGTTAAATGTAGATGAAATCTAAATCTTATATTATTGTACCTAGAATGAAATAAATGGCATTATAGTATCCTAGAATCAAAATATTACATAAATTTGTCATACGAAATATTCATAATTTTTTTATAAACAGGAATATTATAAAAGAATAAAAAATTACAAAAACATTATTTATTTTCAAAAATATGTGATACAACTACAACATTTTAATGTTTAATATAGGCATGAAAAATATCAATTTATATGATATTACAATTATAATTTATAAATAAATTTTAAAATAAAAAAGACATATAAAATAGGTAAATTTTTAATACTTATTACTATATTATTTTTATAACTTGTAATAGGAATTATCAGTCATAAATTATCATTGATACAGACATATAACAACACATTTATCAATCATATTATACAATATAAAGTAATTGATACACTATGACTCTTATCATCTCTTAAGATTAGAGATTTCATAAATATTCTATCATATTATAGGACATAACAAAAATTATAAATATGTTATGATTATTAGTTTTTTATAGACTCGAGAATACGTTTTATTTTATGATATCTCAAATCAGATCATATCACACATAAAAAGTTCAAGGGTCTCAAGTATATATTACCTTATGATATGTGGATATCATAGACTCTAAACACACTAAACAAGATAATTTAATCATATCATATTTTATAATATGAATTTTACTTCATTATAGAAAACATGTTCTTCAAAAAACATGGAAAAAAATTGACCCATTGAATAAAAAGTATTTAATTTCACTTATGGGTTTAGAGAGATAATTTACTTATTAAATATATTGTAAGAAACCCATGGAAACAATACTATATATTTTATAGACAAAACATGTATAAAATGGAGAAAAAACCTGAATATCATCATTACTATATAATCCATATTTTACTCTTAAACATTTGATAGATACCACCCAAGAAAAAGTTGAATGTTTCTTTCCTATGAGGTGGTGCACTATAAAATAGATCCTCAATTATATTGAGAGAATTCATATACTTCAAAGGGGTGGAAAAACCACCGTGAAAATGGATGAACAATTTGTGAGTAAAGAAATATTGGTTATGGATTTTCGTGGATACCTTTTAACATAATAAGAGGGATACCATCGCATTTATAACCCCTATTAAATAAATTAATTTTCTTGAGAAAGGGCCACCATCTCATGGTTGGTGAGAATAACTTTGCAATGGATATTCCATTCATTGAACATTTAAATGAATTTATTTAGTGAGAAAACACATTAATGGAATACAACAATATATTTAAAACTAATAAAACTATCTGGGTGAACGTATAAGTATTGCATGAACATGAATCCAATGAAAACTATATTTCTTCCAATCATATGACATGTTGTAGGCTAAAACTAATCTCATTACTCATTATGATACAATCATATAATATCCTATGATATTCTTTATATAACTATTGCAACATAAAACCTCAGTATATCATAGGCTATAATATACCATTTATTTAGAGAAGATAAATTACTATTGGAAGATATCATAATGAATTGTTACAATATTATACCATGATATATCATTATTTATGATTGGGTTATATAATAATTCATGAAATTTGATTTGTTGAAACTGACTTTTTCAGTGATAAAATATGATAGGGGGTTTCATATGGCGACACATGTATGCAAGTAAAAATGTATTAATTTCCATATAGTATTTCATAATAATTACTTTGATTATATCTGTTATCTAATTTCATGTGTTAATATTTGATAGAATCATTCCCACATTAGTTATCATCAACAATCATTTCATGAGATAAAGAATTAATGCAGTAGATCCATTCATGCATGAGATGCTTGAGTGAGATGAGTTATTAAATATTCTATTATAAAACATAGCTAACAAATAATCTATAAATTATAATACTCAAATGATTTATATATACTACAATTAATAAATGGTGTTGTGATACACTTGTTCATCTATGCCTGGCCAAAACTCTCAGGAACCCAAAAGCTCGCATCCTCTTTCATCTTTTCACTATGAAGGTGCATTATTATATGGTGAGAAAAGGAGTTCCAATCATATGTTGAAAGATTTAGATTTAGCACATGGATACATCAAATAGATGGAATTATTTCTAATCCCCTTTTGTGAGTTTCTTCAATCATGGTTGAAGATAAAGTTGTTTAATCTTGGGTGTAATGTATGAATTGTTTTATCATTTCTTCCTTTATAATGCTCATGTATTTCATTTTTTGTGATAATGTATATCTTGGTTTTGGATTATTTTTTTTATGATACGTTTAGTAAGTTTCATTATATCCCTATTAATAAAATAAATGGTATCAAAGCATTCCATGTATCTAGATTCATGAAATCATTCATGAGATGAAGTTTATTACAATTGTATAGAATATCATAAAGAATATTGTAAACTACAATACTAAATTTTGTTTTATAAGTTCAAGTCAAAATTAATGAATCAGGATATCATAATACACGGTTTATAAAAAATCAACTAATTTTTACGATTCATATCATTTGTTATCGATATATTGTAATATATGATTGTTCTTCCAAATTTTGTAAAAATTGAGTATCGTATCTTATATAAGATGTAATGACCTATCAAACAGTACCATATGGTTATCATAGGGGACGACTTAGATGTAAAATATGACTATTAGTGCTTAAAAATTTAATGTTTTGTGCCTATGAGTGATAGTCTATGATTAACCATGGATCATTAAAAATGATTTCAATCGTATTCAACGATTCTCATTACAACATAAAAATATTTTTAGATTATAAGTTTAATTTTTCTTAAAAAAAATGGTGAATTGGAATATATTATTTATCTATATTTTAGGATTAATAATAAAATGAATTTGGTGGGTATTTATTAATTCATAGTTTGTTTATAATTTAATTAATTATGAACATTTTATAATTAATTTAAAAATGTTTATGGTAATTTTTTTATTAAATGTTCCTTAATTCAAAATGATAATATTAGAAATAAATTTTTGAAAATTATATGGAATTCCTTATGACTTATAAATAAAATGATTATTTAAATCATACGGGTAATTTATAAAATGTTTATAAATTACAAAATATGATCAAATATAAAATGTTTATATTTTATGGTTATGAATTATTCCTCATGTTTAATTAGAATATTTCAAATTAAGGGAATTCATTGGGATATTATTTAACCATCATTAAAATACCTTTAACCATTTATTTCAACATAGTTTAAATAATGTTGTATAGATGATATTTAGATTTTTAAATTTTTTAAAATGATATAAATTGAAGTATAACATATTTTTATTTCATGAAATATCATATATTTAAAGTTAAATTATATATAGTAAATAATATAAGGATTTAATATTATGAAATGAATATTTTTTATTCATGATTATGAAATGTCCCTAGGAATATATTTAGTTTAAAGTGATTTGAATTAGATTTTGTTTATGAATTGTTAAAAAATGATTATCTCCTGTTTATGAAGTGTTAATTTAATAATAATTTTTTAACTTATTAATTATTCATGGATATAAATTGTTTATATTATTAATATGTTAATTATTTAGTTTAATGTTGTTAAAATAATTCTCATATAATTTCCATTCACTGCATTACATGATACATTCGATGATATAAGATTTAGATTTCATTTACCTTGACCTAAATTTGTAATTTAACATACTTACTTGATTTTATATGTTTAATATACATTATATTTATTAGGTTTTAGAGTTATTATAACTTTGAATTTATTTAGAGTAAAGTATCCATGTGTATAGGGACTTTGGGTCAGAATTTCTACTGTCTTAGAGGCTTACACCTTATTTGAGAGAGGTGTAGATTAACTATATGTGGTTTTAGGAATACACAAGAGGGGGTTTAAATGTCATATAATTATAATAATTTACATGATTGTTAAATATATAACACATGAGAGGCATTTGGATATGTGTAAATATATATGACTTCATTCTTTGGGGGAGTAAAACAAACCATGGGTTGTGTAAAGAGTAATATATCAACATAGATTCAATATATTAATTTTGTTGAAGAAATTATATGTTAAAATAAATCACTAGAATTATGAATACGTAAATGTAATAAAATTAGATAAGATAGTGAGATTAAATACCTCTCAAAATACTAAGTGATAAATTCCTTCCAGAGACAAAATATTTTAGGGCCTCGATCATTTATCCAGGTATGTTCTACTATAAATTTTTTATCATGGATTATATTATGTAAATAATAATGGAAAAATATAACCCCAATATATAGGCAACCAAATAATTTTTTTGATATTTGGGTTACAGTTAATCGGGAAACACTATGATTCATGATACTAGAGGAATAGAGTTTAGTTTATCCATAATTTTAGTTAGATAAAGAGTTTTTTTCAGATTTTTCGAAGAGTAAAATATGATATGGTTAGGGTAATGAATTTCCTAAATATATAATTATATAGAGTAATCACATAGTGTAATAATTTCTTATTGAATTATAATATTATCCCACTAATGGGTATATGTATTTGAAATATGACTTCATTTTAGTAGGATAACATTTAATAAAAACCACCATTAAATTGAATTTGAAACATGATTCTCATGTGATAAAATAATTTTTTATAGATAATATCATCATCATCATCAAACAAATATTTGAGATAAACAGAATATAAAATTTATTTTTGATTAATAAAATACATTAACATGTAATATAGAAAAGCCATTTAGTAAAATAAATTATATGTGTAATGGAAAAACATTCCTGATTAACCAAGTGTTGGAATTGATACACATGTGAATCTAAATGATTATGAGAAGGAAAAAATTATTCTCTTAAATTTTCATAGAAAATAGATTCAATATTACCCAATGTATTTTAATCACCACTCATATATTCAATATGAATATATATGTAAATGAGTTGGGGAGACTACAGGGTTTCTTAAGTCTTTTTATGGTTATGAAATTCATTTTATTGTCCCATATGGAAGTATTTTGACAATATGAATGGGATTAATAATAGTTTACCTGATATTTTTGATTTTTGATAAAAAATGAACAAGGAATGTGATGTCTAGGTTATAGCACTATGTTTATAGTGAATGTGCGTAGAAGTTTAACTAGAAAAAAGAAATTCAGTTAGATTCCATTGATGTTGCATTGAGTAATAGATAAATTTCATTACATACAAAAGGTAAAATTAGGAAGGGTTAATGATTCAAAAAAATTAAATTATCTAGAATACATGAAAAGGTTTGTGAAACAACGTTAAATATCTATTTTTGGAATCCATATAATAGAAATTAATTTTTTATTTTTCAAGGGTATCTAATACTAAATGTGTAGTTTACATGTGTTGTAAACATATAAGAGTTTAAAATCAATGTAAGTATTGATATATATTGTTGTATAAATCCTTGTGACTATGTATAGAGTTAATACATCAAATAATTGCATGTGAAAGAATTTAAAAATCTCATACAGATCGAAATAAATAATGTGTAACATTATCTCATTTCTCTTATATTATTATATAATTATATAATTAAAATGAGTTATTGTGAACAAAATGAGTTGATTAATATCATATGCATGATTTATGATTCATCAGATTCTATAACATGTTTTGAAAAGGATACTAGGATAAAAACATTTTATATAGGATGAATTGTTTATCAATATATGTTTTTAAAATACTAGGTAAGATGTTATATCCTCCCATCAATGACATATTTATAAAAATATATTACATTTAGAGGAAAATTATCCAAATTTAGAGTATACCATATATTATATGAAAAAAATATTTTATTTCTAAAATAATCAAATAAAAACTAAATAAGTGTTATTTCCTAAATAGAAATGATATTTTGTATCTTCGAATAATAATCTAAAGATAATATAGTATCTCAGAAGCTAATGAGAGTATGTTTGGACTTTAAAAAGTTAATTTTAACAAAAGAAAGATTATTTTATTTTAAAATTAAAGTAATTTCCACTTAATATCATTTAGAGTTCAAGATATGTGATGGTAATGAAAAACATAATGCTTACATTTGGTTATTGTAAAATTTAAATACAACTATACCATAAAATATTATGCAAGTAAAAACATGAATAAAATTTCAATCAATACCCTAAAAGGGTTTTCATGTATTATTGTAAATATAATTGAAAATTTATTCATTTAGTTATCCTAAAAAAGTGAATGATACTTTATTATAAGAAGTTTAGGGTGTAGTAGTAAATAATAATTTAAATAGTTATATTAATTACCAAAACATCTCAGTGGAAAATTTTGATAGAATAAGTTCCTAGTATGATGATATTAAACAGAGAAATAGTTCTAAGTAGGCAACATAATATGACATAATAAAATTTTATATTGAAGAGTTAAGGATTTGGAATATGTTCAATAAAATGAACATTAAGAATATTGTTCCTAAAAATCATTATTGGTTAAACAATCGTTATTTAAAGTTATTATTCACTAATGATTTTAGTGGGAATATTTTATGTGGTGGTCATATAGTGATGTGTTGGGAATTACATATAGATGTAATTAGTTAACAAAACTTTATAAAGTGTAGTAAAAATAATCCTAATTTTTAATTATATCATATATGATATATTATATAGGCTCTTTTTTAGGATTTTGTTAGGAATTATGAATTGTTTTTTAAAAATATAAAATGTGTCATATAGAATATTTTCCCACCTTATCATTCATCATGTGGGTTATATATATATAAAAATGTAAATTTCATTTAATGTAATAATAATTCACATCTCAAAGTAAAAAATTTGAGTTATCCCTAACTGATATTCATTATTGAGTATTATATAATACAGTGTAATATAATTATTACCATTTGTATGATTGTTGCATGAAATATGGAATGTAATAATGAGGCATAAGAATTATTTTTGTGTGTTGTATGACCCACTATGTATTCGACATGAAGTTCCATACATTATGTATTTGGTATGATATGGGTGCATGGATCATATAAGAGTGCCTGCAATATGTGGTTGGAAAGATACCAAGCATACAAACATTAAAACTTTGATACATTTCTGAAACAAGCAATATGACTTTTCTAATCACCAGGTTGTTTGGTATGTTATTGATCATTTCCTGAGTTGGAGCTCAACCAATATGATATTTATCCTTTCATATGACTTGAATGAAATTTGGGACCTCCATTTAGATATACATAGGTGTATGTGGCTACCCATATATAGTACATATGATGTTATTATATATTTATATAAGGGTCATGGGATGTGCTTATCCATAAAAGGTGAATTGTGATGTATTCATCTATCTGTATAGTATACACTCAGAGATTCAATGAAATATGAGTTGGATATATGGGATTTACATACTTCATGTCTCATGGTTACTTAGTGTATTGAAAAAATGAATCATATGATAATACAAGAGACTTTGTGATGGGATTTTTGGGAAACTATATTGAGATATATGTGTTTGATGGAGATCATGTCAGACCCCTTTATAGATTGAGAATCATTTATTCATTTCTAGAAACCAATGATTAGTTACATTTATGTATCTAATTATTCATATTTGTTTTCAAAACTATAAAAGAATATAGGATAATGGTTTCTAGTTGACTGAATGGGGATTGAGTTTTACTCAAAGATATACAATAATAGTTTTCTAGAGTTAATCCAAAAGATTTTAGGATTGGTATTCACAAGGTATTACATTTGATTTAAAATAAATTAAAGTTTAATATAGCTTTCCAAAAAAAAATTAAGACATCCAAAACAAGTTTTAGATATGATTTATTAATTTATTGTATGTAATACAATAAAGATAAAATGGAACATATTCTATTAGGATTCAGTGCAAGTGGAAGGTTAAAGGATTTATGCTCAAAATCCATTTTTTGTGTGATGTAAGGGGCTAATAATATGTTATAATCAATATATATCACAAAGAATGGTTCTATAATTATTCCAAGATATATCATTATTTATAATTTGGATATAATATAATGCATCAAATGTGATTTCATGGAACATCCTTATTTACTCAAAAAATAAAATACGGCATGTTAGATGGTGTAACATCCATGAAAGTTAGAATATCCAAAAACCTAAATCACCCTGATCATTTTAGAAAGATTGATTACATAAATCCTAACATCAAAATTATTTATCCAATGAATAAATATTAATCAATCAATAATATTTTTATACATGTTCCCTCATATAGATATCTGATGCTCAGATATTGTGGAACATATACAATCATCCTAAGTTGGGGTGCATCAATAAGATAAGGCGTTGTGGAATTTAGTTTCCAACTAAGAATGTTCCCTTATATGGATATAGGTGGGACGAATATAGTTGAAAATTTAACTTCACTAAAAGATTAGGTTATTCTATTTGTATATGTAATGTGAATTCATCATAAAATTGTGTTCCTGTACATATATAATTGGGATAAATATAGTAACACATATAAAGTCACCATAAGGTAATATTGGTTCATTAAGACATGAGAGAGTTAACTGCATTAGTATACTATAAATCTGGTAGGGGTATTTTGAAATTATGATTCCAATGTTCCTAAGGGATCATGTATGATGAAATTACACCTCTCTACATTTCACATGAACCATATGAACTAATATGTGAGTAACAAAATTGTGGGTTAATAATCCTAGGTAATTGGACCATGAAAGAAAAATTTAATTTTCTGAGGGATTAGTGTTGTTCACGATAATATTTTTATCATTTGTACTTATTTATTTATCCTTTTCAAAATTAATTAATGTAATGTATTAACATGTAGATATATACTGTTTTATTTTTCCACTATTTGTGATTTTTTAGTCAAAAATATTTTGGGAATTTTCTTATTTTTTGAATTATTATAAATTTTCCTAGGTTATTTTAGGTCCATTCATAGATAGGTAATATTTGAAATTTATCTAGGTAACCCATTATGGGTTTTACACATAATGAGTATTATGTATATCTCATTGCGAAGTTTATTTTCATGCAATCTAAACAAATAAAACTGATATTTAACATTTAAAATTTTATACCAATGGATTATGTTTTTTAATATTGAATTCATTTGAATAAGTATTGATGGATTTTAGGGTCAAATAGCATTAACCAAGTGTTGAGGAACTCCATATGAAAAATAAAACAAAAACACCAAATGACAATTAAGCACTTCATACTAAAATAGATCATATCTGATAGAGGTATGTGTAGTTTAATTCCATTGTTCTTGGAATAATTATGAAGAGTGTGGTTGGACAACCCATATGGGGAAAAATAGGCAAGGTCACCCAACTCCTTTTGAATAAGTAGTTAAAATGTTGTAATTCATATGCCATGGAATATGGGTTAGGAATTGATTAGATGTAAAATTAATGATGATAATGATCATTGATTTATATTTGAAATATAGATTACTAAACAATGTTGTTGAGGGAATATAGGGTTAGATGAACTTATTCTTAGGATAAAGTATGCTACTAGTTGATAGTTACAAATATGTTGACATAGATATCATTAACATGAAGAGGTGTCCATTTGGAGTCAAATTCATTCTTGACTAGTAACTATGATAATTTTATAATGACTAAAAATAATCAAGGTATAAATTCTTGTCTATGGTAAAAAGATATTTAGTATTTTTCGGAACACTATTCAATTAAAATAATATTGGTTAGGTTTTTATGAGACATATAAATAGATTATAAGTGGATTAGGACCTATAATTATATCATAGAAATACAATTCATATATCCGTGGGTGTCCTAAAATAACTTGAATCAATAAATACCTAGTTATCATTAGAGATATGTTATCCTAGTGTAGGGTAAAATATAGAACTAATCCTCGTGAATGATAAGACCTTACGAAAAAATTATTTTAATTTGATTGAATATGTGGATACCCTCGAGAAAAGTTATCTAAGCATTAGTGAATATCCGGTGATGATAACAATCAATCCACATATAGTTCTCAAATAGGGAATTTTATCCTAGAACATGTTTATAAACATAAACCATATTCACGAAACCCATATATGGATCTTTCTTTCATGTATGTAAAAGTAGGTTATATAGGATATACAACTCTAAGTAGTTTCTGATCTTTTAGGGTAGGCCAAATGTAGTGTAGTTTAATATCATGTGACAAAGACTCAAATTCTATGCAGTTTACATTCATGTGAGGAGTACATTTATATACGGTGGATTATTTTAGATCTGGGTTTTAACAATGTGAATATCATTCTCTTAGTTTTATGTAAGGAGAGAAAACCTAACATGAATTGATGTAATCTCAAACACTAATATCAAGTTGGAGTTTTATTGGGATAGAATTTGTGGGTGATCCAGAGATGGTTAATCTTAACATCGATACATATCATGTGAAAATAATAATCATGACACATGTAGTTCATATAAGGTATCCAAATAGATATGATCTATGTGTAAGGATGATATAAGGTGGCTCTAATCTGGTGCTAGGATGCTATGATAGACCTAAAATGTTTGAGTAAAATCTAAGAAAATAGGATAAAATCAAATAGAATTTTCTATTTAAACCCCAACATATTTCCCAAGAATCACTATATATCCCTTAATAATAGTAATAAATCTACACATTGTTTTGTAATTTCAGTGTAGGGAATATTGAAGAGGATCAGATGTGATGTGAGGAAGATCCATATAGTAGGATAGAGAATGAATTAAATTTCATGGGGGATATATAGAAGGGCCTAGCCCAAGAAATCAGAGCATCACTGTGTTTCATGAAATAAAAGGAAACAATCCACATGTAGTTATTATATGAATCTAAATACAGATCAATATCATACATAAAGTAGAAATGAAAAAAACCATTAATGTTCTAGTGAGAGATACCTATGTGGCATGACATGAATAAATAACTATACCATCATTAGAGAAGAATCAAGAATGAAGATAGAATCTATGGATAGTACTATAATATGAGATCTCATAATCAATATCTATCTTGAGTTAACAAGAATCAATCCACATGTTGTCCTAGTAAGGAGAATTTTCATTATAGGATAGGTGCACTATGACATGGGGGATATAAAGTGTATCTGTAAGCATAAAATTCCTTAGGAATGAAATTCACCTTGTAGTCCAAGAAATTATATAGGTAGAAATTATTATTTAAGGTTGAATGGAATAAATTATTTTATGTATTTTAAGGTCATGAAGGATGCCACTTTGAATAGTATAAATTCATGTGGGATGAACTATATGTTCTGAATTTTAATTTTTTGTGACATGGAACAAAATTTTATATAGTTTTGGGTTATACAACATGGACTATATCCTAGTAATTTATAATTGTGTATAGTGGACATTATTATATGTTGTTTACCATCTTATAATGAAGAATATAAATCTATTATGAAACTATTAAATGTATTAATTAAGATACCATTAATTAGTGTAGCGTGTGATATGCTCTCTATCCATTATTATTAAGGAATGAATTATATTAGAGTGTTACTTATTTATAGTATATGTTCCTTCCCATTTTGGCTCAATCATCAATTATTTCCTTCAAATTATAATGGTATTTATAAGAAACAAAACTGATTCCCATTTGATGAAAGAGTTGAAGTGAACCTTATTATTTACTACTCATGTGGCATTATTTTTATAATAAACTAACATAGGTCAACCCAACACTTCACCCAAATTCGATCACTATAGGCCCCAAAGTGCATTCTCACTATCCAAATTTTAAAGATAAGGGACAAGGGTGTCCAACCATGATCATTATGAACAATTTCACTTAATATATCAATTAAAAGTCACAATAGTTTATAACTAAAAACCTAGCATGAGGTATCTATATATTGGATTATCATGCAAAATAAATAAATAGACAACATTAATAAAATCCAACCAAACAAGTAATAATGATAACTAATAATATGAAACATTTACAATGACATTGAAAATAAGAAAAACTATTTAATAAATGATTTAAGATCAATAACATGAAACTAAATCAAAAGATGAAAGATAATGGGGATGGTACTCAACATGTATCCATAAAAATGCAACTGAACTAAGAGACCAAACACCCTATAACCATGTGTCTCACATGTTACAACCACGAACCATCATCCACCCATTGGTATCAAGAGATAAGTTCCAACCAACATAGTACCCAATACCCAAAAACCAATATGATACATAATGATTATGTACCTAACAATGCGAGTATGTATGGTGTGATACAATAGCTAGTAGGATACCATTATGATTCTATTTCATTCCTCTTATAAAATAAACCAATTACACTAGTTTGAAAAAAATATAAGTAAATAGTTTTTAATTTTATTTCAAGGTTTAAAAATAAACAAGACTTAACACACCCTAAATGCTTTCCTTTGAAAACCTAAATTAACCATTTTATTTATCATTTAAATAATTTATTAGTAAATAAAAAATCATGTTCCTTTAAAATAATGAAAAATCCATTTTATGTATAAAAATGAACGATGGAAAACCCATAAAATAATGAAGTTTCATGGATGATCCTAACATTTTATTAATAATGACACTAGGTAAACCATAAAATATCTAGGATAAACTATGAAATAAACAACATAAGAAATAGATAACCCATATTATAGATTTGTAACTAAGAAAGAATAATATCTTATAGTTATAATTCGGTTAAAACATAGGTACCAATGGGATAGTACTGGATGTGCATAGGTGGAACCATATACTAGAAGGTTTAATGGTCCTATAAATAATTACACAAATCACTCTCAACTAGAATCATCAGAGACCCCCCACATCTTGGGTCATAAAAATACAACTATGGGCTACTATCAAGAGCATAAATTTTAACTAGAAATGTGACCATCCCTTAATTTTCCAATTAGTATCATAGTGTTCCTCATGTAATAGCTAAATAAGGTGGGACAATTCCAATCTAAAAATCAATCACATAAAAAACATAACATAAGGAAAATTAATCCAATATAAATATCTTTACTAACTCTAACGACCACTTTAATAATGATCACCCTTCACAAAACTGTAAACCTGAATAATTGTTCATTCAACAATTAATACACATAATCATTAATACTGTACATCAATGGATCTCAGTAATAGTTCTAACAAAATCTACCAAATAGTATTACGAAAGGTTTGAACTTGGAATTGATTTTATAATTTGTAAACATATGTTTTTGAAGAATTTTTTTAAAAAAATTAATTAAGAGGAAACGTAATTTCCAAATAACATAATAATAATATCTAATCATAATCACTTACAATATAAGGAATACACTAAATAATTTCATAAGAAAAAAACCAATTTAGTACATTTAAAACCCTCAATATATAAAAAACCCCACTAAATAAGCCATAATAGGGTCACAACACTATGAATAAATCATTTTTCACGAACAAAACAATTTTTGTTATTTTAACAAAATCATAGAATGCATAAAACAACTTTTAATGTAAGAGTCATATTTAATAATGAAATCCTCCAATTATTCCATAAGAAAATACAAATAGATTATGGAAAACTTTTAACAAAAAAATTTATATATATTATACCATATTTATCTAACTCTAAAAATAAGTATAGAATACAAATATTTCTAGAAACTATCATGTAAAATTTAATTTTATTGAAACAACTACCTCAACTAGTGTAGCCATAATTATGTATGGTCAATATAATGATGTAGATGCTCAATATAAAAGAGGGGAGAATTATATACTTTAAAAAAACTTTGGAACCTCTAAAGTTGGTATACAACCTTATATTGTTTAATAATGTTAAACAAGCTAAATTCACAAGACCTCTTAGTTCTACAAACTTTCTAGATTCTAGAAATATGGTTTCCGAATGAAAACTTAAGAAACATTTATAGGGTCAAAGATTCTACCTTAAAGCATATAGAATCTTACTAATCTGAGTATACAAGTACAAGAAAGTATAATATAGTTATACTTTCCTTATCAATCAAAATGCTGTGGAAAATAAACATGAACAATACAAGTAATAGGTATGAAATATTTTAATCCAAAGAGTAGGGTATCCAACAACCTTGGATTGAGGTCCCGTGATTTATTCTTTCAAGAAAGTATGTCATACCCACACCAGGGTAATACATCGATAGGAAATATGAGCCTGTCATGTTATCCCTGCAAGCCCTTGAACTCCAAGGTAGTTATCACCTCTGTCTTCCAATCTTCGGAATCCCTCGAATATACCCAGCAACATTCTGAGCCACACGAAGCAATTCTGAACATGATATTCAGTAAGCACAAAGCATGAGAGTCTCTCTCTAAAAATCACATTAGCAACATGTAATTTTTAGATTCATAGAACAATATTGAGCTCTTTAAAATGAGTTCCTATTTATAGGCACATCTCCAATGGTCGACTCCCTCCTCTAACTGTCATATTTATCCTTAAATTTCGGAGGGACCTATACACGTGTCAATCAAAATACAATTAGTTAGTAATAGAAAGCACTAAATAATTTTATAACTAAAACAAGAGTAAGTAAAAATATTGTTCCTCAATGAAATTAAATTTTTTTGTTTCTTAAGGAAAAATATAATTCAGAGTCTAAGCGAGTAATACTTTAGAATCTATGTTACAAGGATATATAGATTATATTTTTTAAGAAATTCAAATTTAGAATTCTATATATTTCGGAGTCTAAATTATAAGGAATTCAGAAGCTGAATTCTAAGGAATTCGGAGTCTGAATTCTAAGGAATTGGAAACCTGAATTATAAGGAATTCAGAGTCCAAATTCTAAGGAAATCAGAGTCTGAATTCAAAGGAATTTGGATTATGAATTTCAGAGAATTCAGATTCTGAATTTTAGAGAAATCAGATTGTGAATTTTAGAGAATTTGGATTTTGAATTCTAGAAAATTTATATTCTGAATTTCAAAGAATTAAGATTCTGAATTTTCCAGAATTTAGATTCAGAATTTGAGAGAATTTGGATTTTGAATTTCAGAGAATTTAGATTCTAAATTTTGGAGAATTCAAATTCTGAATTTCAGAGAATTCGGATTCTAAATTTGGATCTTGAAAACAAAATACTCTATATCTAAATATTTATAGAATTACATAGTTTTATATGTGAAACCGATTTGTACACTAAGTAATAAAAAGAGTTATATTTAGAGAGACTAAAAATAAGAACAATGAAAACAATGTAAGGTTAAATTTCCTTGGGGAGGGAAAATTTTCCATATCAACACGATGCTTATGGAAAATAAAATTTTCCTTAAGATAGAGTGTTTGTGATTTTCAAAACATAAAGGAATGGAAAATTGATAAGGAAACCTTATTGACTCAACAATCCCCCCCTTTCTGGAAATCACAAACATCCTTAAGAAAAAGAATATAAGGAATTAGAAATTTTATGGGCTTGTATATAAAATTGATCCTCCTTTACTTATGAATTAATGTAAATATGACTGACTCCCCCTTTGGCCTTGAAAACCCTGAGGATAATATTCTAAATTTCCTAAATGAAATTTTTCATTTTATTTTATACAGAAATCGTCATGATGAAAACTCCCACTTAGATGAACTCCCCCTTACTTAGGGAAATTTCTTCTTTACTAAGTATTATTTCTTGACATTACTTTCTCCCCCTTTGTGATTCTCAAAAAATAATACAGGGGATTGAAAGGAAATATAGTACCTGAATTATTAGTACTAAATAACCAAAAAAAATTACGAGAAATAGGAATTTCATTATGATTGAAATATTTTGAACAACAAGATAATACAACAAAATATCAGATTTAGAATGAATTTATCATTCCTTCACATTCAGAATCAGCTTATTCACTATGGTTTTGAGCTTATTGAATTCCATGTGATTCTCCTCTGCACATTTGAGAAGTTGATCCTGATCTTCTGTTTTCTATTCTAAGCCTTTGAATTTTTTCTTCCTAAGACTTAAGAGATTCTACCCGACCCTTCAAGACTTCTTCATGCTTAACTAGCTTCTCATCTATATCAATTCTTAAAACCCTTTCTCTCTTCCAACTCTGAGCAACTAAATTCAATTTCCTATTTAGATCTTTTACATCTTGCTTCTAAGAAGTTTGATCCAGAGTTTTCATTTCCTCAAAACTATTAGTGAGATCCTTGATCTTCACATCTTCGGTGTCAAAAGAAACCTTGACACTTTCTTGGAATTCATCAAGGATTCTAATCTCTTCTAATGTCTTCCTTGACCAGCGTGTCATCTTTTTGCATGATCTTTTATGATATTCATAGAAAATAATAAAAGTCTTGAAGTCTTCCTCAAGTTCGACACAATTATCCACCATCATGGATATTGAATCCGAATTATGATTTATTGAATTCTGAAGCATCTTGAATATCGAGTTCATACCAGGGAATATTGGAAGAGTCCAAAAAAGCCTTTGCAAATACATAACTACAAGTCATGTCTGAGAGTGGATGATTCTAAATCTAAGACTTTAGTTTGTGAGGGGTCTTTTTCTATCTCAACAGCCTTCCTCTTTGACAAACCACCAACTTATTTCTTCTTTACCAAAACATTTCTAGGTGTATCAAATATCACCTGTTTTCCCTTATCAACAATTATAATGTCTTTTTCTTGATCAGGAGATTCCTGTTCACTATTAGATAGCTGAACAATTTTTTCTTCTTCATCTTCTTCCTTCTCAGCTCCTACCTCAATATCCTCTGGGTAAATGAAATATTTATTGATTCTCTCTTCCTCGGATAGTTTATTTACTTCATCTTAACCCTTTCTCTTCATCCATCCCTCGAGTAGAAAGCTTTGACGATTCCGCATGAGAGGTTGGGAATGATAATTTCTCATAAGGGCATTCATTCTCATGATATTCCTCTACCTTCTTTAACTCATCTTCAGAGTCACTACTGCCTTTTTCTTCCTCTTATTCTAATACTTCTTATTGGTGTTTTTCTAGAATTACAAACTTATTTCCCAGAGTCTAAGGAAGTGGTTCTTGAAGAAATGACTCTGGTACCTCAATATTTTCAGAAGCTTTCCTTGCATCCTTCAAAAGGGATTTCACTATCTCAGCTTCAGACCACTTCTTCATTTTCTTCTTTTCCATTTCTTCCGTTTCCATATTCTCATAAGTATTTTACTTTAATTTTTTGGCCTTAGAAGGGTTGAGTCCAATAATAGGCTCCCATTCTTTCCTGTCATTCTTATCTTCTCTCCCCTTATCCACAACTTCATTAGGATATGGTTTTTCCTTCTTTGTATTTTTAGGTGTGGATTGAGTTTCTTTAGCCATATTGTTTTTTTCCTTCCCTTATGGTTCCTTCACCATACTCTTTCATCTTCCCTTATTTGAGGTTTCATTGAATTCTGAATTCTTTGAAAAAGATTCAATTTCTACTTTCAAAAATCATGAAATTCTCTGGATTGACTATTATTTCCAATCTTCATACTCCTTAGAGTATCATCACTCAAAAGCATCACCTTAAAATTCATCAGCTGAGAACAACAAGGGATCTTGAAAGGCTTAAGAAATAGAACAATGATTTTTGAAAGAATGATCGAATACATAATAATCTGAGTCTTCAGATTTCCAGCTTTTATATTCTTAATCATAATGAAGATAATATTAACAAGGTTTATCTTTCTTAGATTCACCGGGAAATCTATAAAATATATATCACTTTTTTTAAGGGTATCCATGTCCCTTTTTTTGGAATTATAAAACTATGAACCCATAGCTGATGAATCTGAAGATTTGTTGAGAGATGAATTATTTTTAGAGTCTTCACTTCCTCAAGACCAAGACAAGCTAAAGCCTTTTTCTTATCAAAGGTTCATATTTCATCAGGTATCCTATAAGAGAAAAACACAACTACTCCCTCATAAAGAATTCATATCAGAACTTCTGCGACGTTATAAGAAAAAGAATATGTCTTTCGATATCTCTTAAATGAAAATTTATATCTTCCCAATTCAATGAAAAAGCTTATTATATTATATAATTAAACCAAAAACATTGGATACACTAGATCTCGTGCTATCAGTTTCAATGTGAAAACACTCTTCTACCCATTCAGCATTATATTCTTAGAGATAATGAATCATACATAGAAAAGAAATTTGGATGAACCAACCTTTCTTTGTAAATCTGATATTCCGAGATTTCCTTTATAGACGACATTTATTTTTGAGACAATGCTTCAGCAGACATTTCGAGTAGTGGAATCCTTGAAGATCTGGAACGAGATTATGTAAGAGGGGAAGAGATCAAGAAAGCAAAGGCTTAATTTTTGATGTAAGGCAAGATATCTGGGTACTTTTATATAGGATTTTAGCCGACTATTCACCTTCCATAATATATCCAACAATTGAACACTTTCTAATCAGATATGACGATTGAAAATATAGCCACAGAAGGAAATTTGGTCCAGTCCTATCTTTTGAGGTTTTTAGAAAAAAAGAATCATATTTTAGAAAAATTAAACTGAATACGAAAAATTTTCTTCATATAGAATAAAATACTATCAAGTAAAAAGGATGATTACGAAAACATAGTGAATGAAATCGTACCTTTCAGATTTCTTAGGAAAAAAATTCGTAATGAGAAAACAAAATTCATGGAGAACATTAGATTCTGAAATTTGATTACGGAAAAACTTAAAACTATGAAAATTGTGACTAGAAAAGTTTTTGACATCGAAATTTTTTGACTAAGAAAAACAATTTGACTACCAAAAAGTTCTGTAATGAAAAACATCCAATACATAAAATTTAATTTATGAAATTTTTATTACAAAAAATTCTCATTATGAAAAATTCTCATTTTAGCTAACAAGCAGATGTACTCCCCCTACTCAAAGGAGTTTCATACTGTAATGTTATAAATTTAAACAAAAAGTTAATATGGAATATTAACTTACAGTTATCATTTCTAACTTCTGTTTAATGTATTCAAATCTACCGGATGGTAATGATTTTATGAAAATATTAGTAAGTTGATCTTTCGTTCTGATAAATTGAATAATAATATTTATTTTTTGTCAGTGATCCCTAAGAAAGTGATGCCTAATATCTCTGTATTTTCCACATGAATGATGTTCATGGTTTTTACTTAATAAAATGGCACTAGTATTGTCACACAATATTTTTGTTTTGGTAAAACTAATACCATAAAATGTGAGTGTGTTTCATCCACAAAACTTGAGCACAATAACTTCCAACTACTACATATTCAGCTTCAACAGTGGAAAGTGCTACTGAGTGTTGTTTTTTTCCAGGCCAATAATCTAATGAATCTCATAAGAAATGACAAGTTCAGGATGTACTTTTCCTATCCATTTTACATCCACTAAAGTCAGCATCAAATTTTTTTAAACAATATGATTTCTAAAAGTATAAATGTTACATAGATCTATGGTTCACTTTATGTAGTTGAAACTCCTTCTCACTACCTTAAAATGAGATTTTATAGGATTGGATTGATATCTTACACATAAGAATACTGAAAATATTATGTCTGGATGACTAGCTATCATGTAAATGTGACTTCTTATCATACCTCTAATAGATGTTTGATCTACTTGTTTCCCAGCTTCATCATGATCAAGTGAATTTGAGGTACCAATGGGAGTACTTATAATCTTAGAATTGTCATATAGATAATATTTAAGAAGATATTTAATATAATTACATTAGGAAATATAGATTCCTTTTGGTTTTTGAGAAATTTAAAAGCCAAGGAAAAATGTTAACTCAACCATCATACTCATTTCACACACAGATTTCATTAAATCTATAAAGAAATCAGTTAAAGATTTCTGAGTTGAACAAAATATAACATCATCAACATAAATTTGAATAATTAAAACATTTTTCTTATCTTTAATTATTAAAATGGTTGGATCAGTATTTCCCTTAACATAATTATTTTTAAGTAGAGATCATGTAAGCCTATAATACTATGCTCTAGGGGCTTCTTTGAGTCCATACAAAGCTTTGGTAAGATTGAAAACATGTTCAGGATGTTTTGTATCTTCAAAACTTGGAGGTTGTTCAATAAAAACATCTTTTTGAACAAAATCATTAAATAAAACTCATTATCATCGATTTGAAAAAGATTGAAAGTGATGAATGCTGCAAAAGAATGTAGAATACGAATAGATTCAAGTGTAGCTACTAGAGAATAGATTTCTTCATAATACATTCCTTATAATTGATTATCACTACTACAAAATAAAGCTATAGACACAGTTTGGAACCGTGGCTATAGGCCCAAAAATCGTGGCTATAGGTTATAGCCATGGTTACATAAACCGTGGCTGGTATTAGCGTGGCTATAGGGTTAAACTTATATCCATGGTTTGAAACCATGGCTATAGCCCTATATCCATTGTTTGAATTGTGGCTATATCCCTATAGACATAGTTTGAACTTTGGAAATAGCCTATAGCCACGGTTTTAAAACCGTGGCAGAATCCTATGTCTGGCAATACATATTGCCATAGTTTAAAACTGTGGCTATAGGACTTTTTCCACGGTTTCAAACCGTGGATATAGGCCTTTTTTCATTTTTTTAAACCATGGCTATATGTCCCCCCATTCCATAAAAAAATAGACCCCACCTGCCCCCTTCCCTAGCACTGCCCCCTGCACTCCCCACAGCCCACTACACACACCCCTACCCCATCCCCACTGCACCTCCCCCCCCAGCCCACTACAACCCCCCTGCACACACACCCTACCCCAAGCATACCCCCTTCCCCCTGTACATCCCCCCTTCCCACTGCACTTCCCCACCATCCCACTACAAACCCCCTTTCCCCTAGCAAACCATCCCTACCCCCTCACCCGGTCCCCTACACACAATCCACGAGTTTTTATGTCTAAAAGGAAAAAGAGAAGACCCCACATTTCTAGCACAAACATCAATCAGGATGGGATTATGATCAGAGTGATGCTTTGGTTAGATGAGTCCAGAAATAATAAAGGGATTATTACCTTCATTGATGTAGGCCATGCATCTATCAATACTGCTAGCTTGCCTCCCATTAATTGTGTACCTTCTCCAGGTGTAATCACCCTCATAGTGGTCACTTCAACTAGCCTAAAATTGTCAATGCAAGAAAGGAAGTTATAAGAATCCATATTATTGAAGTTATCACTAGTTTTCTCCTCTAGTCGAAGCAAAGTATTAAAATCACCCAATGACATATAGCTGTGCGAAATTTGCTTAGAAATATAAGTGATATCCTACCAATGCTCCCTTCTATTGAGATAGGAGTTAGAGGCATAAAAAAGACTATAGATATCCCAATATCATGGAACACCATATCAACCAGGACACTCTGATGATCATCAGTGCAGGAAATAACATGAACCCTTTCATGCTTGAGGACCCATAAATCTGTTGCGGGATAGCCATGAGTCACAATGACAGAAATGAGGAAAAACGAAGGAAATGAAGCAAGGGACACAATGATTTATGTGGTTTGGGGAAGATCCCTTCGTCCACGGGAGAGGCAGAATTCACCATATTAGGAACAAAAAATTACAAAGGTTTTTTGTAGTAAACCCTAGCCTGAAATTTGATACATATGAAGAAGACGATCCACTGTTCCGAAATAGATGTCTGCATTGAAATAGTGATCGACGACCAACTTTTTCAAAAGAGCTACATCTTGAGATTGGCGAGTATCCAATTGAAGACCATTTATAGCTTTCCATCTTGAGAACTTCATTTTCAGTTCAGCATTGGTAATCATTAACGGTTTGTTGGTCATAAGAATGTGCCTAAGGGCTTTGACTGTGGGAGAGTTCCCATGACCATGGAAATTCTAGAAAAAATATTCATTTATTAAGAGCTAATATGAATCTAGTCTAAGGCCCCCTTTCTTCATGTTGTTCAGTTTATTGGATTTAGTGTTCTCTTTAGCCTTGCCTTTAGAGGCCTTATCCTCAGGACATTCATCAGTTTCCTTAGAGGAAAGGGGAGATTCATCCTTCCAATTTATTTAAATTGTTATATATTTGGATGGAGCACTGTAATATACTTATTCCACCCATGATTTCCCACTTAGAGGCAAGAATTATTTTAGAGAGTGAGCA
The DNA here is from genome assembly GCA_963277665.1 of Viscum album. Taxonomy (NCBI): domain Eukaryota; kingdom Viridiplantae; phylum Streptophyta; class Magnoliopsida; order Santalales; family Viscaceae; genus Viscum; species Viscum album. The sequence continues at coordinate 1,588,556,449 of OY728143.1, read as the reverse complement.
AAGCCTACGTCTGCAGCTCTTGAAACTCGCCTTTTTTCTGGTTTCACAGGCTCTACCTGAGTAAAATAGTCCCCTTTATGAGAATCATGTCAAACCAAAAATGAAGTAGGAAAGGAAGATGCATGCCCAGAACCAGCACTACCAAATTGTGTGTCTGGGACTACTTCATCATATCCATATATAGTAGCACTGAGGTTCTCCTATTATCCACCAAGTGACTCGCTTGAACCATGTAGGTACTAACCTGAATTGTTGATTTTCACCTTATGTCTAGGCCTGGTCGCAGTAGGCATTTTTGAGTCTGGGACAACTTCATCAGAGCCACATTTAGTATTTCTGAAGTTCTACTTCTTTCCATCAAGTGCCTGGTCTTAGTCATGTATTTCCTGGACTGAGTTGTCCATCTACTCATTCTATTCCAAACAATCATTAGATGGGGCCTTATAATCCTGTTTAGAGACCACAATTAGTTGATGTGTCTAGGCAGTCACATAGGACACTGGGATATCTTCAGGCACACTCTCCAGATTGAAATCATCATGATACTGCATTTGATTTATTGAGTCCACATATTGTAAACCAATACTGATATCCTGCAGTCATCAACCATAAATGGATTAACTGCACACTAGAGGAGAACCTCTTTGTTAGCCCCCTCTAACTCAACAATTTCAATAAGTGAAACCAAATCAGGCTCTAGTCCATTTCTATGCTGTGAGTCCAGATTATGTTCCTCATCATGAAAGTTCGATCCTGCACTAGAGTTCGTGAATGCAGTATCATGAGCCATCCCCTTTACATTTTCCTGGCCTCTTTCTCATGTTGCCTCAACATGACCCTTCAAATCGTATTTTTCATAGACCATTGAGCGATTTCACTCAGATAAGAGATGTCCAAATAGACTAAAACCATCACAAAACATAGGATTCCATTCATAAACAATGTATTAGTTAAATCTATCATCTCTTATAGTAATAACAACTTCCTCTACCAATGTACTTGCCATATCAACTCCAACAAGACTCTTGTAAAGTAACCATACCTTGGATTTTTGGTTTGGTTATCAATTCTGATGGGATTTTCAACTGAGGATGCAATACCCATAAAATTATAGTATTCCAATACAGCCAATAGAGTTTAAAGATGCGGATCCATAAATGAGTATGTTTGTTTTGGATAGTAAGTGTATCTAAGTTCTTCCCCCCTGCCAGCACCAGTCTCCCTGCACCCCCATGGATGGATTCTCATTATTTAATCACACCCATATTTGTACAAAATTTGTTTTTAAACCATGGGTAATAGATAAATATGCATGAGTGACAACAGATTTATCAGGATAGTCTATCACATTCCTCCATGATCTTACAGTGAAAAAAATAGTGGATCAATTAAAGTTATTTTGACACAATTATGAGTTTTTTTAGTTAGTAATATTATCTTCATTAGTTTATTTGGTAGCGACTCTTATTTTCCTAAAAACATGTAATGATTCAACTTCGGTGACTTCTTGATTTAAGATCACTATTGAATTTTAATTGAGTGTGGTCACTAGAATTGAGCATGATCATATAATAATGTGTTAAAAACAAATGGATAATGAAGACTAACGATGATGAAAAATGGAAGAAAACATCTTTTGGAAACTTTTAAAAAAAATGAAGTTGGAAACACTATTCCAAAGAAGTTTTTAAAGAAGACATATCATACATCCTTGGGTAATAAACCTAAGAAGTCTATGCCAAGTGCTAAATATAAAAGGATCAGTACTTCTATCATGGAAGAAGGAGAAAATCTTATATTCATGCCAACAAGACTTTCTTGTATATGCAAATAGAGGCAAAAAATAGCATAATGAAAGATTTGTCCAAGGAGAATACAGATGTAGGTGGAAGGGTGTGGGTGTGGGATGAATGGGGCTGGATCAGGGCCAAATCACGGCATTACCACAGCGTGACCACGACGTGTTGGCCCGGTCCAGAGACATCCGCGGGGTAGCATCTTCCGGCCAGGAGCGAAGGGAGCGGGAGGTGGCTAGAATGCTGGTGGAAGGGGCTGGATGCAGGTTCTTGGGGGATAGTGTGGGCTGAATCGAAGGTTGTAGGGGGGGATATGGCGGGCTGGAATGTTGGTGGAAAAGGGATGAAATAAAGGTGGAAGGGGGGGTGTGGGCTGGATGTGACAGGAGTAGGGCCAAATCACGGCATTACCACGGCGTGACTGCGACGTGACCACGACGTGACCACGGTGTGACCGCGGCGTGACCGCGGCATGACCACGGCGCGCCCGCGGCATGACCGCAGTGTGACCGCGATGTGTTAGCCCAGTCTAGTTTCATTATGTTATTTTATGGGCCTTTTGATGAGTTATAGGGTTTAATAACATTATTCAAGAATGTTCATTGTTATGGTTTTCTTGAGTGGTTCACTTGTATTCTTAAACAAATTTTCATGTAGAACATGGATAAAAATCTAGAAATGATATTTAAAGTTATTAATGATATTATAGAAGTTTAAATGATCTTATAATAAATTATATGATATTCCATGTGAATGAATCATTAGATAAGAATTAAATGATGATTTTTTGGGTTAATTTGGGTAGTTTTTTGACCACAAATAAATTGTTTTGATTAATAATTTAGTAATATGTACATAAGATAGTTAAATCACATTAAATAAGTCACCCCCCTGCCAGTCCCCCCTACTCTCCTCCCTACTGCCATGCAGACACCCCCCTGCCCTCCTTCACCCTCCCCCTCTGCCAGTTTTCCCTCCCCACCGTGCCCCCTGCCTTCCCAATGCACCCTCATGCCCCTACCCATTCCCCCTGCTATCACCCCACCCCTACCATTCCCCCCATGCCCCTGGAAATTCCCCTCTCCAGACCTTGGACACCACCTACTCCCCCTTCCCTCCTTCACCTCTCCCCTGTAGACCCCCCCCCCCCCCCCCGCCCTCCTACACCCCTCCCCTATGCCCTGAAGACCCTCCCCCATTGCACCCCACCCACTGCCCTGCAGAACCCCTCTTCCCCCCCGCCCTCCTCCCCACTGCCCTGTAGACACCCCCCCCCTGCACCCTCTCTCCCTTCCAATTCACCCCTGCCCTCCTACACCTCTCCCCTGCAGACCCCCCCCCCCCCCCCACTCCCCCTGCCCTCCTCCCCACTACCCTGCATACACGCCCACCCTCCGGCAACATCTCCTCCTGCCAGTTCCCCCTTGCCCTCCTGCACCTCTCCCCTGCAGACCCCCTGCCCTCCTGCCCCATTCCATGGTGAATGAGGCTGAGAAATTTGGAGATATAAATGGTTGGATATTAAGGGAACTAGTTATTTATAAAGATCCATGCCATGAAGAGGAAGAAATATTCCATAATTCCAGATATGAGTAATGATCAAAATAAAGAACAAAGGGCATGGAGTTTGGGGAGTAAGCTGAACCATTTTATAAGACCACACAATAATGGACATCACAACACTAATATGAAAAGAAGCATATCATGGAACAATATCCTGAGAATTTATATGAATTAACAGAAAATGTCTTGATCAAAATAATACACTATGCCACACCTAGAATGAGTGGGGAAAAAATAGAATAGGCGATTAATTATCAAACCTTGAATGAAAGGTGTATGTTTTTGGAATATATAAAACTAATATAGCAACAGCTATCGAAAAGAAGAGGATAATACATTACATTTTGAAAATCTAATTTTTTAGAAGTTGTAGAAAAATATTACCTTAAATATTTTTCAAAAATAGATTTCATAGAATGAAAAATGATTTTTACCAATAAAATGTGAAGGTTTACATAAAAAAATTGTGTTCTCAATATAAACTTGAAATAGAAAGAAAATTAAATAGTTCATACTATTGAGTATGAAGATAGCATTGTTGTAGTACTTGAAACAGATTGTTGAGAAGTTGCATCAGAAGGCACAACCTGTAATACAATGAAATTTATAGTCAGACCACAAAAATAATGATTCATCATATGAAAAACTGGGTTTAATGATGTATTACTAAAGTTTATTATACTAAAAATATACAAAAACAGCAATGTATAATAATAAAATGTATTTATTATGATGACATCAATTATTGGATGTGAACATAAATGAGTTGGATCAATTATGTTATTAAATTAATGTATAATTGTTATGTACTGTTCATAAAAAACAACAATACATAATAATAAATATACCAATATAATTGAGTTGGATATCTTATGATAAAAATTTCAATTGTAGTTTACAATTTTTGTGTCAACAAATATGATTTTAAATTGGTTTTTTGTAAAGAAACACTAATCAACTCCTCTAATTGAAGAAATAACACTTCCTTGGTTATTATAAATACTTCTGATTATTACATTCTATGTATACTTGATGTTATAATATGGTTTAAAATACATTATTGTATATTAATCAAAATGTATTTTTATTATTTCATCAATTATACATTATAATTTGTTAACATTCAAACTCAAGTATTAATACATCCTAACAGATTCCCTTAAAATACGTTAGCATTCTCAAACTGATAATATTCTTAAATTGAAATTTATTCAATTCAAGATGTACTATTTGATTTAATTATGATGTAGTGTTGGTATATTAACATAACTATGAATGTAATATGAAGAGTATTTCATCCTAATTGATTTGGATTTCTTCTCTAGAAGTATATGTGATGATTTATTTAACATACAAACAATATATCATAAGTATGGAAATAATATACTAACAGTACATCCTAATAAATACATATGATTATATATATATATATTATTTCTCTCAAAACTCTTTCTTCTCTATATTTTTTTCTCTTCTATTTCTATGTATGCTTTAAAATAACTTTCTACTATAAATTTACTTACACATATATTGGATTTTTTCCAATATAAATTTTTGGAAAACAATTTCGAACAGGAAGGCACTAATATCAATGTGCTTATTCTCTGTATAAGTGCATACTAATACTCCATAGTGAAAAATCAATGCATACAGTAGCTATGTCACACTTATTATCAATGTGAGTGAAAACTAGAAATGCATAATGGAAATAAGCGCATACCTAAATATGTATACTAGAAAATAAATACAAATATGTAGCTATATAGATAATAATTGCATATAGATCAATGTAGTTACTATTTATTAATGGATTAGTGTTTGTCAATATAACTCTGGTGTAGAAATATTTTTCACCAAAATAGATATTAAAACCCATTTAAATTCACGTGATTATAACATTGGTTTTAGAAAGAAAGTGGGTTTTTAGACTATTATGGAGCTAAAAATAATGTATTATGAATAGGTGGAAAAAACATCAAGTTCCAATCAAGGATGTGTTCATCCCATTTAAACGAAGATATCCCAGACTTATAAGAGATTTTGGAACAATGAATCATCATGCATGAATTTTAAATGTGATGATCGAAGATGATGACTTGGAGAACAAGAAACAAAATAGAGAAGATACCTTGAATTTCAGAATAAATAAAATGTAAACAATGATGAATGAATAAAGTGATAGGATTGAAGTGATTTCCAGAGAACTTTTTTAGGTAAATTTCCATCGATATGGAATTGAAGGCAAGCATAATTCCATTATGAGGCTATTAAAGACAATGTTTTTATTCAATGGATAGTGTTCCCTATTTTGGTTGAATAAAACTGAAATATTGGAACCTCAAATTTCCTTATTATTTTGGTTTCATAAATATAGAATATTTAACAAATGAAATTCCTATGTTTTTATGAGGATGAGTAGAGTGGTGTCGAAGAAAGGTAGTGGTATATCAATTCAAATGTTGCTGTCTGAGATGTATTCACTAAAAAAATATGATTCGTTTCGAGTTCAAATGGTTGATGGATATTAATAAAGTGGGGGTTTTTTGGGTGTTTTATCTTTTGAAATAATGGATATTTCAATGTGGAGACGCTTGAATTCATGTATGATGCTGACATAGGTTGGAAATAAGGTTTTGGATGATTAAGATGACTCGCGTAAGTGAGATACGCCACGTTAATCATGGTAACCAATGTTCCAAGGGCACTATGGAAGGGTACAAAAAATGATTTGAAAAAAAAAACGCTAATTTATAAATGAAAAGTTAATTTTGAGGAATTTTTTTTGATCTTGACATAGTTAGTGAAGCTATTTAATGATTATAGAGATTTCTTGAGTTCCCTGGAGAATGTTTCGGGCACGGTAAGTCACAATTGAGATCTGGTTGGACGAATAATCTTGGACTTGGTTATGTGCTAAATAAAGTTGTCTATGGATAAAAGAATCTGACAAGTTTATTTTTTAGTGATACGTGGAATTTTGATCATTGATAGTAGGATAATCTTCTTGAATTTTTTTGTAGAAGTAAAAGAAGTGTGAATTAAGATGAAATTTTATCCAGGTATATCAAACACAATGCCTCAGCCAGCAGAAAATGGGTTTTTTTCATTTAGTTAGTAGGGATGAGTTCTTGTCACATGATAGTAAGAGTGCCCAGTTAATACTTCGATGGAGAGGATATTGAGGATGTGTAGTGTTAAGGTGGTTTATGAGGCTATGAGCTTGCAAATAATATGTTGAAGTTGAGAACATTAAAATAATGAGGGATAAGAAGGAATCGTTAGATAACACGCTAGAACTGAAGAAAGTCCACCTGTCAATATTGCCAAATGTTTCCAGATTTCCAAATTAGACAATTTTTATTCATTAGATAATTTTACATTATGGTTCAACAGTTTCCTCTTCAATGCTTGAGTGATAATGATCATAGAATGATAGCCTTTCTATTCTTCTTGTACAGATGTTCTATGTCTTTGTTTAATCTCTTAGATGAAAATACCAATTTCTATTTTATTTTAAAAATAGTTTATTTTATTGGATTTAGAAGTGATGTGATATGACATGAAACTATAATAGGTTTATAATTGTAAAATAAAATCCAAAAAAACAGTCATTCGAGACTTGTTGATGTTGACCAGATGATATAATCTTCCAATCAAATCACAGAATAATAGAGTACAATATAAATTTGTGGTGAATAAAAATATTATCACTTAAAAAATATTTCATCAAATAGAATTTCAACAATAGAAATTATAAATACAATGATATATAAAAAATAATGTATTGAGTAACAACTCAAATATCCCTAAAGAATATCAATTAACAAAAAATTACAACTATGAAACCCTTAACTTTTAGAACTTTTTGACATGTGCTTTGTAACCTAATCCAAGGTATCTCAATTCGGTCCCCAAGATGTTCCTAAACTGAAATCCCATTGTTATGTATCAAAAACCAGTCCTTGTACACTCTATTCTTCAAGAAAAAAATCCCCTCACCAATCTATGATATGAAAAATTTATTACTAACCACGGAATCTACTACTCTCAATGTATCAGTAGTATCCCTTCATCATGAATTATCATAAAAATCGGGTTCTATACCATATCTAGTTGATATCATTAATTGGAAAAAATTAATTAAAAGAATAAATAAGTATATCTTTTACCATGTAAACAACACAAGTGGATTCTCTATGAAAATCTCCCTAATGAAAATAAAATCAAAAGAACTATTGGAAATAGGCTAGTTGAAACATGAAAACAAGCTATTAGATATCAATGATCATGAAAGTAAAAATTAAAAAATGAATGACAACAGAAAATTTAAAACAAATATCTCAACATATGTTTAATTTGGTTAGAAATAAATGAATGGAAGATGAGGATTCATATCATTCAATGAGATGTAAGAATTGTGATTACCTACAGGAAGGGGTGAATCACGATAGGAGGGAGCCAGAAGGTTCATTCCCTTGGCAGGAAGGGTTCATCCACGAGAGCAGGGAGCAGGTAGGGTTCCTTTGACATATCTGGAGAGGTTAGTGTTCTTTCGCCTGAGTCGATGTCACGAGAGCAGGGAGCGACGGAGCGGGTATGGTTCCATTGCGCGAGCCAATGTCATGAGATCAGGGAGCCGATTGAGTCCTTCACAAGAGTAGTATTCTTTGGGATTATTCAGTATGTAATGTACTTATCGTTATTGTATTATCAAGGATATGTGGATGATATCTATAGGAATCTTATGTGAGTGTGTGTGTGTGTTACACCCAAATATAGACCACCCAAAATGAACCCACACATGGGTTCTACATGAACGCAAGTTCACCTAACCATACACCAAATTCTTTTAACTATTAGTGAGGTCCTCAAATATTAATCGAGACATTGTTACCTTTAATATAAGGCCTTATGGTCATCGCCAAATCTACTGAAAATTTGGTATCACCCGACAATATAACATACATCACAAAAACTTGTAGAAACAAAATAGAGAGCCAATTAATCCCCCACATTCTAGACTAGAAATAAATAAATCTATATATTGTAGAAGACTAAAATAGCTCAGAAGATATAGCAGAAAAACATAGAATCATATATAAATAAAATGGAAAGATCATCAATTAATTTTAAATGATAACTAAATTAAAATTGGACTATGGACCAACTAACATAATATAGCCTAATAAATCCTTCTTCTCTGCAACTTACTAGACATTTACTAAATTTAAATCTCTAATAAATACTTGAACCCTAAGAGAAAACAAGAAGGTCTCATCATTTATATTCTAACCCAAGTCGTGTATATGAGTTTGGGTGAGTCCAATGACCTAGGTGGAACCCCCAATTCATCAAAAATACAAATTAGTTGGGCCAACATACCATATAGGGGCGGAAGGACTGAAGAAGGGTATATAGGAACCCTTCTGTCAATGCACCGAATGAAGGAGGAATTCCCTAGAATGGTATGGAGGAAGGGAGTACCACTTGAGGGATAGAGAAACCCCGAATGGAGAAGCCGAGCCAAGATTGGAGAATCTGCACCGTGAATGAAGGAACCGTGATGAGGGATGGAGGAACCGAAGTCGACGAGGATGAGTGATAGAGGACATTAGTGAGGTAAAGAGGGGAAAGAGATGAGGGCACAGTGAGAGAGGCCATCGGGGAGGAGGAGAGGCCGTCGGGGAGGAGGAGAGGCCATCGGGGGAGGAGGGCACCGTGGTGAGAGGGTCACGTATTGGGGACAGAGGAAGAGCCTGACTGGAATCGAAAAAAGGGTGACGCATATCGGGGATGGAGGTGGAGCCCAACAAGAATCGAAAAAAGAAGGGGGATGGAATTTTGTAGACACAGATTAAAAATTAAACCGTGGCTATAAACAAGCTATAGCCACGAGCCTATAAAACCGTGGCTATAGGTCCATGGCTATAACATCAATTTCTAGTAGTGTATAGAATTTGACAACCAATCCATCTTTATTTATTATAATGATTTAATTTCATCACATTTATTACTGAAGATCCATTTTACTCTAATAACCGACGTTTCCTTAGGTCTTTAAACTATCGTCCAGAATTTATTCATTTTGAATTAATTTATCTCATCTTGCATAGATTTTATCAAATCATCATCACCTAAAGCTTAATCATTGCTTTTTGGTTCTAATTGGGAGAGGAATTCTAGATGTTCTACTTCATTTCATAAGAATATTCTAGTACTTAAAGGTTGATTTACATCATCAAAAATACTATCACTGGGATGATTCTTAAGAAACAACTGATATGGGTTTTTTAAAACCTGTTCATCAATGCAGGGTAGGAAATCTTCTAGGGTAAATGTTTTAGAAATACCTTCTTGAACATTTTCTTAATCAGTAATATTTTCTAACAAGGGATGATAATCAATTTTTTAAAACACATCTGATGATATAGGTTGAGGTTGTTTAAAAACAAAAGGATCAGTTTCATCAAATTTGACATGTACTATTTCTTCCACACTACAAGTATTTTTATTGAAAAATCTATAAGCCTTAGAAAATATAGAGTAGCCTAAGAAAATTCCTTCATCATATTTTGGTGTGATTTTGTGTGGATTATCTTTAGTATTATGAATGAATACCTTGAAACCAAAAACCTTGAAGAGGGAAAGTGTAGGTTTTCAACCATTCCATAACTCATAAGGGGTTTTATTAAGAAAATGGCTAATAAAAACACGATTTATAGTATAGAAAGTAGTACTTATAGCTTCAGCCCAAAAATGTTCGGCTGCCGAATATACACTCAAGATGGTTCTTATTATCGCTTGACAAATTCTGTTTCTTCATTCAACAACACCATTTTGTAGAGCAGTTTTTGGGGATGAAAAGTTATGAGTAATTCCTTTTCTACTACAAAATGTTTCAAAATCAAAATTCTTTAATTCACCACGATCATCACTATGAATAGTTATCAAAGGATGGTTTTTCTCATTTTTTACTTTGCATCTAAATGTTTTGAAATAAGAAAAAGAATTATATTTCATTTCTAGAAAATAGACCCACGTAAATCTAGTTTAATCATCAACTTAAACAAATACATAATATTTTCCTCCAATGCTTTTAGTTTGTGTTGGACCAAAAAGATCCATATGCACTAACTATAATTCATTAGTATTTGAGACTTCACCAACTGATTTAAAACTTGATTTATGTTGCTTTCCATAATGACAAGGATCAAACAATTTTGAATAATCAAATCTAAGCTATGGTATATCCTTAACTAGTCTTTTCTTTGAGAGTTTTCACAGGTTCCCAAGGTTGCATTATCTAAAAGTTATATACCAAAACCATGAATGATCTTCCATTGTACTAAGGAAATTTATATCTTGGCTTCTAAGGTATTATATGTTTATTGTGTAAACATTCTCATTCTAATTGGTGAAGTAATAAACTCTTCCTTGTAATTTTTTACTAAAAACATGTCATTACAAAAATTCACAAGGTAACCTTCATCACATACTTTACTTATGCTAATGAGGTTGAGCTTAAGAACCTTAAAAAATAAAAAAATTGAAATCAATGTTTTTTCAAGAATAATAATGCTCCCTATACAAATAATTTATCCCTGATCATTATCTCTGAATGTTACATTTCATATTTTCGTCTTGATAATATTTTAAAAGAAGTTTTGGTTACAAGTCTTGTTCTGGGAATGTCCACTATCCATGTACCATGTATTTCTCTATATATTATCATTATTTTAATGAAAATAAAAGAGTTAGACTTTCAGAACCCAAAATTTCAAGGATCCAGAATCTTTAGAATGAAAAATTTTAGGAATCTTCATTTTCTTAGAAAAATAAACTTTATGAAAACCTAAAGACTACGTTTTGTTTAAGGAATTTATTTACCAATTCCCACCATGCTGACACTTAGTGTATAAAGTATAATATTGATGAACAAAATAACTGTTACTAAAAATCAGTTTTGAATTAGTATAACCAAAACTAGAATTATTCCTTAGAGGCCGAATTTGAGAATACATCTTATCAATGTTTTTCTTTACCTGAGGTAAAGTTTGAAAAACACTTCTTCAATGAAAATATTTCTATATTTATCTAAATAACAAAGTTCGTATCCTCAAAAACATTAGTTTTAGCACTTGAGTTAGGCTCAAAAACATTTTTCGTAGATATTACATTTTCTAGATCCATTGAAAGTTTATCCTTCTCAAAATTAACTTCTTCAAGTGTTTTTTGAAATAAATTGAAAATCATAAATTTTCTTATCAGGATATAATATTTTTTAGTAATAATATAAATCCTAGTATTTTATTTATCAGGATTTTTCTTGACTTTAGAATTTTCATTCTCATGAAGCATAGAAAACTTAAAACTTCTTCATAAGTAGGTATTGTATTATCTTCCTCAGAAAAGGATTCATAATATTTACTATCACTATAATTAGAATTCAAGGATACATTAGTGACAGATTCAACATTGGGTACCTTGCCCCTTAAACAATTATTTTCAATTGGTAACTTGGCGAGTAAACCAAGAATCTTCTAACCAGAAGATTCATACTCTAAGGATTCATCAAAAGAGTCTCCACCACTGGCACTGTAGGTGTCATTGTCTTTCAAAACATTCTTAGCTTATGCCTTTTAGTATTTTTTCTATTCCTCTCAAAATGATTTTCCTTTCAATCTTTTCTATTAATCCTAGGAAAATATAGCCTTATATGTCCAACTCTTTTTCATTCATAATAAGTCACTTCAGAATCTTTATTATCCTTTATTTCTTTCTTCATATATCTATAATTAAAGTATTTCTTCCCAAATATCATGTTCATCCTTCCAGAAAGATTAGCTAGTTCATTCCCATAATGTTCACTTTCATTTGATTCAAATAAAACATTTACCATGTTCGATATAGATCTTGTATCTCTCTCAGGAGTCTTGGAGTTCATATGATTAGTGGTAGTTCTAAAAGTCACACTTCCATTCCCATTCTTCTTCTTAATATTGTTAGCATCTCTTTTCATTCTAGTCTCATGTTGAAGAATATTTCCAAAAATATCATCAAGAGTAATCTATGAGACTTTTGTTTCTCATCAATAGTTGTCCTGTTTGATTCCCACTCATTACGCCTGATATCTATAATCTTGTCCAAAAGTGCCTCATCATCTAAACCTTTTTCAACCATAGATTGTAAGATGTTGAAAATAGTCATGAATCTCTATTTTACCTTATATATTCGTTCTCTATAAGTAAAGTAAAAACCATGACACTCATCTCTAAGAATAGCTCTTCTAGTTTCAATAACATTGCATGCACCAAAATGAGTAACTTCATGCTTCTTCCAAATACAATTTCCATCTTCTCAAGAATAAATCTGGATATATATATTCCTGGCCATAGAACACAACAGAGTATTGAGTACCATGTAGTTTAGTTGATTTTAGGACTTTTCAAGATTATTAAAAGTTATGATTTACTTATCAAAAATCTTTTAATCTCTAGTCAGCATAACAAAGTTTTCCACGCCAATGTTAATAACATAAGTCTTCATACGATCTCTTCAATATTCATAATCATTCCCATCATATATATGTGGTCTAGTAGGATTAAGATTGTCAATTTAACCAAAATGCATTCCTACCATCTCAAATAAAAAAACATTCCAGAAAAACTTGTTAGTAATAAAAGATTGTAAACATCGAAAAAAATATCCTAAGAAAGTAAAATATATAACAAGGAAAAAAATATCAAGAAAACTTATATGTGGATATATGTATTTCAGGGACCTCCTATGATACCAATTGTAGGATCGAAATAATTATGTAGATTCTCAATATACAAGAGGGGGTTGAATTGTATACTTTAAAAAAAACATTGGACCTCTAAAGTTAATATACAACCTTCTATAGTTTAACAATGTTAAACAAGATAAATTTTCAAGACCTCTTAGTTCTATAAACTTCATAGATTCCAGAAATATGATTCTTGAAATGAAACTAAAGAAAAGTTTGAAATGTTAATGATTCTACCATAAGCCGTATAGAATCTTACTAATCAGAATATACAAGTACAAAAAAGTATAAGATAGCTAGAATTTATTTATCAATCAAAATATGGCAGAAAAAACTTGAAATAATACAAGTAACATGTATGAAATATTTTATCCCAACGAGTAGGGTATCCAAAAACCTTGGATAAAGGTCCCTTGATTTATACTTTCAAGAAAGACTATCTTACCCACACTAGGGTATTCCCTCGATAGGAATATCAGAGTTTGTCTTTCTATCCCTGTAAGCCCTTGAATTTCATGTTAGTCGACACCTCTGTATTCTTATCCCCGAAAGCCCTCATGTGTACTCAGCAACATTCAGAGTTGAACGAAGAAATTCTTAACAAGATGTTTAGTATGTAAAAATCATGAGAGTCTCTCTCTAGAAATCAAATTAGAAGTTTCCTTAAACAACTATTACTAGAATTAGTTTCGAAGAAGGATAAAACCCCTTGAAACCCAAACCCCCAAATTAGATGGAATAGTCTAGACATTTTAAATTATTTTTGTTTCCTAAATAAATTAATGTTATATTAAATTATCTAGTATTATAAATATAAAACACATAGATAAACTAACAACAAATTATTTCATTAATGAAAATTATTGCATTAGTCAATGAAAAATAATTTAAAATTACAAAAATTAAAAGGGTTTGAAAAATAGAAAATAAAAAACCATGATGAGAAAATATGGATCACCCTAGAATCATCACCCCATGAGCAACATCATGGAAAAGAAAAAGAATATTATAAAAAAAATTGACATATTAAAGAATGAAAACATAGAACCTTTGGAGAAATTTTTATGAATAATGTATAAATAAAATAATTGGTATTTATTGGAGGTGATATGATTTTTGTAATTGTAATATGACATTTATAATAGCAACATGACCATTGGTAAGAGTAACATGAATGTTGTAATAGTAATTTCATCTAAGAATAAAAAAATTTAATGTATATAATATTTATCACGAGTAATTTAATAAAATATTAATATTATAAAACCATAAAATAAATATCATGATTAAAAAATCAAAGAAATTATGTGAACATTTTTAAAAAATAGTATTTTATTGTATTTTGTAGAAATCATAATTTTTATTTTAATAATTAAAATTAACTTTTTTTGATTTTTTTATACAATTATTTTCATTTTTAGAATCCTCATGTCAAAATTTTCCTAGGGTGTTTTCTTTTTAAATTTATGAAATACTTCAAATTTTAGATGAATAGTAAAAATACCATTTTTTCATATCCATTTTATTTTAAATTACAACATTTAAAATATAATAGTGACCTAATCAATTATAGAAATTTTTTATAAAAAAATACATATTTTATTTTATAAATGAATAATTTAAATTCAACAAAATTTATTTCAAAAACTGAAAATTATTTTCCGAAGCCTAATGTCTAATTTATTCCATTAAAATAATTTTTTTGACTTTACCAGCAATAATTTTTATTAACCTAATAAATTAGGATCATAATGTATTAAAAAGTCTCAGAATCACATTATTTAATTCAATTATGGTTCATAATTTTTAAAATATCACTATTTTAATATTTCCCATGGAAATTATATGTTATTCAATATTTTTACTCAAAAATACCCCACTCCTCAAGTATAAATAACACCTCATCCCTACCCTGGAAAACCACATCATCCACACCTTCCAAATAAATAAATCTTCAAAAATCCTCTTTCTTAATCCCCTTATCATTCATAGGGATATTCTAGAGTAAAAAAACTCCATTCATCAAGAAATTGTAATGTAGTAAAAAAGAAGAAACACCATGAAAAGTTTAAGTTTTCATAAACTCTTCTATAATTTTACTCTTATCTTATTATTTATTTCAATTCATGAATAAAACCTAATTATATTAATTATTTAGTATGTTAACATTATATTAATGATGTTAGTATAATATAAAAATATTATTTCTATTGTATTTATATTTCATACCTATATTTCTTCTTCTTTGGACAATGTCATCTTAGCGATCAGTTAACTACTAATGAGGATGTTTCTGACTCTATTCTTATAACCACTCATATAAATAGATAAAACTAATTATTTATGATATATTAATTTATAAATATATTTATTCCAATCTTATATTATTAATTATATTTATTTATAATTTACCTTGAATTAAAATAGTGAAATCGAAACACCAGAAGACATTTTTAAAGACATTATGATATAAAACATTTCATATTTAAAAAAGGTAATTATTAAATAAAATCCAATTATAATAATTGATAAATAGTGAAAAAATTAAAATAATTTTCTTTTAGTTCCATATTTAAATAAATATACATTTACTATTCAATAGGTGGAAATGAAATAAATGAAAGTGGGATTTAATATAAAAGATTTGTAAATCCAAACTCCTCCCATTTAGGTTATCTTCCATTTAAAATTATTTTCAATATGAAATATCCCTTAATCTACATAAAAATTAATTCCAATATTATTCCCATTTTTTATGTATTTAAATGTTAATACCATTTCATAAAAAATCTATGATATTGACAATTATTTTTCAAAAACACTTTAATTTCCAAAATATCACAATGTCTCCTCTCGAGTTGTCTCTTATCCACCCAAGAATGATATTTTTATTTTCTAAAATATGATTTCAAATTGTAATTTAGGAACCCCAAAGGTTATTCATGAATTTGTGCATTATTAATCCTTTATGAAACCCATTCAATTCTATGGGTTTATTTAATAACTATGACTGTTATATATTGTAAGTTGTATCCATGGTTATGTGAATTTTATGATGTGATGGGTGGTACCAGAATTATATATCCCTCCAATGTATTGTTAAATGTGATATATCTAGTGATATTTTTATTATGTTCTAACAATATGCTATATGTTTTCAAAATTATGATGTTATGATTTATACACATTATTAACTGTGAAAAATATTCTAGGTTCATTGATAACTTTATGTGGTATTTGATAATTGTGTTATGACAATTAATTAGTATGTATATGACACATTCCATGACAGAATAAAATAGTTCCCTGCTACTTATGATGATGATCATATACTTATAATATTATGATTATAATTATCACCCATGTACTATATATTTATGTCTCATATTCCTTATATGTTTTCAATCCCTTTACTGGGATTTTAGCTCACCCATTTATTTGATGTATATCATCATGCGACTATATGTTTTATGGAAAGAAAGGGATATTTTTAATGTATAAAGAAGATGGATATAAATGTTTTTGTTTTATTATGTATAATTGATGTATGAGCCTAATTTACCCAAGATACTAAACATTTCAATTATCGAGTATATTACTATTATGTTATTTATCATAAAAATGAGTTAATTGTCATTTATGAAAAAGTTGGGTTACAATAGTTATAATCATAGGCATAGTTTAGTTAATTATGTAATTTTTATTTAAAAACATTAGTACAAACCATTAGTATAAGTCTATATATAGGTAATCACCATAGAAGCATTATTTTAGAAAAAGGATAAGCATAGGGATACCTTAAGATATGAATTTAGAAATAGTTTTCATGTAAGAATAAATTATTTATTCATGATTTTTTGTCTTATGTATGTTCAAACCTTCTCTATTTTTGTAAAATGGTGGTATCTAAGAGAAACTAGACAAAAAATCCAAATGAGGGATAATAAAATCATTATCTTAATAATATCACCGAATTCTATTGGACAGAGAGTTAAAAAATTTACGGAAATGATTAACTTACTATATTGTGATATGAATAATGAATTGATCCATGTGGATATTCTACCTTCAACTCATAAGGATAAACTAGCTATAAAGTATTTTATGCAGCAATGACCATCAGCATTCAGTGGATCTTCTGATCCACTTGTCATGGAATAGTTGGTTATCTTAATGAAGAAGAACTTTTCAGTGTTCCCCTATTTTGAGAATGAGAAATTCCCCTTGTCTATTTATCCATTATATATAGTGGAAGATAAATGGTGTATGTTGATGAATAATACAAATACAAAGTATGAAAAAGATAAAATTGATTGGGAACACTCTATGATGTTATTTCATTATATGTATTTTCCTAAAATGATTTAGAAAAAGATAGAGTGATAATGCATAGAACTAATGAAAAATGAGGGTGAATATGTCATAACATAGTTTAAAAAATTCACAAGTATATCAACATATTCCTTGTGTTTCTTTTATTTAAAATGATGAAAAAATTGATAGATTATTTAGTGGATTAAAACTACACCTTCTAATAGTTATATTTATCTAAGACATTGGGAGATACTAAGAATTAGTTCAATGTGATATAAAATTATAAATGGAGTTTGGATAATAGACCCATGGTTATAAAGATATGAAAATTATTTTAGAGTTTCAGGAGAGTGAATCAAAATAAAAAAGAAGGGAAAATATCCAAAAAACCACAGGTCAAATATGTGGGAATAAGCATCAGGGAAATTGCCTCAGAGGGATATGGAAAATTATAATCATATTATAAAAATAAACCAAGCTCATGAATGTGGAAGAGTGTTAAAGATTCTAAAAAACATGATGTAGTAAAGGATAGGACCACAAATGGTTCAATGATTCAATTGCAGAGAGAAAGGGAACTATGTAAGCTTGTGCGCTAAGCCACATGATATGAATGGTAATAAACCTAAGAAAAAACCAAATCCAAAGGAATAATGGAATGATTATTCCATAACTAATTCTTAGGTGGGAAATTAAAATGATGTTGGATAGCTTACAGTTACTATTCACTATTTAATGTAAAAAAAATATTTTGATTATAGTTATACCCATTACATCATATCCTTCATGTTTGATAGAAACATTGAATCAAAAACCTGATAACTGAAGTATTCATATATGTAAAAACACCTAGTGGTTTGATCAATGCAACTTGATTGTTATAATCTAATCTTATTAGCGTCAATAGGAATAATCTTATAGAGAATCTATTAATCCTTAATTGGGTGAAATTTATAACTATATTAGTCAAGGATTGGATCTCATTATATAGATCTCACATAAACTTATTAGAAAATGAAATATCTTCATATAATCCCAACCATACCATGATCCTATACAAATACAAGGAATAACATGAATATCCATTAGAAAAATACCTAAATAGGGTGGGTTTGATACCCAACAAAGAAGCATACATTTTACAAATGGTTGTGTCAAATGAAAGTATCATCTTTAAGGAAATTCCCATTATGAGGGAATACACCGAGGTATTTCTCAAAGAGTAACCCAAAAATTTTCTATATCACTAGGTAGAGTTTTCAATAGATCTTATACTAGGAGCCACTCCTATATCAAAACACTCATATAGGATAAGGCTTATTGAACAGGTGGAGTTAAAGAAGAAGCTACACGAGAATTTTTATAATGGTTTTGTATAGACTAGTGCACCACCTTGGGGTGAAAAAATTATCTTTATAAAAAATGGTGAGTCATTGAAGTTATGTATTAATTAATATGATCCCAATAATATCCCTATAAAGAACAAGTATCACCTTCCAGAAATTTATGTCTTTTTGGATTATCTTTAAAGAGTTTAATACTTATCAATGGTATATCCTCATTCTATATAACAATAAGTGATGGTAAAGAATGAATAAATTCAAAAGGAAACTTTTCTCATAATATATAAGAACTATGAGGTCATATTGATTACCTTTAGGCTTACTAATTCCCCGTAAATCCTCATTGAATTTATTAATAGATACTTTAAAGACATCCTAGACAAATTTTTGATAGTCTTTACTAATGATATTATAATTTACTCAATAATAAAGTAGAAATATGAAGAGAATATAAGTTTGTGTTTGTGACATTATGGAACGATAAATGTTTTTCCTAAATTCAGAAAGTGTGACTTTTGGATATAGAAAATCACATTCTTGGGGAATATAATCATAAGGGAATTTTAGTGGTTCCTTGAAAGTAAAAGTAAATTGAAGAATGGAAAATACCAATAATTTTCAGGTAAATCCATAGTATTCTTCTATTATCTGGGTACTACATACGTTTTTGAGAAATTTCTGACAATTTCCCAGCCTACTAACATTGTTAACACAGAAAAGTGTAATGTATATCTGGAGAGAAGAATGAGAGGAAAGATTTAAAGATCTCTAGAAAAAGATAATCAATGCACATGTACTCACACTAAAATCAAGTGGATATGATTTTGTGAAAAATAGTGATGATTCAATGAAATCATTTGGTTGTGTACTCAATAAAAATGATAAATGGATATCCAATGACTCGTGATTGTTGAAATTCTATGACATGAACTACCTGTCACATGATTTGGAGTTACCAACCAAGATCATTAGCTTGAAAATATGGAGACACTACCTTTATGGTTAGAAGTGTGATATATATGAATATTAAAATATTATAAATTATATCTTGGAATATAGTATCTCAATAAGAATAAATGAATATTTTTGAGCTAATTGAAGACTATTATTACTCTATTCACTACCGAACTAGAAAGAAGAATAAGGTAATTGATTCTATTTGTCAAAAAGAACTATATCTATTATTAAAAAAACCTATCATAAACAATATTAAAAGTATGGATCTAGAAAAAATAATGGCAGGGGATATATACTACCTTTTACAAATAATTGTCCAACCATCCATCTATGAGAAGATAAAAGTGGAACAACTGGATGATCAGGAGATTTAAAAGTTGTAAGTAGTAACGAAAGTGATGCTTCCTGAATTCCACACTAATACATATTGTTTCATTATTTTTTGGACTGGAACTTATGTGACCACATCAATAAAGATAATGAAAAATATTTTGGTTAATTAACAAAACTCATATTTCATCATCCATCAGGGATGTACCAGGATGTACAGTGTTCTTTGAGAGGAATTTTGGTGTGAGAACAGGAATAAGGAGACCACTAATTACACCTCAAAATGAATGGTATATTAGTATGAAAAATACAAGTGATAAAATTCCATGGTGGTGATGTAACCATTTCTCATACCCACATGGATATAGCAGAATATAAACATGGACTTTGTCACTGTTCTCTCAAATACATCCAAAGGAAAAAACAGGATATGGGTTTTGGGGGATTGACTAACTAAGGATTCCCACTTCATCTCTATTTAATGAAGATTTATCTCTTGATGAAAATTATAATATATACACAAATGATGTGGTGAGGTAGAAAGCGAGACCTCTTTTTGTAATCTCTGATAATGGCCCAAGGTCCACTACTAAATTCCAGATAAGTGTAAAAAAAATTATGAATATTGAATTGGATTTCAGTATAGCCTATTACCCCCAAACAAATTGGTGATCCAAAATTTCCTTTTAGAAATATGAGGACATGCTAAGATCCTTCTCAATATAATTTAAAGGTGGATGGTATCAACATCTCTCATTAGTTGGGTTACCCTACAAAAAAAGATTCTACTTGAGGATTCAAATTTCTCCATAACAATATTTTTATGATAAGTGATGTAGAAATAATACTTATTGCGATTTAGTTTATGAAAAAAATCTACATGGAAATTTTCTTTTTAATGAAATGATTGAGAAGGTTTAATCTATAAAAAACCTAAAAAATCTACCCAGAGTGGTAAGAAGTGTTACACGGAAAATCATAGAAGGGACATAGAGTTTGATGTTAGAGACCTGTTTTCATATAAATATATATAGGGAAGAGAATAATGACTATTGGAAAAAATTGAAATCAAATTTCCTAAGTATATTTTCCCATTTGATATCCTTGATCATATATGAGATGTTTTCTATTAGCTAGAACCTCCAACAAACATGGATCAAGTTTAAGATATTTTCCATATATCCCTCCTATGAAAGTACATTCTTAATCCCATGAATATATAGAATATGGAGGCCATATAACTATTGAATTCCCTCTATTATGAGGAGTATTTGGTGAAGATTTTGGATCAGAGAGACAAAATTCTAAAAAAAATAGAACTTATCTTTTCAAAGTGATTTGGTGAAACCATAAGTATTCATAGGTAATGTGTGAACTAGAGGAAATGATAAAAAAAGTACAATAATCTAGTCTCAATCAAGAAAATGATTTAATATTTTGGGGCTTAAATTTATAAAAGGGTTATAATTTAAGGACCCATACATTTTAAATGATATTATTCCCTAAATAAATGTTTTTTATAATATATTATATAGTACTATACACATACAACACATTGAGAAACTAACAATACATTATTTCATTAATGATGTCTTTTTCCATTAGTATATTACTAATCTAATTAAAATTCCAAATATTACAAGGGTAAATATATAAAAATGAAAAACTAAAATAGAAAATTTTGGATCACACAGATCTACATGAATCATTATCCCCAAAAAATTACAATATAGAAAAGAAAAAAAATATTATTTAACCCTTATAAATTATTAATAAAGAAAATATAGATCCTTGAAATTAATTGTATGATAATATTTATGAATGAATAAAGTGGTATTTATCTAAGGTAATAAGACCGTTGGAATAGTAATATGAATGTTGTAATACTGACCCATCCTTTAGGAATAGTAACAAGAATTATGGAAAAATAATTTCACAAAAAATTAATAAAATTTAATGTAAATAAAATATATCATGTGTAATTTAATACAATATAAATATTATAGTACAATAAATAAATATCTAGAAAAAAATTTGATCAAAATTCTAAGAAATTTTCTTATAAACTGTTTTTAATGTATTTCATAAAAATGATATTTTTTATATTAAAAATTAAAATTACATATATTGGATTTTTTTGATAAAATGATTTTATTATTTAGAGTCCTTACATTAAAATTTTCTAAGGGGTAATTTTTTAATTTTTTTTAAATACATCAATTTTTAGGTGAATAATAGAAATTTGTTTTTCATAACATATGTATTTTAAATTTTATCATTCATGATATAATAATGTCATAATAAAATTATGATAATTTTTATTGACAAAAAATATATTCAATTTGATAAATTAATCATTTAAATTCAATATTTTTTTATCAAACCTATAAACTATTCCCCAAAGTATAATGTCTACAGTATTGTATTAAAATTATATTTTATCTTTTTTCCACCTTACCGATTAATCAAACTCATAAATTAGTATTATAAAGTATTTTAAAGTCTTACAATAATGATATTTAAATAAAATATGACATCAAATGTAAAAAATATTACAATTTTAAGGTTTACCTTTTATGTAGTATTTTATTCATTATTTTTGCTCAAAAGTAAGCCTCTTTTCATATATAAATAACCCCCAACCATACTATGGAACACAATTCATTACATAATTACCAAAGCTGAAAATATATTTTAAATCCTCAACCTTAATTACATAATCATCCTTAGGGATGTTTTAGAGTAAAAAATCTCAAAAAACCATGGTATTTTAGTGTCATACAAAAGAAAAAAGACTGAGAAAGAATTATATTGACATAAACTGCTCTCTCAATTCCATCTTGTACTTATATATTTTCCAATTCCTTTAAAAAAATCGTCTAAGATTAATTAATTAGTTATTAAAAAATATATTTTTTATTTTAAACTTCTTATGAAGTATTTATATTTTATACTTCTCTTTCTTTTTCTTTGGACAATGTCCCATTAATGCCAGGGTAACCCCCAACTGGGATGTTGTCAAATCCTTTCTTATCCTCACCATTATTGATTGTTATAACAAAATATTTATGATATATAAATATAATTAGATATATATATATTAATTATTAATACTTATGTATAAATGACCTTGAAAAAGAATAGTGAAATCAAAATAAAATAATATATTTTTAAAGGAAAATTGATATAAAAACATTTTATCTATAATAAAGGTAGTTAAGAAATAAAACCCACTGATTATAATTTATAAATATTGATAAAAATTAAAATAATTCACTTGTAGTTCCATTTTTTACTAAACATAAATTTATTATTTAGTTTGTGTAAAAGAAAGGAAATAATTCAAGATTAATGGTATGGAGATTCTTGAAACAACAATCCCTCCCTTTGGATGTTCCTTCAATGTCCTTAAAATTTCTATTTACTATTATTTTAGATTTCTTCTTAGGGCTATACATGTTTTCACCCTTTCAAAATGTTTTTAATCTATTTATAAATATTTATCAAAATGAGTTTAAATTCAGAAATATAGTATTGTCTTCTACTGAGTTGTCTCTTATTCACTAATTAATGATTTTTATATTCCAAAATAATATTTATCTTATTTTATAGGGATATGCAAATTTTATTTGTGAAAAGATTTTTTTCAGATCCTTTATGAATCCCATTCTATTCCATGTTTTTTCATGATTATGGTTGTTTTATGTTCTATGTGGCATGCCTGATTATGAGAATTTTATGTGATAGTTGGGACTTGGACTTTATATCGCTATAATAAAATATATAATTTGATATATATAATAATAATATGATTATTTTTTTTTAACATGATTTAAGATTTTTTTCTTAATTACGATGTTGCAATTTATACAAATATGTTATGCATGAACATGATGCTATAATTTTCCATAACTTTGTGTTGTATTTAATCACAATGTTTTTTGTTTCATTATTATGAATATTCCACTTTTAATGATTTATAAAATATTTCCATCATTCTTATAATGTTGATTCAATTGTTGTGATATGATTATGATTATGCTCACCCATTCACTATTGAGCCATATCTCTTTTTTCATTATATGTTTTCTTTCCCTTTGCTAGAGTTTTAATTCACCCATTTCATTAATGTATATCCTAAGGTGTCTATATGTACTAAGGATAACTTGAGATATTGTAATAGGATAAATAATAATAATTTAAACAGTCTATTATTCTTATTCTATATATTTGATGTATGAGCCTAATTTATCCATGATACTAAACCTTTGAATCTGTGAATATATTGATATTAAGATATTTATCTTAATAATGATGTAATAGTCATGTGAGAAAATTTAGGGTCACTATATTATAAAAAACTTATTTAGGAGACCCCATGGATGTCTGGATTAGAGAAGGTGAGGTAAACATGGAGAAAACTAAGAAGAAGTCTAGGTAGAAGCTCTTACCTTTAGATTTTATGAAGGAATCCGTATGAATCATTTAAAATACCACCAAGGGAGGAGACATTATAATGGGAATTAATGGGAAGGGAAACCTCACACTTGGTGTGAATATGGAAAAAGGGATGTGAAACACCCAATTTAAATGAAGTGTAAAAATATATAATTCACACAACTGAGAAAGTCACACATTTTACTCACACGATTTAGAAAACTGTGTGGTAACCTTAAAATGACCACTATTTAAAACTGCAAAATTTATGTTGTTTTCTCTACATGGTTTATCAAACTATGTTCTAGACTGATAATCCCTATAAAATCTCAAAAATTTCTAATATTTCACCCAATTATCCTGGACCTCATGTGATAAGTTAATATTATAAATAAATACAAGAAATTGACATTTTTTTGTGTCAAAATTATACCCCCAATGAAGCTTTATTCCACATGGAAGTCATTAAATACATAGGATAGTTGGAAAGAAAATACCACTTAACCACTAATAGGGACTTGATCACCTACCTTACATTATGAACCATCAATGCACTATGAATCCAAAAGATATTACTACTCCCCGAATGAAATCAACGAGATAAAAAATACCGAACATTAGGTTGGATATTATTATAATATGATTTGAATTCAAAAATATCAACATATATACAAAACATAATGTATGGCACACAAATTCCAATCCAGAATGATGAAAAAATATTGTAAACACTTCCATAATATCCTATTTCACAAGATCTAAAATCAATGGAATATACAAAAGAACAAAACTATAGAATATAAATATTTGAGAATGATAGAAACACAAATATACCTTACATATGTCTCCCGAATAATTATAAATATCCTAAAAATGGAATAATGTTGAGGACCATTCCATCAAGATCATAACAATACTTATTATAACTCATCCACACTATAAAGTGAATGATTAATGAATAGATATATTGGTTGTCTTGAAATAAAAATCTCAAAATGAATTCTCCAATAAAATTCCACTAGAGAAGAATCCCAAGATATATGAATAAAATTCCAAAACTTGATTACTCTATTATGAGAAAAATTTGGAATACATAGGATGTGGAAATGTTTCCAATAAAAGTATATGAGGTGGTAGAATCCCAAAACAAATATTCAACATCTGATTCTTCAATTGAAGAAACATCACAAATTACTCTTCAGATCAAATGTAGGTCTGAGTTTTTATCTTGAAATGACCAATAGATATATAAATCCTCCTAAGGTAACCAATAATGATACAAAGATTATATATTCATAAAACATATGTACATGAGGGCTTAGGGTGCTCATAATTTCCACACTAAAAGAACACTAAAGAGTTCCTCTTCCCCAGGGTAAGGACATGAATCTACTCCATCACTAACTCTGTGATCTATCCCTTTTGGCATCCAATCTTCAATGAATAACCCACTATTAAATCCACCCAATTTGTATATAATATTTTCTAATACTATTTTTTTAATTAACTATCAATTTTTATAATTTATTTTAACTGAACCTACACTAAATAA
Organism: Viscum album; assembly: GCA_963277665.1. Lineage (NCBI taxonomy): Eukaryota > Viridiplantae > Streptophyta > Magnoliopsida > Santalales > Viscaceae > Viscum > Viscum album. The sequence continues at coordinate 1,588,530,370 of OY728143.1, read as the reverse complement.
AAAAGACTAGAATAGTGAAAATTCTATGGTTGATCACATGAGGAAGCAGAAAGACCAATTAAAATATTAGAACTAATTTTTAGGAATTTTTAATCTAATAAATAAATTAAGAATCTAAACTAAATTAAATAAACTAAATTAAACTCAATATAAAATAATCATAAATGTAAAATAAACAATGATATAGAGGTTGAAGAGTGGGGAACTGATGTCAGGTGATGGTTTTGATTTACCTAGAATGAATCAAGTTCACCCATGAGGTAAATATAACCAAACATCATGAGAATCCATGAAGTAGTTATTTATAGATCTCACCACATGATAAAATACCTAGGGAAGCTAACCCCTCTCATATGGTTTTCTGGAAAATCTTGGTGCATTGAGTTGAAATTATATGAAATATGTGAAGTTAGTTTAACTCTAACTTTCTACCCCTTAATTGCATTTAGTCTCGTCACCTAATTTTCCTTACTCTCATTAAGTGATTATATAAAAAATTAAATATTAAGAAAAATTTAATAAAATTTATGTTAGAAGAACTCATAAACTAAGAAGAATGTAATTCAAACCATACACATCCACATAATGTATAACCAACCTCTTCTACAAACATATATTTTTATCATTATTTTATCTTCAGTCAGGAAAAAACCAAATGTAGATTAGGAAATATAATGAAAGTAGAAATAAAGTTGTTGTGTAAAAATTGGAAACATATTTCAATTAAAATAAACAACCAATTCATGAATTCTAATGATTAGACAATTTAAAGTTTAAATGATTAGAAAAAATAACTATCAAGTAACCCTTTTTAATAAAATCCACTCAAAATTATTCCTACTAAAAATTGATGACCCCATCCTAAGGAATTTTTCTTCGTTTTACTCTTTACTAGAAAGTTCATCCACAAAATGTTCAATTTTTTTCCAAGACAAATTATTCCCCTAAAATAACCTCTTATATACATCTTGAATATATGTGTTACTAGAAATGAAACATGGTTATATGGAATTCTATAGCATGTTAAGTATATACATTAGGCAATATTAAAACATATGGACCTAGAAACTTATTTACATTTCTTATCATAGAACTAGTAATACACAAGGATAAATCCAAGGAATAGAAACCATGGTAATTAAGATCAATAAACATAGTATTTAAAACTCTTGAAATATCATGATGAGTATCTATATTTTACATTGAAACTCAGATCCAACATTACCAATTTATTCCCTTTATAAAAGGTTACTACATGGAGAAATAACAGTGGCATATCATTTTCCAGCCTCAAGACCGATCAATTCCCATTCCAAGACACTCCATATCATAGGTGAACTCTTGTTGGGAAGTTTTACATATAGAAAACATTCATACTCCTCATGAAATAGAGGATGGTGAAATAGTATTATCCATGGAAAATAACAAATCCAATGACTTCTCTATCTATAATATATATAAGACATACATGGTGTATCCATCATTGAAAAATCTTCTCTAGGGCATTTAGGGGGCCCGCAACATCTCCTGGAATTCACAGTGGATTCTAGAAGGTCTGTCAATAGCTCTAGGGAATTCCATAGTTTTTTGGGTGGCATGGTGTTTTAGCTTCGATCTATATAGTGGCGACCATGGTGGGCTTTTGATGGTCTGCAATGCTCACTGAGTGTCAAGCATTGAGGTAGGTAAAGATGAGTGATGACGAAGAAGAGGGTAAAAGGAGAATTAGTGGAAAAAAACCACCTTACTAAATAATGAATAGTGATGGAGGTGTAGGTTTTACAACATTAATGTCCCAATTATTTTGGATCCAATTAAAAAATTATTTTATGGAATGTGATCATAAAAAATCCAGCCACAGTCCCTCCTGAAGCCGTAACATCCCACGGTGTGTTTCGACCGGCACACACCCAAATCTTACATGTTATGGGACTTCAACCCTACTATACTCCCATATTCTTTCACATAAACATTCCCCTTTGCCAACCCACAATGGGGATACTACACATGCATTACCTTTCATTGGGGCATGGTCGTCTAACCTTCAGGATGGCGGTGTGGTTTCCCCTATATTGAGGGATGGCCAGATGCAAGCTCTAATGTTTTTCCCAAACTACTCATCAATGTTTTACTAATTTTATCCTCTTATAGATTGAATTTATTAATAATAAAGATAATCATAACACCTATGAAAATATCAAACCAAAAAGTACCATAATGAATTTTTTATTATAATTTGTTAAAATATTTATAATATTGAAAACATGGAAATTAAAATTAAATAATTAATCAAGAAATTATATAGTTAATGTAGATCCCTAAAACTCCCCCAAACATAACCCTTTTCTCATCATCAAATAAAACATAAATATTAAACTCACACAGGGTCTAAACATGATAAGGTAAATTTTAAACTAACCATCATCATAATATAAATTTATAAATAAATAATATTAAAATCACATAGCTAAAAAAGCACGTGTCAAAATCATTCTTCTATTAAAAATTCAATTTCAATAAAATTATTTTAATTTAAAAAATATCATTAAAAATTTTACAAATATTTATGCCAATAATGATTTAACTAGAAAAAATATATTTTACTCCTCACTCATGAATAATTTACATGGTGTTATTGTCAATATCAAGAATGTGGGTGTTATCCTTAAGTTTTACATTTCTCCCAATCTCCACATAGAAGTTGAATTAATAAAATAATGATGTAATTTTAATATAGTATTTATTGTATCTAATGATGAAGTTGGGTTATTAATAATGAAAAAAATTAAAATTTAGCAACTAGAAAAGAGAGAAAACATCTAAAGTCCCAATGAATGATATTAATTTAAAGCTCAATGAAATGACTTATTCATTTGAATACTTTCAAAGGATGATAACATCCCACTTACTTCTCCTTTTTTTAGTAGGGTTAACTTTTAAAAATGAAAAATAGTGAAAATTGTCCCAAAAGATCACACACAGTCTCTCTCTCACACACACACAGACACACTATCACTATATTTATTTTTTAATTCATTTTCTTAGATGTAGAGGATAAAAATAAAGAAAATGTAAAATAAGGAACCATTTTCCATGTTCCTAAGGAAAAAACCATAATTTTAATTCCAGTACAAGAATCTACATGAATATATATATTTTCCCTTTTATTCTCATAGGAATAGTCATTTATTTATAATCAATAAAATATGGTTGGAAGGAAAAATGTTCTAGTAATGTAGCTTCTTGTGAAGAAATTTCATGGGTTCTTTAGGTTTTAAGAGGATCAATATGGGGTTGGGTTTAGGGTCAAATGGGATCAAATAATAACCATTAATTCCTCAATAATCTTTAAATAACTAAAAAATCATGTTTTGATATGAAAAACATACATGTTCTAATAGTGGAACACATCCTTATTTCTATCAGGAAATGGATTTTGAAAAACAATATATAAAAAATTCATAGAAACCTCTCATGAATGGGATGTAAAAACATTAGTCAATCAATTATTTAGATAAATATGATTAATTTTTCTATTAAATAAAAAATTATATCAATTATAGTAAAATATAATAAATAGTACTAACAATAAATTTCAAAAAAATCAATGTCAATCAAGGAATGTGAATTTCACAAATATCCACATTAAAATTCATCATTTATATTCATGAAAGGTTTTCAGAAAGAATAAAAAATTCTCCTAAGTGATGATGAATCCTAGGACAACTAACAAGGAAAAAAATAAAATTGTTGGGTATCCAAGGATTTTTCCTGAATACTTAAATTAAAAATAGTTCATGTTGTTCAACCATGGTTAGGGTCTGTAGTATTGTCTTTGAAATTACATTCAACCAATGAAATGTATGAAAAAGATATTAAATGATAAAATAACTAAAAAACGCACATATTAAGAATATTTTCTTCCATGATTACTTGTATGAGTAGATTTATCATTGGAATCATGACATGTTTTTATCTTCCTATTTTCCATGAAATCTAATACTCTCTAACAGTTTTGATGGACATGTCTATTTGTACCTGAAATAATAGATGAAATAAAAAAAAAGTTATCCATCCCATTAAATCTAAAAAATTTATTGAGAGTGAAAATCAACAACCATAGGAATTTCGAAACAAAAATGAAATTAAAAATTAAATAATTAAATATTTTTTTTTATTTAATAATATAAATCAGTAAAATATAGGAATTTCATTCTAATGTGATTTATTTTAAGTCATTAACATAGATATTTACCTCGGGTGTCACCTAATGGGAGTGTGAAATATTGTTACTTGATCTGAATTGATAAATGAATTGAGTTACTTAGTATCCAGCCTAATTTTATTTATTCTCCTCCATGGTATATTCATGGAAAAAGTTTGTGATGAACTCCATATGTCAGAAAAAGTTAGGTAATAAACATAAAAATTTATTTCTATCCAAATTATGTAATATTTTTTATCCATAATTTTATCTTTTTCACAATCATGAAATACTATAACTATTTTTTGAATTTTAGAAACCTACTCCTCCTTTATATGTGTTAGAGGTACATATTTTTCTATGAAAATAGAATTTTCAAAATAGTCCACAACCTTTGGGATCTCATTTTTCTATGTTCAATAAACCAACCCCATTCAACATGTCTTGATGAACCTATTTATGTAATATAGTGTATTGGATAAAGTTTATTATGTATTACTCTTCTTCCCCATGAGTTAGATATGCTTATTTAGAAATTTCAACAACCTTCATATAGTCTAACTCATGTAATTCATATGTTTATACAGCTTCACCTCTTTAATTTTGTCACACTCCCAATAGTATTATTCTACTGCACTAAATTTATTTCTGTCAACCTTGATGTTTTAAAAAAATTAAATTCAAGTAGTTGTGTCATCATTTTAATGATTTTAAGGATCTTATTCCTAGATAATTTCAATAGTCTTAGTATTCTCATTTACATTAATTAATGCGAAATTAATTTCTTCTCCATGTCTTATGTTGGAGCTATGAATGTTTTAGAATTGTTGTCTCTTTTAAATGTGTTGTATGTTCCTCTTTGTCCATGGAACCAATGGGTGTACAATAGTTTTATTCTTTACGAGGGGTTGAGGATACATTCACAATAGTGAAAAAATTCCCATTTACTCTTCCTCCATTTAAACAACTTTTTTTCCTCATTGATTATTATGATGAGTTTAGGAATTTCAGAAAACTCTACCCCTTTGGTGAACCTCTTCTGAGCTACTTTCCCCTATAACTTCCCCCCCCCCCCCCTTTTATCCAACATTTTGTTAAATTTAATCATCATGGTCTACAATTATTTTATTTATATTTGGAGTAGGGATTCCAATTCATCCCACAATTTAAGAATTTTGTTGAGAGTAAAAATAGATTTCTCAATGGGATTCTCTTTTTCCACACCATCTATATGAACTTTCTTTGTCATTATGTTTTATTTTTTCCATGAAATAAAATGTAAAACGTAGTTAGTCACATGGTAATTTTTATTCCTACTATGGATAGAAAAATTCTAGTCCATCTCCTCCAGTTTGATAGTCATCTTCTCGTATTCCTTGAGATTATCCTCATGTTTTTTTATTTCTCTCTTTGTATTTGAATGTATCTCCCTATCAGTGTGCGTCAAATATTTTTTTGTGATTTATAAATTAGTGTCCTTCAGAAACTAGGTTCTCATTGGTAGTACTTCTCATCCTTTGGTTCACTTTATTTATTCTATGAATTTGGATATAACCATAGGATTATTAGTGAGTGTAAATTCATTTTTTATACTATAATTTATTATATCTCATCGATTATGAATCATTCCATACTATCATAATTTGTAACCACTGTGTTGAATTCTATGTTACCCATTGGTTTGAATCCTATTGATATACAAGATAATTCAATAAAGGTGTTACATTGTAACCTTGCATCATGTAATATACTAGCACTCCACCACTGCAGCCAAAAATGTAACAAGGGAAAAAACAAAAAAAAAACAAAAAAACCTTGACTAAAATTAGAAAACATTAATGTGGAATGAAAATAATTTTCCAAATAAATCAGTTCATATACCATCACTAATTTTCATTAATTACAAAGTAATAGTTCAAAAAAACATGGTTTTATTAGATTGTGTTGTTATTTTTATGGACTATCAATGTTTAGAATTCATTTTAACTTAACTTACACTAACTAAAAAAATCATATAATAGTGGAAAGTGAAGGGTTAATTCAACGATGAAGTATGATGACCAATGATGATAGAAGAAAGAATTTTTATTTCTTGTTAATTTACTCACTAAATTATGTTTCTAAAAAAATTAAATTAACTAATTGAAGCTTAACACAAATTAATCTTAAAACATCCTTAAACTAGGTTAGATAGGATGAATGGATGAGTTCTGATTCTCAGGGATGGTTTTGATTTACCTAGAGTAATTATACTTCAATAATAAACTATAACTAATTAAACATAATGAGTCTCATTAAATTAAATTTTCATACTTCTCATCATAGACTAAAATACATAGGACACCCTACCTATCACTATAGGTGATCTAGAAAATATAGATGGAGTAGGTTAAATATTTAAGTGAGAGGTAATGTTTAGTTGTCTCTCTCTTCCCACTTCCATTAAATTAATTCTGTTTCATCACCTAATTATAATTTATATCTCTAGAAAATAATGGCAATGAATAAATATTAATCACAATGATATACAATTTATGATAGAGAAATATATAAATGAATTTCAATGTATAAAATTCCTTAAACAACACCTTCATGTTAGAACCACACAATTCTATAAACATATCCAGTCATAGACAATGGTTTATCGTTGTTGAACAAACAAAGCATATATGAGGGAGTATAATTAAAGTTAGAAAAAAAATTGTTTCATAGAGATAGAAAAATTTCATCAATTTCAATGTAAAACTAATACCTAAATTCTACTGACTACACAATGAAAAGAAGAAAATAAAAGAAAATCTAACTCTATAGTAGCCCCTTGGTATAAATACGACTATGATCTCCTCCTCCTATTATGTTCCAATCCCTCTTCCACGGTATATTTCTTATTTTTATTCTTCAAGGGAATTTTCATCCATGATATGTTCTCTTTTATACTATTCGAATCCACCTAAGAATAACCTCATATATCCTCCTCAAATATAATAGTTTGGGAAAATAAAATTTGGTTATTTGGAATTATATGGTGTGAGAATAATCTATATAGATAAATGGTCAAAAACACTAAACCTTAATACTTAGTTATACATCTTCCTAGGGGAGAAAAACCACATAATGATATCTCTATGACATAGAAACCCCAGTCAGTATGATCCAAAAAACCATGATTTGAAACTCATGAATTCTCACAGGGAGTATATTTATCTCCCAAAGAATGTCATCCCTATCATAACCAATTTCTTAATTTTATATTAAGATGTGGTGAGGATAAATCATTGTGGAATAGCCACATGTAACATCAATACTGAGACACTTCCATTTCAAGACACTCCAAATCATAGTTGAAGCCCCCAGAATTAGCTTTCTATGTTCGCAATCATCGCGCTCCCTATAAAATAAATTGTAGTGAAATTTTATTCTATATGGTGGAAACCCAATCCCATGAATTATCAATATATTTTGTATCCATGATTTCCATGATGTATTTTTCATCGATCCATATTCTCCAAGTCACTCTCTGGGTGTGTGGATCCTCCCCATCTTCAAAGTTGCTTCTTGAATATTAATCGATGTCTTCAAGGAACTCCATTGTGACTTCCTTTGCCATGGTGTGGATTATTTATGAATTAAAATGAAATCCATTGTGATATTTGATGGTCTTTTATGGTGGATGTGAATCATTCATTGAGGTAGGCAGTGATTAGTAGTTTCCTAGTGGTGTGTCATGGGTGCAACAACTGAATAATACCACTTCTGTAAATGATAAACAATGTCCGGGTAGTGGTCATAACACATTAGAGACTCTTTCATTCAAGATCATCTTATTAAATTATTACACAATAGGTAATGTTCAGAAATATATCCATAAACCATCCTCATGCCACAAATTCCCATAATTCATGATGACCCTCACATACCCAGGGAATACATGCTCATGGTCTTCACCCCCATGCTCCAACCTACTTTGTCAAACACCAACTATTTCACTAACCCATTAGGGGGATTCCACACTTTCATCACCTTACCTTGGTGCTGCCCTGACTAGAATTTGGACAAACTATGTGTGTTTCCCATATGATGAGGGTTAACCAAATGATGGTCCTAATATTTTCAAAAACCCCTCTACAATATTATTTCATATTCTATCCTCTTCTAAATTGTAGTAATTACATCCAATTCACATAACTCACCTATGAAAAAAGGAGAGAAATAAGAAAAAAATAAACTTATTTTTAATCTATAAATAATTTAAACAATTAAAATCTTTCATAAATGGAAATTAAAATGTAATAATCCATTATGAAATTATATATAAAAATCGGATCCACTAGGCTTAAACACTTATATTCATAGTCTACATAAGAAATATCACTTCGATCATGATAATTTTACTAACTACTTGCATATAAGAAGTTGTGTATAGAATAATCTACACTAAATGATATTAGAAAGAAGTATACATTAAAATATCTAACCCTTAATTTAATCATAAATGCCAAACTTAGGAGAGAAGGGCATGAGCCTAGGGAAATGTTTAGTATACTCTTTCACCAACTAGTCACCTTGAGAAATTTTTCAAATCTTTAACCCTAAAAACACCTTTAAATCCTTAGGGAAATTCCAATGGATGAAAATTTTCTTAATATAATACCATGAAATTCCTTAAACAGTTTGAGCAATGATGATGTTTTTTCACCACTCTAGACTCGATCCTTTGAATAAAAATGTAATGGTCTTGACCCTCAAGGTATCGATAGTCTCTATAGAATAAATGATCTCTTAAAAGCTACTAACACACTCCATACCTTATTTAGGGCCTTAATTAGCACAATGGAATATATGATACCAATTTAAAAAACCCCACACAATATCTATAAAATGTTTTGAACATGGAATATCTAGTCTATTGAATGTCTGGGCAAGGTTAGGGACTCGGAAGAAAGCTCTTAGATTATTAAAACAACTGCCCATTTTTTTTGCCTTAATGAATTTTCAATTCCACTCTAGGGGTAATCTTATAAAATATTACCAAAATACAATATTTAATCACAATATTACAAATCCATAATAAAAGGGATAAAAAATACGTAAATTTAAAAAATTATGAATGAAAAACACCATTGATTGTTTTTACACCAAGAAATTAAAATAAAATTAATTTATAATACCCAAAACATTTTAAAACTAACACAACCTAACTTATTTCTATTAGTAAATTAATTATAAATTACATTCAATAAAATTTCACACCAGAAACTCAAATCTCCAAAAAAAAGTTATGAAACGCTCAAATATCAAATCATAGAACATTGTTTTTCGAAAATAGATAAAATATTTTTAAAAATCGATATTATTTCACTATATTACTCATAAGAAAGAATTATTAATCATAAAATGAGTTCAAATTAATAAATGGGAGAATAAAAAAAATTAATGTTTTAATGTTGTGCACGGTTTGGATGCATGGTTTGTATGACCGTGTGACATAATATTTCACCTCCTGTATTTCCTCCAATTTGACCCCAACAGTAGAAATATATTAAAATAACTCTTATCGTTTTTCTAAAAATTAAATTATAATATAAACATATTATAAAACCATTATAATCACAAATTATAAAACCCAAATTAAAAATAAAACTTCCAAACATCCATGGAAACTAATGTTTTATCAGGAGGAGTATCAGGGCAGACACTCCCCCACACCAACCTCCCAAAACCCTAATAATCCTATATCTTATCAAAAGTTAACACCTAAATAAAAATATGGATCCAGTATTATTTTTTAAAATATCATCTTGGGTCAACCTGAAATTTGGAATTATTAGACACTCTAGATAAATTAAACCGCACAACACATCCAAAACAAGAAATCTAGAATGACGTATACATCAAATAATCATGAAAAATAAATATATAGATACCATAAATAGAATCCAACAAAATTACTAATAATAATAAATAATAATATGAAACATCTATAAATTAATTACTAATAAAATAAACAATTTAATATAGTCTATATGATCCATAACATGAATGTGAAAAAAAAAGTTTAAGGGAATAACATTCAAAATGAAACCAAGATGATCCAATGAAACTAAGAGAAAAAAAACTTTAACCACCTGAATCACAATACACCACTAAAAAATTACATCTACTCTCTCCTCAAAAGAGAGTGGTTCCAATCAACTTAGAATCCAAGAAATTAATACCTATATAGGTCATGAAAACTTCATATCCACCAATATGAGATTGTAGAATGTGAAATAATATCTTGTCAGATACCACCATGAGTTAATTTCATTCATTTTATATGTGAAACCAAGTACACTAGTTTGAAAATATATAGGATAAAATAGTTTCTCATTTCGTTTCATGGTGTGAAAATAAAAAACACATAACACACCCTCTCTAAAGGATTACCAATAAACACCCGACTTACCACTTTAATTTACCATTTCAAAAAAAATTAGAGGAAAACACATCCATTTCAATTAAAACAATAAAGATCATTTATATTTGTAAATATTTTACAAGGTATAAATAATAAAATAACTAAATTCCATGTAATTTCATGATAGGGTAACAATATTGATACAAGGTAAACTGTATAATATCAATCCTCAACCATAACACAATTAATGAAAGAAATAAATGACTGATACACTATATAAGAAATAAAGAAGTCACACCAAATTATACATATGATGAGGTGAATCTATAGGTACTAATGATAAAATACTCATTATGCATAGGTGGAACTAGTTAGAGGTTATATTTACAACCCAATAACTCATCACAATAATCACTGTCAACTAGCACCATCAAAGAGACACCCCCTAGAAGGGTTTATAAAAATTAAACTAGGGGATACATTCCAAAGAATAAATATCAAATTGGAAATTTTTTCCCCTCAATTTGAAACTTAATATATTATATTTCTTCATGGAATAACTAACGTATGAAGTCCACTACTAATAAAAACATGATCCAAATGAAAACCACATAGACTTTGGTAACATATTAGAATAAAAATAGCCTTCTTAATTTCAATTCCCCATATAACAATTATATCCCATCCAATAACTATAAACATGAATCAAATTTCATTTAAACATCAATACACATAAGTATAAACACTATACAATAATCATCCTTAATAAGGGTGTAACCCACAATCAAGCAAATTGTATTATAAAAGGTTCTAAGAGGCCCTTTACATTACATTTAGTACCCACATGTTTTAGAAATAAAATTTTCAAAATCAATTTGAAAAAAATAAATTTACTAATAACCAAAGAATAATATCAAAACACATTCACCCTTAACCTAATACATACACTTGAAAACATCACAACTCAATCAAACCCCTATAAAAGAATATAATAACATTAAATAAAAAAATACCCCAATTTATAATTCATTTTTATTAAAAACACCAGGAATACATCCTTTTTATTAAAGAAAAAAACCGTTTCATTTTATCAAACACTTATAATGTATAAAACACCATTTAATGTAAATGTTACATTAAATTATGATATATACCCATTATTCAAAATTTAAACCAATAGATATTGTAGAAATCCATTGATGGAAGACATATATATATAGAATATTTAATATTTATATATATATATAAATGAGTTAGAACACCAAGAATTAAAGGAAATATCAAATAAAATGTAATGATATAGGAACACCTACCTCAATTAGTATAACCATGTCACTTTTTAATAATATCACCAGAATAGGTCACAAGAGATGACTCATAACCCCTTAAAACCAAAAACCATAATTTATAACTACCATATTCATGAGATTTATCCTATATAGATGCCAGGGTTTGAGAGGGGGTGGGAGAAATTGATAAACCATGTCGAATAATAGGGAAAAGATCATACCTTGGGATTTAATGAAGTATTCACTATGAATCCATCAAAATATCACAAAGGGAAGAGAAATGATGAGGGGAATCATTTGTGAGGAGTCTGTCACACATATAACCTTATGAGGGGAAGGAGGAGGTGAAATAACCAATTAAAATATAGATTAGAAGTCTAAAATGACAATGACCAAGTTGGTCGCACAATTTACTCACATTTTTAACCAAAACTTGCAGGAACCGTGTGATCACCGTTGTTGAAATCTATAGTGGTCTCATGGTTTTCTCTATATAGTTTATAAAACTATTTTCCAGATCATGCATCCCGATTTTTTTAAAACAAATTACAATATTATCATCAAGAAAACCTAAATTCAATAGAGAATTTAACCATATAAATATATATAAGAAAGAGACAATTTTGGGTGTCATAATTTCAATGAACCACCATGTTATTTTGTTTGTGTAACCATTTCTCATTGAGTAATTATAATTCATCAGACTAGTTTTGAAGATGTTAATATTTAAATTGTTTATTTTAAATTATAATTTATTGTGAAGGAAATTAGACTTAAATAGGTAGGACATCCTTTGTCCCATACAGAAGTAAATATGGGGTTAATTTTGTGGTAGTGAAAGTTGTGTTGATATAAGCCCACAAACCATAAATGGCCTTGTCTGAAAAATATAGAGATTTTTAACAGACTCTATCATTCTATTTTACATGTCATGATAGTGGGATGAGTGATTGGACTATATATTATATTTTTGTAACAACTATTTCAATTTTTAAGATCGAAGCTAGTTATATTATCTCTCAATATTGTGTGCGGGACACTGAATCAAGTGATGATAATTTGATTCAAAAAATTGTTTATAGCCTTCATTATATCTTACTTGAGGTATATATCCTAACCTACTTGGATAAGAAATTCGATTCATTAATAATTTACATAAATTTTTAGGCCATTGTTGCAGGATAAGGATCCATGAAATCTACTACAATATAAAAAATTCCATGAGTATTTTGAACTATTCCGAAATTCCAGGTGTTAATATATGACATTTTCATGTGTGGGTAATGCATTTAATATCTTCATTAAATATATATAATCATCCATTATTTATGTAAAAAGGTATCCAAGCATCTTTATTTTATTGGAGAGCTTGGTTTCTAACTATTGAGAACCATATACGCTGATATAGACTTGTAGCCTAACAATGAGTGTCTCTACTCACTTAATTTAGATAAGGATAACTCTATCATAGAATCATTCATAGAGGAATATCTAGGAATTAATGTCATCATAATGGATAATATTTTTCTTATGATTGATATTTTCCTTTATAGACCATTTTGATTGAAGAATTCTATTTTTAAGTATTATATTTTAGGTGATTTCCATATAATTATGATATCAATCATTACAATTTGAGGTTATTATTTATTTAGGGGTTATGTTAACATCATTTGTATTTTCTCGATCATTATTGATAATTTGTGAAACCACCCTATGATATATGATGTGAATGAAAATATCATCCAAGTCTAGACGTTCCATGGATGAAACTAAATAAAAAATTGAACCTAATTGGGTGTTTTTGAATGTTTAAAGTGATGAAATGATTTATATGATGGTAAATCACTATTACCCCTCTCACATAATCACGAAAGGAAAACATATATATATTTATGATGGTATAGTCACCACTGTTTTTATTTCCAATTTGATTCTCCCATAAAACTTAATTGGGACAATGGTGTCTATAATGATAGTTACAAGACTATAATAAGGGATTGGTATTCTACATCACATTTAGTTAATTTATCTAATAGTATAAAATAGTATGAAAAAAACATTGGCAAGATGGATGGGCATAATAATCAAGACAACGTAGTTAAAATTTTGGTTTTCCATCCTCCTACTTATTATTATCATTGTGGTTCTATTGAAGTCCATCTCCAATGTCTAGGGAGTTTTTTTGGATATAAATTTCCTCTTAATTGGGGAGATTCATAATAAGTAATGACTTATATGAAATATGGTGTGCATTGAAAAATTTACAATCACTTTTCCTTTTTTTTCTTTCAAGGGCATGAGTTTAATATAAAAATACTATAGAATGATCACCCAACAAGATAGATTCCTAGTTAAAATAGAACATATGAGGATATACTTGAGTGGATCAACAAGAAAGATACAGTGGACATCATAATGTTATAATTAGTGTATCTGATTTTTCAAAATAAAAATAAATAGAAGGTAGTTATTCTTGATATTATAATATTGGATCTCAATATCATACATTATTATGATTATAAAATTGAAACAATTATTCTTGCCTGCATAATTATTCCAATAAAGGAGGTCACCAAGTGATCACTATACAGTCACTATATAGTGGATGAGAAGGTTTTCTTCTACTTATTGAATCAGTATTATTAGTTTTAGGAGATACTAAATTATATAATTAATTTAATTTAGAAAATATTCATTCTAGAGATAAGTGACATGTTTTTCATCATCAATGCGAAGGGAGACACTTTCTATCAAGGGAAGTTATAAAGTTATTAATATATGAAAGATTTAACTTGTTCTCTCTAAAATAAATGATGTTTTTAGAAGTGGTTATATCAATAATCCCCTTTATATTTATTGGCCCGACATTATTGTTGTTAAATAATACCATGAAGCCAAGGAATTTCCCATACATTACCCCAAAATCACATTTTAGGTGTATCATCTTCAAGATTTGTTACCAAATTTTCTTTAAAATTATATCATAATTAGAAATATGATCATAATAGTATTGATATTTTACCTTTAATTAAACCATGAAGTGTACCACAATATTATATATAAGGGGATTAAATAAATGGTGTATGGTGTGATTATATGTGGAACTATAATTCCTCCATTTGAAGAGAATTTCTTCATAATAGTAAACTCCTTGGGGATCCTTGAAATCTTTACCCAC
Source organism: Viscum album (assembly GCA_963277665.1). NCBI lineage: Eukaryota > Viridiplantae > Streptophyta > Magnoliopsida > Santalales > Viscaceae > Viscum > Viscum album. Next base: position 1,588,515,299 of record OY728143.1, on the reverse strand, counting down.
CTAATCCTTAGATGCCTTGAAGATATAATTGTAACCAAAATAACCATCCATAAATGAGTGGTTTTTCAATCAATCCATTATATATCAGTAATTATTTTGGAGTAATATGGAAATAATCCTTTACGTAGGGTCAATTGAGATCCATAAATATAATATTGACCTTGATTTTGCAATCCATTTTCTAGGTACAGATAATTTTTGTAAGATGTTGTTGGTATTCAACTTCCATGATGATGTTTTATTTGATCAGTTTATCAAATTCAACTTCGAAATTGATAGCATCAGCCAAATACCTTACCTTAATACATGTTTATAACCAAGGTTTTTGTTTAGACGAACTAAATGAATGGTAGTGACATAGTAAGAAAATTTAGGAATTTCAATATAGATCCACATGAATACATCTCAATATTTCTTTAGAAAAATAATACATTTCTCCTATTCCTCAAGGCCATGGAAGTACTAATAAATGCATTCCAAAAATATCCCTTAGAATTGAGATAAATTTATTTGTGTTCATCATTGTTGGTTGAAAAAATTTAATAAAATGTATTAGGAGCATATATTATTTCTTCCCCCTCCTCCTCACTATTTTTAAGAGAATAAGGTGGAATAGAATCCTGAGATACTTAAGATAATTTAAGGATATTATTATATTAATTAGAAATTAAATTTTATTCTAAATAGATGAGATCATATGAGTTAGTCAACTCCACGATAATTTGGGTGAATATACCCAAATCCATACTTCTATACTTCTATGATTCATATCTAATTGGTCAAATATCCTTGGTTATATCATGGGAACATTTATCAAAAATTAACTTCAGTAAAAATACTTGGGGTATAGGTTGATTTTCACAGATTTTAAAGCAGTTATCTCCATTCTCAATGGTGGTTATTTAATATAAGCATATGTATGGACATCATATGATAGTAAATTTATTGGAATTTTAATTTATTTTCCAATGTGACCCATATAGACCAATTATTTCCCACACTATGGGTGGTTTCCCCAACTTGGTTTACGGTTAACACATAGTCATCACCAAGATTGTGACAAGGATTGATGGGTATAATTTCTAGAGTGTTTGGGGAAACTTTTGGATGGTATTATATACCATAAACTAATTTACCTCACTTTTATAGCATCATATATCTATATATTAAGATTTAGTGGACTCAAGATGAGAAATATCACTATACATTACACTATATTTACCAAAAATATTATATTTTAGGTATTGATAATATGAAAAGGTAACTCTTGCTAGAATATTGATCTAGGGCATCCTGAGTAGGTAAATAGATGCTATATATATGAAAAAAACTATAAAATCCGAGTCCAAAATGAGTTATCAAAATTATGTTCTATGATTAATCATTTTATGATGGTTCTTCCGACTTTTATCAGTACCTTAAAATTTTAGGCTAAAGGGGTTAAATCATCTTCCCTATATCCTAAGTGCAAGATGATATGAACCAAGATGATTTTTATCGAAAAACAGTTATCAATTAGGGACTAATGAATATCATTATCATCAAACTTATTGGATATTTACAAGGATCTAATTTAAATATGTATAGTTTCTCCTTGGTCTTGTTCCATAAAGGAAAAGATCATATGTAATTCAGTGGAATTAGTCTCCATGTGATATTTCATTCATACAATATCATCTGTCTCAAACTCCTCTGGCATTGAAATATCCTCAATATGGGATTAAATAAGGTCATTCAACACGAGGAGGGAATCCAAAATGGATATACATGCTAGAGAAATAACATGTTTTTTTGAGATTTCAGACTTATGGACTAGGTGCGTGTGTTTCCTACCATATGGTTTCTCCCTAACTCGAGGCTTAGGGGTTAAAAAAACTATGACCGAAACTCCATACCAAGAAATATATTGGGGAAGATCCTTGTGGTATGTAGTTTGGGCTGAATAAACCTTCCCATATTTCCATATAGATATGAAACTTTTATGTCTTTCATTTGATCTACTAGAATATTTATGTATATAAGATCCTGTGATGATTTAGTTTTTGATTGATATTTTTTGATCTCATTATAGTGACCATATATAGGTTTTATCAATATATAAATCTTAGTATAAATATTTCATAAACATTAGGGTTACCATGATTTTATCTTCCCCAACCTCCTCATCCACTATGAAATCCTCCATAATTATTTATCGGAAACTCTAGTTCTCTTGAATCCTCCTAATTAGGGTAGGGGTTTTTGAAGTTTATTACAAAGTAAAAGATGCATTTTGAATCGTCATCAAGTAAGAATCACAAGTGTTGGTGGAAATTATTTTCCTCTCAATGATATAGAAAAGAAGAATTAGAGATTATAGACAGGTTTAATTTTACTTAGGGGATCCTATTAATGTAAAATTTTACAATAATTATTATTAAACTAATTTAAGGTTGAAGAAGTCATCTTATTTACTATAGGGGGATATAGTCACAACTGGTTAGTTCTATTGAACCCCAAGTATTTCATATACCCAACTGATCAGTTTCGTATTCATCCAATCATCAAATTTAATCACCCATTTGAATGTGGTTTATTACAAATCTACTTCAGGTGAGGTAGTAGAGATACTAGTTCCATAGGATGGGGGTTTTTTTTCTTGAAAATCCCATATTAATCTATCTTATAGAGTTTATTCTTGAATATAAAATTTTCTTGAATTTGGTTCCTCAACATATGGTGGTATCTATACTTGTATGGGAGATCATTCAACCTGAATTAATTAGGATTCCTTATCTCAAAAAATTTGATCATGTTTTTTTCATGGAATTTATAATAACCCAAAAAACCTATAATTTAGGTAAAAAAATATACTATATTCTTCATATCCTTAAACTTTCTAGGTATATTGCACTTTTAGTCCATCCCAATGTGGGTGATGTTTTTACCACTGGTTTTCAAGAGGATTCACCAAATGATATTACATGGGATTAGGAATTTGAGACAAAATTGATGTTGGTTTAAGAGTAACATTCAATGTCTATTTATTTCCAGATGTATTCCCTATTTTCAAAATATATGGTAAATATTTATCTATTAAAAAATTAATATTTTTTTTCATGAATGGTGATATGGCTACAAATACTTGGAAACATCCATTTCATTTTATAGGAAGGTGTTAAATATATAGATTCTATATGATAATATCAAAAAGATGCTCTTGATGAAGATTAATGTTTAAAGAGTAGGTTCATCCCTTCAACTTGGTGATGAAGTCATATAATTTATTATTATAATGTTTTTTTCTTTTTTTGTTGTCCAGGATTATTTTCATCCTTAATATAGAACATAAATGGTGAAGGAATTATCACCTAAGATACTTCAAATTGGTGATTGACCAATCAAGATGATTGATATACCTAAAATATTTGGGCCCTTTCTGGTTCGACATGAAACATCATAGCTTTGATGTCTCTTACAGATCTACAGTACCCATCATCGGTGTCCATAGATACTCAATGTGTGTGAGATGATAATTTGGATCTCTCATTACACTGAATATTGGGAATATGGGATTCCTGAATTTTTGAGGTGGAGTATTCAAGCCCACGCACTCATGGCTTTGTTGACACTCCAATTACACTAATGAACATCACCCATCCCTGGATTCTATTTAGGTAGCATGGGACATGATTAAGTTAATTAGTTTTTGTGACATTCTTTATTGGGAAGATTCTTGATTAGAAGTTTTGGGTGGAGTTAAATGTTGTTATCTCACCTATTCATATTATTTATATCCATCGTGAGTTCACTTTGGGTGTCTTTATTGAGATTTATGTGGTTATGGGACCTGGTAGGGTATTTCTTATAGTACTCAGCTACTATTGTTTTGTAAACTGGTGTTCTGGGCCCCTATATAGACAAATGATTAGATTTTACAATTGATGGGAATGTAATTTCTTTTTTATTTAGGGAAATAACTGAGGGGAGTTATTGACTCTTTCATGGGAGTTTCACTCAGTAGGTATTTTTAATTTTATTAACTCAACATTTAATTTCATAATATTTAAGAATAAAAAATATTGAGGCATTTATTTGAGATGACATTGGTTATGATAGAAGAATCATTTATTAAATTTTGTATTTTTTGTCCAATATAAATCAAAAACGTTGTTGATATTTCCTTAATAATGTAAATAGATAGAGTCCAATTTCATAAGACAAAAAAACCAAGTGTAATGTATAGATTCAATCGATATAAAGTGATTGAGTTGAGTCTATAACTAGTTGGTTATCTAGTTACATTTACTGTTTTATCAGGAATAAATGTTTCGTAATGTAAAATTAGGAGAAATATTTCTAATCTTTTAAGTACCAAACATTGTTATTACTTTAATAAATTCATTATTTTTGCTGATATTTGGTAGAATAAAGAAGTTTTTGAAATTATGGTTCATGTACAATGGTTTCATACCAAATCCATCAGATTAAGGAATTATGTGAAGTAATTAGACATACGTTTCCAAAAAGATTCATTAGATAGGGAAACATTTATTAATTAATAAGAGGATATGTAGTAATAAAATTTCATCAACAGTAAGGAGTAGTGTTTACCTCTAAGGGTTCATCAGATTGTGAAACTCATTAAAATAGATGTGAATCCATCTGATGAAATACTTTTATTGTGAAATAAATCCAAAGGAGGATCAAACAAGGTCATCAAATGAATAAGTGATAGGTAAAGAAGAAAATTATAAGGGGACACATAATGAACAACATTAGATAGAGATGTTCCTATGAAATTCCAACTAATAAGTCTTATATAAATTTATGATGTTTTTTGTACATTAATTAATGATAATGATGCTGGGTTGGACATTCAGTGATTTGATAATAATAATGTAAAGAACATGATTCAAGCCAGTATTTAAAGAGGAATAAAGATCATTGATTCTGAGTTTTAGGGAATTTTTCCAATGATGTTTTGACTCATATATTTTTGGAAGTTTAATGGTTGTAAAATGTGAAAATCTTTTAGGATGAAGTTACAAGTTTGAGAAAGAACAATGTATTTGAATTTAAAACTGTAGTATACATTTTCATTGAATCATTGACTATATAAATTGGTGTTAGAGTATTCAAAAAAGTTTTTTTATAATATTTATATTTATAAAATCACCGAAGTTTTGATTTAATTATTGGATTTTTTATGAGAGACTGGTTGTCAAGGTATAAGATATAGTATTATCAGAAAAAGTGATACCAAATAGATATTATGTTATCAATTAGTATCTGATGAAAAATGAGAATAAGAACAGATATAAATTACATTAGAGATAGTGGTGACATACCATTAGTTGGTATTGAAAAAATAGGCCACTTGTTAGAGTGAACGGATAATGGTCACGTGATGGACTATTATAAAATAGGGAAGTTTTCAAATGGACCGGTTCATAAATACATGTTTGTAAACAAGTTCTTTCTCACTATTTGTGAATAAATTTGTAGAAGAAGAAGAATAACCTGAAAAATAAGGAAATTGTGAAGAAAGTTATATTAAGATTGAAAGCATTATGAATCCTATTGGTAAAGGTTATTATTATTGTCACAAAACATTATTATATCATATTATATGTGTGAGGAGAATATGAATTTTTGAAGAAATATTGTTCTTTGAAAGTAACATATATTCCCCTCTCATTATAACCACCTTTATGGTTATTTTCTAGTGGTTGTGTGGTATCTAATTATTTCTAAACCATGTTAAAGACTAGATATTATTAATGACCAGTGAAACTCGTAAATATCGTTTCTCCTATGGGTGTTTTGTTTTTTTAATAGAGTTTATTCTCACCAATATAAGGTGAAAGTTCATTATTATGTATGAAAACAAAAAGAATGACTAATTTACCCCTAACTCTCTCAATAATCACACATATCCTAACTAACATTTTATTGTTATTAGACTTATGGCTCCTTAATTTTCTCTTTACTAATGTTTTGAGGAAGGTAAGGTTACCATGGATGTTCATTACTCAGTGAATAGTATGGGGATTCGTTTATTTTATGGGGAGAACTATTATATCATGAAGGATAAAATGTTTCCATATCTTTTATTTGTTGTCTATAATGTTATAAATGATCCTATAGATTTTTTTCCTCTACTATCCAAGGATACCCCAATAACAACTAATGATGATAAAATTTGGAGAATTATGGGAGATCAATAAATCATATACTTTCCTCCCTCTATGATTGTGAATTTATAAGGTTTAAAGGTACTCAAACAACTTAAAGAATTTTTTATAATTTTAAAAATATATGTGAAGTTAATTTCAATGTGAATTAATTTAATTTAGAATATAGATATTGATTTAAAAGTAATATATAATGTAGGATTATGAATTATTTGGTGAAATAATTACATGGGTCAATGAAATTTTTAGCACCACAAGTTGTTTTCAAGAGACATTGGATGATTCGTATTTTGTTTAAAATATTTTCTGAATTATTCTATATAAATTTGATTCCATGTTAT